>OZ005744.1:181869702-183069702 GCA_963930735.1 Dioctria linearis
CCTAAAGTGGCGCTAAAGGGAATCCCCCTTCGAATGTCGTATTTAAAGTAAAGGGGAAGTCCCAATCGAGCGAGTCGGCTTAGTTATTTTGTAATCATATGATTTAGAGGAATAACCTTAACTAGGTAGAGTTGAAAGTATTATGTTAACATGCAAAAAGAGTATAACAATTTTCTCTGATTAAATCATGAAAAAAGGCGGGAAATTTAAAAAATACTGGGGCTGTAAACACTAACGCTATATAAGTTTTTTCAATATATACATATAAATATAGAATTTCGAATAAATTCCATGGTCTACTTTCAGTAGCCAAAATTTAATAACTAAACTAACTTGAAATATGTTGTTTTACTGGTCATCGGTTGGTCTACTATCGCAGGGAGTAGGGGGCCCCATGGATTATGGGGTCCAGGACCCAGGTGCAGAGGAGCCATGGGTAAAGATGGTACTGCGTGACACCACAATAAAACAGAATTGAATTTTCCTCTTGATTTGTTTTCAAGGATGAACCACACAATACGTTCAGAATGCTTACCTTGATGATTGTATATTTTCACCTAACTTCCCAAGTAACAGTTTTTTCCAATTTTTGGTGACTGAAGGTGATGGGAAGTTTTATAAGGGGTATATAATGGTTACTCGGTTATATAAGAATTTCAGTGGTTACATAACAGTTTGATAATATTACCAATTTGTGACGTAGTTAAATTAGAATTTTTTAAGGTTACTGATGGTTATTGTGGAAGTAAGTTACTAAAGGTTGGTGATGGAAATGTTTCAATCACCGGTCTATATAACTAAGACTAATCATTACTAGAAGGTATATAAGAAAGTTTTATAACTGTTTTCGTTACCACGTTATATAACTTATTGGTTATAAGTGTTTATTGCGGTATCCGTGGTTACCCTAATATAACTTGACAACATTCAGTAATTTTGGTGACTTTAATAAAAATGGGAACTTTAGGTAATACATGTACCCACTATAAAATATCGTAAAATTGTTGGTGGTCCTTTAGTAACTACGGTGATCGTTATAAAAACAAATTACTTTTAGTGTCGAATGGAGCCATTATAAAACTGTTTTTATTTATATAACATAATATAACCAAAGGGTATATAAGAACACTAACGTCTGTTTTTTGTGACTATAATTAAGATATATAACATTACCAAAGGTTACATATTATGACTAAAGGGTATATAAAGACCATTTTCGAAGCATGGTAGTTCCCTTAGTTTATATAATATTTCTAGAAGTTTTTATAAGGGTCATTCAGTTTACATAAAACTACTTGAAGTTTTTATAATGGTAATTTGTTCATTTAAGTACAAGCCGCCATTTTTTTCATCTGTCCATTGCAGATAAAAAAGGAAATGTCGGTTAAGCCAATTTTTTAAATTGCAGATATATGGCTTCCGCTTTATTTTTATATGAAGAAAATACATCTTTTTATGTACATAACATTTCTAAAGTATGTTATGTAATTTTTCTGAATTAATGTCACATAAGTGAAAATCTTAAATTTTGTCATATTTAATTAAAATTATTAAAAATTGCTTATTTTTGGAGGGGTCTGTATTTTTAGAAGCATCTATGATGATATTCACAGAGTAAAATTTCAATTGCAGCTGAATTTCACCACATATATGCCGAAAAATTGTACTTCTAAAATGTAAAAATATTAAACCCTTACATTATAAAAATACAAAAAGAAAAAAATCGAAATTCTATGTCAAGATAGGTTTCGTAAATATTTGCATTATATTGTTTTATAAAGGTAACGAAAAGTAATTTCCCTAACATTTCAGTCATCAAAAGTAATCAGTCTGAGAAAATTTTAAGCGTTGTGGAAACGTTATCATCACCATTATAACCGAAACATTACTGGAACCACGGCTATGACCAAATAAATTAATCGAGAGCACCCTAGGTTATATAAGGGTTATATAGGAAGTTATATTAAGGTAACCAGAATATTTTTGTTACTTATTTTATAAAACTTTTAGTTATATAACGTTACCTAAATCAAGTCACGGTAACCTTTATATAATCCTCCATTTAAGCTCTATAAGGGGTTTATAGTGGTTACAAAGAGGTTTCGAGTACCAGTCTATATAACTCAAGTTATATAATTTAGTAATGGAAACCTCACCGTTACTACTATATAAAAAAAAAATTTCTTGGGTTTATGGCCGTATTCAGTAATACAAAAAAAAACTTTATTTGAAATTTCAAGCTATTTTGAATGCCCAACACATGCTTTTCATTCACGCTGCAAATCTGTAATGTCACAAAAAGTTCACTTTCGCTTTGAGAGAAATTTTGTCGTGCTCGCACATTGGAGGCGCTAGTAGTCAAAACTAAAAAAATTCTCAGTTGACCGACCTAGACGACAGGCCAACCCTGAAGACATTGCCTTATATATTGATTATAAATTATTTTCAAATACTTTTTACCAGCCTACACCGCATTCATTGTGATTCGTAAAAATTTAATAGGTTTCCTTTCTTTTTTTCTTTTTTTTTTTAGTAAAAATAAACGTCTTACGCTCTAAAACTTCAAGAAAGGATAGTAAAAGTATATTACTTGAAAGAAATCCAGTTCCACTTCAAGAAATCCCTGGTAAATCCAATTTTTTACTCCTCTTCCATGCTTCTAAAAATCAATTACTTTGCTGCCGTGAAGGTATGAACTGAACATGCATATAAGTCCCGAGTGAAAAGCAATCAGGGCAGAAAAGTTAAATATGCTTTACTAACTTTGAGGTGAAATTTTTCATGTACAGAGATTTTTCCGTTATAATTTTGCTTCAATAGACGGAAGGAAGAGTTTAAGTCCATTTAATCATATCTTCCACCTTCACCTTCCGTTTACATACGTACGTCGAAATATAGTAGAGTTATGTAGGCCATATTATATATACAGACATATAGAACGATTCATAAACTAACGATTGACAAAAATTTATGTACCTAGTATAGATAGGAACATAAAATCGAAAATCTCAACCATAAGAGAGAAAATTGATAGCATCACCATATGAAAAGGTGACAACAAAACAAATGACAAAAGTGTGAAATTACTAAGCCATTTTCCGCTATTGACAACACAATGCGGGAAAATTACGTGCCAAGGATGGTGATTAGGAACAATAAAAGAGGCATAAAAAGGAAGAAGAAGTAGTTCTTTTTTTTTCTTTTTCATTTCGGTCACAAAACTTTTCGACAGATTCACAGTCAATTGGAAATATATTCACGAGATCAGGACTCTGATAGGTGGTGGCCCATCTAGAAGAGACAAAAGGAAAGTACTTTGCACGCCATCGAATCCAGTATCATTGTTGGTATTTGACTGCTTTACTGCAGTTCAGTTTTCTGCAAAATTTGCAGTCCACGGCTGAACATGAATTGCAGTTTGGGCCGTTGTTGGATGAGTTGGCTGGCTATAGCTACTGAGAGAAATGGCATTGAAAAAGAATCCTTCAGAACAGCAGGACTTTGTCAGCTCATAGCTAAAGAACTTTTCCTGAGTGAGGGTTACAGAGGTATGTACAAATGCATCCATAGATATGTACATATATATATAAATACAGTGTACACCAACCAATGGACCATGCTGCTGCTACTACTACTACTACTACTACTTATAGCTTCTGTTTGAGGTAAATGTGAGTTCAGTTTATTTTTTGTTTTTTTTTTCTGTTTTATGTCAAAGATTTAGAGGTAGGTACGGAGAGTTTAAAGATGGCAATAAGAAAACTTTTGGCAGAGAATGTCAGCTAAAGGTAAATTGTTTGCGAAAAGTTTATTCGAAGGAAAAAGCATATATTGATTGATTTCCTGATGGACGAGAAAATATCACACAACCGTTTTTTTTTTCTATATAGGTTTTGAAAGTTTTATCTTATTTCTATGTTACAGTTGAACTTTTTTGGTCTATCCAGCTTTTATTCTAATAAGGACCATATTTAGCATTATTTTCTTCATAGGTCAACTCGACAACCAAAAACTCATAACCAATACCTTAGCATACAAAAAATTAGACCTATTTTTGGCTTTCTTGTTACACTCACTAATTGATTCGGATACCATATACACGGTATACAGACTATAACGTTTGCCTAATAAGTTTATGACATTCACATCAGGAGGTAAGTCTGGTTAACTTTATATGGCCTCAATGTCGGACCATAACAATATCAGGTTCGATATTACTGCTTCTTCTATGCAAAGGGAGGAAATAAGAGCTCCACGTCAAACTGATTGGAATTCCTACAGAGAATACATCAGAATGAGTCTAGAGGAGCTCGAAAACGGTCTAATTGAGAGCCGTATGGATCTAGACCGTATCTCCTCCCATATGCATAGACTGATCATCTACTCCTATGAACAAAATTGTCCTGTTAAACAAAGAGAAACAACGCGAGCTGTGCCCTGGTGGAACAGTGAACTAGATTGATTAAGAGCCAATTCTAGAAGGCTCTTTAACAAAGTAAAAACAATAGATGCTCTGAATGAATACAAGCTCACCTTGACTGAGTACAATAAAGAGCTGAGGAAATCCAAAAGAAGAACTTGGAGAAATCTCTGCGAGGGTATTGATGATCTACCCACGAATGCAAGACTTCAAAAGTTCTCTCTAAGGATCACACCAATAGTATCGGTTTTCTACAGAAAGTCGATGGCAGCTACATGAGTAGCCGGGAAGAAACAGTAAGTTTGTTACTACAAACTCATTTTCCCGATTCGAGAGTTATGCAAGATGACTATGAAATTCCTGAAGAGCTAACACCTGAATGCAGGCCCTCCAATAGGATTTAAAGTCTCTCTAGCAGAATCTTCACTCTAAGGAAAGTTAAATGGGCCGTCAACTCCTTTAAGCCATTCAAATCGCCTGGAGCTGATGGCATCTTTCCAGACGTATTTCAACAAGGGCTAGAAGAGGTACTGATAAATCTCATTAAAATATTTAGAGCAAGTTATACTCTAGGATCTATACCAAGGACGTGGAGGGAAGTTAAGGTAACATTTATACCTAAAGGGGGAAGACGTTCACCTGCATTTCCCCAAATCCTACCGTCCTATCAGACTAACTTCATTTCTCCGCAAAACAATGGAGGAAGTGTTAGACAACTATATTAGGAGCGGTGCACTCAAGCGATCACCGCTGCACCCAAATCAACATGCTTACCAAGCAGGAAAGTCTACCACAACTGCCCTACATAGTCTTGTCCTAGGACTAGAAAAGGCAGTAGAGGATAAAGAGACAACCCTATGCGCATTTCTGGACATTGAAGGACCATTTGACAATACCTCCTTTGAAGTCATTGAGAATGCAGCTACAAAAAAGGAATTGAGACTTCCTTGATAAAATGTATAAAAGCTATGCTGGAGGGGTGGGGGTTGGTAGGGGTGGGGTGCAAAACTTGCACCAACCTTTCATTATGCATATCTTCTTAATATATGTATAAAAATCCCGTGTCACTGTGTTTGTACACGCTAATCTCCAGAGCCGCCCAACCGATTTAATTGAAATTTTCTTAATATGTTTGGTTGTTTCCAGCTTGAGATATAGGATAGTTTTAAACACGATAGATGGCGCTGTTGTCGAGACTTAAACAACTGCCTGACAACGCATAGATGTGGAAAGCTGAAATTTTGTACATGGCATTTTTATAAAAATTGAAAATACATGTTCAAAAAGGGACTACATCGTGCAACTACATCGTAGGGTTGCCATAAAAAATTTCGTTTTTCAGTATATATTTGGACACTATCTGACAACATAGAGAGCTGAAATTTGGTACGCGGTGTTCTCTTGGAAATAGCAAATAACATTCAAAAAACACACTAAATCGGGAAACCCTTTCTTCATGTTGCCATACAAAATGCTGGTTTTTCACTATATATTTGGAAACTGTTTGAGAACGCATCAAATTATATGCACGGAGTTTTTAATAAAAAAATGAAAATTTAGGTTCAAAAATGGGATAAATCAGGCAACTATTTCGTAGGGTTGCCATA
This sequence comes from Dioctria linearis, assembly GCA_963930735.1. Classification (NCBI taxonomy): domain Eukaryota; kingdom Metazoa; phylum Arthropoda; class Insecta; order Diptera; family Asilidae; genus Dioctria; species Dioctria linearis. The sequence continues at coordinate 181,875,730 of OZ005744.1, forward strand.
CAAAAATTTCTTTTTCTACTATATATTTGGGCACTGTTTAGGAACGTGTCGCCGTGAAGTACTAAAATTTGGTACATGGTGTTTTCATAGCAATAGTAAATAAACTTACAAATATGGTCGATATCGGGTGACCCCCTCTTGATGTTACCATACAAAACTTTAGTTTTTCACTATATTTTTGGACACTGCCTACCGCGTCGACGTAGAGAGATGAAATGTTGTACAATCGGGCAACTCTTTCATAGGGTTGTATACAAAAATTTCATTTTGAACACTGCTTGAGAACGCGTCGACGTAGAGTGGAACACTCTGCCACACATATGAATGTATGCACGCACACTCATGCATGCACACACACAAATACACTGAGTAAAAACCTAGAGTACGGAATCGTGCGATTGAGTCAGATAATAGCTTAGATCCCATCCCAGCCCCACCCCCACCCATCTTGATATCTATGTATATTATTGCCGGGCAAACCTGGACGGACATCATCTGTATTTTATATATTATATTTCAATATTTAAACCCTGTATTCTATATTTATATCACATTCTTGACAATCCGATAAGTGTGTTTTCCAATAAATTGATATCAATTCAAACTTACTAGCGTAATAATTTCAATTTTCACTTTATTCAAGTTTATGTGTACGTTCTAATAATGGCCCTCATGATACAATAATATCATATATTTTTCCTGCCTTTCAATATTTTATCATTACTTCTATATCTAATGATCTGACGAAAAATAAATAATAAATCGGATTTCTTGTAGAATTCTTTCTACATGAGCTTTATTTTCACACCCCTGAATTCAAATTTGACTGCACCGAGAAATTATATAAATCTTTTATAATCACAACAGTGCAGATGTGGAACAGTTTACCATCTTTTGTTATTTTTTATTATTTTTTATTACCATAAATTCATTGAAAATATAATTCCCTCTATAATATTTTATAGATAGCTGTTATTTGAGTCTTCATCCAATTTCCTCGATTAAGGGGCACGAATTAATTTTTATAATAATACATATATATAAAAACCAACGGGAACACAATAACAATTCGCTGAATATTAAGGACAAGTCAAATGTTTATCCCAAAAACAAAGATATATGTATGTATGTATGTAGGTAATGTATATTTTGCCAACTATTATTTTGAAATAAAAAAGAATTACTAAAGGTTCCCGGGAATATTTCGTTATTTTCGGAATTGTCGTTTTTTTTTGTGAAGCATTTTAATCGATTTCATCCTTTTTCTCTCTTTACTGTTCCCTCAATTATTCACTGCATACTTCGTACTTTTTAATTGTTCAAGTGATTTACAGACTTTATACCCCCGACGTATATAAGCTCGTGTATGTGTAGTTCTCAAAGAATATAATAAAAAATAAAAATAAATAAAATATGTATGAAGGTATTTTTATGTTATGCAATATAAAAAGGAAAAAAAAATTTTATGGCGAAAAATAGAAGAGAATAAAAGAAAATAGGCCCTACGATAGCACAACATGGAATGAATATTTCATGAAATGCACAGAGGAGTCAGAATATGTTTGTTGTGTGTATATGGGTGTGTGGCTAATAAATTTATTTATTTCCTGAACTCGCAATTTGCACGCGAAATTCACAAGAGAAAAAATTGAACCGACACCAACAGTACATCCCATCAAAAACGTCATGAATACATTTTTCTTTTATTTAAATTTTTCTGGTTTGGTTTTTTTCTTTTATTTGGAAGTTATTAGCTTAAGTGATAAATTTGTTATCTGCTTTTAAAAATGAAAAATTGCCGCAAAGCAAAAGTTTTATTCCCAAAAAAAAAATCACCAGATTTCTGCCTGACGACTATACATTATAAACTTGGGGAGAGTGTAGCACTGTAGATGGACCATTTTTAATAAATTATTATACGAGGCGTTGGCCTACGTTGGCAGCTCGGAAGCAATGAAAAATTATTATTATTCTTTTTATTCTTTTTGTTTTTTTCTTTTTATTCTTCAACCACTCTACATACAATAGATCCCCCTTTAAACAAGTATCCCGGAAACAAAATAACATTCACAAAAAAAATCTATTATTCTTTTTCTCGATTGAAATTTATGTGCTGTCTACTCCCACCGCACATATGTACCAAAGATATGTATGCCACCCACAACTGTCGATATATGTATGAACACAAACAAAAAAAAAGTCTTTATCTTATAAATGTCTCCTTTTTGACCTAACTTCTCCCGAACGGGATGAAATTCTTATAATACTCTACATATAAGCGGATCATGTCGTGTATTGATAACTCGAAAACGGGAAACACTTTGTCGAAAGAAAAAGACCATTTCCAGTATTGTATTCAGTGACAGGATGACATTTATATCCATGCAAAATTTTTAGGGCATTTTACTTACCCTGTCAGAGTCCTCTGAATGCATATGCGCTGAATTTAGATATGAGCTCAAGAGTTTTGTTGCAGTAGGTATATAGGGATATAGGGAAATAGGGATGTACGTAGTAGGTACCTACGACGACGTCTCAACCTATTTATATGCTGGGCTCTTCTTGAGAAATTGAAATCATTTTGGCACTATACCAGACAACGATACGGTCCTGAATTGGTAAACATGCACCCTTAGTGTACACACACATACACACACACACACACATTCGTTCACAGTATTTTTTTGGGAAATATCATCCTTGAAATATATACGGCAGATTCACATGGACGTCTCATCATTCTTTTTTTTGGACGAAGCAAAGGTTCTATTCAAGGCGCTGCGAGCTATATTTCCCTATTTCCCTATTTCAGAACAGCGCAACGTCCCAGTATATATCCAGGAAAATCATACCACACAGATCGTCCTTTCACTCTTTCATTTTTGATTTATTTTCATCTTCTACCATGTCCTGGACTACTGTTCTGTGGCATGTATATGTAGGGTGAAGTGGGCGCCACAAAAAAAGGTAGAACAGGTTCTTCTCCTAAACTTAAGGGGGGGGGGGGGGTGAATATATGAATGTTGGTACCTACACTACCTACACCGGCCATAGTACAGCCAGTGGATAAACGAAACTCTAACCATAAGGAAATAACGAGGCGAAAGATAGACTTGGGAAAATTCCTGTATTGTGTTGTATATGCTAGCAAAGAAAGGGAAGTCAAAAGTTTAGTTAGATTCCCGTATAAACAGGGTGAGTTAAGCTTTCAAGCATAATTTTTACACTTTTTTGCTTAGACTCTTCAATGTCGACTGAAAGTAGGTACTTCAATATTTTACTGTGTGGATGTAGGGGGATGTATCTAGGTATAATGATAGCTGCAGTCTTGCAGCAGTTAGTTGGGAGCTGGTTATGGTGTAGCAACGAAAACATTTGACGTTATATACCTACCTAGGCATAAAAAATATACTTTGAATAGAATTGTAGCCGCTTTGTGTCTCGCCAAATCCGACACAACTCAAGCAAATCTCTGCTACTTTATGAAATTTTTAAGTTAATTCTTTTTAGTTTTTCAAGGATTTTTTTTTCTTTCTCGTTTTACTTTTTGGTGGTGCCGCCAGTGACCCAATTTGTTTTTTTTTTCTTTCTTAATTTGGTACACACTTTGCGAGAATAATCTCAACTCTGGGGTCGGGTGGCATTTCTATAACTCAGTCATTTTGCTGTTTGAGGATTTATTGAAATTTATAAGAGAGAAAATCAGCAAAATTCTACAAAATTTATAACTCGTTTATACATACAATCTAAATCAAACAAAATTTGCATAATTAATTTATTTAGGAAAGTTTTTCGGTAAATTTGACTCGTTGTCTGTCTGAAATACATTTTTTTTTTAAGATTTGAAGGATTATAGATGGATTAAGAGAATTTCTTGCGATGTCAACTCTAAAAAATCGAAGAAAATTCAGTAGGATAATCATCATCAGGAGTGCTTCAGAAAGGATGGTGAATAGCTAAATATGCTAACAAACAGAGTTACCACTTGAATTCAAATGGATAAATTTCATTCTTCATATTAAATTTGAATACTTTGATCCTTTTTGTTCTAAATGGATTAATTTTCAGACACCTAACGAATTTTTTGCTTAATAAATACCTTGAAGAAAAGTTTTTCAAATAATTTTCGTTCTTTCACGTAGAATTTTTTATAATTAATAAACGCAACCTTTCGCTTTGGTCACTGATGAAGCGTATGTAATAGAAGGAGAAAAAATGGCTTGCAGGCGCGACTTAAGCAGTTTAATCCAGAACTCTTTTCTACAAAATGTAGCTAGATTGTAACGAACCGTTATATAGCAGAACTATTTGTAAGGATTTTATATAGGAAATTTTCCTTGTCTTACTTTAATTTGAAATAAAACATGCCGGATTAGAACCATCCCCCGCGCCGGGGGTTCCTACCCGTACCCTAAAAGTACCCTGATAAAAATTCTTCCTCGAATTGTAGCTGGTAATTAGGTGAGGAGAACGGTGAAATCCGTTTTCGATCGGACTTAACTCTACCGAGTTAACCCCGATTTTATTTGAAAAAAATTTAGTAATTCAGTTTGAAAGAGCGAAGTACTATAAAAGTGAGTTTGGGAATCGATTGAGTGTAAATAGAATTTTTTTGTATTTTTATAAAAAGTTAAAAAAACGCCATATAACGACCCAGGAAGGGTGATTACATTTTGTTCTAGTACAATATGGGAAATCTAGGACATTTTTGAATTTGTTTTTTTTAAGAAGTTTGAGTACCCACATGCCTATGCTCCGAGGTAAAAAAAACTGCTGAGCCCCCCCACCCCAACTCCACCCCACCCAGTCGAAAAACGTAGTACCCTATTACACCCACGCTATAATTATATAACCCACAGAAATAATCAATCCAATCGGCTGCCTTATGTGGGAGCTTTTGGGAACCAACGGGAAATTTTTGTATGGAAAATTTCGAGGCTATTTTAAAGAAGTTCGCCCCCTTTGGCTCCGCCCCCTCCACCGCTTGAAACTGGAAATTACTACCATTGATAACCTAGGGTGAAACTGGTAATTCAAGATATCAACGACCTTTCTACGCATCTTGGTTCCGGAGATATAAGCAAAAACATTTTAAACACCCCCCCCCCCCCCCCAAGAGCAAGCTCCGCGGCAAAACGGACTTCACCAAAAGATACGCGGCATCAAGGCGAACACGTATACCAAATATAAAGGAAAACATATTTTTCCAGCAGCCTCTCCTCACCCCAAGCCCCCTCACCATATTCTTATGACCCTCTGAGAGGAAAAAATTTAGTTCCGGTTCCGATAAAATTTATTTGAAGGCACTTATGGCCAAAATACTTTTACCCTACGATTTTTCATAAATTTTTTTTGAAGAAAATGTATGAAAATTATCGATGTTATAAGTATGGCAATATAGATTCACTCCGCACTTTAAAGCGCCCACCGGACTTTCTTATACGCATTTCTAGAAAGTTGTACTGGCTTGTCCGGGAGACCTAGAAAATCCACCTTCGTCTCCAAACCTTGCAGACCGGGTGGACAACGGAAGACTATTGATTGTACTGGTATCGGACGGAAACCTTCTGTTGGTACATATACAACGGAATCCACTAGCCAGTACGTGTACAATGAAAAGCTATCCTATAAGCCAGTACGTGAATAACGGCGAGCTAGGGATAGTACGTGAACAACGGAATCCACTAGTCAGTACGTGGACGACGGACTGCTTACTGCACTGAAGCTACCCAGAGCCAAATACGACGTTTAGCTCCCGACCGAACGCCTGGCGCCAGAGCAAACGACGTCACAAGGAATATGGCATTTACTTCACCTATGTGCAACCTAAACGTGTAAAAAATTTACCTATCTTTCTAGAGCAGCTTAAAAAAATATATTTGTAACTTTTTCGTACTCTGAGCGACAAGAAATGCAGGATTTTAAAAGTTACCAGACTGCGTAACACTTGCAGAAACTCTTAGGTTTAGGCTCAAACCAGATGGCTCCCTTTTGCGGTCGTAACTTTTTTTTCGTGAGCTTGATGACGAAAATGTACATGCAAAGAATATGGCTGAACAAATAGGCAAACTTGGAACTAGAATATATTTCTTCTTTCTTTCATATACTTTAAAAATTGTGAATGTTATGTTCCAGGCTCAAGCCTTGAGAATAAACTGCTTATATCCTATTATGGAAAGTAAATTCAGATCACATTTTATAAGCAATTTTCTTTAATTAAATCCTTTTGACTTTGAAGTAACGAAATTGATTTTCTCAATAGGGCTAATTATTTTCCATTGGGGAGTACTAAGCCCTTGAGTTTATTGCAAAGAACAAGATTGATAATAAAAATTATATTTTCAGTCTTATGATGGACCCGATGAGATTTCCTCGTAGCTCAGAAACTGCACAAAGAAAATTTTTTGATTTGAGCCTAATTAAAAACAAGAAATCAAATAAATTCGATATAGAAACAATTCAGTTTATAATGTTTACCAAGGCGTAATATCTGGGCAATAACGTATTATAGATTATTCGTGCAGGATTTTTGTACTTACACAGACAGCATAACCTTTTGAATTAATAGCTTACTAACAAAATATTATGGGTAGAACAAGAACATACGACAACAAATGTTCTAAGGGTGCAGCACAATATCCATCCGACATATCGGAAGTGTTGCCACTTCAGGTTCAGTGTTAGGACTTAGGACACTACGGCCGGAAACAGAAGATAGTTACACACGATTAACAATTGGCCGAACTAATAATCATAAAATTCAATGAAATGAGTTCAAGTTTCTCCGAAGTCTACTTACTCCTTGTTGCTTATTTTTCACAATTCCCGTCACCGTTGCATCCGCCGAACTCAAAATAATAAAAGCTATTATGGGCCAAGAGGCCTATCGCAATAGAGGCAGGAAAAAACTTCGCGAGCGCTAAATCTCGAAAGTAGGCCTTTTAAGAGTGCCGCTCTACATATATTGTTTTCTGTATAAACTGTGACTTGATATTAATAAAAGAAGTAAAAAACGAGTTTTCAAACAAAACTGAGGCCAAGCCGCATGAAAAAGTGGAGGTGGACTCAGATTTTTTGATTGGGACATTTCTCTTGAATATTCTTTCTCTTCATGAATCAAATCACTTATTACCTCTAATTAATAATACTGAAATATATCGGTGATTGTCAGCGAATAAAATCTGAGTCCACCTCTGTGTGTGAAGAAAAGTTTATTTTCTACTTTTTCATGCGGCTTGGCCTCAGTTTTGTTTGAAAACTCGTTTTTACTTATTTTATTTTCTGCCTTTTTCACGTTAACTAAATTGTTATTACGTGCTGCATGGAGATATTTTAAAACAATTTTTAAGTCATGTTTGGTGACGATCCGAAAAAAAAAATTTTCGAGTATCAAATCGTTGAAGTACTGCAACGGTTTTCTGAAATTCAAATTATGTTTTAAACAGCGCTTTTTACCTGTATTCCAACTTGATCCCATATAACATGAATTTTCCCGATTTTCCACGTTTTCCACAGACTTTTCCTATTACTATGATTTTTTTTTTAAATTTACATGAATTTTCCTCGATTTTTCATGCAAGTTTTCATGATTGTTGAAAAGAAAGTATTGATGCCAGTAGGATGGAAAAAAAATGATTCCGCATAGCTTATACAACTTTTTTGTGGGAAAATTTTCCGGAAAAGTCGGAAAATTCCGGATATTCCAAAAAAATTGGAAAATTCTGCACTTCTCCTGAAACAGATTTATCACTAATCATATCGATGAAAATTTTTCCGATGATTTTTCCGCTTTTCTGGGTTTTCCATGGAATTTTCCACAAAATCAACTTTATGCAACTCATTTCGCTCCACAACTTTGTCTTAGGTTGCAAAACTATCAAACACTTCCTTGGTCTGAAAATCTCCGGAAAAGCGTTTTACATGAATTTTCCTCGATTTTTTCTGCAAGTTTTCACCATTTTCGGAGAGAAAGTAATGATGCCAGTTGATAGGGAACTTGATCCTGCATAATTTAGAAAACTTTTTTACCGGAAAATTTTCCGGAAAAGTCGGAAAATTCCGGAAAAAAATTTCGGAAAAATCGGAAAACTCTGCATTTGTCCTGAAACGGATTTATCACTAATCAAATTTGTACAAAATTTTCAAATGATTTTTCCCGGTTTTACGGGTTTTCCATGGAAATTTCCGGCTCAAATTTTGATGGATTCAATTGTCACGTGACATGAACTTGTGTGCCAAATTTCAGCTTGCTATGATGACGAAAAGTGGGGGGGGGGCTCAATTTTCTTTTCATTCTACTTTCCAATTTATAATAAGTAAAGGAGGAGCTCAGAAATTCGAAGAAGTATATGCAGTTTTATAATATTTTGTTCCACCGATCCATCGAAAACTGATTATTTGCCAGTGTTAGCAACAAAACACTAACACTAAATTTTTTAGCCCACTGAAAAAGATATTAAAAATTTCCCCGAAACCTATTGTATATTTCTAAGCTTTCTTTTCCCTCGAAAATTATTTTTGATACTTATATCTGTCGAAAAATCAATTTGCTCCTTTAATAGTTGAATTGATTAAGGTAAGATTATAGCAAAGAATTTTCAAGAGTTAGTGACATGGTTATAGATTATATGATCAGCAGTCGCCATCATAATTTTTCTGTGTATGCCATAGTTTTCCTAACTAAGCCATATTTTAAAATATATATATATATATATATATATATATATATATATATATATTTTAAATATAATGAAGTATTTAGTGGGGGAAAAATTCTATTCAGATTTGCATAAATAACGAAAAATTAAATTCCATGGCCACGGTTCAAAATGTGTGCTCTGGAGCTTAAGCTATTTGTGCAGGCTGGAGCTTATATGTTTGCAGTCAAAATAAGCTAAAAGCTACACGAAAAAATCTTGAACAACCGCATTAGTTTCAGCAATTACTTTAATAAAATGAAATGCGAAGCAATAAATTTAATTAGGAAGAACTTATTTTGCATCTTTTACACAAATTTTCCTATAGCGACTTTTTAACTCCAGTGCCTTGAAGACTGTCAAAAAATAGCTCTGACACTCAAAACATAGCTTATTTGAGAAATCTTTAAAGTCAGAGAGCTTAAATAAGTGCAGAGAATATTTAACTTAACTTATAATATATAAGCAATTGATTTTTTTCTTATTTTCAATTTAATTCCCCCCCCCCCCTCCCCCTCTCCCCCCAGAGCAAATATCTGGATCCGTCTTTGTTTCAAGACTACCGATCTGTCTCGAACACCGCTCAAATTGCAAGTGACTAGCTATAAGTCTCTTTTTGAGTTGTCGTAATTCCTCTCGATATTGTCTTTATTGTCTTCTTTTGGTCCTTGAACACAGTTAACTTAACAACAAGCTAAGAATCAGGCGAGATTTCCGACTGTTTTACATTTATATCGTACATGGGTAGAAAAGGAAAAGGAGAAGAAGAAAAACTTACTAAAAACTCAAACTCTCTTTAAAACTTTTATGAATAAAGACAAAAAAAAGTGAAAGCTGAAATTACATCACTGACATATAAGTATAATATTGACTGACTACGTTAATGGGAATGCACTGCAAAAAGTGGGCTCACTTTTATATTGTTGACTCTTTCGGTCTAAGCACCAAGTACCAACTGAGCAGAACTGTAAACAATAAATAAATAAGTGGGTCTGTCGGAAAAAAAATTTTTAAATTAATTATTTAGAGTTATTACTGATAAAATTGTTTTACAAAAGGCAATATATTCATAAGATATGAAGCAGAAGTTCGAAACTTTTTATTATAATTACTTTTCGAGCTGCGCGCTTATTTTTTCAACTTCCCGCCAATGATTTTTTCAATGTTGGCAGCGGCGTAAGAACTTTTATTGACACAAGCAATTGAGGCCACATGAAATAGAAAGTTAGGCAGTCCATATTATATATGTCAGTGAATTACATGCAACGAAACAAAATGGCAAATGAGTCATTCTTGTAAATAAAAAGAGGGGGGGGGGGTCAGATTTTACTCTCATAAAATCTACCCGCGTTCTTGTGAAAACCGGTTTCCTGAAATATTGAGAGAATTTTCGCGCAGTTGTGAAAACCGGTTCCTGAAATATTGAGAGAATTATCCAATGTTTTTTATAACAATACCAAGCAAGTAAAAAAGCTAGAATTGGTCTAGTACCAATTCTTATGATACCCTAGATGAAAGCCCTTGTGAAATTTCGTATTGTCACGCTTCTGTGCAAGTTTGATTTTTGAAGTGGTTTTTCGCATATATTTTTAGAACGCTTTGTCGGACAAAAAAATGATTATAACCAAATTTATAGGATTTCGTGTTCTGAAGAAGTTTTTAGTGCAATAAAAATGTCTTGGACTTCAAAGTATACGTAAAAAACTTAAATTTTCATATGGCAACACCAAGAAGGAGTTGCCCCATTTAGTCCATTTTTGAAATTTTATTTGATAGTACAATGAAAACACCATGTACCCAATTTCAGCTATCTACGGCGACGCGTTCTCAGGCAGTGTCCAAATATATAGTGGAAAACGAAAGTTTGTATGGCAACCCCACGAAGAAGTTGCCCGATTTGTCTCATTTTCGAACATTATTTTACTTTTTTTTATAAAGGCCGAGTACAAAATTTCAGCTCTCTAAGTATACGCGTCCTCGACAGATAGACAGACGGACATGCAAAAATCAAAATAACTTTTAGCATTATGCGTGGGTGTCCAATCCATTTTGCTCTACCATCATTATTTCGAGGTGTTACAAACGGAATGATAAACTTAGCAAACCCTATAGATTTCATCTAGGGTATAACAAGAATTCTCACTAAATTGTTGATACATTGCAGCTGATCTGCCGTGACGTCACTCTGTAATTAAAATTTACTCTATATATAGAAAAATGTATAGAAAAATAAGAAAATCTTTGATATCTTAATAAATTTGGCAAGAAATTACTGAAATTGTGTAAAAAATGAAAGTTTTGAATATTTTAGATGTTTTTTTTTATGAAGCTTTTACCATAAGTAAGTTCAATAAGGTAAAAGGATGTATTTTCAACTTCAAGTGAAAATGTAAACAGAAACAAAAATAGCTCTTTTATGACATAATAATGATTTTGTAACAGTAAAATATTTAATTAATACATAATAAATCTTTTTGTGCTTATTTTTTTCTTTTTTTCTGCATTTAAATTATTTTTCATACTATAAAGTAAAATTCAGTACGAATAGTCACAACGTACCCATGTGAGATGATTTCACTTACCAGGATGCTAACTTGTGGCATAAAAACGTTCATAAACTAGTCATCGTCAGCTATTTGGATAGTAAGGCGAATGTATTCACTATAAACTGTGTATTTGAAGACAATTTGAATGTTGAACATTTACATACCTGTAATTTTTATTTAAAAAATGAGTTTACATAACTAATTCACATGAAGATACCTAACGATGACTAGTTTATTAAAGTTCTTATGGTAAGTAAAATCATCCGTTGTGACTATTCGTACTGAATTTTACTTTATAGCATGAAAACTAATTTAAATCCAGTAAAAAAGAAAAAAAAACAACACAAAAAGATTAATTATGTATTAATTAAATATTTTACTGCTACAAAAACATTATTATGTAATACATTTATGTCATAAAAAACTATTTTTGTTACTGATTACATTTTCACTTTTTACCTTATTGAACTTAATTATGGTAAAAGCTTTATAAAAAAAAACATTTAAAATATTCAAAAATTTCATTTTTTACACAATTTCAGTAATTTCTTGCCAAATTTCTTAAGATACCAAAGATTTTCTTATTTTTCTATATATTAGAGAACATAAATTAGACACAGAGTGACGTCACCACAATTTTCTCTCCAGACAAAATGTTGGAACGTGGTTCGGACCGAGAATACATTGCAATCTATGTAACCGGTCCTTCAAATAAAGTTTTCAAAAGTAAATAATTAAAAGACATAGAATTTAAATTGAAACTGAAAAAGTTTTTATTTATTTTTGAAATAAATGTTTGCCATTTATACTCTAAAAGTGATATCTCCCATGTGATGCGTCTCTGCCGTATCTGATTCTTTTATCAAAATTTTCAATCACATTCTAGCATAGTTGCGGCTCTATCTCACCAATAACTCGAATAATTTCTGCTGTCAATGCTTCAACGTTTCGAGGATTATCCTTGTAGACCTGTGCTTTCATATGGCCGCAGAAAAACAATTCTAACGGTGTCAAATCACAGGATTTTGAAGGCCAATTCACGTCACCGAATCTGGAAATAATATGGTCTGGAAAATTTGCATGCAGTAATTGCAAAGTTTCTCTGGCTGTATGACACGTAGTCCCATCTTGTTGAAACCACATGTCTTTAGTATCAATATTTTCCAGTTTTGGGCACAAAAAAGTTGTGATCATGTCGCGATATCTGGTACTGTTAACGGTTATAGCTCTTCCAGGATCATTTTCGACGAAAAATTACGGACCAATCACACCACCATACCGCAATGCACACCAAACAGTGACCCTTTGTGGATGCATTCGCCTTTTTTCGATCACGCGAGGGTTTTCCTCTCCTCAAATACGACAGTTTTGTTTATTAACGTAGCCACCGATCTCGATTTTTTTTTTTTTAAATCGTCGTTTTGTTCCAGTATCCAATTGGCAAAGTCCCGACGCATGGTATGATCTTTTTGGCAGCAATTCTTATGTCAATTGAACTTTGTAGGCCTTCAACGCTAAATCTTTGTGCATAAAGCGGGAAACACAGTGGTAGCCTTTCCAATCTTAGCCTCAGTCTCAACTTTGACAGTTCTGTAGAATATATGAGATCAGGTTATGAAGAATCTAATGGCAAAGTTGGTGAGGTCGATCAGGTTGAGGTTGAACTTGAGTAGGTCTACTCTCTACTCTGCTGGAACTTTGTCAGGTTTGACAGCTAATTTTTGCTATCGGGAAAAAATGTACGGGAAATTTGTTGAAAAAAAATGTGGGAAGCTTATTTAACGTGAAAAGTTGCTCCCACTGTAGTAAATAATTACAAAAAAAATTAATTTTTACATACAGAAGATGTCAAAGCTCGCATTGTGAGTTATAAAAATTGGCAGAGTTCACCAGGTTGAGGTTGGAAAAGTTAGTACTGTGTTTCCCGCTTAATAAGCCATGCAGTTGACTCAGAAAGTCCCAATTTTTGTGAACGTCAGGAAATTGACGTGTTGGGGTCTGCTGCAGCACTATCACTCACAGCACCAATATTTTTTTCTGAACGACACGGCACGAGCATACTGACGTCTTCCTCGATTTTGTACTGCACCAGCTTCTTGAAATTTCCGCACAATACATTTCTCACAGAACGACCATTTTCATAAAATAATTCAATAATCCCAATACGTTCTTGTAATATATACGGCTCCATTTTTATAAATGGCAACGGCTGTCAAAATGACTTATAATATGGGTGCGTTCGATGTTTGAAGTGTGTTATACAGTCGCTTACTTTTAAAAACTCAATTTGAAAGACCCTGTATATACCTTGAGCAAAACCAATGTTTGTTGGTGTAATTCCTAGGATATTTGCTCAGCATGTGCTTCTGTTCTGTTTACATTCATTTTGCTCTGAAGAGATTAAGTGGGAGAACTCGTGCTAGATTCTCTGATATTATAGGGAAAAATGAGAGTTTTATTCGAGAGGAATTTTACATCTCCTTTCAGCATCTTGGCCAATGCGAAATTTATCTTTTTCTTAAAAATGGGAGGTAGTGCGACCCCAAGAACATTATTATGAATAGTTTTATAGGATTTTGAGGGATTCAATAAGATGTTGTCGTTCTGGTAATCCTACGTTATCTCGATTTTTGTTTTTAACTCGTTGTGTCAATCGCACTACAATAATGCATATAGCCATGTTCTTTTCACCCATTCATGCAGAAGACGAACGTATATGAGATTATTTGTTTCTTTATAAAAAATACGAAAAATTTTCAATTTTGTTCGGCTGATTCCTATCTTCTTATTAGGTTGTCTTTGGCTTGGGGCTCATCTTTAACCCTCCATTCGGATTGAATGTCGTCTCTTGTCCTCTTGTTGATAGTTGTCCTTTGGTAACTTTATAAATTTCCGTTTCATTGTCGTCTTTTCCTCTACAGATGATGCGCCATATCAGCCGTACTTCATGTGACTAGCTTCTAGTTAAACAGCTTTATTTATATCCGGAGATAAAATGGGAGCAGATTAAACTGGCGCTGGTGCCTTTGAATCGGTTGGATATGGCATTGGTATAGTCACTCAAAGGAAAAGAAGACACGTCCAGCTGTATGGTTGGTAAAACGTCATTAGAATTATGACGGCAGCTACTTCTTTTTTAGATTATTTATAATTATTAATATGTTTCGGTGCTTATATTTTCAGATCATCATTTTTTATGGCCATAGAAGTGGTTGCATTGTATCGTGATGATGATTTTGTTTGTTTTTTAGGTAATTTGAAGACAAGCAACGGAGCCTGGTGTGGCATAATTAATGTCAGGGCTGGATACATCACCAATAAGGAGTCCTGTGGCCTTTACGCTTTTAGGTTTAGTTTTATTTTCTTAAGTTATAAATATGAATTTTGTTCTCCGACGGAGCACATCAAAAAACAGCTCTTTCCAATAGGCAAGTTAATTTTCCCGCACCAAAAAGCACTTTAAAAACTCTTTTCAAGTGGCCCTACGGAAGCACAAAGCTCTTCTATTATGTCTCAAGTTACATATAAATTATATATAAAGGGTGTGTATGCAGACCTTCACAGCCTTTCGAACGACTCTCCAACCAGCCCCATACTCTCTCACGAGTTATTGTATTCTAAACTAAAAATATCGGATTTTCTCACCTATGTTTTCAATTTGACCTCTATTTTTTTTTTTTTTAAAAGGTCATTAACATAACTTTTTTTTATTAAAACTATATAAGCTGCAGTCTCTCCTCTTTAATTTAATCTATGTGCTAACTGTAGCCGTTAAAGAGGTTTTAGCTGTTAGCCTATTCTCAAAGCTATTCTCGAAGATAATTTGTTCCTTTAGTGACTTCAATCACGTCATTTTAAAAAACATTCGTCTAATTTCGGTATGACCTGAATAGGTTGCGAGCTAATAACTCTTTAAGGACTGTAGATAGCACATATGCTGTTCGGTCAAATTAAAGAGGAGAGTCTACAGTTTACAGTTATGTTAATGACTTTTATGCAAAAATAAATAGAGGTCAAAGTAAACAGAAGGTAAAAAAATCCAAAATTTTTAGTTTAACCCACAATAAGTTCTGAGATGAAGTGGTTGAGCAGTCGTTGGAAAGGCCATGAAGTTCTGCATAGAATGAGCTCTTAAGTGTGACAGTACGACCTGTAGTTTTTAAGATACAGGGTGTTTTATAGAAAAGTAGCTTTTTTTCATAAACACATTCTTACTCCGGAACGGTTGAAATACCCCCCCCCCCCCCCCCAGGGGCGGATGTCCCTATAGGCCGAGTAAGCCCGGGCCTAGGGCGGCAGATTTAGGGGGCGGCAAAACTTGGTGGGATTTTTGATTTTTTCTTGTAGTTGTGGGTATTTCATTACATTTTATACTTTTTCGTTTTTTTAAATAAAATAATTCGTTGGAAAGTGTTATTTTTAATTCTACTCCATTTTTTTCAAATCTACTCCGATTTATGAGGCAGCCTACTCCGCTAATTCTAGCCTGGGGTCCCTTCACTGGATATAGATCATTCAATTTTTCGTGTTTTACAGGGAGTAGGGGGGCGGCAATCTTCCATAGGCCTAGGGCGGCCAAGTGATCAAATCCGCCCCTGCCCCCCCCTTAATGTACAATGTTTTTTGTTTGCCTAGGTAAGTACTACCGTTGTTCTATTGACCACCGTGAAGGAAACGTCCTGTATACAGAGTGTCCCGAATTTAATATTACAATCGAAGGCTATGGATAAATCATCAAAAATTGTATGAGTGCGGGGGAAATCGTAACGGTTTCCGAGATAGCGAGACTTAAAAATATTTGGGTATGTTTTCATAGATCACCGTGTTACTTCTACATGTTACACTCTATGATGACGATTTAAACTTTGGTAGATAGATAATTATTGGACGTTTTTAACTGTCTATAAACTTTTCCCCTTCCCCTCCCTTTTGAAGTTATGGCTCAACATAATTAAAATTTCGGAATTTGAACTGGGTTTTTTTTATTGATGACTACTTCCCACATAAATGGAAGACAGTAAAAATTTTCCCAGTCCCTAAGAAGTCTAAAGCTATAAACATCAACGACTTCAGACCAATTGCCTTACTATCCGTGATTGGCAAAAAATTAGAAATACTCGTGAAATACGCCATTCTATCCTTTAGTGAAGAAAGGAACATTATTCCCAAAAACCAATTTGGTTTCAAACCAGGTCACTCTACTACACACGCACTACTCAAACTGCACAATGACGTGACGAGCGGTCTAAACCAAGGCCTTATCACAGCGGCATGCAGTTTAGATATAGCCAAGGGATTTGACAAAATGTGGATCAACTTTTTATCTAACAGACAATTTTTCGTTGAACTTAATGGAACTTCTTCAACCCTATATCCCATCTTGGCAGGAGCACCCCAAGGCTCCGTTCTCGGCCCGATCCTCTTCAACATCTTCACATCGGATCAGCCAGCTAACGACTCATCTACAACCACTATACTTTACGCGGATGATTCTATCACATATCCATCCGCCCCTAGTCCAAATTATGCAATTCTCAGCATCAAAAGAAAATTAATGGACCTGGGGAACTATTACACTAGGTGGGGATTGAAGTTAAACCTTGATAAAACCGACTTTATCCTTTTTCGTAAGCCCGCATCCAATTCAAGGACTCTCAGAATCGCAAGAACTTGCAAAAAAGCTTCCTTAACCCTCAGTAGCTACGAGATCAAACCGAAAGACCCAATTAAGTATCTTGGAGGTAGATTCAGCAAACTTTTCAAAATCAGGGAACATGCAGAAGCCACAATTAAGAAAGCCAACGTAGCCTATGGTCTCATTAGTCCCCTCATGCGAAAAAGTTCCGGCCTGTCCAGTAAAGTTAAATTGCTATTATACAAGCAATTAATCAGACCGGTAATATCCAATGCATTCCCCATTTGGTTCACTATCAACAAGACAACATTAGGTAGAATATTAACCCTTGAGAGAAAAATTATAAGAGCGTGTACTGGTAAGTTTTTTAAAAGTCGTTTCAGGATGTTCAGCAACAAGGAGCTATACGAGGCAGCAAGAGAAGTAGGAAAAATTTCTCCTCTGGACGAGTTCCTCATCGGGCAAGCCCAGAAGACCATCAACAGAATTCAGTATCATTCTAACCCGTTAATGGTACTAATGGCAGCAGACAACCGTAGCATGGATGCAGCAAATGAGTATCTGTCCCCCTTCATCGTAAACTTTCAGGAGCATGAAGAGCTTTTTACGATCACTCAGGATGGTATCCCCTTCTACCAATCTGGATTGGAACAAAATTTCCATAGAGGATAGATAAGATATAAATAAGTTAGTCTGTCAAAGGTATAAGTTAGAGTTAATCAGGTGTAATTTCATTCTTTAGGATTAATACTTTGAATTATATAGTCATAGGTAGCTTTAGCGCAGGGCTAAATAATAAGATCGTTAATGTTAAAAATAGATAATAGATATTTCATAGGCAATAGATAAGGAACTACAGTTCAATCATCGTAGGAACTCAGGGCCAAATTTTATACTAGCTCGTAAGTATAGCATTTATAGTTAGAGTTAAACTTAAATAGTTAAGAACATATCTAAGAAAGAATTGTACATAATAGTCGCTAAATAAATTATTCTATTCTATTCTAGAGCGCATTGCTACCTGAGCAATCATCCAAGACGGGTCAGTTGAATTGAAATTGACATCAGTCTGTAGTTACGAGCAAGCATTGATGCCCAAATTAAAATAAAATAAATTTCTACCTTTCAGCTTCACCCCAAAAAGACCGGAAGTATTGAAATCGGTCCCTTTACAAGGGCAAGTTCTGACGTCCAATCTGTTAAATAAAACTATAATTGGTAGAAAACTAATTCAATTTTATATTTTTCAGACTAAAGGGTTGCTTTTGCTTGTTTGCTACACAGCTGCAGGCCTCATGTCTCAGCACCGTGCTGCATGCTGCATCTTTTTACGCCCACACTTGTGGTACTAAACATTTTATTTCACCGGTTGGATTATCATTTGGATTCGTTTTATTTTTTATATATTATTTGTTTATTTTTTGATTTTTTACCATTTAATTTGCTCTATTTTCATTTTGTTTTTACTTTTTGGATTTTATTTGCAACTTTGGATTTCTTCTTTATTTTTAATTTTTGATTAGTTGGAATATTTTTCGTTTGTATTTTTATTTTATACTTTAAATAAAAGGCTAGTGACGACAGAAAAAATTATTATTGATTCTGCCATAAAAATACTCTGAATCCAATCTAAACCGGCACCTGCCAACTTCTGTTGTGTTTAGCCTCAGAATAGGTTAAAACACAGTGCTTTATTGAAGAGGTATAAAAGTACTTTCATCTTGTGTGTAAACTTATGTTACCATTTCCTAATAGAAGTTGGAAACATTTTTCGTTTTTATAAATGTAATAATTTACAAACAATTTTACACCGATATTACCATGCTACAATGTTACCAGTTTTTCGCTTTTACTTTTACTTAGTATTTTTACGATTCTTCATTAACCCCTGCAACGTATCAACAGACACGTGGCAAAGTTTTTATCAGAATTATTTATTTTCGTTTTTTTTTTTTAGTTAATGTTTCATTTATAAATTTTTCTTGTTTTTTTTTTAATAACGTTGGACCAAACAACTAGAATCCTTTATTATTCCTGGCCCTTTTCAATTTTAAAATGTTTCCTAAAAGCAGGAGAAAAAAAAATAAACAAATTCCATCATCAGAAAATGTAATCCTGTTCCTGAAGGACATTGGATGATTTTCATTGGGAGAAGTAGGGGGGCGGGGGGCGAACTGAAACAGAAGCAATGTTCACTCGTATATGTTTCGTGAGTTTCATTCAAAACCGTCGACGTCACGTCACTTTACTGCTAGTTGACATGGACATTTTCAAAATAAAGTTTTTCCTAGAAGCGAAGAATTCATAACGCAAATCCATTGTCAGAAGACCAACCTCGAATATAAATCATCACAGCACTTTTCTCTATGGAAGAAATCTCTTGCTATTTTATACACAATCCAATATTCCGTTGGTAAATTAATCTGCCCACCAAATCTGCATTTCATTTGCTTACCCTAATCTAACTTCTTCATGAAACTATATTCCAGTCCTCACCCGCCCCCCCCTCCCACCAGTCCACAGTTTTCAATCCCCATGCCCCAATCCCAATCACATTAAATACATTCAAAAACGTCAAGTACTAGGGCCAAATACCAGTTTTGACCCTTTTGATCTGCTCTGCTGCTCTGCAAGGGGAATGTCTGAAGGATATCCGAACAGACCAAAAATTTTCATAAACTCCCGGGAATTTAGTTTTTAATCCTTGAAATTTGAATATTTCAGTTTTCTAGGCCAGGATGCCAGTGCATTTTATCGTTTGAGGTAGGAAGCATTTTCCCTGGACGACCTGGGCCATATGTGCCAGTTGCTTGGATACACTATACTATGTATATAGGCAGTTAGATATAGGTATAAAGCGATACTGAAGTAAGGTAAGCGAACTTTAGTAGTGTTTGTATGAATGTATACCGTAATAATACAAATCAAATATTCATAAGACACCAGGGCTAATCCATTCTGAACTTTTTGAGTTTCCACACAGCTGCAGAGAGCTACTTATACGGAAGACAGCTGACTCTGTGTTTATATGTGTGTATATATGAAGCAGAGCTATACATACTATCCACTAACTGTGGTGCTTTTATATTATCTGGCTAGGTGCCGAAGTGGAAGGGCGAAAATGAAATTAGCACATTACATCTAGTCTATCCAAGATTCTATATATACACATATATAAAAAGTATGGACCCTTTCCGACCTTACTGGCCGCGGTCGCTTCCGATCTAAACTGCCATAAGTCCACGCTGAAAAATTAAAGAATGTGAACCGGGGAAGAATGGGAAAAAGCTTAGGAACTCACCTCATGCCTTTACCGCTTCAAGCATTAAAATTTCACACTATAGGGCATGTCCTTACGAATTGCTGGCAACATTTATTATCCTTTCTCACGGACGAAGCTTTATTTTATTTTCCTTTTTTTCCAGGAAAAACTTAGCTAGGTGGCAAGGAGTTTTGCCTTTATTTCGTTCCTCTTCTTAAATTTTTGGTGATTTAAGAAGAACATTCTGCGATCCGCTTTGTACGAATTAATTGCGGTGAATATCCTTGTAGCAGAGCTGTGTGTATATGTATGTGTGTGTGTGGGGGTAATTTTAAAGAAAATATTTGGGAATGCGAATTGCCAACCAGGTTTGAAGTGGTAGTTGCACGCTTTCTTCTTGCGAAATTATCAAAGTATTTCCTGGTTGAAAGTAGATTAAAGAATGTTCTACCGGTTACGGATATACTTTGGTATGTAATTCCAATCCCAAGGTAGTATATACATATATATGTATATGGATATTGCAGGTATATAAATTGAAATGAATTCGGTAAATGTAAAATTTTAATATACATCTCTACCATTCGGTGGAAAATGTTTGATGCGGAAACTTGAATTTTCAAACATAAATTCAAATTATTTTTGGGTACTTACGCAAAACATTTCCACGGTTGGCAGAATGGAGTTTTAAAAAGAGCTTTCAATTCTTAATATGCTGCGGGGTTGTCCTACCTAATCCAAATTTTCGGTTTTCTTTCATCTCTTTATACCTAGTATTTCGATGAGCAGTTTAATTTATATAGGTATGCAGATGGGTAGATAGATATATGTGTGTATGATTGAGATGTACGTTATGTAAGACTGTGTTTACGTTATGGCAGTAAGTTCAACGGATGATTTTCTTATAGTAAAAAAACAGTTGAAATTTTTTGTACTTCTACCGACAATGGAATTAAGAATGAATAGTTCACGCTTACTTCGCTCAAACTGAAGGCATTTTTATTATCCAAGAAGGTTCAACGTGATACCATCATCTTACTCTGATCCAAGGTACCAAACATTGTTGACTCTGTCAATCTGCTGCATTCGACGAACTAACAAGCTTCTTGGTTCGAAGCGTTTAAGTTCATAAATTTATATTGAACGAATTCGTCATTAAAATATAAGTAAGAAAACTACAGTAAGAAATTTGTCTTCCTTATAATTCACACATTGATTTAAAATTCAATGTATAAGTACAGAGCAGAAATTAATTAGGACCAATTTGGCATACAGCCTTATAAGCCCGGCGGACTCACAACCTACTTATGGCTGATTTACATTACTCGAACATTGCTAGAAAACAGAGTAAGTAGTTTCCCCTTATCTGAAAATACTTTAGAACGATAAGGACAAAAGATAATCCAGCAAAAGTTTACTGAGTTAAATGTCAAATTCCCCTACGAAGGGGAAATTTTTACTGCCATAATTAGCCATAAAAAGTTCTAGCCAGAAGTATATTTTATGCCAGTAAATTTTACTATTATGGCAGCAAACTCAAACATATAACTACAGGCGTGTACGAATATAATTGTTTACACGCACACAAAATAAAAATATTTGAGGAAAGTCACAGCACATCAGCTGGAATGTGTCAAAGTTTATTAAAAATGTTCAAACATTTTTTAAAAAATTACAAATTTTTTTTTATAAATTTTTTAAAAAATTGTTAAAAAATTATTATAAATTTTTTTAAAAAATTAATTACCATTAATTTTTTAACTTATGTTTTAGTAAGCATATCTTAAGAATCACGAAATACTGAAATTTTAGGTTTTTTTAAGCAAATGAGCTGTTGTAACTGTTTTAACTGGGCTATTCTCTGTACCAAAGTTCTATCAGTACAGATGCGATGTATCTGAGGAATATTGTGAGATCTAATCAAATTACTTCGTTTGTAGTTAATCCGCGATTCTTGATATTCTCCTTCTCCCACCATAGGATACATTTCAATAGTAATCCTGTCCAAAATTACGGTGGACTTTCCTTAAAATAGTAATTATGAAAATAACACACACGATATTCTGAAAACAACTAATAAAAAAACTCACTTTGGTTCTTTTAAGATATTGTTTGGACATAAAAATCAATTCAATTCATTTTTCCTGTTAAGGTAAGGTCAAATGTGTCTAATGTCGAATTCGATTAAAATTCAAACAAGATCAAATATATTTGCTTGGGTTTGTACAAAAGTTTCCTTGTTTAATGACAACTTTCTTCTATCTATATTAAACCCGAGATATTATTCAAAGTGAACCTATGCTTTTTAGGGTGCATCCAAATACAACCTGTAAAGTCAGACAGCACAGGTTGAATCTAACCTGTGCGGCTGTGCTCCAGCTACAGGCACATGATTTCGACTAATGTTAGCCACAAGTCGATTATATTGCACTTTAACCCATTCTATGCCTAAAATGGGTCACGTATCAGACCCGAAATGTCGTGGTCTGACCAAAAGTAAGATCTTCGTATCAGACACGTGATTCTATTTATATTAAATGAAATAATAAAAATACAATTATCAAATTCTGTGGCTTTATTAAATATTAAATGCAGTACTAATAATGTCCACCGGTTGCGCAAAATTTGCCTTTGATGAAACTGATTGTGGTCACGATGCATGAGAAAGGCTATCATAGAAAGTGACACATATAATTATCAATCAATTCATAAGACATTTACTGAAATGCTCCTTTTCCTTAAGATCTCGCATATAAAAGTGTGGTAAAACCTATGTATTGTAAAAAATACTTATTCTTCGAAAAAAAAACTTCGGAGTCTCCCCATATAATATCGTCTGCATGTTATTTATATTTCAGGTTATACCCAGATATTTAGGATCTACTTTCTAATCGCACAGAAATATTATCATCCCAATTAAGCTTGATATGTATATTTAGATTTAGAGGTGTACTATAAATAAACGCAATTTTTTCCTCTTAATTATAATTTAAAAAACGGTGAATTATTACATTACATCTAGTGAAAAAAGCAATCATTTCTAATTATTTGCGTTTATTCCATAAAGTACCTAAATTAAAAAAAAAAAACTCTTGACAACAGTATCAGTTCACAGATATAAATTGAAGCTAACATAAATATTAACTGTCCTCGTCAGGTATTTCCGAATCCTCAACAGTTTTTGTAGAAGGAACATAAACTTTGAACGAGAATTTCGTTTTAATGAAGGATCCCTGAAATTGTAATTTAAATATTTATATATTAAAAAATCAAATTTTATACTTACTGTATTTATATGGTGCAACCATGTTGTGTTGTGTTAAACGGATGATTAGGATCTCCAATAACTACTAGGTCTGGAAGAAGGTAAAGAGCCATCATAGTCCCAATATATAGGAAGCGCAATTGGATGCACAGGAGAGAGCGTTCCCTGACTAATTAAGGTTCGCGCGAACTACAATGGAAAAGAATAAGTTTGCTTCTTTTATTTTGAAGAAAATAATTACGTGATTATCCAATTATCCAACATCAGCTCAGCAAACTACTATTTTCTGTGTGCAATACTGTAATCGACATGGATTCGTAGCTGATTTTATCCTTGGCCATTTTTGTAATAAACCTGCTGTAACGAATTTCGGAAGTGGTCCTCTTGGCAGAATATTTGGAGCAACCATTAGCCAAATCAGCCAATGTTAAAAAAAGCTGTTACAAATTGTGCATTTTTTCGTCTGCCTTACTGAATAGGCCCATTAGAATTATTGCAACTGGTGGACAATCATCGTATCCTACAAACAGTTGTTTAAGTTTAGTCATAACGATTGGCAAATCTAAACGAACATCAGAGAGAAACACAATTGTTGCCTCAGTATTTGTTTGTTCAATTTCCATTAGTCGCGACGAATACTTGAGAAGTTTCTTAGATGGTCCACCCCAAGTATTTTGAACTCCAAAAAATGCACGGCTACTACTGGCTTGTTCAGGAGAAGGAAATCCCAGGCCTGCAACTTTAAGAACACCATCTATGTACTTTCCTTCTGCTAAAACAAAACATCCTACGCAAAAAAATCCAGCATGAAAGCGAGCTTCGCTTAAATCCAATGGTACTACTCCTGTAGTGTCTTCGATATAATATTTTCCTTCAACAAGTTGAATTAATAAATCAAGTACAACTGTTTCCTCTACTTTTGATGTACAAAGTAAATTTTCAATGTAATACAATTTGAATTTCTTAAGATGACTGGAAGTCAAGTCTCTGATTTTGAACACCTGAACAGAACTATTTTTGACATCTGATTATTTTTTGCAATTGACAATTTGATGAAATGTCACAAGCGACACTTCGCTATAAAAGAGTGGGAAATAATGTTTTGACAGTCGATCACCTCTTCCTTTTTTTCTAATAGTGCAAAGTAGTAAGACCCTCTCACTCACTTTGTCACAAAAATCGCATGTTCGAGTAATGTAAATCAGCCATTATGTACAAGCAACTAATAAGGCCTTATCAAACTCGAAAGAAAGATCCATAGAGCTTGTATACATGGACTCCATAGAAAAGCCAACAGAAAATAATACCGCAACGAAGTATTGTACGAGGCAGCCAATATAACTCCTATCAAAGAATATCTGATCGGTCAAACCGAAAAACAAGTCGAGAAAATTCCTATCCATTCAAACCCACTCATAAACAACTTGCCGGATCTTCTAATACCGGCAAACTTCAAATACCTGTCACCCTTGCTCTTGGCTCAACCGGATGCTAAAAACATCTACTTCCACGAAGGTAAAATAAGTTTCTATGATACTAAAGGAGATTACTATAGGGGGTAATCCCAAATAACACACTCAAAACCAGGGAATGTCTCTGATAAAACCTGCCCGTATAGGAACTTTCCAGTCCTGAACTTCTTAAAAATCCCAAACCATATCCAAACCTTACTCCCTCCCAGTCCCTCCCAAATTTAATAACAAACTCTTGCGAAAAATTAACATTAACTACAGCTGATGTGGCGCAGCAGCTGCAAGAAAAAGAACCAACAACAACACGAAAGGTGATCAAAAACCAAACCAAGCATCAAAAAGAAGAAAAGAGAAGACATCGAATCTAACAAAGAGCGCCAAAGATAAGCGACAACGCCCGAAGGATGTGGAAAATCATCTAATAAAATAAGGAAGACAAAGAAGAAAATTTGAAAGCGCAAAAGCACTTAACTTGACTTGACTTAATTAGGACTCTTAAAGTCATAAAGAATAGCCAAGAAACGCTAGTTCTTCTACAGAAAAAATGTGATGCATTCACATCATATTTTCAAGACAGTTTTAAGGATAACTCAATGCTTAATACTCCAGTCTTCTCCTCGGAAGAAAACAGCAGTGTTAATACTTTTCTGAATGCAAATGGCTCCATACCACAAACATTCTTCTGCGTGGAAGAGCAAAATAATTTTAACAAACCCTCTGCACCTCTTCGGCTTAACCAAGGCAATAAACTCCAAAAAATCAAGTAGTCCGGACAAAATCTCAAATACAATTATTAAAAAACTTCCACCAATATCTCATGACTTCCTAGCAACCTTGTGTTCAATAATTGCTACTTCCCAGAAAAATGGCAAATTTGACTCATCTTCCCCATACCCAAAAAGACATCAACGGAGTTCAGGGCCATACCCTTAATTTCAAACTTCGGAAAGCTTTTTGAGAAAGTCATCAAGCAACAGGTTATAAACACCTGTGAAGAAAAAAATAGCCAGCAATTCCAACACCATACAGTGGCCCTTCTTCTTCCTTCAAGAACTGATTATACTGAATCTGAAGGTTAACGGTTTCCCGAAATTTATTATGGTACGTACTTCAGGTAGCAAGAAGGGGTCTTCCTAGCTCCGTGCGCCTCAGCTACATGTTTTCGAGCCGGCGGACGGTTTTGCTCTCAACAGGCTGTGAATTCTAAAATACTTTAGATATGAAAATATCCTTTTACCTACGTATTCTAAACACTTTAAGGATGATAATTATTTTTAAAAAAATCGAATTTTTCATCGTCATGAACGATAACCTCCTGAAATCAACATTAGTAAATGTTTGGACCGACACTGTGGCTTCAAAGTTCTTTAAAAGCAATTGCAAAGTAGCTACTTCAGCGGACATGCAATGTTAAACTTTATACGAAACTGAACCACAATCGAAGCGATTTATGCTTCCGTAGAAGTGCTTAAAAAGGTCTTTTAAAGCGCTTTCTTTCCCGCTAAGCTGTGATTTGTGGCACAGCAAATGTAACTTTGGCAATACATTTCCATTACGTCGAACGCATGCATGCGTCGTAAACTATAGCTTATAGTCATGAATATGAATTTTGTGTGTATCTTTCATCTTTTGGACGAGGAATTAATTGTAAATTGCTTTTTTCCTTTTTCTATGGTTCAATTAATTTTATAACGTTTCCATCTTAACTTAATTTTCTGAGCTTTTATATTCACGCGGCGTGAAAATTTTGTTTTTTTTTAAGGTAGGTATCCCTCAAAGAGTGAGCATCGTTAAACCTAAAAAGGTCGCAAAAACTTCTATTAAACGCATTAATTTCATTTTCTACATAAAAAGCGTTCCAAAGGTTATTTCTACTAAATTTTTTTAAATTTGTAAGGAGCTCTGCATACGTTGACTGGATTGACTGAAACTGTACACAGAAAAATTTGGGAGTAAATTTTAATATTTTTTAGAATATTTATATTACCAATTCTTTTTTCTATTAAAATTTAAGCATCCCAAAAACTAAAAACTTTATGCCCGATGTTTGATATTAAAAACTTTTAATATTTTTTGTATTAAATTGTAATAAACCTTAAATTACCTTCTTAGTATGAATAAATAAAAAAAGCGTCTGCAGCAGGCAGAAAACCAAGCTGCACCGATGAGTGGAAGGTTTTCTGCTGACACAAAACGCTTCTTCTTCCTTTTTCTTCTTTATTTTTCAGCCCACTGCGTGGCGGATACAGGTTCGATTCGCTTGGAATGAATCTGCTTCTTAAAAAAAATTTTTTTACATTTTTTTAATAAATAAAAAAATTGTTTTTTCTATTTTTCTCAAACTTTTCATTTCTTTCTTCTTTTTCATTTTTTCATTTGTTTTTCAAATCACCCAATTTCGCTATTTGGGACCTGTTGATGAGTCAAACCAAGACTTGAAACTTGTCACCGAAAATTAATGAGTTGAGTGATGAAATAACAAATTAGAACATTTTTTAGCTTTTGCTATATACCGGAGAATCCCCAAAAAATTCTTTCTTGAACAAAACTTCTTAGTATGGAAAATATTGAAAATTAACACACTATTTTATTAAAAGTTAATTACTAAATCATCAACTTCTAATTCTTTAAATAATTAGTACGTAATATGGGTGAAGATTAAATTCCAATCCAATGTGAAAGATTCTGCATTGCAGAGTAATATCTCCAAACATTAAAATATAACCTGGAAACTAAAAATTCTATGGGAATTTATTTCAATAAAATAACTTTTTGAAAATGTAAGGCATTTATTAGTGTTCTGTTAAAAATTATAAAATTATATTAAGTTTTTCTCTTACAATATACATTTATCCATTCTTTGGTGATATTTTGCTTTTAAAACTTTCAGTTATTTTTAAATCAGAGAAGTTAATGTTACCTAGCTTATTTAAATTATAAATGTCATGTGAACTGTGAAATTTGTCAAAAGTGTAATCGTGTTGATTAACCAAAAATATAATATTTTCCTCTTTTTGTAGTATTTGATGTATTTAAAAAAAAATTGTTAGTAAAATAAACAAATAACCCGGTTTATAAAAATACTCTGTTTTCAACTATTTTACACTAAAAAGTTCATTCTGTTCATTTACGTCATATTTCGATCTGTTTTCAGCTATTTTTTTCTATCAATAGGGGAAATTATAAGAAAGAATTTTGATTGAAATGGCTTTCTTGGTGACAAAAGGCCATAGTTTTACAAATGCTTTTAAAATTGTTAATTTGGCTGCAGATTGTCTTAAACACTTTATGTTTAGCTTCATATCGTATGGCGCTAAAATAAACAGGGAGCCCCATTTTCCTTATTATTCTAGCGTAGTGCGTGAAAAAGTGAAACTTTGGAATTAAGTCTGATTTAAAAAATGTTATTACTAATTTCATTTCTAAATGTTGCGAGATTAAGTTATTCAAAGTGACTATATCTTCATTCCGAATTTCATAAGTGAAAACTAAATATTTCCATTATACTTAAAATAGTTTCAATACATTGCCATAAAATTAAAAGATCTTTTAAGAAAATATTACCGAATAACAAAGGAAAATGAATCATCAAACACTTCAATTGGGAAGCATTTTGCCCAATATTTGACTTTTCTAAGTTAATTGTAGAAGATTGATTTACACTTTCTAATATACAAAAATTATAAAATTTTATTCGACAATTTATTTGCTCTAAGCTTAAAAATTTATGTTAAATGAAAATAGAAAAACCCGCTTCAAAGAAATGGTACAACACCTTCCAAAATGTCGTGCGTTGGGTCACCGAACAATCTTTAAAGATGTTAAAATATTTTAGATCATTTAAAATACAATATTTTTTTAACCCTTTACTTAGTTTGTAATCAATATTTTCTGTTTGTCTTAGCGGTATTTTGTTTATAATACTTGATGAGAAAAGTTTTCCAACACTTCAAGCAATATATCTTCCGGAACTCTAAATTTATTTTATTATTATTATTATTTCATTTTATTACGGAAAGTACACAAGATTATTAATCTTTTAAAGTACTTTATATATTGGAAAATAAAAAGAGAAAAGCGTGAGTTCACAAAAAAAAAATAAAAATAAAAAACAAAAATAAAAGAAAAAAAAACAGAGTTCAATCGGTATAGCAATGATAGTACTAATAAAAATTCCAAAACAAAAGAAAAAGAAAGAAAAAAACTTATAAAATAAAATAACTAATATTACCTACTAATTATAAGAAGCAATTCCACCACCACTAAGGTATATGGGAGTAAAGCAGCGTTCTGAATTCAAAGTAAGAGCCTTCCAATACTCGCCTATTAAATCGCATGATTAAAACGTTTCGGTGCCGCCAGTGTCAGTGTCAGCCAGATAATCCGGGACACCCGTGCGCACTAACTTATAAAAAAAGACAAGTGCCTTGCGCCTGAGATACGACTCCAAAGAACAGCCGAGAAGATCTTTATTAAACGGGGAGATGTGATCAAACCTGCGAAGACCGAAAACAAATCTAATGCAGTCGTTAAAGGCAACATTAATTCTGCGACGGCAACATGAATCGAGTAGTGGATAAATAAGACTTACAATAGAAAAATGGGGTATGATCAGGGCTTTGACGAGTTTCAGTTTGATGCTCCAGCGTAAGATTTGGGTAGAAAGCCATAACCGCCGCAATCCACCATAAATTTTTCCAATGAGGAAAGATATGTGATCACAAGAGCTCAGTCTTGAATTGATCTTTATCCCCAAATTTGTAGCCTGGTCAACATAGGGTAACACACGGCCGTCAAGAAAGGCGGGAGGAATATATGGTTCTAAGGAGTCATGGCGTATGACAAGGCATTGAGACTTGCCTGGATTGATCATAAGGTCTTTAATTTCTGCCCAGCCATAAACTCTGTCTAAGTCTTCATTTAGACGTGCAATACAGTTTTCTATGAGACCAATTGGTCTGCTAGTGTACAATTGAACATCGTCGGCATATAGGTAAACATTAGTATCATGTACGGCATCTGTCAGATCATTAATAAATAAGCTAAATAATAGTGGACCCATAACAGAACCCTGAGGTACACCGGAAGACAAAGGAAGCAATTCAGAGAACATTTCATTAATGCGAACCTGCTGAGATAGTCCAGAGAGGAAGCTAGAGACTAAATTAATAGCCGAAGGGGAAAAACCGAAATTCGAAGATAATTTATTAATTAGCTTAAAATGATTAACACAATCGAAAGCTTTGGTAAAATCTAGCATTACAAGAACACCCACTTCACCTCTATCCAGGCTGCATCTCAGGTCTGTGGTGACCTTTAGCAGAGCAGTTTCACAGCTATGGTTCGAGCGGAAACCAGACTGCCAACGGGAAAGGATATTATTATTTCCAATATGTGCCAACATCTGGCTGCACATAAGTTTTTCGAGGACTTTAGACAGGAAACACACAAGGCTTATGGGTCGAAAATCAAAGGGGCAAGATATCACAGTCTTTTTCGGGATTGGAATCACTGTCGCTTTTTTCCACCTTGACGGGACGGGAAGACAGATGTAGTCAGAGTAGTATTGAGTATATGCCAGATATATGGTCCAATGTATGGGTAAATAATTTTTATAAACTTTGGGGAAAGGCAATCAGGGCCTACTGCATCTGATTTAGTGATAAAAAGCGCTTCATGAAGTTCATCAATGTATATCATGTATACAAGATTCTGCTGAGGAGGAGTTATGACATTGACATCGATATCAGCAGCTATTAAGTTGTTATGAGTGGATACAAAGGGTTGATTAAGTTCATTGACATTGAACTCATCAACAAATCTGTCTTGATCCACAAAATGGGAAATTCATCCACAGGAAAATGAAAATCGTTACTAGCTATAAAACAACTAATAAATTACTTTGAAAAACCATAATTATGTTCTGTCTTACCTGATAAAACCTATTCGGAATATAATAGCCTAATTTCCGATGCACGACTCACTGTTATATATTTTTTTCACATTTGCACTTTCCAGTTTAATATAAAAAGACATTGGTACTTTTTAGATGCCTTTACTTCAAGGATCGGCAACGAATTGATGCTTCGAGAAATCGTACAGTGTAGAAAGCAATTAGGAAATCTAATCCTCCGAGGCATTAAAGTGTATTTCGACTTAGGTTAAAATGCTTCAAGCTTTAATGCCGCTACGTATTATATTTTAATTCACACGTGGCGCCAGTAATCCTTACAAAGATTTCAATTCCATTATAATGCAGAAGTTGCTTAAATTGTAATTCTAAATTTGTTATTAAATACTTGTGACTAATTACAAGAGAGTAAATTTTAATCTTCGTCCAAAACAAACTAGTTTAAAAGTATGTTAATATCCGAATGAAAATAAATTCTAATGCTAAAGTATATTAAAAAAAAGGTGTAAGTTTTTCAAAGATTAGATTATTATGCCCTGATTTTTCTGTGTGTGCGTTTATCATCTATGAATTTCGTGTTCACCTGATATACATATATGTATATTTTTGATTTATATTTCTACAAACTTTTGATTTAAATAGGTCAGAGCTAGATCGGAAAGTACATGGTGAACATATGGAAGATGTGATGATCTCGCTGTATAAGAAAACAAGAACCATCTTCTCCTCGATCCCTTGAACTAGTATCCCCTGCCATGCATCAAAAATACCCCTCAGCCATCTTTTCCAGAAGCACCACAGATTAGCAGAAAAATATTTTCCTAGTCTTAAACATGTGTGGCTTTTGATGTAAACAGAGACATCAACATAAAAAAAAACATCTATGACTGCAACCAAACGTTTCTCGAATACTTCTCAAGAGGAATGAAGAAAAATAAGTAAAAAACGACTTTTCAAACAAAACTGAGGCCAAGCCGCATGAAAAAGTAGAAAATAAACTTTTCTGCACACACAGAGGTGGACTCAGATTTTTTGATTGGGACATTTCTCAATCATTATTTCTCTTCATGAATCAAATCACTTATTACCTCTGATTGATCATACTGAAATATATCGGTGATTGTCAGCGAATAAAATCTTTTTCATGCGGCTTGGCCTCAGTTTTGTTTGAAATCTCCTTTTTTTAATTATTTTATTTTCTGCCTTTTTCGTGTTAACTAAATTGTTATTACGTGCTGCATGGAGATATTTTAAAACAATTTTTAAGTCATGTTTGGTGCCGATCCGAAAACAAAAATTTTTCGAGTATCAAATCGTTGAAGTACTGCAACGATTTTCTGAAATTCAAATTATGTTTTAAACAGCGCTTTTTAGCTGTATTCCAACTTGATCCCATATAACATGAATTTTCCCGATTTTCCATGTTTTCCACAGACTTTTCCTATTACTATGAATTTTTTTTAAACATTTACATGAATTTTCCTCGATTTTTCATGCAACTTTTCATGATTGTTTAAGAGAAAGTATTGATGCCAGTAGGATGGAAACAAAATGATTCCGCATAGCTTATAATACTTTTTTGTTGCAAAATTTTCCGGAAAAGTCGGTAAATTCCGGAAATTTTTGGTAAATTCCGGAAATTTTCGGAAAATTCTGCATTTTTCCTGAAACAGATTTATCACTAATCATATCGATGAAAATTTGTCCAATGATTTTCCCGCTTTTCCGGCTTTTCCACGGAGTTTTCCACAAAAGCAACTTTACGCAATTCATTTCGCTCTACAGCTTTGTCTTAGGTTGCAAAACGCTCAAGCGCTTCCTTGGTCTGAAAAACTCCGGAAAAGCGTTTTACATGAATATTACTCAATTTTTTCTGCATGTTTTCACCATTGTCGGAGAGAAAGTAATGATGCCAGTTGATAGGAAACTTGATCCTGCATAATTTAGAAAACCTTTTTACCGGAAAATTTTCCGGAAAAGTCGGAAAATTCCGGAAATTTTTTTCGGAAAAATCGGAAACTCTTCATTTTTTCTGAAACGGATTTATCACTAATCAAATTTGTACCAAATTTTCAAATAATTTTTCCCGATTTTCCGGGCTTTCCATGGAAATTTCCGGTTCAAATTTTGATAGATTCAATTGTCACGCGACATGAACTTGTGTGCCAAATTTCAGCTCGCTGTGATGACGAAAAGTGGGTCTACTACGACAGTGTCGAAAATAGTAAAAAAGAAACATAAATAAATAGACAAATTCGTGTACGAGTTAAAGGGAATGGCCTCAAAAAGAGCTGACTTTATTCGTTTATCGGCTGATAAGTTTTGGTTTTGGCTAGAGATACGACTTGCTTTCTGTTAGATTTGTATTTAGCTGAAGTCTTCAGCTTTGGTTTCTGCACTACTCGAAAACAAAAATAAACGGCAAAGGACTTGAATCGGTGAAAAATCTTTTAACAGCCAAACATTTTGGAAGAGCTGATAATTTTAGTAAAAACTAAATTTTTTTTTCTCATTTTTTTTACAATTTTTTAAAAAAATTTAGGGATATACGCAATACATAAGATACTCAATTTGGTGTAATCTCTGTGCTCGCTACACCTCTAACTACATATAGGAGAAAATTTTAGAAAAGTTTTTTTTTCTTTTCCAATAATCCAAGCAAAATTTTAAAAATTCCATTCGCAGCATCAACATACTACGAGTATTTCAGCACACTTAAAAATGAATTTGTTAGAGAAATCATTTATCCCCTTCAAGGAAAACTTTCATAAAAATGTAACATGAGAGATGTTCCTTAAAATTTTATTCCAACAATATTCGAGCACTTGAACGAAAACTTCAAGCTCAAAAGATTGTGGTGCGCTTAGATTCGTTTATACTTTTTTTTTTCTTTTACTTTTCTTTACTTTTTTACAATACTTTTCAGACTGACAACAATTTCAAAGAGCCAACAAAAAGATGAGATATTTTAGTGTACCTATATGTACGTACACAAGTATGTAGCCCTATAAAAATATATGTTTCCAGGGATGCTTTTATACTTCTACTACATACAGATATGTATGTATGCCTGTAAATTTGATCTGATATCATTCTACTAAAAACTTATACTTTAAAAAGCCCAACCAAACCAAGGAGAGAATTACTTGCTGTTTTATTTATGTCATGGATAGAGTATAGAAAGGATTCACAGATTTATGATGGTAAGTGGTTGGTAGTTGGGGGTGGCTAGGTATATATAGATATTGTAGACATGCTTCCTGTTACGAAAAATTCCTACATCACTTCTTATATTTTCCATATAAGGTGCTTGAAGCGAAAATCTGGTAGAAAATAATCTTTGAAACTCTCCTCCCATTTTACAATAGCAATATATAGCGCATCTTAGGAAAAGTGCTGGAAAAAGAATTGCGCCAGGTTCTTTTCAAGATATCGAGAATATTGAATTCGAACAATGTATTTGAAAGCATACATATTTCATCGCGATAATAAAATCTCCAATTGAATTTAATATTGCATTCCAACCAAAATCGTATACTTATTTAGTATATGCAGAAAAATCGATGAACTCCCTGCCCCCTCTGTGGCAGTTCTCGATAGAATATGGTAAAGGAAATCAGCATGAAAGGAACGAACAAAAAAGGCTGGACTTTATTTACCTCACGACGCGAGAAAAGGTGTAAGGTGTCATGTCTGAAAACAATAATTTGGCTAAAATACCAAATCGGTGATAATCTGGGGGCATTCAAATTATCCTGTTTAAGGACGCTTTCGTGACTGTTAATAGCTGACTGCTATTGTGAGTATTATCATTATTCGTTTTTCTTTTCTTTTTTTTCAAATTTGCTAGCATTGATTGCTAACACCTAGCCGTGCC
Source organism: Dioctria linearis (assembly GCA_963930735.1). NCBI lineage: Eukaryota > Metazoa > Arthropoda > Insecta > Diptera > Asilidae > Dioctria > Dioctria linearis. Next base: position 181,910,394 of record OZ005744.1, read on the forward strand.
ACCTTTTCAAACATAAAAATCAGTTCGCCTGAAGAATAATGTGTGCCTGCCTAATTTGGGTGAAAAAGAAAGCACAAGACCTTCAGGCGCCAAACAATTTTTATACTGGAATTCAAGCTTCTTAGGCTTCGTACAACGCATTTTTTTTTTTTTTTTTTTTTTTAGTCAACGTTATGAAGACATTTTTCTTTAGTAGGTACCTACCACCACCATCACCACCTCCACCATACCATCATCATCTTCGTTCGTCCACTTTAATACTCTATCACGCCTTTAAAGCTATTTACCTGCAGAGGATATATGAATAAATTGCCTGTTTAGACCTTTTGTAGGAAAGGTTGTATACCTTCTTAAAACAGATTGGAGGGCACTTTTTTCGCTAAAGAAAGTTTTTACATTTTCTGTATTTTCTTTTTTATTTTTTTTTGCTATCCACTTGTTCTTGATTATTAGCACCATGGGACGACCTTGGGCAAAATTTTTTAAAGGTATAGATATAGGCAGATATTCTCTTGATGCTTGACCTAAATGTGATGATTTTAATATTTTCTCATTAAGGATATTTTTTCTTCATAATTATATAGGGCCTTTCAGTAAAGACAATTCGATAGAAGGAGAGGCGAAGAGCTATATATAGAACAGTAGATAATATACAATAATTAGCCTATGTATTTGTAAAATGTTTTTTTTTTAAGTAGCCCTCGACAAACATATATTAAAGATTTTCAAGATTTTTTTTTTTTTATAAAACTCATCATCACTGGCTGAATCTACCCCAGTATAAGATTTTATTAATTTTAACTTTTTTGTTTATTCATCTTTTATAATTCCTCTCCGCTATTCAGCAATTTTCAATATTCAGAGTTTTTTGTACTTGTGTCAACACTTAGATAAGAAGAAAGATTATTAAAATAACAAGAGTCAAATGATTATGAATTATGAATTATAAACATCATCTGATATTCGAACTTATCATCCTTCGTTTGCGGAAGAACTGCTGTAATCAACTAATGTAATGATTTAATTTTTTAAAAAGAATTTCCATATGCGAATTTTTTTAATAAAATATGGGAACCCTCAGAGATTTCTACTGTAACTAAATCCCCCACCCTCTTCCTCCCTTCTAGATCACTGCGTCATATAAAGGGCCGAATAAACAATACATTATGAAACTCTGAATATATTTTATTAACAACGTTTATTTCAATTAAAAGAGGGAATGCTTTGGGGTCAAAGTTTGATTTAGTACATTTTGGAAATATAGTACAGAATCGAATTCCTTAGGTCCTGAGAAAAAGTTTAAGTACCCACACTCCTATACTGGGCGACTTAAATAGCTATTTATAGCCATCCCCATACTAAATTTTTTAGTATTTCCCTCTTTTTTGTTTGAACTGAAGTACTAGATTTTTCGCATCTTAGATTGGCTCTGGGGTTGTGTCCGATCAGAAAACGGATTTCACTGCTCGCCTCAGGTCATTCCCAACTATAATTCGTAGTTCTCTACCTACTTTTGGGTGGCGGGTAAGAACCTCCGGGGGGAAGGTGGTTCCAGTACCGCATGTTGTATTGTATATCAAATTAAAGGAATCGCCAAGTACTATCGGGTAGTGTATTTTTTTCCCCGATTTAGAACATTTTTGTCGCCGGAAAATCCATTTTTATGTACTTGGATCACATACACCCCAGCTACTACATTTCGCACGTATCTTTGCAATTCTTCCTTCCATGGCCATTAGTGCTCTAAATTTTTCTCATTCTCACCAATTTCTCTCAATCACGAGAGGTAGAAAATGATGCATTCCCCTTTATCATTTCTTATAAATTAAGTTTGTACTCCCCTTTATCATTTATTATAAATTTAGGATAAATTTGAGTAGGCAAGAAATATGTAATTAAGTAAAAATCATTTACAAACAATTTTGTATGAAACGGTAACACTTCAAACAACAAATAAAGAAGTGCAGTTACTATGTCAAGTTATTGTTGCTATGCCAATATATTGTTGTCATACGCCTTTGAAAACCTTTCTTTGGTGCGGTGGGCAAATCATCAATCTGATTTGACTCGATCTCTTTTCCAGATTGACAGCACAACGATCCACTTGGCACTTGGTTAATCCAATTTCCTATAGTAAAATATTTCATATTAACAAATTGCACTTTATTTTGGATAACGACTAAAATAGAGATTCTTATGGTGGGTATCGACTGCAATAAGAATATTAATTACAGAACCACTTTAGGCTGGGTATCGACTAGAATAAAGATTTGTTTTGGGTATCGATTGAAATACGAATATCTCAATCCAAAGTCTCAATAAAATATGGAAGCCAATTTATTCAAGGTGAGTAGTACATTGTCAATTGCAACAAAATTCTTTCTATCATAAATTCGATTTAATTCTAGTTTTAGGTCCTTTGCATTGTTGAATATTGGTTTTAACTTTCTAGAAAAGTTTTAAATTTTATTTGAATTTCCTTTAAAATTTTAAAAGATTTAGTTTGAGTGTGATTTAAATTGTAGTAGACTTAGTGAAATAGAAAATAAATAACTACAATATTGACGTTAAACTAGCGCTATAATTTCCACCACCCTTTATTCATTAATTGCGTGTTCGCTCGAACTATGGGTAGAACAATCGGACTCATACTTAAATTTTAACGGCGTTGCTTAATAGAGTATTCTACAGTCTGAAAGGCGTTATTCAATCGCATTTTCAGCTACGAGGAATTCGGGAGACTGATGAACCAATTTAAGAGCCGCAGAGATAATATTCATCGTGTGAAGTCGTTTTCTCGGACGCCGCCAATAGTCCGATTTGTCGCTAGGTAGCTTCAGTGGAGGAAGGAACCCAAATGTCAACAGCTGGTTTGAGTTCAATATCTTCCTTTATTTCTTACGTCCCTAATATAAGTGTAGAATATTTACGAACAACCTCACAATACGTGTTGCTTTATACAGGTTCGTTACAATCGATCGATTTTCATTATATTACAGAAACCGTTTAATGAATTCTAAAGCAAATGGGTGTAATGTGTAAATGATATTTAGCCTAAAAATATAGAAATTTGCAAATTTACTACCTACCAACAAAATGTTCATCTTTGTTTTATTTAATTCCTTATTTATATTTATATATCTTATTTAAGAAAATTAGATTTAAAATTAATTTTCAAATTAAATTCTATCTCAACAAAATGTTGTAAGTTTTCTATAAAAAAAAAACAAAAATTCGTAGCAATCCACGAAGGAAGCAAAACTACCACGGTAAAAGTTAAAGAGGAGAACAATGAAAGGATACAAAAAGAATTCACGTACATATACAAACAAAAAATTGTATGGCAGGGGGTGGGGGCATATCAACCGTTTCGGAGTTACAAGGTGATTAAGAAATTATGCTAGGTTTTCACAAAACACCCTCTATCTTTAAAAGGTACAATGCATATGGTCACTGTATAAAGCTTATTGTATTCAGAACTTCATGGCCTTTCCAACGAGAGCTTAACCAGCCCCGTATACATCTCCCCCTATTTTTGACTAAACTAAACATTTTATCTGGGAAAAGATGGAATAATAAAATGGTACAAATCTCCTCCGCGGCCCAATGTTCGAACAAGAGCCGAAAACATAATTATGAATTTACCTGGGTGTAAAGGTATAGCCCGGGTTAAAAAAAACCCACTGAAGAAATTGCGGATTTGGTATTGGAATATACAAACCAGAAGATTTCTTTGAGAATGGAAAACTCTACGGCCGATCCATCATATGCACAATCTAACAAAGCAGAAATGAAAGCTGTTTTTGAATTGTTGGTTTTGGCAGGTTTATTTAGATCTAGCAGACAAAATCTTATCAACTTATGGAGTAATGATAGCACAGCAATTGAAATATTTAGAAACACCATGACAAGACAAATATTCACGTTTTTGGTAAATAACTTGAGATTTGATGATGGGTCAACCCGTGCAGAAAGGGTAACTGTCGATCGCTTGGCACCAATAAGGGATATATTTGATATATTTGTCAAAAATTGTCAAGATACATACACACCATTTGAATACTTGACTATTGACGAAGAACTTGTGGCCTTTAGAGGAAGATGTGGCCTTCGCCAATACATACCTTCAAAGCCGGCCAAGTATGGGTTGAAAATTTATGCCCTAACGGACGCTAATACGTTTTACACAATGAACTTTGAAATTTATTGTGGCAAGCAGCTTGATAACAGTCCTTATACAAAGAGTAATAAGCCGTTCGAAGTTGTGGATCGTCTGGTGAGGTGCGTATCTGGATCTGGAAGAAACATAACTATGAATAAGTTTTTTATGAGCTACGAGACTGCAGATCATATGCTCAAAAATCACAAATTGACTACTGTAGGTACACTAAGATCCAACAAGGCATGCCTTCCAACACAGTTCAAGGCCAGACGTGAAGAGAAGTCATCTATGTTTGGCTTTCAACGAGATATAACGATAGTATTGTACATACCCAAGCCACGAAAATGTGTGAACTTGATGTCGACCTTCAATTATAACGTTTTATAGTGCGACAAAAGCGGAGTTGATGTTGTTGACAAACTTGCAAGAACATACGATGTCTCCCGCAACTCCAGACGCTGGCCTCTTACAGTATTTTTTTTCTATGTTGAACCACACTGTAAAAATATTAGGACTATTCCCTAAATTTAAGACACGTTTTTCCCTAAAAATAAATGTAATTTTCTCTGATAGAAAGGGAAAATCAGTTTAATTTCCCCAAATCGATGGAACATGCAATGAATTTAGGTATGTGGCAATAGAAAACCATTAAAGTACGTAAAATTCCCGAAATGTTAGCTCTTTTGGATATGAGAAAGAGAACATTCAATAAATTAGGTATTATGCTGCATTTTTAATGGAAACATATTTTCGTTTATATAATTCACACATTGTTTTTGAAAAGAAGTCATATATTGCTTTTCAATATTTTGTTTAAGCGTGCTCAGTGCACCAATATAACTTCCATACTACTTAGTAGTATGGACCATAAAAACAAAACACCAATTTAAAATTCCCTATATTTTAGGGAATGCTCCCTACATTTTAGGGAATATTCCCTAAAAAAAATATGAAAATTCCCTACATTTTAGGGATAAAAACCTAATCTTAGTTTTCCAAGTGCAGCTTTCCCTAATTTTATCGACAAATGCCTTACCTGTGTGGCACAAATTGTTGCCAATCACTTTAGGGAATTATTTTATACTGTGCATGCTGGCGTTAATGCTTTTGTTGTGCATATGTCTCAGAAAGAATTTCCTCAAAAAATTGGGACTTTCATTGCTCGGGGACCATATCAGGAAAAGAAAAGACAATCCACGAATTCCACGAGACATGAGAAAACGTATGCATGAAATTTTGTATGAAGAAATCCCAGGACCACCACAACAGCAAGCAAGAAGATCTCAGAGATGCTCGTTTTGTCCAAGGAACAAAGACAGAAAGACTCTAAACAGTTGTGTGAAATTGTAATGGCAAATTTCATCTGCCAAAATTGTATGTTAGATAACGAATGATCTCACTAAAACAAGCATAAACAAAGCTATTTGTGATTTTTCTATAAAGCCTTATTAGTGTAGTTTATAGTAATACGTGAAAATATTTTCTTTTTTGTTAATTTGAATGAGAATTCATGTGATTTTTGTATATTTAATAACAAAAAACATATTTTTACATACCTTGGTGTGTTTCTTATTACTTTAGTATTCATTTAATAAAATAAAAATCATTCAAACGTATTGCCTTTGATGCATGTATGAAATAAATGCAATTTTTGTGGGGTTATTTTAACCCCACGTTGTATAGGTGAGGAGTTATTTTCACCTTGTATGCCGAAGGTTAAAGAGTTATTAGCTCACAACCTCTTCCATACCGTAATTAGTCGATATTTTTTAAAATTACGTTTTGGGAACAAATTACTTACTATTTTTTAAGTCTTTATATCGAAAAATTTCGAAAAACTTCCTTTATTTTTGAAAAACTTTGCTTTTGTAGGTTTTACAATGATCAACAAATATTTAAGTCGTTGTATCTTGTCGTCAACGTGTGTAATAGGCTGATTTATTTCTATAATACATATTTATACGCATGACGGCACCGCAACAGCCAACAGTAGCGACTCTGCCATCGTGTGTGCAAACTGCGGCATCTTCAAATAAGTTAGTTGTAAGAAAGGTTTTATTATTTTATATAGCTCATCTGGCAACTTCCTGCCATTTTACTTGACTGTACCTTTCCGTAATGGAAAATAGATCGGATAGTTGTTATATTACCGATGAGCCTTGAATAAAACACATTTTGGAAAATTCTACTATTTTCTTTTAGTCATTTTAATATTAATTCCTTTTTTTAATAACTGACTTTTGATTGAACTTTATATTATTCCACGAAATATAGTAAAGACATTTGGCAACGTTGTATGTTGATTTTAAAATCTAAAAACAATTATTTGAATGCTCAAAATATTAACAAGGTTAAAAATTTTAAAAATATTAATCTCAAGAAAAAACGTCCCCTGCATGCTTAAAACGAGTATTCGATAATCTCTCAATAAAACAAGATTTAATTTTAAAATTTGGCAAATGCAGTAGATTTAGTATGTGGTGAAAAAGATATACCCTCTCCAATTTCCCACTATCTACATATTTCAATAGTGCCATTTTAATTCGCGACATCCAATACTTATTTAGTTATAACGCTGATATCTTTCATTACTTATTTTTCACTTATTACATCTGTAGCAAACAAATTTGCATTTGAATTTTTTTAAATATGAGTGATACTTTTTCGAAATTTTACAAAATATCGAATTTCGCCTAAATCATGCGAATAACATGAGTAATTGTAATTCTTTCGATTGCGTATAGCGTCTACTACATATGTAAGTACTAAATATACGTATAATAGCATTAACTAAACTGGAGGAAATATTATAATATGTAACAATAGTAGGTATGAGATTTAAAAATGTAAAATTAATTATGCAAGCACTAAATCAATTCCACTATTACAATTCATGTAAACATTTCCATGTAATTAATACCTAAAAAATTCCCATTTATTTCCCCATTGGCAATAACGAATTTTTAACAACATACTATATACAAAGTTCAGTTCATTTCCCCTCTCTCAAAACTTATCCGCATTTCTAATAATAAATTTCATAAGAGATAAAATATTTCAAAATATATTCACAGTTGACAAAATTAAGCCTACAAAATCAATACAAAGGACGCAATATTTAGCATCATGATGACAATCAATTCAATTATAAACTTTTCGAGCTACATACTAACTCATCCTGCCTCAGGCCTCTCTCTACTCCTCCCAATAACGTAGTCAATATTATTAATGTAAAGCATTCGATGTAATATTTTTTTCCTGGTTTTTGGTACGAGATGAAAGCAGAATTACGTTATTGTCATGTGCTAAAATTCAATTAAGAAAAATAAATGGCCTCACAGCGAATTTAAGCTAAAAGGCAAATATTTGTGTTAATAATTAAAACATTTCAAAATTATTTGCCATCATGTTTTATTGCGCGAGTGTTTTCATGGCTCTTAGCAGAGATTTTTTAATATAAATAGTACCTAGGTTTTTACAAGGATAAAGAATGTGTTTTTTTTATACCCTCTAAATGAAACACTATTACCATGCTCCATTAGATGGCGCTATGTGTATCCTTTTGAAAATAACATTATTTTCTCATGAAATTTTCAAATTTAAGACTCAAAGGCTTCTTTCGTCTCATTAAAATGAGATGCTTTTAGCTGCTTTGATGGAGCCGCAAAATGAAGAAATATTTCTTAGAACAGATTTGAGGCTTCTTGTGGTAATATTTCTATATAGAATTGGTACCTATTGACAATGTTGGCAGGGGATTTCCTTATTTATTCTTTTTAAAGAAATTATTATGGAAATATTATTTTATATATGTAAGTGTATGGAACAATTCAACTTTTGTATGAATTGTAAGAGCTTTTAATAAAACTTTATGTTTTATAACGTTCGTATTTATAACGTTCTTGCAGTTTCTATAAATCCTCTATAAAGACCACTTGGGCACATTGTACAAAGGCTATGGGAACCACTTTATAGAATCTTTATATAATACTTAAGTTCCATTGAGGAACGGTCTAGGAGCACATATAAAACATCTTATAAACCAAGTTTTTTGTAAATCGTGTTGCGTAAAAATTCTAGCAACGTTTATAAACCTGATTTTTTATTGCTATAAAAACATTCTCCGAATTTACATATACATATATTTCAGAGGTTTAAATGTATCTGACGTCACTACCCAACAGCGGATTTGAAGCACTTTTTTACAGAAATAGTTCCGGGACTACTTTGTATTTATTTTCACGTTCCTACAAGGGAAAGTGATTACAGAATGACTTCAGTGATCGATTTTCTCATGGAGTGGAGTCATACTTGAAACTAGTTGCGACTTCTGGTAAGTACTTCTAGGACTAGGTCAGTAATAACTTCGACCGCAATTGGGAATTGTAATTTTAACAATTCTTTTCCCCTCATTTAAAATATGTATACAAATAATGTTGATGGTATGCGATAACATCCTATAAATGAACAGAAAGTTCCTATGGTTTTACGTGAGCACCTGCCAAGTATGGCTTAATCTCACGGGATTCTTCATGCTCGGATTGTTATCGACAATCAACGTCCTGATGTGCGTAACAACGAGTACCAGTATGCCAAAAAAGCATGACATGACATCAACTTACTGGTAGAAGCGAGACCTATCCATCTCTGACGATCTAGGGCCACGGCGCCCATGCCACAGTCACTACGATGCTCCCATAAAGGGGCCACCCCAAGTTGAGGTGGATAAAATCTTGTTATCCAGGGCTTCTCTAACCCTGTAGTACCAAGTTAGCCAATGTCGGGCCACCCATTTGGTATGGCTTTCGTAAAGCATGATCAACGGACCATGAATACTCCCAGTTTCATATCTTCATGCAAGATATTCTTTTTTGAACGGTACTGGTAACTCCGTTCGGGCCTAGATCTTATTAGCACCGTCTAAAAGAATTGTAGTTGGCTTATACAGGTAATACAGCCCTTATGGGGCTGCAGGGGGGACCACGTGAAGGTTAAGATATGCCCAATTCAGTCTGGATAGGCTTCGAGATTCACCATTTGGATCTTATAGCTGACCATGCATACTAACCATATAAGCACTACTAACATACATACCCTGATTTCCGTCATTTATCAACTTATTCATCAACTAAGACATCCTTTCGCCTCCTGCCCAAGAGGCTATGTCTGTCTTTCTCCTCTCACAACTATGTCTGAGATTTTATTATTCTGACTTACATGAGCACATAACTTCTTTGCATCATCTCGCTGTGAGAAGAACCAATTCGTGCATATGGTATCTTTAACCCATACTACCTTACTGTACGTACTGTCGTGGGAGATGCCAAAGCGATCAACAGTACAACTAAACAACAAACCAACAAATTTTTTCCCATCAAGTATACATGCTTTCCTCTTATACAGCTTTCACCTTGTTCAGCATTGCGCTTCACAGACTACCCCCTATCTTTAAAAGTTTATTTGTTTATGGTAAATATATTAGTATTGAAATTGTTGATTACTTAATGTAAAATAAAATTAACGCCAAATATATGCAAATAAATTTATTGCGAATTAAATTTTGCCACAAAAATTTTATATGTAGCTCGAAATAGTACAACGCGCTTGTGAATTTGTGAAAATTTTTGACACTGTTTTATGGTCCAGTACCATTTTGATTATTATATTGCTGCGTTCCTTTTCTCGTTCAGAATGAATTTTTTCAATCCATGTCGTTCTTTTTCTCGGGCCGAATGATTTAATTTCAATCTGTCATCGCTTCTTTTTTCGGACTCCGAATGGTTCTGAATGCACCTGAGTTTTTCTCGGATTTAAGCAGAACGATTTAATTTGTATTCGTGAAAGTGTTGTTTACAATTTGGACGAGGTGGTAATAGTTGAGTTTAAGTTATCTTTGTTGGAAAATGGTTTTGTTTTTCATAAACAAAAATTTTTACCAAAATAAACTTGCTTTGCTTTTCAAATGGAAGAAATGTCGAACACTGGAAATGGTTCTGTTTCGTTCCTTTTGTATGAACACAGAACTAATTTACGACATCGTTCGTTCTGTCGATTCATACAGATTCATTCAGAGCGAGAAAAGGAACGCAGCATATAATATGTGTTGATATTTTACTCCTAAAGTATTTTTAAACTTTTCAGAATAAACTGTTAATTTTTTTTTAGCATAAAATCCATATTTGCGCGAAATAATCTGATTAAGAAAATATTAAATTTATGCTTTTGCAAAATGGCGGCCTTCGCAGCTCTATCTATCTAATTTTTTAAAAAAATGGCCGATATTAAAACAACAATTTACCTCTTTCTAAAGCTCTAACAAAATAAAATAGTTTTCTCTAAAGCTTCTATAAAACCATTAAATCAGTTCTTCGGGCTTGAGAATTTTCTAAAACTATTTAGTTACTAATATAACTAAATAAAACCATGCAGCTTTTTGCTGTTTTTAGAACCCTTATAAAATTCGCTAGTTTCCGTCATAACCTCTATAAAACCATACAGTTATTTTGTTTCTTATAGAAATATCATAGAACTACTACGAACTACGACGATTGCCTTAGGCAAAATACAGCGATAATATTGAAAAAATTAGTCGTTTCTCAAATTGTTCAAGCAATCGAAAAAAGGTATTCCCACCCACTCCTCGGGATAGTGCTCTCAACTTGGGAGTCTGATAATCTGTTGCGTGGGCCTATTTAATGTAGCCTCCGACTGACTGGTCGCAACAGGCTTGCATAAGAGAACGAAGCAAGTTTCATACTGAAATTTCTAATAGTGATAATGACGACGTTGTAAGGTCTGTTAAATCTGCAATAAGTAACAATATACTTTGAGACAACAAACAGGCAATAAAATGTTTCTTTAGAGCTCTTGTATATTGACAACCCGTCAATATTGATATTTAAAGAATTTGTTTCGATTCATTTATGTCCCGAAAGAAAATCCATAAACAAGATTCGAACTCTTGATCAGTATTGACCTTCACCGACTTTTAAAATTGTCATAATTTTTTGAGTTTTCAAAAAACTTCGTAGCAATATGTGTGGTAGACATTTATTCAAGATTTTAAATAACTCCTTTATAAACAACAACGCCATTATAAAAAAAAAAACAATATATTAACATTTTGGAAAATTGCAATTAAATTTATAATACCGCTGCCTTATATTGAATGTTGTTGCCCAGGTTCATTTTTTATATCATCAACAATCATCGCTTAAGTTGTTTTATTGCTATGAAAATACCATGTACCGAATTTGAGCTCTCTACGTCGGTCGATGAGTTCTCAGACTATTACTATTGCTTTATTTTACGTGTTGATTTTACAAGTTCATACGAGCACCTGATGCATAATCCGCCATCCAAAATGCAGCTGACGATTTTCGCCAACTCACTATGATGTGAACTGTTTATAGAAAATAGTTTCAGCCCGCGTACTATTACTTTAAAAAAAAACATATTTTACAACTTTCGCAGCCTCCCATAACCACACCCACCCCTACTTGAGCAGGTAACACTCGGTTCACTGATTATTTGTACGAGATCAATTATCGATATCAAAATCAGCCGGCTTACTATGACTATTTCATTTGCAACGCTACCTGCCTCCTTAAAGCAGAATAGTTCCCGAGCTTTATAACGATTCCAATGGAGCTTCTGGATAGCTAAATTGTTTTATAACTGTTGCTTTTGCTACTGTTTTGCTGTCGACAATAAAATGTTTTATAATGGTTCTCAATGCAGTTTTCCGAGCCTCTATGGAAACTATGGAAACTTTATGCGACTAAATGGCATCGAGAACCAAAGTGTTTTAATATAGGGTTCAGATAAATGGCATTGAAAACCACTATATGACCATTATATAACGAAGTAGTTCTCAACCCCAAACAGTTTTATACCTAGTTCGGAATGCATTCCTAATACTGCATTATAAAGCATTTCGGTGTTAAAATCCAAAACGCAAATCTTGTAACTTTTATAAAACAATTTAGCCACGACGTAATTATAAAGCCCTTTTAAAACATAAATTCAATTTTCACAACCAAATAGCTGCTAAAATTGTTCGTTGAGAGATGTACATCGCTTTTAATTAAGTAAATATAATTTTAGCAATGTAATTCTGCAGGGTAACATTTTAGTTTAAGGAGTAACAAATAATTATATAAAATTATTTTATTCGCTATTTGATTGAGAGATTTACACAATTCTCGCAAGTATAAACTTCCAATGACGATATTGAGTCAATATACATTTTTTCCTGAATTGGGTGCCATAGAGTTTCTTTTCAAAAACATATATGTTTTTAAGTTTACCTTTCCAGAAAGTGCTGTCTTCTTTACTTACCATGATCGCCCGGAATTCATATTTTAGATTTACACAGAAATTTTGAAAATGGATTTATTTATACCCTAGGTATACTAAGTTTGTCATTCCGTTTGTAACGCACAAAATAATGATGGTAGAGCAAAATTGATTGGACACCCACGCATAAAATTAAAAGTAATTTTGATTTTTGCATGTCCCTCTCTCCGTCCGTCCTTCCGTCCGTCCATCTGTCCGTTCGTCTATCCGTCGGTCTGTCCATCCGTCTGTGCGTCCGCCAGTGCGCACGATAACTCGAGAAATCGTGTACTTTAAGGGTTGAAATTTTGTATACGGATTTTAAAACAAAAGTAAAATTAAGTTCGAAAATGAGACAAATCGGGTAACTCCTTCGTGGGGTTGCCATACAAAAATTTCGTTTTCACTATAATGGACACTGCCTGAGAACGCGTTGACGTATAGAGAGCTGAAATTTGGTACATAGTATTTTCATAGTAATAGCAAATAAAATGTAAAAAATGGATAAATCGGGCAATCCTTTCTGGGTGTTTTTATTGTACTAAATACTTCTTCAGAATATGAAATCCTATAAAATTGGTTATAATAATTTGTTCTGTCCGATAAGGCGTTATGGAATTCTATGCGAAAAACAACTGCAAAAATCAAAATTGCTCAAATGGGTGACCATATAGAATTTCATACGGACATTCATCTAGCTAGGGTATCATAAGATGTGGTCTTAGACCAATTCTATCTTTTTTACTTGTTTTTTTTTCGAACAAAAAAACGAATCCTTGCGTAGCATAGGCTGGAAAATTTCGCATGTACCCCGAATTATTCGATTGAACTTCACTTTTAAATGCACACTGAATCCCAAAAACGTGTTTTTTTTGTGTTTTCAAGTAAAATGGCCTCAACGCGGTTTTTTTTCGATAGAACAGAGCTCATATTTTAAAGGCATACTTATATATAACCGGTTTCACAATCCAGACTTAAGCCACAGCGAAGGCTTAAGCCACAGCGATGACTTAAGCCAAGACAATATTCCAATTTTACAATCAAAGCTTAGATGACATCACTGGGTTAAGCTAAGCTTAATTTAAACCCGTCATCTCGAAGGCTTAAGCCACAGATGTTGCTGTGAAACACATATGGGATTATTTCTAAACATATACATTTTGTCTAAATAATTATTATAATTTCTGTAATTAAACGAATGTATATGTATTTCAAAATTTATTTTTTTAAAACTAAATTGAAATTTTCCAAGCGAAAAATAGTTATCGAGTTACCAGTTTTAAGTGCTGTAGCTAGTATCACCATTCCAATTTACGATTTTAGAAAGAAACCAAACAGTTCGAGATAAAACTAAAATTATGCATCTGATGCAGAGGATATAAGCGACGAAGAAATCCATAATATAATATCGCAAAGTGTGACCCATGAAAAAATGATAAGAAGGCACTCGCAACTTTCCGATAAATGAGATGATGTTGATTTTTATTCTCCGTTCCGACTGTCGAAACATTCGGCTATGATGATTTTCGATCTGATTCTTCTTCATCGTCTCAATAAGCAATTCGAACGGAATTCCGGTCGTTTTCCCTGTCATTTTTGACGAGTTTACCTGGAAATCCGTACTATTTGCACACGGAATTCCGCTTCTTTGGCCGAAGGGAACTGCGCCGAGATTCCAAGTCTTTGATTGTATTGCTAGATGGAACTGAACGTTGAAATCTATCGAATTTCCATGTTATTTCCTTGTTATTTACGCATGGAATTCCCAGACTTTTCCATGGCATTTCTATATGGAATTCCTAGCGATTTCAAAGCTTTTTATAAATTTTTTAATTAAACATAAATAATTTGTAAGATGAAAAGCAGTAGAAAAAGTTTCGAAAGTATAGAGAAAATAGTCAAACTGCCATGACTTGAATCCTTGCAAAATGCTAAAATAGAGCTTGATAAATTCGGAGCAAAATTTGACAGATTTAGCGTTTTGTAAGAATTAAAGTCATGGGACCTTGATTATTTTCGCTATACTTTCAAAACTTTTTCTACTGCTATGCACTCTACAAATCAATTCAATTCGCAATCGCCTGTGTTTTGCAGAACACTACACGGAACCAAAAGAACGCAGCTAATATAAGCCCTTAACAATTTTTCGTAGACGTCCAAACATCTGTAAAGCTGAAAATGGTGTTCGCTGTAGCGAGCGTGTAAAAACAGCTGTGTGTGTGGGAATGCCGTCACTTTTTTCCGCTGAAATTCCGTGCTTATTGGGGTGATTCACACTGGCAATTTTTCATTCAAAATTTCGAAATTACCACAGTGCTGACAACTTAAAATTTTTCATCTGGGGTTTAACAAAACCTCAACTTACAGAGTATCGAAAAACAGAGTACATAGGCTTAAGCCACATCCGTTGCTTAGCTAAACTCTGCCTTAAGTCTGAATTGTAAAGCCTGTGATTAAGTTTGAAAAACTGTGATTAAGTCTCTCAAGCTAAATTTGTTTGTGTTTTCGAGAAAACGGTGTAAAGTCCACGGGTAGGCCTCAAGTCTCTGCTTGAAACACGGTTCATTCGATAGGCAGGACTTCATATTTTAAAGGCACACTTAAGTCCCCAAACCTTTTTTTTCAAGAAAAGCGGTCTTGAATCCCCGGGCAAGCTGCAAGATTCTATTCAAAACCCCCGATTCATTTGATATACCGGGCTTCATATTTTAAAGGCTCACTGACATCCCGAAAAGTCCTTTTTTTGTTGGAGATAAAATTTAAGTTAAGTTTTAAGTATAACAGATATTTCAGAAAGTTTTAGAAACTTTTATTTGTAGAAAGCTGAAAACGTCTAGTAGCTATGTATATATTACCTCCATAGGAAATCTCTTCGTTCTTTACGTTAAGAATATCAATTAGTACCCACGCAATTTTCTGCTCTAGCTAAATTAAACAGTTCATCACCATAATTAAGACTTTTTTTCCCTCATTTATCGAAGCACAATACTTCTATGAAATGTCTACATACTTTAAGTGATATATGTAATATATTACACAAAAACATTATGGTTTGCTTACACACGTCTCACGAATCTAGCACACATTTCTACGATGAAACGTATATTTACCTACTATAAGTAGGTAAAGACGACGAAGAAGAAACAAATACGGTCGCAGTTGTATTTTAGTTTTAATAACCAACATTTTATCTGGGTCATTTGTGAAAAGTCTAGTTCACCTCATTTTGTAGAAGTGAATGAATAAGTATGCACCACGACAATGGGAGAAAAAAATTCTCGGCCATTCTTATAATCTTCGTCTTAAGAAATTGCCAGAGCTTGAAATTGTTGCAAGCAACAAGCAATTAAAGCCATTCTTAATGTTACCAAATGGGATTCTCACCCTGGCTATAGGATCTTATAGGAGGAAGGATATTTCAAGCACATGACAAGATCCTACCCACAGATAAAGGAGATTCTTCTATCAACTTAATTGCTTTATCCTCTAATTACCAGGCATGAGTTTGTATCCTGTATACTACCATCAACCATTTCACTATAGAAAAGCGAGCGCCGGGTTTGGGTACAATTTTTATATGTATGTGTATGTGTGTGTGTGTGGCTGTATGTGTTTCGACTTTTGCCAAGAGAAAGTTTAGACGAAGGAACGGGATAAATTAAAAAGCATCTTTCAAGTTTTTCAAGATTTTTCTAAGTTATATGCGGAGGTACAAGACAAATTTTTGTTGAATTTCAATTTGTTTTTTTTTTTTCTTAGTTTTTGCTTTTGTCCGGGTAGATTTTAACTAGTTGGCATAAAGTGCTATTGCGGAAATAATTTTACGAGCAAATCTTGTAAGATGGAGAAAAATATTTGTTGGTGAATAGGTACTTACCTAAATGGCTTGATTATTTATACCTGAAATGGAAGGTAAAATTAGCTTTAAATATTATAAAATAGAGAGATTATGTAATATTTATATTTGTATTTTCAATATTTTTATGTAATTTCCGAGTTCGTTGACATTTGCAAACTGAGTTCGATCAATATGACGAGATAAATGTATTTACAGCACTTTTAAATTAACTGGGATGTAAAAGACTCAAATTTTGACTTCTACTCAAGCAGTGAGTTCATTCAAACAGTGAGCCCGCTCAACTCGTCTCAACCAGTGGGTCCACTCAAGCAGTGAGTCCACTCAAGCATTGAGTCCACTCAAGCATTGAGTCCACTCAAGCAGTGAGTCCACTCAAGCAGTGAGTCCACTCAAGCAGTGAGTCCACTCAAGCAGTGAGTCCACTCAAGCAGTGAGTCCACTCAAGCAGTGAGTCCACTCAAGCAGTGAGTCCACTCAAGCAGTGAGTCCACTCAAGCAGTGAGTCCACTCAAGCATTGAGTCCACTCAAGCATTGAGTCCACTCAAGCAGTGAGTCCACTCAAGCAGTGAGTCCACTCAAGCAGTGAGTCCACTCAAGCAGTGAGTCCACTCAAGCAGTGAGTCCGCTCAAGCAGTGAGTCCACTCAAGCAGTGAGTCCACTCAAGCAGTGAGTCCGCTTAAATTTCGAGCGATGAACAACCGCTCAAATGTTGAGCGAACTCAAGTCTTGAGTTGAGCGATGTGTTGATATTGACAAATGAGTCCACTTATTTACAACCCTCTAAATTAACTCTCTAACAGCAGGCAAGGCCACCTATAGATGGACTGCATGTGCATCACAGTAGCTCAAACAGTAAGAAATTTTGGAAACATCTCGATATCACTTATGATAGAAAGTGAGTGCTGTTGTAGCATATCTTTGATAAGTACGCAGGCTGTTGCAAAAATTATATATGTATTAAATATATTAGTTTTTTTTTTGTGCAGTGGGAAAATTATTAGTATAACCTAACCTAAGTTAATTGATAGTGAAAGTGGATAAAACAATTCTTATCAAACAAAGGCATAATTGCCAAGGTAAGTGAAGTTTTTCAAATATTGGCTCTCAAACAGAATTGTATTTTTTCTATCAGTAAGATGAATTTCATATGCCTTTTTGTTCTAGACATGCCACTGAAGAAAAATATTCAATATTTCCAATAGCTGTGTTCTTTTGTGTACCTTGTTCTAGAACTCCCATATACTGGAGAAAACAAATTGTTCTGTTGATTGAAGCGAACTATATTGGTACTGTTCGCTTCATTTAAATCTTTCTATGAAAATGTATGAGGCGTTCTTTTGTGTATCTCTTGTTCTGCTCTGTTCTGCGGACACAAAAGAACACAGCTAATATGTCTGATGAAGAAATGACGGAAATGATGAAGAATTCTGTTTCTATACCGATGAATTTGAAGAAGATAACAATTTCAGTGGAGATTTTGGTGATATGAGGACATTGATGACATTGTAGGCGACCAAGATTTTCAAGTTCCTATTGAAAAAAAAAGAAAACCAGAATTCGACGAATACGTTTCACAATTTGAAAGATCATCGTGAAGTCATGAACATCAGTTTGAATGTCACCAATTTCTCATTGCCAACTCGCTTAAATGAAGTATATGAAGCGAAAAAGCCACTCATACAATCAGATCCACAAGAAGAATTTCAATTAAGGAAATCTATGATTCCATCTTTAGCTGTTAAGCGGGCAGGAGTGATATAACAAGAACAGCCACAATCAGAACCATCGATGTTTCCACCAATTGTAATTAAGCCAGTAGAAATACAGGATGAACCTTCACCGTCAACTGTTGCTCGAACGAAACTTAAACCACCGAAACGATTCCCGTCTCCTTTGCCTGAGCAGGAAGAAGGTAGGCTCTGCGCGAAATCTAACGATGGTGGTGATTTGTGGCAACGCATCTGCCTTTAGTCGCACTTTTCTGAACGCGTGACCAACTACCGAGTAAATCGGGAAATTTATTTTTCGGAGTTCCAACTAGTAATCGTTGTTGAGCATAGAAGGTCGTAGCTAGGTAATTCGTAATACAAAAAAAATTGTAAACATAAGAAATTTAGTCAGATGTCAGATTTATTCCGATGTAGTTTGTTTTGTCCTACAGAATTATTTTAACGTCTAAAACTCTGGCTGAGAAAAAAAATCAATAAAGGAATCAAAATTAAAACTTTCAGCAACAAGCGACTTTTACAGGAGGCTTATGTTTATGCCCGCTCAAATAGCGGTCCCTTTCCATTTCTTTTTAGGTGCTTCCTGTTAGGACATCCCGACTAGATTTGTATTACGACAACACCGCAACTAATTTTTTGATGATAAAGAATATTTGTGAATACTGCAATTCATCGCATCGGCGTTAAATATGAACAGCTTCAACTAGTTCGACCTCTAACTAACTATCCACAAAGATCGTAGTACTAGTTTAAGCAGCCTCAACGGTAGAACTAGTCAGTCCGCCTTGACCAGTTTGACATCGGGTCAGCTGGTTATTTAGGCAACTTACAGGTGTTATAGGTTCGTCAACAGCGTCTAGAAGCTAGTAGCGACACTACCTTGCCTGAAGCCATATTGGTCTTCTACAAGAACCATTCGCGCGCTAGGACTTCTACAAGAACCATTCGCGTGCTAGGACACACTGCACATATTTTTTTCACTATAAACTCATTACCGAATTTTCAAGCGTTGTTACGTGCACTGCAGGCACTAACTGCCAACACACCAAGGACGCTCTTAATTGTCTCTGGAATTCAAACTGACCGCTGAAAACGGCTAGCGACTTTCGCAGTCCTACCTTAATTCAGTATCTCCTTGGGGTAGGCTGTTGTTCCTACAACTGTGCTGCGATCCTTAGTCATGTGAGGACGCCTGGGTCAAGACATCTAGTTACCCAAACTATACTCCAAGCCACATTCAATAGGATGTTCTACATCAAGGCAGCTAGTGTGAACTGAGAGCTGAACACTCAAGACCTCAGTACGACACGCTTCAGTTTTAAAACAAATCATAGCGTAAGACATCTGGTGGACCGTGAGATGACAATAACCCAAAGATTCATTGGAGATGTAATGGAGATCATACCCAAATCGAAAGAATTCACACACATCGTGTGGAAAAAGAAGCATTTAGAGCTTCATCGGAACGAAGTTGTGTTTCAAGGAAAAAAAAAGACTTTCAGACAATTATAATGAACTGAAAACACCATTTCATTGTTTTATCTATTTCTTCAGTGATGATGGAAGTGATTGCCCGGTGTACGAATCTGAATCTATATATCGATATCCGAGTGTTGAAAAATATTGGAGACGGAATGCATTTCAATCTGTTATATCACCAATGATATCAAAGCAATTTTATCAGATCAGGATTTTTCTCAGTTTAAATAACATCGAACTCATGAGAAAAACAAACTGAAGAAGCATACGATCCGCTATTTAAAATTCGACCAGTTGTCGATTTGTCAAACGTAAGATTTAATTCAGTTCCCAAATAACTACGACTGTGCGTAGACGATCAGATATGTGCGTTACGAAAATGAGATTAAGATTGACACAATACATAACCACATAAGTGGAGAATGAAGTTGTTTGTACTGTGTGCGATTCAAGTTGATTTTCCTATAAGTTCGAGGCTTATATCGGTACTGGAAACAAAACACTATTCTTCCAAACAAACCAGTATGGCTTCTGCATCGAACGTTGTTGTTCGATTATCTCTCCGGTTTTAAAAAATCAGATTTCATATATCCACAGCTTTTATATCTCGCTACCATTGTTGGTATTAACGAACCCGAGGCATATATTTGTTAGGAAAACGGTTCGTTACAACCGTATAAATAATTGCAAATTGGCCAATGTTAGAGACAAGTAGCTGGGTAAAGAAAAAAAAGCTTATTTTGTTGAGTAGGTATATTTTGGTTCAACATTCGGTGTTGATATTTCTACGGTTTTGTAGCAAGATACGAAGAAAAGATTCGTTTTGTGGAAAGATATGGTTGGCATCCACACGTATGCTGGGATGATGCCAGTTCGTAGGAACAGCTAATTCAAAATCTCAACCCGCAAATCCTGTGAATAGGAAAATAAAAGAGTTCCTTGAAATCGACTGCCCGAATATCATCAAGGAATATAATTACCACATGGGTGGTGTTGATCTGATGGATGGTTTGCTAGGCCGTTATCATATTCGTTTGAAAACAAAAAGTTCTTCATTTTTACCATTTCATCGATACGGTTATCGTTAACGTTTATTTACTGTATCGACGCATACACCAAACGACATTCTGTAAGCTACATGATTTTCGCGAAGAAGTTTGCAGAAGCCTGTTTTCATTTTTAGCAACCGGTCTAAAAAGAAATTCATTGGAAGACGATCGTAGAGTGCATATAAAGCAAAAGCGGATACATCAGGTGGCAAAAAGGCATATTATACCTCATCCCCGATGTACAATCTGATGGCGTTGGACATAGGGCAGTCTTCTTAGAGAGAAGCCGGAAGTCTGAAACACAAGTTATTTGTTTGAAATGCAATCTTAACTTGTATTTAGAAAGGTTTTCATACGTTCCATACGAAATAATCATTCAAATTATCAATTATCTTCATTTCATCTCTTTTGCAAATAAAACACAAGTGACAGTTAGTAATACAAAAGACTTTAATTTTTTATCCAAATCCAGGCAATCCCGGCAGGCAATCTAAGCAGGTTATTTATTTTTTTTTCGGAGGGGCATCGAGCCTACACTTGTTAGAATCAGTCAATGATGGAGAACAGAAGAATTTGAAGAACTTTTATTTTTAACGATTCTAAATCAAATCATAAATGCAAAAGAAATAAAATAAGTAAAAAACGAGTTTTCAAACAAAACTGAGGCCAAGCCGCATGAAAAAGTAGAAAATAAACTTTTCGTCACACACAGAGGTGGACTCAGATTTTTTGGTTGGGACATTTCTCTTGAATATTCTTTCTCATCATGACTCAAATCACTTATTACCTCTGATTGATCATACTGAAATATATCGGTGATTGTCAGCGAATAAAATCTGAGTCCACCTCTGTGTGTGAAGAAAAATTTATTTTCTACTTTTTCATGCGGCTTGATTTGGCCTCAGTTTTGTTTGAAAACTCGTTTTTTAATTATTTTATTTTCTGCCTTTTTCACGTTAACTAAATTGTTATTACATGCTGCATGGAGATATTTTAAAACAATTTTTAAGTCATGTTTGGTGCCGATTCGAAAACAAAAATTTTTCGATTATCAAATCGTTGAAGTACTGCAATGGTTTTCTGAAAATCAAATTATGTTTTAAACATCGCTTTTTAGCTGTATTCCAACTTGATGCCATATAACATGAATTTTCCCGATTTTCCATGTTTTCCACAGACTTTTTCTATTACTATGATTTTTTTTTAAAAATTTACATGAATTTTCCTCGATTTTTCATGCACGTTTTCATGATTGTTGAAGAGAAAGTATTGATGCCAGTAGGACGGAAAAAAATGATTCCGCATAGCTTATAAACTTTTTTGTCGGAAAATTTTCCGGAAAAGTCGGAAAATTCCGAAAATTCCAGAAAAATTAGAAAATTTTGCACTTTTCCTGAAACAGATTTATCACTAATCATATCGATGAAAATTTTTCCTTGGTCGGAAAAACTCCGGAAAAGCGTTTTACATGAATTTTCCTCGATTTTTTCTGCAAGTTTTCACCATTGTCGGGGAGAAAGTAATGATGCCAGTTGATCCGGCATAATTTAGAAAACTTTTTTACCGGAAAATTTTCCGGAAAAGTCGGAAAATTCCGGAAAATTTTTTCGGAAAAATCGGAAACTCTGCATTTTTCCTGAAACGGTTTTATTACCAATCAAATTTGTACCAAATGATTTTTCCCGATTTTCCGGGTTTTCCATTGAAATTTGATAGATTCAATTGTCACGCGACATGAACTTATGTGCCAAATTTCAGCTCGCTGTGATGACGAAAAGTGGGTCTACGAGAGTGTCGAAAATAGTAAAAAAGAAATATACAGAGAAAAAAACGTTTACGGGCTGGCCTCAAAAACAACAACAATTTACACTTTATTTGTGCGCTTTCATCGTTACTGGTTAATGCCAGCTGAAAGCAAACGTGGCTTGGTGGGCTTTATACAATTTAATAGATGCCAGATGGAAAATCATCTGTCTCGTTAGCTCAGTAATAAGAGCAGTCAGCCATGCAAGCAGAAGGTCCTGGATTCATACCCCGGAGGCGGTTGTTTTTTTCCTCTTGCATTTATGATTTAAGCAGGTTAGCTTTTTTCTCACCTGGAAACAAAACTATTAGCCAGACTGAAATTTTAACTTGAGTTTTGGATTTCACACTCCAAATTTACCTCCCTCTAATTTTTTCAGATAAAAAAAATAAATTAGCCTGCTATAGGGTTAAGCCATTTTCATATACTAGAGTAAGTGCTAAGTTTGTTATTCCGCTTGTAACGCACAGATGGTAGTACCTGTCTGTCTGTTCGTCTGTCTGGCTATTCATCCGTCTGTCTGTTCGAACAACATCTCATGAATGCATCGACTCAGGAAACTGAAAATTTTGAACGTAGTAAATTCATGAAAAAAGTAACGTCAAGTTCGCAGAAGTGTAGAATTCTAGGATATTTCAAGCAATAGATTTTTCTGTATCGAAGTTAAACCAGTAATATTGGCAGCATCGGTATTAAAGGTGTCTGTAACCCAATTTTTATTTTTTTTTTCTGGTACTGGAAAATAATCACGAACTAAAAACTTCCAGGCTTGAAGATATTTAATAATTACGTCTTGTACTTGTTGAGTCATGAGCTTCTCATGATGATTTGTAAAACTTAAAAAGAGTAGGAAAATGTGCGAAATTTCTTTAAGTAAGAGTTTCCTTATAACTTATGATGGCCTCAATTTTATCTTCAGTACTGAAATGTTGGTATCTGTTCCCTGCAGGCTCATGCTCAATGCATTCAAATCATTAAAGATATCAGATAAATAAAGCTGTCATGCAAAATTATTCAAATGTACAGCATGTTTGGTAATACCCACCATTTGAAATCGCCCTAGGTCCATCCTGCTACTCTTAGGAATCTCAGGATATATCTGAACTCTATAATCCTGCAGAAACCGTTCATCGCTATATCCAGTCTACTAGCAAGGTCTCCTAAGGCCCAAAGACCCGGAATTACCCTTGCTAGAATTCTGTTATTAGTTCTACTACCATTAAGGAGTTCTCTTGTCCTCGTCCTGTCAAATGTAGGCCATAATTACCTCGCAATACGGCAGGTTTCCCTATTGGTTCGCCGGATGCTTGCCTTTTGATTAGCGCCCCTGATGATCTCTTCTTTTAAAGCTCTGAGCGAGATCGTCACATAAGCTACCGCTGCAGAGCTATTCATTCGAGAACCCTTTTTGGCCAACTTATCAGCCATCTCGTTACCTTGGATATCCCTATGGCGAAATACCCAGCATAGGGTCACCTTGTGCCACGTAGTCAATTCCTTACGGCTGGTCTTGTATAACTACACCGATTTCGATCATCCAGTGGCTTAATGGCTGCCTGGGCTGTGAGTGTATACACAAATGTGCTGTACGGACTCTATGCATATAGATACCAATATAGCCGCCTGATAAATCGCTTCAAGCTCTGCCTGAAAGACACTACATTTGTCCGTCAGTCTGTAAGACTCTGAAACTGGTAGTGTCTGGAGTACACTCCAGCCCCGTGCCTGTGTTCTTCTTGGATCCATCCATAAAGATAAATATGTGGGATGTTACCACCATCTCCTCCCCATCCCCATAACTCCTGGTGGGAATGATTGCATTGACACCCTCACCAAAAGTTATGGAAGACATTTGGTAGTTTGTTTCTTCCCTGTAATCACTGCAGTCTATCCGCTGGAGTATTGGAATGCCCAACCCCTCTCCATTCATCAACCCCCCGCTCTAATCCCGACAGCGCTGATTGCGCTACACCCCTTCAGCATTAAATTAAGCATGCTCTCCAGTGCCGCCACCGTGGGCACGGCGCACAGTTTATAAATATAAAGGGTTTTCCAATAAGAGGTGTTATTTTAATTAGCCCGCTATTTCGGTAGATGTCACTTTTGGAGCTGTCATTTTTTGACATTTGACAAGTAGAAACCACGCCATTAATAAAAATGGAACGATACACGATTCAACAACGCATTGAAATTATTAAAATTCAATATAAAAATGGTGAAAATGTGGCAGAGACGGTTCGTAAAACTCGAACATTTTTGGGTGGTCGTGAAGCACCTTGTCGGACCGCAATACAGAAATTGGTAAAAAAATTTGAGCTGTCGGGACAAGTTAGTGATGTGAAGAATAAAACCCGTGCACGTCGCTCAAGAACAGCCGAGAATATTGCTGCTGTAGCCGAAAGTGTTGAAGAACACCCAGGTTTGTCCATTCCTCGTCGTTCTTTGGAATCAGGCATTCCACAAACGTCATTACACCGTATTTTGCATAAAGATTTGGGTCTTAAGGATTACAAAGTTCAGTTAACACAAGAACTCTAGCCGGCCGATCATCAACAACGTCGAATCTTTGCTGATTGGGTCCTTGAAATGCATGAAAATGATCCGGAATTCCATCGAAAACTCATCTTGACCAGACAAATTAATTCCGATAGGTTTACATGAAAAAATCCGAAGTGAATCAGTAACAAAACGTCTTTTTCTATTTCTGTCCCAAAGATATTCTACTAACACCAATCCATTCAATCCCTAACTAACGGACGTTACTTGATTATATCAAAATGTTTCAGGTTTGATTTATTGTCAAGAACTTAAAAATATTATTTCAATCTAATCTAATCTATAAACATAGGTGGAATGTGATGATGATTTGTCAGTGTCTGCATCGATCATTTAATTTATTTGCACTCTCTATGTCCACCGCAAATGAGTGACGGCCCCATCAATAAGTGTCCTTTAGTCTGCAGAACACTTGAAAATGCTACCGCCCAGTTTAATCACTTCGGGCGTACAGGAGATTCTGTGGTCCGTAACTGTTGTATGTTTGTCTATATACTTCAAGCAATGAGGCCAGAAAGCAATTCCGGAAGATGAAGGAATCTAGCACATAACCCTTGTGTTTGGAGAGCTAGAGTCTCCTCCACATTGCATTTTATAACGAAAGACTGCAATTTCTTTCTATCCCCCTTTGGAGACTTTAAGAATGTTTTTCCTTATTTTCTTATGTTTGTGACTTGAAATTATGTCGACGTTGAGTTTGAACGTAACACAGCAAAAAAAAATGATGTGAAATGGAATTCATTCGAAGATAGGCAGGCGGGTCTCATTGACCAAAGAAAAATTCGGATTATACCTATACCCGACGCAGAAGGCAGTTAAGAGGAAGAGAATAGGACGAAAGCAAACCATATAAATATTGATGTGAGAAGTCCTGATGGGCAATATCCTTTATTTGGATAAGCGCTTCTATAGTATACTGTATATACTCGTAGAAGCGCTATCACAATTTTTATGGTTCTGCAGATTATTTTCACCTCGAGGAGGGTCTTTGTTGTTGGCAGGTACATATACATAGAATGACGGTTGAGCTCTTATTAGTTCCATCTCCTTCCATGTGGACAAGGTAATCAACAAATGCGTTATGAATTTTAAAAAGGTTTGTGTAGGACCTTTGCTTTAATCAAAACCTAGAAAAATATTCCTCCAACAGAGCCTTTTCTTCTTTAGGAATGCCAACATGTATCCTATATATGGATGTATGTACATATATGTAGGTTTGTATATGCATATAAGATCAAGAGAGATAATCTTCTTCATGCAAAACGAAATATCAAATGTATACCATTTCTATGCAAGAAAAAAAAATGTTGTTTGAGTTAAATTGCTCTTAAATTGGATAAAATATGAAAGAAGTTGTCAGATATTGATTGGACTGGGTAAACGAGCTTTTATTTTGTTGACATTAAATCGACATTTAAGATTGCATATACCTACATAAGAGTAGATACATAAGGACATCTATATTTATTTTAAGAGGAGCCTGGTTTTTTTCTAATGAGGATCATGTTGAATATCTAATTTCATATATTTTGGAATGTTATCGGATTGTTCGTGCATTGTGTTTTTCAATAAATTATCTTTTTTCAAAGAACTATGAATAATAGAAAAAATTATGAAGTGATTGTTACTTGTTTTATCAAGCAGGTTAGGTTGGGAGGCATTATGGAAGACATTAATAACTTTCTTGTAAAAAAAAAAACAGTATTGCTAAAAATCTGTGCAACGATGCTTTAAGCCGACTTCATTCAGCGTTGCTAGCTTTAGGTCTTTGAACAACAACACCACAAAATGTGTGAACTGAAGTGGAGACACACTGCATTTTACAAAGAACGTCTGCAATTACTCCCTATCCGCTTTCGAAAATTTAAGGGACCTAGTTGAATGTGACAGCTCTACTACCGATTGGGAAATTTGTATAAATTCTTAGAGAAATGAGTCCATGAGTCTTTCAGTCGAGTAGACGTGTTTCATTTAGTACCGCGAAATTTTTGCTAGAAGAAGAACAGTTCTTGTTTTCCTAAACGCGCTGTAATTTCCTTTTTTAATAGTTCATATCGTGTTACCGCAGTTTTATTGAAAATTGCTATTTTTTCCATTTAAACAAAAGCTGTTAACTAAATTAAGCTGAGATTATGCCTCGAGCAACGCGTAATTCTGCATCTGATAATCCTGTTACCTGTGAAGAATTGGATAAGTGCGTTGAATCAATGAAGCAGCATTTGGATAACAATTTTACAGAGATGGAGCAGAGATTTATTGGTGAAATCAGTTTTTCTACCAGTTGAAAGGAATTGAATGCTGAAGTCTCTTCGCTTCAAGCCAAAATTCTGTCACTCGAGGCTCACGTCGATAAAATTGAACAATCAACAAGGTCTGCCGATGCATTTCTTTTGGGTGTTCCAGTTTTGCCTCCGGAAAACGTCACTGAAATTATCCACAGACTCGCTACTGTTTCTGATTTGCCGGCACCTAATATCATTACAGTGTTTAGGGTAAAAAATAAACAATCGTCATCTAAATCTGTTAAGCCTTCAGCTATAGTGATTAAATTCCGGAGTACCTCTGACAAGTTTCGATTTATTGGCGCTATCCGTAAGAAAAAACCTAAGTTAAAAGATGTTGGTCTATCTGGAAGCAGCGGAATCTTTGTGCATGAAAGTTTCGCAGCTAAAAATCATAAGATTTTTAAGTCGATGGAGATTAAACGCAGTAGTAAAATTGCGCAGTCTTCACGCATAACGGAGCCGTGTATATACGTCAATTACTACTAATATACAACTGAGCAAATTTTTATTGGATGCAAATATAGCAGATAGTGTCATCGTTAATTCTTCTTAGTGATGCTTTTGTAGAGCGGTGATTGTAACTATAGAATGGGTTTTGAATCTTTTTTTTATTTGTTGTATTTGAATTTTATGCTAATTTTCTTTCTATAATTATTTTTTAGTAAAACTTCATCTTCTTCAACGTCATCTTCTTCTATGATGGTATTGTTGCTACATTATGTAATCTTCTGGCTTGGAGTGCCTAGTGATCCTTGTGATGAACACTTCACGTAATAAGTTATTGTCTGACAGCATGGATGAGGGAAGATTGATCGTGGACTACACAAATAAGAATTCTGCATTGTTAAATGTCTGTCATCTCAATGCCCGGAGTGTAAGATTGTCTTATGATGAGCTGAGGTACATTTTTAATAATTGTAAATTAGACGCATTATGCATATCGGAGTCATGGCTTCATCCTTGTATTCATAATGATGAAGTTATGCTTCCCGGCTTTTCACTTTTCCGAAGCGACAGAAAGTATTCTGCTGGTGGTGGAGTGGCGATCTACTTAAATAGCAAATACAATGCCAGAGTAATCTTAGAGACTGCCAATGAATCACTAGGTATCGAATGCCTGTTTATTGAGGTTAAAACGGCAAAAGATAAAGTACTATTAGGTTAGCTCGCTTGATAGTCTTTATGATGCTATAATCCAATTCAGTGGATCTTATTTTATTAATATAATATCGAGTGACTTTAATATTAATATGTTGTCAGATAGCTGTTCAAGGCGCAACTTTGTAACTTTTCTAGAAGCTGTTAATCTGAGTGTAGTAAATTTTTTGCCAACTCGTGTTTTTCGTAGTGGTTAATCCCTTCTGGATCTTTTCATCACTGATAGAGGCGATCTTGTGCGTGATCAGCTAACGTTCGACGTCCCCGGAATTTCGAATCATTCTGGAGTTATTGTTTCTTTTAATATCGATGTTGTTAGATATAGGAGTCCTTCAACATTTTTTTACCGAGCATATAATGCCATTGGATTAGATGCTTTAACATCTGCTGCCTCTCTGATTGATTGGTCATGTCTTTATGCTACAAGCGATATCGACAATAAAGTAGCTTTCTTTAATAGGACATTTATGAGATTGTTCAACGAGTTTGTTCCGCTGAAAAGGATAAAATGCCGTTCTGAGTGCAATTGGATCAATAATGAAATAAAAACTTCTATTCGAGAACGAAATTTTGCCTATAAACTATGGAAACGTCTCCGTGGTGAATTCCTATGGAGCAATTATCGAACCCTTAGAAATAAGACTTGTGCTTTAACTAGGCAAGCTAAAATTAATTTCTACCCTAAAAGGCTTGATCTAAGTTTACCTTCTCGCGAACTTTGGAATAACATTCGTAAGCTTAATATCATTAGAGGCAGCGAGGAATGTGTAGCTGATCCTGACTCGCTTAATAAATACTTTACCTCGGGCTCAACCTCAGTGGTAGTAGATACTTCCAATCTCCCTATTCCTAATGCTACAAATAATTTCTCTTTTTGGAATATTTGTACCACTGAGCTTCTGAATGCCTTTAAATCTATTAAATCAAATGCTACAGGCTCTGATGGTATTGAAATGCGTTTCCTGAAACTATTATTGCCATCCTTAATTAATCATATTAGACATATATTTAATACTGCTATCACTACTGCTTCTTTCCCTTCAGCTTGGAAAATAGGGCTTGGCGTTCCTATTAGAAAGAAGTCCAAAGCATCGTCCCCTGAAGATTATAGACCTATTACCATTCTTCCTATATTGTCCAAAGTATTTGAAAAAGTCTTATACAAACAAATCATCGACCATGCTAATATTAATAACTTGATCAGTTCTATCCAATCTGGTTTCAGAGCCAAACGCAGCACAACTTCATCGTTACTACTCCTCATAGATACGATAAGATGTAGTATGGAAAATAAAGAAGTAACCCTAACCCTACTTGATTTTTCGAAAGCGTTTGACTCTGTCGATTTTAAATTATTATATAATAAGCTGTTTGTAGAATTTGGTTTTGCTGGTCCTGCGGCTAAACTCATCTATGATTACTTAACTAATAGGAAGCAATTAGTTGTTTGTAACTCGAAATCTTGCAAGCTCTGTTCTCTCTATTTAGGAGTGCCACAAAGATCTATCTTAGGTCCTCTTCTCTTCAGTCTATACGTAAATGATCTGGAAAATCATCTTAATAAATGTTCACTGCAGTTATATGCCGATGATGTACAACTTTATATATCTGCTCCCATCAATGATATCCCACGCGCAATTACTGAACTAAACAAAGATTTTCTATGCATAAGTAGGTGGGCTGAACTTAACAAGCTCAGACTCCACCCATCCAAATCTCAGGCTATGCTCATTTATTATCTCAATTTAACCTATACTGACCTTTCACCAGTTATTATAAATAATATGATTATACCGTTTTCAACTAATGCTCGGAATCTTGGCTTAATCTTCAATAATCGGTTATCTTAAAGTGACCATATCGATGGTGTTGTAGGTAAGATCTATGGTGGACTAAAGGCATTATGGCGTCACTCAGCATATACGCCACAAACTATTCATCTTCGACTTGTGAAACGCTTACTACTACCGATTATCAACTATGCTGACGTTGTATATTGTCACTTAGATTACTCGAGTCGTAGAGTCGTAAATGTCGCATTTAACTCATGTGCTCGGTATGTCTATCTCTATAGCATTAGAAGATTTGAACATATTTCGCAGTACTCCATGAAAATTCTTCGTTGTTTTTAGATAACTATCTGAAATTCCGTATTTGCTTTGTGATATTTAAGATCCTTAACTTGCAGTACCCGGATTACCTTCGCAGTCGACTTAAGTTTTTGCATTCTGAAAGAACGCTTTTGTTGAAAACTCCCCATCACAGACTCTTGATTAGTTCTCGATCTATCTTCGTCTATGGTGTCAGACTTTGGAACTCACTTCCTCTAACCATACGTTCACTTTGAGTCATTGGGAGATTCAAGTCAGCATGTTTTAAACATTTTTGTATTTTAACAAATTAAGTAATTTTTTTTTTATTATTTTTTTTAGTAACAATGCTTTCTTATTCTTGTACTTATTTTCTGTATCTTTAATATTATAATACTTACTTAGCTATTTTTTTTTGCATTCTTATATCTTTTTTATACATATACATATGCTTTTTTTCTCTCTCTTCGTTTAATGAAAGTTGTATTTTCTTCTTTAAATTAATACTCTCGCTTAGAATGTAAGACACTTAATTTATATTTTTATTCTGTCTAATTAGTTAGAGTAGGCACATACTTAAGAGTATTTATAACTCACTTGTGCTTCAGTTATATCTATAATAAATTGAAATTGAAATTGAAATGTAACATAAACGTTATGGGACTTATCCAGGAGAGCATATTTTGAATCTCACTAATTAAAGATTGATTTGTTATCAGGGCTGAATGTTGTAATGAATTTTTTTAATTTCGAACTATACCTACATAATATTTTGTTATTGAAAATGTAATTATCTGTTTCGAATGCATTGTAATCACCGTAAAAACATCACAAAATTTCAGCAACTTTCTCCTTTTCGAATTCACCAATCGTCCTGAAGTTTATCGGGACACAGGGGAAAAATGGGGTACTTAACTTTCATATAGTATGCAGCTTTATCAAATATTGTTACAGAAATGTCTTCTCAAGCGACTAAATTGATTACCGTAGCCCACTTGTTAGTGACTATATCAAGAAAAAGTGGTCTTCGTTCTAATCTCTATATCAGGTAGAAAATGGGTAAAATTTAGATGGGGCGAAATATGGTATACTTTTAACGCAACCAAATACAACTGATTTATGTTATTTATTGAAAATACATGAAACATGAACAGGTATGTAAGTAGGTATAGGTATATGTAGGTACTTGGCAAAAATTAACATATTTCCCTTTCTATATTTTTAATAGCGTGGCATTAATCCTTTATACAAAACGCAATATTTCAGATATAACTCATAAGATCCTTTTATTACACTCTACTGTTATCTTTTATAAAATTCCCATCAAGCAATCACCAAACATGTCTACTTTAATTATCGCTAGCTCTGTACTTCAAGTTATCGCAATGCAAATAATTTACGTTTGTTACATTACGTTACGATCACTTAACTCACTTAACTGTCTAAGAAAAAAATCATTCCGGGCAGTGACAATTGCTGTGTTTATACGTTACAAATTGTTCTAGAACCTTTCCGAAGATTCCCATCCAGAAATATCGATTCTCCGAACCTAACGTTGTTTACTGTCTGAACCAATAGATGTCGCTTGTCCTTTCCGAACATAAAGTTGCCCATTCCCCATACCACAGATAAACCCAGATGTCCAGACCTTATGGGGATCAGTGACGTTCGGTCACCAACTGAAATTGAAAGCAGATTGTATCGAAAAAGAGCTTTGAAGCTTTTACGAGAGATTCTATGCGAGAAGCATGTCTCTTTGAGATTATTCCAGTGGTTACGCTTACGCACCGCACGATGGCTGTTTAAACTTGATTGTTTTCGAACTCTCTCAGAGCCCTCCGCTTTGCTTTCAATTTTATCTTTACATCTCTCTTGAAAAATGAGAGTTTCGTAGATGGCTTGTGAGAGAAAAGCTTTAAGCACTTGTTTGTCGGTTAGCCGCAATAATTAGCGTCAGTTTTAAGTACGATGAATGGTTATCTGTATTTTTCTTATTTGTGCCCATACTTAATTAGTCATTTTACGCGAAGGTATCCATTTCCAATAGGTGTAGCTTGTCCTTTTCTTTTGCACGTAACAATATCAACAGATCAGGAAGTGGCTGTAAAAACTCGATTAAAACGGGTCACTTAGGTTTAGGCTAATTTGAGGTTCATTTTAGTGTCCTAATTTAATTTTATTCAAATTGGGGTACTTCACTTTGCCACGGTTAGCCTACGCCACATTGTTCCGTTAGGTTTCTCTACATGAGGTAAGTAAACAAACAACATGGACGTTCGTTTATATTTAGAATTTAATGTTCAAAATAAAGATGGAAGAATAACCTTTGAAGTGCTTAACCATTGTCAACTGTCCCAGGCATTTTGGATTAGTAAACAAGGAGAAATTACATTAGATATAATTTTTTTGAACTGCATCATGCCGCGTAAACTACACAAGTGTCCCAACGTTCTGTCCTTGCGGAAACTTCGTGTCGACTGAAATACAGTTGCAGCAGCTCTGAAACAGACCTGTAAGGTAACTGAAGGCAGAAATACATCCAAGCAAGCCTAAGGCCTGGCCTCTCCACAGGCCTCATAACAGTTCGCCTCAAGGCTTGCCTCAGAGAATTGTAAACAAAATGATACCACCTAGCTCGGTGCTGTCATTGTAATTTTGATAGTGATCTGTTGACAGAAGTAGGCTTGAGAGAGAAAAATATCCAACATTGAGCAAAGCGCGCCTTGCGGCTAGGCCTTGAGGCTAGCTGCTGGCTTGGTTTTGTGTTGCATCATTTAAAAACCCGTCTTGGGAATTTTGACAACGCGGCGAGGAAGCCTCGAGGCCTGGATGTGTTTCTGCCATTAAGTACATTGGTACTTCAGTACAACATAGTACTCATCTCATCTCATCAACGGTCGCCAATATGGCTTCTGGACTGGACGGTCATCTGGATACTTGCTGACATTTCTTACGGAACGTTGGAGCCGTAGTCTCCACAATTTTGGTGAATCCAAACTCGTTGCTTTGGATATTTCAAAGGACTTTGATAGAGTATGGCATCCTGCACTTTTAGGCAAACTTAAAGCACTTGTTCTCGCCCCTGCTCTTCTATTATTGATTGAAAGTTTTCTATCTGGTCGCCAAATACGTGTTGTATTAGATGGCGTTACATCTGAACCTCACCCTATAAATGCCGATGTGCCCAGAGTTCTGTTATCTCCCCGTCTCTCTTCCTAATTTTCTTTAATGATCTGCTTTCCCTTACTTTCAATCCCATCCAAAGCTTTGCAGATGACAGTACCCTTGATTTCGCTTACTCCTTTGATACCTTGTGGACTCAAGAGAGAATTCCATGCCACATATGTCAAACGAGATTGCATGACTAGATCATTGAATAATGATCCTGATATTATCCTGGCTTGCGGCAAAGCGAATCGCATCGAATTCAATGCATCTAAGATGCAAAGTTGTTTCATATCTTTAAAACAAAATCACCATTTAACCACTCTCATTACATTTTATGGGGCTTACAATCTGCGAAAGTTCAAGAGTGACACATCACCATCTCCGCCATTTTCCTCACATCCCTTCCTACCATGCTGTGCTTTGCATCATAGGGTATCCCCTGAGGTTGGCTTAATAATATAAAAAAAAGAAGAAGAAAAGTACTACAGTACAAGGACCTTTACTTAAAATTTTTTTTAAATATAAGTACAAGTCCCGATACTGGTACTTAAATATTTTTAGGTACAAGTCCAGGTAGTGGTATTGGTACTCCTAAGTTCTATATATAAGCTAAAGTACTCTTTAAATACCAAAGTATCCACCTACTACAAATATTGCCATAACTCTTAAGGTGAACGCAGCAGGCGTCGCGTCGCTTAGACAGTTCTCCGCGGCAGACGCGTGTAGGATTTGAGCAAGGCCCAATGGACGCGTCTCGTTGGTACTCTTAAGATTTATTTATAAAAAGAAAAAGTGATAGAAAAGCGAGTTATTATTTAAAAGTGAAATAGTGGATATATCAGAGTTATTAGATGTGGCAGTTCTTGATTTGCAGCTTATTAAGCATATAAACAGTTTAAAATCAATCAAAAGAACTGTCAAAGCGTCTGCCCCGCGTTAAAAGTAGAACATTGCTCTACTTTCGCGTCGGATCAGGCGAGCGCGGCAGCCATTTGGCCAGCACGAACTTAAACACGTATATTCTATTGATCTGTCAAAGCGACGCGACGCCTGCCGCGTTCATTGGGTTTTCGCCTTTACTACGCGTACCTCGCTTCGTCCAATTTTTTATGTACACTTTTCCAATTCGCACACAGTTGGTATGCTCAACGTACATTTGTTCTTCATTCTCATTAATAGCCGACATTTTCATGGAAGTTTCGGAATATGAAATTGTGTATGCTCTGGGATTCGAACCGGATACACTATGGTTGGAAAGCAAACGCCTTACCGATTTAGCGAACGTCTGATTTATGTATCCTACTGAACATAATGAATGGTATGGACAGGGTACTGGGACGCCGTTTGTTGTAATGAGACTCTTGGCCTCTTGGACAATTTAACGAAAATTACATTTAAAGGACTACAAAGGGAAACAAAAAATATTTCTTTAAAATAATTGACTAAAGAATATTCTTCAGACATTAGAATACTCATATCACTAAAAATAAAGCATGATGCTCTCATTACTCTCGCATTTATGGAAACAGATTATATGATAAATAGTTGACGCATTTGACGATATTTATGAAGACGTCTGATGTGGTTTTGCTGGCATTAATTTGAGATTTATACAAATCCCCACAAAAATAAATCACACGGCATCAAATCACATATTCTTGCTGTCTAATTGGTCACAATATAACCCAGTCTCAAAATTATTACTGTAACGAATCAATTATTTCTCGGACTTTCAAATTTTCAAGATGTAAAATTTTTTAACTTTAATTCCAATAATCTAAGTCAGTGGTCTTCAAACTGTGATCCGCGGAACCCTAGGGTTCCGTAATCAAATTGGAGTACCGCGAGAATATTTTATGAGTTTTTAAGAAAAAGATAAATTTCGCTTTGGCCAACGTGCTGAAAGGAGATGTAAAATGTTTATCAAATAAAATTCTCATTTTGCTTAACACTATCAGAGAATCCGGAATGAGTTACGCCCACTCATTAGAGCGAAGCGAATGTAAACAAAAGCATGTTCTGTTCAAATAATATAGGGTTACAGCAACAACTTCGTCCCAAACAAGTGCTTTCATAAAAGAGCAGAAAAATCGTCAATTCAAGAAATTTATACCTGATAACAATACAAATGATGCTGATAATACAATATGAAAGCATCTTATTTGGTCAGTTATCGTGTAGTTCAACAAGGTGAAGCTTACACTATTGCTGAAAAATTAGAGAAACCATGTGCCAAAGATATAGTTTCTTTCATGATAGAAACAAAATGGTTGATTGTGTGGCACTGTCTGATACTACTGTATCAAGGCGCATTAAGGACATGGCAAATTACTGTGAAGTACAATTCATAAAACGTTTAAAAACTTGTATCCATAGGTTTTCTCTTCATTTGGAGGGCTGCTGAAGAAGCAAAACAACAGGTGAAGAAATATTTAAAATAATAATAAGAATAATCATTGCTGTCTTCATCGGCAGTCTCTTGCAGTAAAAAGAATTCCAAATGAAATAGAAACTGTTCTTAATTATTGTAAATTTTTATCAAATCAAGACAGTTGAATTCGACAATATTCATGTTAAGATATGAGAAGTATACATAAAACATTATTACTTCACACAGAAGCTCGATGGTGTTGTCTCGTGGTAAATTATTAACAAGATTTTTTCACTTACGAAATGAAATCAGATTGTTTTTTACTGAACTGATCCACATGAGTTATCTCACCAATTAAATGATATGACATGAATTCAACAAATAGCTTATCTTTCAGGTATTGTCTCATATTTTAATTATAAGTAAACCTTTCTCTTCAAGGCGCAAATACGAATATTTTCCAAATTTCGAAATAAATAAAATGCAACTAATAATGAAATTAAGATCTTAGACAGGTTGTAATTTGAGAGGAAAAACGCAAAGCTTTTTTAATTTAAATGATTTTTTAGTCGTCAATAATGCTAAACTCATGAAAATGTAAAAAAATATATATATTGTATCATTTATCAGATTTACAAAATACTTTTGTGGAATACTTCCTGCTCCAATTACCAATATAATAAATAGAGCAACATATCGATATTTCACCTGACTCTACATTAAAAATAAAATTTTTTGAAGACGAGATATTGAATATTTGGTTTCAAATTTTTTCCCAATATCCTGAGCTTGGAGAAATAGCTATTGTACACCTGACGCCATTTGTTACCACATATACAGGGTGTCCCGTAAGTGGTGTCATATTCGAAGGCTACGGATAGGTCATGCTTAGACGAGCAAAAATAGGTAAGGTTGAAGGGGGGAGATAACGGTACTTTAAAATATTTCGATCTGATTTTATAGATCACCCTGTAACTTCTGAACGTCTGGAAGTCTTATGTGTCAATCGAAAGACAACCCCTTTGCCTATAATCTGACCGTACCCTTACCTCCCCTCTCCTTTCCGTCTACAAATTGAAAAGGATCAAAGTCGAAAAATTGGGAATTTTTCCACAGTTTTTTTCATTTTGAGGTTAAGTTTTTACGAAATTTTTCATAGCTAATAAAAATTGACTGAGGTGTTACCTTTCATTTGATGTACCACATGTTGTACCTACCTGCTACCAATCTTGAAATAATCGAATTTTTATGTACACAACATTTATGCACTTCTGGTGATTTTGTCAGATGCAATTGTTATGTGCAGAGAGGGACATTGTAGAAATGAGTAAATAAGGATAAAGTCAGGTAGTTATGGAAAATAAGGTAGTAAACGATTTTTAATTAAAATGTTAAATAATATTTATTTAGTATTGCATAAGTATGAATTCCTTTTTTTTCCTATTTTAATAAATGTTCAATGTGTCCTCCATGCTGCATGATGCAATGGGGGTGATCTATAAAAACATACCGAAATATCTTATAGTCTTGTCATGAATCCACATCACCTCCTCCATATTCATAACGCACATTCCAATAATTGCATTCTCTAATTATCCAAATGCATTATTCAATAGCCAAAAGGCAATATCTACATATATCATTTCCACATATCACAAAAACCTAAAAATAAACCTAACATACTATTCATGATATCATGACAAGCTCATTTCCAACATACAAAAACCTTAACCCATTAACACACTCCGAAACAGGTGTCTTATTTCAACATTCCTCGGGGCACCCGCTAGACAATCAAATAAACACGTCACCGCGAAGTAGCTACCGTTCATCAGAACGAAAACATGATATACGATCCCTACTGAGTACTGACCATCGGGCTAGTGCTCTTATGTAATCTAAAATTTGTTTATCATTTTCCATATGCTACTGGTGACCCTGAAAATTGTCTCTGATTGTTTTTGTCATTTTTAATTGTTTTTTGTGATATCCCAAATGTTGACCGATTTTTGAAATTCGAGCGTTTACGTTCAAGACGAAAAGCCAATTTTTAATTATTCTTCTGATTTTTGTTATTTGAGCGTTTCCGTTTAAACAAAAATCAGAATTGTGATTTTCAATTGTTTATTCGATTTTTGTCATTTGAGCGTTTTCCGTTTGGACAAAAATCGGAACATGTGCATGCATATGGAATTGTCTACCCGACAATTCCCACAAAATAGGAAAGTGCATAATCGACCAATTCTGATTGGTTAAAGAATTGGTTCGATTTTAAATAAATAGGCTGTTGAAGCGAAGCCAAAGAAGAGAAGTTTTTAAGTGTTCAACCTGGAGAGTCCCCCTACCCAAGGTAAGGCCTTCAGTGTTATCCAGTGAGTTTTCAGTTATTCAGTGTTAAGAAAACAGTTTACTTTTAAAGTTTTTTTTTATATATAAAAGGATATAAGAGAATTTGTTCTGTGCTAAGCGTTATCTTGCTCAAAAGTGAATAAAACATTATTACAACTAAAAAGGAGTTATCGTTATTCTTTATAACAAAAAAATTTAATTATACACCAAGTGGCGTGTAACAGTCTCGTTATCTCCGAAATCGTTAGGTTCCCCCCACCCCCCTCCTCTCCCCTCCCACCCATACAATTTTTTGCGCGTCTAAGCATGACCTATCCCTAGCCTTCGAATATGACACCAATTATGGGACACCCTGTATGTGTGAAAGATCTTTCTCTCTCTATATATTGCCACAAAAATCGAATATAGAAATACATTCGATGCAGAAAATGAGTGAGGTTGCAAATTTCAAAAATTAAACCAAATTTTAACATAATTTGTAATAAAAAACAGGCTCAATCTAGTCATTGAGAATTTTTTTATATCAAATTTTTATTATTTAAACTTTTTATATAAAAAAAAAAAAATTATAAAAATTTGTGTTTTTACTTGCTCGATAGTTTTCGAACTTTCGGTTCCACGAATAATATTATCAGCAGAAGGGTTCCAACGGTCGCGAAAGGTTGAAGACTACTGGAGGGTGATTCTGATCTTTTGTCGTACTTTAATGTCAAAATATACGCCTAAATGAAATGAACTTTTCTACTGATTTTTTCATGTTTTTATCCAGCTCACCAAGCCTTGTATTACATAGAATGAACTGAAAATGACACTTCGCATTACAAATTCAAAATATTATTTCGAATTTAAGCACTTGAATTGCTCTAATTAGATGTAGAATATCCATTTACCACAGTATACAATTTTTGTCACAACCTCGGAAGCAGTTGACTAATTTGTCGTACTTTTAGGCGAATATTCTGACATTAATTCATTGAAAATTCATTTTAGTTTATTTTGTAGTAGATGAAAAGGATTAATAAAAATGAATATGGTGAATATAAAAGTACGACAAATTTGAGGTGAAATGACAAAATATGTGACTGATATATACGCCTAAGCTACGACAAAGATATCAGAATCAACCCCCTGATCTAAGTAATATAAACCCCGTTTTACTACAATTCTTGTGCCAAAAATGTGCCCTTTATTTTGACAGCAATACACAAAGTCAAACGTTGCAACTTTCAAAATTGGATTTTATGACCTTTTAATTCAAAATATGTTGGGGGGGGGGGGGGTGATTTTGATTTCTTTGTCGTATATTTTGGTCACATATTTTGACATTTCACCTCAAATTTATCGCACTTTTATACTCACGATTTTATCTTTTTTATCAACCATGTTGTAATTACGCTCGGTCAGCACTCAGCTCAAATCATAATTTATTGGTTGTGACAGTGCTTGACCGACGCAATTCACAACTCATTTCCCACGATACAAAGTATCGTTTTTTCAAGTGCGCAACGAACACTTAAAATTCTTTCCTCAGCGTATAATATACAAATTTTATCAAGAAGTAATCAATTTTTGTTTACTTCTTCGTTCTCCACTTGTGCTAACATTTTTTAAAGAGTCGAGTTACATCCTGTTGTCGCGATGAAGTGTGAAAGTTATTTTGCTGATAAGGCAAAGACGCGAGCAAACGATAATATTCGAACGCACAAGTCAGGGAGTTCAGTAAAACCCTCAATCGGAGTCGGTCGAGTTTTCGAAAAGTTTATAATTCTTTTAAAAAAGTTAATTACAATAAAAAAATTACATTGTAAAGTTTTATAAGTTTATAAAAGTTAACTATAATAAAGTCAACGGATTATCACGCGATCGAGTGTATTTTGTATTTATTTAATCAAATTAAAGATTAATTTCAGAGGAACAAGAAAAGGGAACGACAGAAGACTCCGATAGATGCTGGACTCCGCCTGGGCGTTCTTCTCCAAGAAAGGAAAGCACGACGCCCCGGGATATAACAAACTGGTGGCAGCGGGTGCGGATGACACCATCTCGACATCACTATATTGCCGTTGCATCATAGCATCATCTACTTCAGCACTTTGAAGAATAAACAGGTGAAATATAAAAGAATGAAATAAAAAAGTATCCTACTGCCGTCTTGGAGCAACAGAAAGTGCCGCAATAATACCAGCTCTTCAATTAATTTTCTTCAATTAATCTGCCGTTTTGGAGGAACAGAAATTGCCGCAAAAGTACCAAATCAATATTAATCATCATAGAAAGAAAAAAAAAATGAAGAAGCAGGCACTGTAAGTAGTTAAGACCTAGTATGCATGCTTAAAATCTTCTTATATATGATTATATATAAATATATATTTTCTTTAGTTGAATATATAATAAATAAAAAAAAAAAAATTTTAATGGGATTGTTAAAAACAAGTGAAAAAGTGTAAACCTTGCTGTGTTCAAAAAAAAAGCTGAAAAAGCATATATTCCGTAAACGAGCCAATCAATCGATCAAAAGTTTCGTGTGAAAAAAAAATTAATTATTTAAAGTAAGAAGAAAACCCTTACTTTCTTCTATATTCTCCTTTTTGATATGTGTGTCTTGTTTATCGCTACTACTTATCATTTTTAAAAAAAAAAAAAAAAATCCCCTTGTAATAAGAAAAGTTCCCATTGTAGTAGTATTTCACCACGAATTTTCTCTCGCCTTTTGATGTATAATCGCGTTAACGAAAAGTGAAAATCTAAATACTTACATATATGTGTGTATATATGTGCATGGTTAAAATAAAATCTTTCTTGAGACTTGAATTGAGATTTTTAGGTCTGCTCGTAATTTCATTTTCGAAGAATTTAGCCTATACGAAGTCTTGAAATTATTAGGGGGAATAAATCTAAATTAATATTTCCACATAGTCAGAAATAAAGGCTCTGAATTGACTCGTCTTTGAGTGTGCAAGTTCTGGTTTAAATAAATTTTATTGAGAGTTCATTGGTGTTCAGTTCCAACTAGGTTTTCTGAATTTGAAGTGGTCGAGTTTAAATTTTGAAAATTGTTTTTTGTTTTGATGGGTTTTATTGTGGTGGAATTTTTGTTTGGAAGTTTTACAAGATACATAACATTAAAGTCATACTATTCGGTCTCAAAGTGAGTATAATAGTACATTCCGAAATTAGAGGACGATTTTTTGTGGTTTTGCTCAATTTCCTTTTAAAATTCATAAATCCTTTCTTTTGCACCTTTTAATACAAAATAATTTAAATGACAATCCTGTTGTTCCAATAATTTTAATTATTTGATACATTTATACATTTTTTTTTTACAATTTTGGAATGAAATTTTCGAGTCATCTAAGATTCCGATAATAACGTGCTCATATCTTCTCCAATTTAAAAATTAATTTGTCATTGCTATCCTGATACATAAGGCTTCTAATCAATCTAAGTGGCGTGATAGTTGCCTCAAATTTTTTACTGTTGTTTCTTCTTGTTTCGAAATCAATCACAGACAAAATACTTACCCGAAGCTGTGCTCAAATTGCTCTTTTATTCAGTGAGCTACCTTTTCATAACCCAAACATGCCCGACGTGCCTGAAAGACTTATTAGCGTGGCGGACGTTTACAATTTAGTCCCCTATTTTGATGGGTCGACGCAGGAGCTAGATAAATTCATAGCCTGTGGAAACATACTCTTTTC
This sequence comes from Dioctria linearis, assembly GCA_963930735.1. Taxonomy (NCBI): domain Eukaryota; kingdom Metazoa; phylum Arthropoda; class Insecta; order Diptera; family Asilidae; genus Dioctria; species Dioctria linearis. The sequence goes on from OZ005744.1 coordinate 181,952,488, forward strand.
TGAGTCTCTAAACGCAGCCGAACACAAACTTTTCCTGGACATAGTAAAAACAAAACTCAAGGGACAAGCATTTGAGTTAATACAATATAAATCATGTCCAAAATGGTCCGACCTTTCAAAAGAATTGAGAGATCAGTTCAAGGAAGAGAAATCCAGAGCAAGCGCTCAAAACGAACTGCTATCAATGAGGCAGGGCAGGGAAACCGTGAAAGATTTTGGAGAAAATTTACTCCTAGCTTTGGCCACCTTAAACTCTGCAACATACGCGAATGTAAGTGAGGAAGCCGTAAGAACGTTCTTAATTAAAGAGAACGAGAAACTAGCGATCCAGACTTTCGAAGATGGTCTACGTAGTGAACAGTTGAAATTATTGGTCAAAGCAAAGGGAGAAAGTGATTTAAGAAAATCAATCGCTTATGCTAGTGAACATTCTACACGATTAGAACGGAACTCTCTGTCAGTCTCTCACCATACGAGACCCTTTGCGAAAAATACAATTTCGTGTGAACTCTGTAGACGCACAGGCCACACCAAAGAAACTTGTTTCCGTAACACAAATATTCCCAACTTTCCACCTCGCGAAATAAAAAGAGAGGTAAACCATTTGGTATGCGCATACTGCAAAAAACCAAATCACCATATACAAGATTGTCGGTTGAGACAACGTAATAATAGCAGAACTTCATATGGTTCCCCTCGAGTGAATCTTTTTACTAAATACACTCAACCACGGAACTCGCCCCACAATCCACATTATGCACCTGTAAGAGAGGACTATACTAAGGATACCACCATGGTAATAAAGGGAAACGAGGACTGTCGGGTGGGGAGTATCGGCACTCCATCCCGACTAACACATACAGCCGAAGTCCACAAACAACCGTCGAAAAATTAAAAGAGAAAGCGTTCACGCCAAAACAAATCTCGATATCATTCTCTAAATTCGATTTAAATGTAACCATTTGCATACCATTTCTGCCTTCAGCTCAAAAGTATTCTACGTTCCTTATTGATACGGGAGCGGACATAAGTATATTGAAGTTAAATCCTAACGTTATTCGCAAACCTTTTAAAACCAAAAGTACTATATCTACACTTTCCGGTGAGCCAATTACTACGTTGGGCACTGTCACAGGAACGCTCAATCTTTCTACGGAAAGAAATGAATTTTGCTTAACGCACATCTTTCATCTTTTAAACGACGAAATAACACTAAAGTACGACGGTATCATAGGAAATGATTTTTTGAAGAAATATAATTGTATTATTGATTATAATGAAGGTATTTTTACTATAAACAATCCTTCGGGTGATGGACACGATATCCAAACTGCCTCAGAGGCTAATCTTAATCATCCAGATAAAATTATTCTAAACGGGGCAACCAAAGGAAACACCATATATTGCTCCGACGATATAAAAATAATTCACGATTTTCAGAATAAGGAAATAACTCTACCGGCTAGAAGCGAAAAAGTTGTCTCACTCCCTTTCAATTGCAGTAAACCAGTTGTATTACAAAAATGCGAAATACAGCCAGGAATATATCTCGCAGAAACACTGGTTGAGCAAACAAACAACGCAGTAAACGTAATGTTATTAAACTCAAACGACTCAGAGGTAATCTTGAAAGTAAAAGAAATACCATTAAAATGGGATGGTCTCGAGGAATTTAGTGTTCTTCAATTCGACTTTAATAAAGATCCAGTGAAAAAGCGACTACAAAAATTAGAAGCTTTAATCAATCTAGATCACTGCAATCCAGAGGAAAAACAGCTCATTACAGAAATATATAAAGAATTCAACGATCTTTTCCTCTTAGAAGGAGATTACTTGTCGCATACGGATGCCGTTAGGCATACTATTCTCACTGATCCCAATAAACCACCGATTTATACACGTCCATATCGCCTACCCGAATCGCAAAAGAATGAAATCCATAGGCAGGTAAAAGATATGCTAAAAGACGGTATCGTTACGCCAAGCTATAGTCCGTGGAATTCCCCATTGCTCCTCGTGCCAAAAAAATCTGACAATACAGGCAATAAACGATGGAGAGTGGTTGTAGATTTCCGGAAGCTGAATGATATAACCGTGGGCGACGCATATCCATTGCCAAATATTACGGATATTTTGGATCAATTGGGCAAGTCCAAATATTTTAGTACCCTTGACCTTGCTCAGGGATTTCATCAAATTTTAGTAGATGAAAGAGACAGAGGAAAGACCGCATTCAGCACACCCTTTGGACATTTCGAGTATAACCGAATGCCATTCGGGCTGAAAAATGCACCCGCCACATTCCAACGTCTCATGAACAATGTACTTATGGGATTACAAGGTATTAAATGCTTTGTGTATGTCGACGACATAGTCATATATGGATATGATATCCATGACCATAACTCGAAACTTGTTGACGTGTTTTGTCGTTTAAGACAACATAACATGAAACTACAACCTGAAAAGTGCAAGTTCATACAAAGAGAGCTAGTCTATCTGGGACATATAATATCCCAGGACGGCATAAAACCAGACATATCCAAAGTGAAGGCCATAGCAAGTTATCCTATACCAAAGAAAACTAAAGATGTTAAGTCCTTTTTGGGGCTTGCAGGTTATTATAGGAGATTTATTTCGAACTTTGCGGAAATTGCTAAGCCTCTCACCCATCTATTAAAAAAGAGCGCAGAATTCAAATGGAACGCACACTGTGATGAATCATTTAGGGCCTTAAAAGCAAAACTTATCTCTCCTCCCGTTCTTGCTTACCCCGACTTTACTAAAGAATTTTTAATTACCACGGATGCGAGTAAATACGCAGTTGGCGCTGTCTTGTCACAGGGAAAGATAGGAATTGATAAACCAATATGTTATGCGAGTCGTAAATTAAATGATGCCGAAACCAGATACTCTACAACGGAACAAGAATTATTGGCAATCATATTTGCCGTAAAGCAGTTCAGACCGTATGTATTTGGAAAAAAATTTACCATAGTTACAGACCATAGACCCCTTCGGTGGTTGATGAATCTGAAGGATCCAGCTGCATCTCGCCTAACTAGGTGGAGATTACTATTAGAAGAGTACCACTTCGAAATTATTTACAAACCCGGCAAATATAATGCCAATGCCGATGCCTTAAGTCGCATTAAAACCGAGGAAAATGAACCTACGGTAGCAGTAATTACACGAAATCAGAGCAAGAATATCCATTCAGAACTCCCTATTACGCAAACGGAAATACCCATACAGGCTTCCATAGAGAAACTCGATGTTCCCAAAATTCTTGAAAATAATGGTACAATTTTCGAAAAAATAAATTCAGCATACAACTTTATTATACTACCTCTAATAAATACTTCTATTGAGGATACGTTGAAGGAAATAATCAAAGATTTTAATCCACCCGAGATCGGGCAATTGAAGATCTACCTCAAAGAGGAAAACAAAGCAACACTAATAGTAGCTAAAGCAAAACTACCCGTGAGGACTCATGATGATAGAAATCTCCTGATAAACATTTTACAAAACTTTTATGCTGAATGCATTAATAAAAATTTGACCTCTATAAATTTCTCATTCCCTAACTTTGATAACACTTACTCGTTCCATGAATTTAAAACTGATATCGGAAAAATATTTACTGCTGCGATCACAATACATCTTTTTACCGATTCTAAAATTCACCCAGAAAACAGTGAAGATATCACTAAACTGCTACATGAATACCATAATTCAGCTTTTGGTGGCCATCAAGGAATCGAGATCGGGCAATTGAAGATCTACCTCAAAGAGGAAAACAAAGCAACACTAATAGTAGCTAAAGCAAAACTACCCGTGAGGACTCATGATGATAGAAATCTCCTGATAAACATTTTACAAAACTTTTATGCTGAATGCATTAATAAAAATTTGACCTCTATAAATTTCTCATTCCCTAACTTTGATAACACTTACTCGTTCCATGAATTTAAAACTGATATCGGAAAAATATTTACTGCTGCGATCACAATACATCTTTTTACCGATTCTAAAATTCACCCAGAAAACAGTGAAGATATCACTAAACTGCTACATGAATACCATAATTCAGCTTTTGGTGGCCATCAAGGAATTTCGCGAACTATTAAGAGATTAAAACTAAAATATTATTGGCCCTCAATGGTTAAAGACGTTTCAAATTTTATTCGGAAATGTGAGTCGTGCCAAAAGAACAAACTTTATAAAAATCCTCCTATCCCCATGCGAATCACTTCGACTAGTTCTCGTCCTTTTCAAAGAATATCTCTAGATATAGTAGGTCCACTTCCCATCAGTTACCAAGGTAACAAATACCTATTAACCTTTCAGGACGATTTAACCAAATTTTCAGAGGCACTACCACTACGAAATGCCGAAGCAGAAACCGTCGCGCATGCGTTCGTAGAAAGCTTAGTATGCAGACACGGTGTACCGGAAATTATCCTAACAGACCAGGGGACAAATTTTTTAAGTAATCTTTTCAAGGAAACCTGTAAAATCCTAAAAGCCAAGAAGGTAAACACTTCTCCGTATCATCCCCAAACGAACGGTGCGTTGGAAAGAAGCCATCGCACTTTATCCGAATACCTTCGTCATTACGTTAACAAAGACCCTCTTTCCTGGGACAGTTGGATCCCTTACGCTATCCTTGTTTACAATACAACACCACATTCGAGTACCAACTGTACTCCATACCAATTGCTGTATGGCTTTCCCCCAAATATCCCCAACACTTTCAAACATAAACCCCACTTGTCCTATAGCTACGACGATTACGCGAAAGAGTTAAAAGCTCGCCTGCAGCACGGATACGAAATAGCCCGACAAACCATTCTTACTAATAAGAATCGCTCCAAAGCTTACTATGATAAGGGAACCCTTCCAAAGCAGTTTAATGTAGGTGACAAGGTTCTCATAAAAAACCATACCCGCAAAAACAAATTCTCCACCTTATGGGAAGGTCCCTACGAAGTCATAAAAGTGTTATCACATGAGAATAGCGTCATAAAAATAAAGAACAAACACAAGACAATTCATAACAATGATTTAAAATTACTAAATGACTAGCTTATCCCAGTCATTTAACTACATACCTTCACTTTCAGATTACAGGCTGTCGTATCACTACCCGTACTTAATATACCTTGCTCGAATGAGAATCCTATAACTTTGTTTTGATAATATTGCTAGAAGTGTATTTTTGCTAGCCAAATTTACATCAACATACTCTCTGGTCATGGCAATTGCTTTTGCTTCCTGATCAGCGACAATTTCTAATTCATTTTCAGTTAAAGGTTTTCCAACAAGTGTTTTTTTTTTAAAACATTTAACGATTTTTTTTTATGAACTCTTTACTTTCCTCCATGGGGCATTTCAAATTGCCCTCCACCTTCTCGGAAAAGTTTTAGGAATTTATTTTATTTTTATTTTCCAGATTTCTGGTCGTTGTACCCCTACTTCTAATAAGTATATCTTCCTCGCATGGAAATACTATTAACGTAACTAGAATTAACAGCAATCCGGGAATATATTTTGAGGAGTTAGGTAGAGCCGAACTTTATTCCAAAGAATGGAAAGTGGTAGTTTACTATGATATTAGAAGCTTTAAATTTACTGCAAGAAAAATTGATAAATACGTTACAACAGTTAATGAATTGTGCGAATCATTGAAAAATAACCCATTCATAACTTCAGCGTGCCGAAGTACAATAACAGAAGTCAATCTCGTATTGCACGAAATTAAACAAAAATATAACCTGTTAACCCATGGGGATGGAACTCGTAGCAAAAGATCACTATTCAATGCCATAGGTGTTGTAAGCAAATCTTTATTTGGAACACTAAATGAAGACGACGCTAAATATTACGACCGGCAAATCGAAAAGCTGAAATATAACGAAGACCACTTACTGAGTTTAATAAAAAACCAGACGGTAGTTATTGAAACCACAGAAAACATATTCAATAAAACGCAAAGAGTTTTTGAAGAACAGATAATAGCACTAGATAATAAAGTTTCACTGATCAAAACTCAGATACAAAATCTAACTGCAGGAAGCGTGTCACTTACAGTAATATCGCAAATCGAATCCCTAACTTCACTCATAATGCTAATAACTTTGCGTTACCAAAACACGGTGGATACAATAGTTGACCTGGTTACAGACGCACGGCATGGGAAACTACACCCATCCATAGTCACGCCGGATCAGCTAAACGCTATTTTAAACACCATTCACCAAAAACTTCCAAGCGACACTAAACTTCCAGCGATCGTAAAGGACAACAATCTCCTCTCATTGTATCATATCAGTCACATTAGCACCTCAATATTCAATTCAAAAGTAATATATGAACTGAAAATACCACTTCCGTCGAAAGAAAATTATCAAATATTCAAAATTATCCCCTTACCAACACCACATGAAAAACGTCTAATTTTCATTCAACCGAGCATCGAATATTTAATAATAGACTACAGCAAAGAGCACTACTACGAAATAACGCATAAAGAACTCTCCAGTTGTATTACGGAAAATCACAATTATTTTCTATGTGGCATTCAGCGTCCTATTATTACCATTGGTAAAGAATCGAAGATCTGTGAGCTACACCTGCTAAAACGAGAAGAAAAAATTCTGCCCAGTTGTGATCTAAGACAATTTGACCATGAAATTATATGGATACAACTTTCTCAAATTAACAAATGGCTATTCTCATCTCTTTACGAAATTACAGCTGATTATATCTGCGAAGATTCAATCGCACCACTAGTAATATCAGGGATTGGCATAATAGAAATTTCAGGTAATTGCTACCTCCGCACACATGACTTAACAATACAAGGCTACAACGTTAAAGAAACCCGAATAAAAAATGCATTCGTCCCTCCAATAAATATAACGGATGTAATAAAGACAAGTAAACTAAATTTTACGACTCCTAATAACGATACAAAGAAAACAAGAATAATTAAATATTCACCTGAAGCAGATCTAAAAATATTGGCGGAAAGTATTAAGATTTTCAAAGAAGAAGAAAATAAGGATCTAATTTCATTGGACCCGCATACGGTCCACCATTATGCACTAGTATACGTTATCGTTTCCATTATTATAATATATGCAAGTTTTAAGGCATATAAAATCTATAAAAGAAGAAATTTGCGGATTGTAGAAACACAGCAGGGTACTAATAGTGACGAAGTGAAAAATGAACCAATTAAACATACTTTAGGTGTGAGAAAATAAATAAGGTAAAATCAAATAAATAGAAAAAAAAAAAATCAAAAAAATTTTAAATAGCTACCTTTTGTCAATGAATATTAGGTAAAAATTATATCAATAAATCAAGGGTGTTTTCACTTAATTTTTGTAAAATAAGGTAAAAGAATGATAGAAAAGAAGAAACTCATTGTAAAACAAAAAACAAAAAAAAAAACTGGGTAAATAAAACATAAATATGTATTAGAAAGATCTTATTAAGTTATTATCTAAATTTTCATATTTCTTTTAAATTCACCTTTTTCTTTCGAAATTCTTTTAATAATGATATACTAAAAATAATTTACAATTAGTTTAAAACTGTAAAAAAAAAAAAAAAAAAAAAAAAAAAAAAAAAAAAAAAAAAAAAAAAAAAAAAAAAACAAAAAAAAATTAAACTTTCCTTACATATTGGTAAAAGTTAAGAAAACCTTTTGTAGTTTTTATATTTTCATAATAGTCTTTATAAAAAAAAAATTTTAAATTTGCTTTTTGTTAAAGCGAGACTCGACCGGCTGAAAAAAATTTAGAAGAAGTTTTTATCTACGGGAAAATTTTTGTCCTTAAGCAAAAAAATTTTCTTTTTCTTAGGGGGATGGAATGTTGTAATTACGCTCGGTCAGCACTCAGCTCAAATCATAATTTATTGGTTGTGACAGTGCTTGACCGACGCAATTCACAACTCATTTCCCACGATACAAAGTATCGTTTTTTCAAGTGCGCAACGAACACTTAAAATTCTTTCCTCAGCGTATAATATACAAATTTTATCAAGAAGTAATCAATTTTTGTTTACTTCTTCGTTCTCCACTTGTGCTAACATTTTTTAAAGAGTCGAGTTACATCCTGTTGTCGCGATGAAGTGTGAAAGTTATTTTGCTGATAAGGCAAAGACGCGAGCAAACGATAATATTCGAACGCACAAGTCAGGGAGTTCAGTAAAACCCTCAATCGGAGTCGGTCGAGTTTTCGAAAAGTTTATAATTCTTTTAAAAAAGTTAATTACAATAAAAAAATTACATTGTAAAGTTTTATAAGTTTATAAAAGTTAACTATAATAAAGTCAACGGATTATCACGCGATCGAGTGTATTTTGTATTTATTTAATCAAATTAAAGATTAATTTCAGAGGAACAAGAAAAGGGAACGACAGAAGACTCCGATAGATGCTGGACTCCGCCTGGGCGTTCTTCTCCAAGAAAGGAAAGCACGACGCCCCGGGATATAACAACCACAAAATAAACTAAAATGAATTTGCAATGAATTAATGTCAGAATACACGCCTAAAAGTATGACAAATTATTCAACTGCTTGCGAGGTTGTGACAAAAATTTGATACTTTATTAAATGGATATTTTACACCGACTTAGAGCAATATAAGAGCTTAAGAGGGATCTTTTGTCGTACTTTAATATAAAAATATACGACAAAACTACATCAATTTTTCCATTACTTTTTTGGTGATATTATTAAGCTCAGCAAGCTTTGCATTAAGTAGAATGAATCGAAAATGACACTCCATTTAAGCACTTGTATTACTCTAAGTTGGTGTAAAATATCTGAATGCACTGTGAACTGATGAATATAATTTAAACTTGATCGATTGCTATCTGATAATCAATTCCATTTTTATTAATCTGATTCGCTTATTTATACAATAATTACTATACATATATACATAGGATGACAATAAATGAAAAACAAATATAACAAAAATTTATGTCAATGAAACACAAATCACAAGATCAGCAAAAATTTACTTCGTAGGCAAAGTCACCGACCGTAATTTCACTTGTACTTCCATGCAATTGCTGACATAGAACTTTGGTGAATGTAAGAATTGCATAGCTAAGTGAAGGTAGAAATTGCATATTAAAGAATGAAATTACGGTCGTTGACTTATTGATATTGTTCTTTAATAAGTTATGACTAACTATGGATTTTGTATCTCTACAATATCCATTTACCACAGTATAAAATTTTTGTCACTACCTCGGAAACAGCTGACTAATTAGTCATACTGTTATGCGTATATTCCGACATTAATGCATTGCAAATTTATTTTTGTTTATTTTGTGGTTGATGAAAAGGATAAATCAAAATGAATATGATAAATTTATAAAAGTACGACAAATTTGTGGAGAAATGTCAAAATATGTGACTAAAATATACGCCTAAGCTACGTCCATAGATCACAATCACTCCGCATAATCATTCTCCGGATTAAGTACTATATGTCAACCCAAACACAAATTTTTATGGCTCACTCAATAACAAATACAGCCAGGGACATTACAAAGAAAATTACAAGTGGAATTACAGATTTTAAAACAATAGCTTCCCATTTTTGGGAGCGTATATAAAAGTAATTCTTATATATCTCCAGAATATGGAAGACAGAACCGCTAATATCATATGCTGCATCATACCATACCATACCACTTATCATATATAAAATCCAAAAATACAACGCATATGTACCTACTACCCGTTATTACATTGTATAAAATTGTAAATTGTACTTGTAAAAATATATTTAAACTGACCCTCTCAGAAAATTAACGCGAAATTTATGCGATAAGAGAGCACTTTTTATTATGTAAACTTTAAAAAGTCTTATCTAGAAGTTCCGCCCCCTCCCCCTCGCAGTACGAAACCTAAAACATAACGCTGCGTGTATCGTAAAATTTAAACAACACAACGGAACCACATCTGGCTCATAATCCAAATTAACCCATTACTCAGCTCAAGCTCCAAGGTTTTGTAAGTATAGCGCAGCATCTAACTAAAGTAGGTATATATCCCCGTACAAAACTCTACACCATGCCAGGTTTTTGGAAAAGATAGAAAAGGACTTCTGTAAGGATAACATGATATTGTTATGTTAGGCGAACAGAGAATATCTACTTTAAAAGGTAGCAAGCTGCTGGGAAGATTTCCTTCCATTGCCATTGGCATAGCCAACGTGATATCGTGATATCTGCAATCAACTCGTAATCAAGGGAAATAGGATTACATCAGGCTAATACTAATGCAGCCAGCATAGGGATGTGAATATAGCCCTGAAGTCCTTTTATTTCATTGTATACCTATATCCTCAATGCTCGGCATCACCTGCTGATATCTTCTGGAGCCCACTTTTATGCTGTTGAAAAGTATCAGGTCATCGTTTCTTTTCAAATGTTGAGAGTATTCAAGAGTTTTTTTTTTTTTTTTTAAGAAAAAAACTCGCAACAGGAGGATATTGTGGGTGCCAGGTGGTATTATTCCTTTTTATTTTCCATCTCCAAACAGCTGCCTTTTACAAATGACTTTAATACGTTTTAAGCCTGCAAAGAGATTTCACTAAAGAGCCATAAGGAAAAATTTTCTAAAAAAAAAAAAACCTTGAATATTTTGGATACAATATTAGAAAAGGCGGGGGAAAAGGGCTGCTTATTTAGATATGGCACCCGCCCCAAAAAAAAAAAGAAATTTTCATTGTGACAAGGGAAAATCGTTTTTTTTTTCCGGAGCTTCGTCAAGCACTATATTAAAAAGAAGTAGGTACATTTTAAAAAGAGGTTTAGTAACATATTTCCTTTTTTTTTATTTTTCGTGTGTGAGATGGATATCAAGGAATTTCTATTGAAAAATATGATAACGTTGGTTGATTTACAAAAGAATTCTTGACACGCACTAATAACTTTTGGTAGAAATTTATGAAGAGTATAAGACATTGGGTATGGACATTTGGGGAAGATCTTTATTATGTAAAAGATATTAAGTAGTTTCTGCATTACGAACCCTTTTCTTCAACTGATTTGAAAAATACCAACGTAAAAATTAACCGGAAGAGTGAACATTTTTTGATTATAATTTAAGTTGTATAAAAATGATTGGAAAAAATGTTAGAAATACTTAAGAGGGTATTCTAGTCTAGAGGCCCGAATTTTAGGTGATTTTGAAGTGCCGTAAAAAAAAGGCAATCAATATTTTTCTATCCATTTTTTTATGAGTTATTTATTAACATTGCAAGAATACAGAAAAAAATTAAAAAATTAAAAAAACTAAAAATTCTAAAAATTAGCAGCTGATGAAGTGGGGGGCCTCAAAAAATTGGCGCGTGATCATGCCCACGATTCCAACCCGCCTTGCAATCCGAAAAAATAAATAAAAAAGATTATTAGTCTAGAGTAATATCGCTATGTCTGGAACTAGGGAAAAGTTGAAAAAAAAATTTCACAAAATGGGCGCTGCCTAAAAAAAAAGCAATTTTTGTACCACTTTTTTGACTTTTTCGAATTTTTTAAAAATAGTAAAAATTGAAATTTTGAGATGCGGCTAGTTCCGGACATAGACAAGTCTATAAAGAAGACTCTCAAAAAAATTTTAAGTAAATCGGTCCAGCAGAACTCTAGAAATCGTGGGCATCGTCTTGAAAAAGGCAGTTTCGAGAAAAACGCGTTTAAGGTGTAACACCACTGTAAATTTTTGAAAAATCGTTTTTTTTTTATTGGCTTAAAAAATAGTTTAAACCCTCGAACCCTTAGAATAAGAAAAAAAAAGGTCCCGTGCGAGAAAATTTTGTTTTCCTTTGAAAATGGAGGTCGCCACCAAGCGCGTCAAACTTGCTCCGAAACATGTCCGGGAAGATGGCTGTGGAGCCGCCATTTTGTTTTTCTTTTCGCTGTCAAAAATTTATCAATAAAGCTCAATGTATGCCCGATAATACAATTAAAAGGTTTTTTTCAAACACCTTTAATTTTTGTGAGAAAAAAATTCGTGAAAAAAAACTTATTTTTGTAGCCGTTACAGAGGCGTTACCCCTTAAAGTCCATACGTCCACGTAGTTTGGAAGTTAGAATTCAACTGTTAGCAGCTGGATGCAAGTGAACACTAAATATAAAGATACGAATTTGAAAAATCCTCTTGTAGGCATATTCTTGAATAGTTAAACTTTGAAAATATGAAAACAAAAAAAAATCGATTTTTTCGAATTTCTAGACTAGAATACCCCCTTAATTTAATAAATACAGACAGACTATTAGAAGCAATTCTAGAGTCCGTCTTGAACCAGCTTTGAAGGCTTTATACTGGCTAAATGCAGGTCAATAAAACATAGCATAAGACAAGAAGATAAGAAAGTTCAAAGGTACACAAATAGCGAATTTCTTGTTAAAGTGTAAATAAATCCACACGTAATAGAAGCTCTATAAAAGGACAACGCCAAAAAAACAAAATACAAAAAAACATATTAAGAAATAGGAAGAAGTCGGAAGGTCCCAAATTTGAAGAATATACATAAGTAGATATGGTGGGATTGGGGTACAGTTTATAGCATAATCTGACAATTTTGTACACGGGAATTACAGTCGTTGTTGAATAGAGTTTTTTCCCCAAATGGAGTAGTTTTTCATATAGTTCAATTCAGCATGATCGATCGATCCAATAAAGAAGATCAATAATGTCTGTGCCTGTAATCGCTTTATTAAAGTTTTTAAGGTTCCCAAATAAATCTAAAAATTACAAAGTTTTCAGTGTTTTTGATGAATGATATTGCCAAAGCTTACGGGATATCGTATAAGGCCGTAGTACAGCCTTGGCGGGTGAGGAAGAATTGCCCGTAGCTAAGGCGGAAAATAGATGATGGCAAACTCTTCCACATTCACGGAATTTCACAGTAAGACCGAATTTAACTTCAAGGGTGCGAGGATGAGCTCGGGTTACAGCTCGTGTGGTGTCTATAGGAGGAATACTATGTACAAGGGATAAGGCTAGAGATTTCGTCAGAGGAATGACCATAGAAGGACCGATAAAAGAGATACAGACATCCGACATCACGTCGGTGCTCTAGGAGATCAATAGATGCTATCGATATGTCAACGATAATAAGCTGGAAGACCTTCTTTTGGACTTTGTCTAACCACACACAATGCAGTGCGTCCAGACCCTGCCCATATACGGGAGGTATATTTTAATCTAGGCCTGATATGAGACTTGTAGATTTCAAATACAAATTGATTATTCACTATGATATATACAGGGTGATTCAGATCAAGATACCTTCCGTATACCGCGCGATTCCTTGAGGTAAGCTGATCAAAAAATTGTTCCACATACCCCCCCCCCCCCCCCTAGAAACGTTCCTTTAGGAGTTGTGGCCAGTTGAATATTTCGCCAATATTCGTGAACCCTGATGGGAATAAATGAGTACAACTTTTGAATCACCCTATAGATTTTGGATATTATTGGATTATTTAATAGCCAAGAATAGTAGCTGTCGAAAAGTATATTCCTCTGTATTTGTTAATTAAGCATCTTTAAATTATTCTCAAATATTTCCATAATTTTGTTTTTTTTTTTTACACACACATTTCATAAATACCGTTATTTATTTCAAAAACTTCAATCTTAGTACCACTCACCTCTCCTTTTTAAAACATCATTTAGAAGGCATGTTGGATGAGTATATTCCGCTTTCCCTTAGGAGCGAGATGTACTTTATGCACGATGGCACTCCGCCGCATTTCTCTGCTTAAATACTAAATAAGAGTACCACTACCTTCAGAAAATTATAACCAGAAGCAATTGTGGGTCCAGTCATAAAAGACCCTACGTACCTACCTGTGATTATTGGTGGAACAATTTTTTGATCAGCTTACCTCAAGGAATCGCGTGGCATACCGGAAGGTATCTTGATCTGGATCACCCTGTATATAAGATATAATATCTCATTTACATGTACAAGAAACAGAGTAGAAATTGAAAAAAAAAATAAACAGGGAAAGAGAAATGCAAATCTGATCTTAATTATAAGCAAGTGTTAAATTAAATGTATGGCAGCATATAAATATTGTTACGCGCCACAAAGTACAAGCGACATCTATTGGAAATGGAAACAACTTTAGGTTAGTGACATCCTAGTAAACTGGGTTTGGAGAATGGAATATTCAGGAAGGTTCTAGGATAATTCGTAGAGTATAAATACGGCGCTGCTCATATCCAGGAGTCGAGTATTATTTCAGACAGCGAAGTGAACGAAGTAAACTATTTGGATTGCGATAATTAGAAGTACAGTACTAGCGATAACTATAAAGAGTTGATTTGATAATTGTTTTTAAATGTTATAAAAGTAAATAGTGAAGTTAAATAAAAGAAAGAACTTGTTAATTATATCTGAAATATTGTGTTTTAAATAACGAATTAAGGCCACGCTCGCAACAATATTAACTCAATGAAATATTGATGATGCAATATCATTTATAAACAGTGTGAAAAGATATGGAGCGAGAGTAGATCCTTGTAGAACCCCACACCTAATGCTGATTGGGGTAGAAAGAAGCCCATTCACTCGGACTCTTTGATCTCGATTAGATAGATAGCTGCAGATGAGTTTAGTACTCAGTGAGGAAAACTTGAAAGTATTGCGAAGTTTACAGCATAATTTTGCATGATCAACCGAATCAAAGGCCTTGGAGAAATCAAGAATCACTAAAATGGAAGCCAAGTCAGAGTCCATAGCAATTATTATATCATCAGTAACTTTGAGGAGAGCTGTAGTGCAACTATGATTTTGCCGAAAGCCGGACTGCCAAGGGATCAAAAGATTTTCAGCAGCTACGTAGTTCATCATTTGCCAGTTCAGAAGCATTTCAAATATTTTGGAAATGAATGAGAGGAGGCTTATTGGGCGAAAATCTTCAGGAGACAGAGTACTCCTATTTTTAGGAACGGGGACTATTAAGGCTAATTTCCACAGAGAGGGGTAGGTGGAGGTAGTGATACAAGTGTTAAATATATGAGTAACATAAGGGAGTATTTGAGGCAGAATACCTTTGAGAAAGCATGGTGGAATCTCATCCATACCCGTAGAACTGATGCAGCCTTTAGCACTTCATCAAAGGCGACACACCTAAAGTTGAATACAACTATACTATCTTCCACACTAGCAGAGGGTACCAGAGCTGCTGCTGATGGTGGAGTGCCTGAAAAGGTAGAACTGGGATTTATAACAAAGCATCTATTTAAATTGTTAGGATCCAGCTGGCATTCGTTGTTGTGAGATTTTCCAACCCCAATTTCCCGAAGGTTTTTCTATAGCTCTTTAGGTGGAAGTCTTGTATTGAGCTTAGATTTATAATAATTTACTTTGGAGGTACGAACAGCCATTGTGGTAATATTCCTTAATCTACGAAAGTGATTCCAGTTTTCCTCGTTCCGATTTCGTCTCCTAAGGTGATATAAATAGTCTCGTTCTGCTATTAAATAGGCAATGTGGTTGTTAAACCATGGAACAGATCGATGGCAAGGCCGAGTGTGAAGAGGAACATGCTTTTCGTAAAGAAATTTCACCAAGGTGTTGAAGTGAGCGACTTGATCGTCAGGACTGATGAGAGAGAAAACTGTGTCCCATGGGAGAGATGGAATGTCATTGATGAACTCATTTAGATTAATACGGTTGTAATCTCTATAACTAATTGAAGTAATTTTATTCAACGGTGGAGACGGAACGTCATAAGTTAAGAAGATGGGGTCATGTAGTG
The DNA here is from genome assembly GCA_963930735.1 of Dioctria linearis. Classification (NCBI taxonomy): domain Eukaryota; kingdom Metazoa; phylum Arthropoda; class Insecta; order Diptera; family Asilidae; genus Dioctria; species Dioctria linearis. The sequence goes on from OZ005744.1 coordinate 181,968,299, forward strand.
AAATTCCAGGTACAGAAGAATAACACCTTATCACGATCAGCCGTCAGGAAAACATCAATAAGAGAAGGTGATTTGCGACAAGCCTTTCTGGAGTAAAATATTTCTTGCATCTTTGCAAGAAGGTATTTCATCACATTTTTTACAATACCAAAAATATAATCGGACGAACTAAGATTGTTGGATATTTCAATGCCTATAAGATGTTAAGAGATGGCGAGTTGGAGATATCTTTTTCATCGACGGAAATGGGTTGATGGTTGAGTGAGAGTTGGAGTACGATTTAGTGATAACAGACAACATAGCGTTTTGGAAGCATTAAACAACACCCGATTCGCTCTGCACCAAGCAAGTATTCTTCTGAGGTCATAGTTTAGTGAACTGAACATATGGCTGCGTTTGTCAACTATATCCTTCCCACGGGAATCACTTATAGAGTCGAACGAATACACGAAATCAAGGGTGCTGTCGTCTGCAAAACTATGATGGCTTGGGAAGTATTCTCGACGGTTTTGACATGCCACAATCCGCTCTCTTCCTATGGACATGTGGAGGGTTGATTTTCATTTGCAGGTCTTGTAAATGCTACACAAAGGATTGACATTTGTTTTGCTAAAGGTAAACTCAAATACTGAATGAACAACTTCCAAAATTATGTAGAAATTAAAACAGCAAAAAAGCTTATACGATATATTTGATATTTCGTAAATGGAAACCTCATCCAGTTATTTAACTTTGCTATGGACTACTTAAAAAAATTTTGAGTACCAGCACCGACCGGAACTCGTACTTGTACTTAAAAAATTTGAAGTATGGATCCTCGTTCTGGTAATTGGAATAAATACTGGGCATTAGGCAGGGCGTCACTATCATCTCAGTTTCGTATATGGAGCTTGAGGATTCTGATTTATTTTCCTTAATACGTGAAAGAAGCAAAGGAGGGGATGTGGAAAACAAAGGTTTGTGCCAATGAAACGGCACCATTTTCTTTTATTTTTATTTTAAAATCGTGCAAATTTTATTTTTCAAACAAACACTACTTCCTTTGATTTCAGAAGGACTGTAGGGTATAGATGAGTATCGCTTAGGTTCATTGCAGTGTTGGGAACTTGTGGGAAAACTCCCATTTTGTGGGAATTTCTGCCCTCTAAATCATCACTGTGGGAAAAAGGGAAAACATTTTTACAGTAGAACAATTTGTGGGAAAATTCATCACCAAAATTTTCCTAGAAGAGTTTTATACTAAAAGGTCTGAGTTGGTCCGTTGGATTTTTAGAAATTCTTAGAAGAGTTCTAGTTTTATCGATTTGTGGATGGATAGTTTCTGCTTATACATTCATGCACATTTTTACAGTAGAACAATTTGTTGGAAAACTCATCACCATAATTTTCCTAGAAGAGTTTTGTACTAAAAGGTCTGAGTTGGCTGGACCAACAAATTGTTCTACTGTAAAAATGTACATGACTGTATAAGCAGAAAATCTCGCACCAAACTGTCCGTCCACAAATCGATAAAACTCTTCTAAGAATTTCTAAAAATCCAACGGACCAACTCAGACCTTTTAGTATAAAACTCTTCTTTTAGAAATTCTTAGAAGAGTTTTATCTATTTGTGGACGGATAGCTGGTGCGAGACCTTCTGCTTATACATATATATGCACATTTTCACGGTAGTACAATTAAAATGTATAATTTTTTATTTAAATTTTGTGGGATTTTTGTGGTAATTTCAGCTTTTGAACTGTGGTAAATGTGGGAAAAATTTGGGCAATATGTGGGATTTTCGAGATTGAAAAGTTCCCAACACTGGTTCATTGGGATTAAGAAAAGAATACACTTTTACTCAATTCGCCAATTACATTATTTACTAATCTATTTTCACAATAATTTAAATGTCCGACTAAAACTATTTCTCGACGCCGTTGGTTTCGATTAGCGATAAATATCACCCGATCGCCGAGTGTTGACTGACTAGTTATCCAAAAATTTATTGAATGCTGATATTGATAACTGATAAGCTATATACCATACTTTTCACTCTCCGGAATGACACATAGCATGGCTGATATAGCGAATCATCCGTGGAGAAAAAAAAAGAAGCGAAACGAAAAGTTTCAAAAAAATACTAAGGACAACTGTCAACATGAGGACAAGAGACGACATCAAATTGGACTGAGGGCTAAAGATGAGCCCCAAGGATCAAAAGAAGAAAATAACGAGAACATCGAGGGAAATGACGACAAACCAAATAAAAATTCGGCGCAAACACACTTGACTTGACTTGACTTTTACTCTCCGGGTACTCAATAGCAGTCAACGAGAATTATAAAAAAGAATGGGAAACAATTGAAAATTGTTCATTGTTCTTCTGACCTTAATTAACATCGCAATCTCGACAAAGACTGGCGTATCTCAAAAGCTCTTGTTATTAAAATCGCCCCGATTAAAAGTACTGATCTATTTTTTTTTTTGCTTTCTTGAGAGCGGAGGTAAAGTTTCACGTACGACTTGTAAAATGAGAATTATTTTTGAAGAATTTTATTACTTATTTATTTATTTATCTTTTTTTTCTGAGAATTATTTTATTTTTTTGTGTGCAGAGCTATTTTAGGCGAAATTTTGTTCTAGAATTTATATTATGTTTCTTGTGGGTTTTGTAACTTAAAGACTCTCTGCACTCTCGGTAACTTTAGAAACTTTATTGTTTTTTTAATCTATCAAATTTTGTTGGCTCTATGCATTACATCAACATCTTGTAAGTGCTCAGAACAATGCATAAAAAATGTCGGTCAATAGCAGGGAATATACTCATGAGCTGGTATGTATACTTCGCTAACAAAATGTTCGATTCCCGTCCGCGGGAAAAATAAATAAAAATTGAATTTACAATTTATTGTGCGCTTTCATCGTTACTGGTTAATGCCAGCTGAAAGCAAAACGTGGCTTAGTAGGCTAGTTACAAATTTGATAAATGCAAGAAGGAAAATCATCTGTCTCGTTAGCTCAGTGGTAATAGCAGTCGCCCGGCAAGCGGAAGGTCCCGGTTTCAAATCCCGGACGAGGCGGTTGTTTTTTCTTCTTGTATTTATAAATTTGATTTAGAATCATTATAAACAAAATGTTCGTTTTAAAACATATTTACGAAAGTTGGGGGACTTGGCCCACCCCAAAAAAAAGTCCTGGTTACGCCAATGATATAGTCTGTATACCTACTACCGTTTTAGTTGGACAAAAAAGACCCAATTGTCGATGCACTACGTCCTGCCAAAGTATGTGCGACACATGTGTCAAGGCATTTCCGCCTTTCGACTGCATATTCGTCAGCCCAGAGACCGACAGCGTCTTCAAAGCAATCTTGTGCCCACAGTGATATATTGTTTACGTTTTATTTACACAAAATGAGAAATCTTTTCACGGGTTTGTTATTTTTGACATCCACAACCATTTAAAAGCTCTCTTACAATTATATGTGTTCAGTAGCTGCTAATTTGCTACCCCTCCCCTTCTTAGATTAGGTAGGTACCATTAATTAATGTCAAACGTTGTCCCGCAATAACTAGATTATCATCACTCACAAAATCTTAACGCCTATTTTCTTTATTTGCGAGATCATATCTCACCTTCAAAATACTCGCCATTTCCATCTAATTGAATCAGTAAAATCTTTGGGTATTTTAATTTTAGTTCCTTTGAATACTTTCATCTATCTTAAAATATTAACTACTGTACATGGGGTTTTAAATTCTACCATCGAGGAAGGTAGGTGCATAAAGAATTGCTGCTCCAACTGTATTTACCGCCTTAATTCCAATGGATTCACATATTTCTGGTATTTCAGCACAGATTTGTATTTTATACACTATGATCTGCCTGGCCTTATCAGATTTGTTATAAAAAAAACATTCACACGCAACGCAAATGCAAATTAGTATCAATTACAATACCCCGCATCCTGCAATCAACTTAAAAGATATTCTTTTACGAATTAATCTCCTCTTCCCCCATGGTAAGAGTTATTCAATCAAAATTTACCTGTACTGTCTGTACTGCATCTTTCCTTCTACTCGAATTTATCACACACAAACTCCGCGACACGACATTTTTCCATAAAAAGCTGTCCATTTTTCCACTGTCAAGTTTAATTCGAAAATTGTTTCACTTTATTTGCAATACTTTATTAATTTAAACACGAAACGAAAATAATTAGTGCGGCAGTACGGACGCCATGACACTACAAATATTTCTATCGGCCATTTAGAAGTACACCCACACACTAACATATACGTTATTATTAAACTAGAGAACACCAAATTATAACTTTTTTTTTTATTGAACGAAATGAAAATGCAATTAATAAAAGTATTGAAACCGAGAAAAACACAACAACAAAATACCGAAAAAAGATTTATTTGAAGTAAAACGCACTCTAAAGGCACACTACAAGCCACAGAACGGTTTAGTTAAATGTTCCGGCAATGATTTGCGCGTTAACTTTGATTTTAACAAAAGAGATTACGACAAAAACGCACAAGAAAAGAGGAAAACTCACACAAATTAATTCGATTTTTCTTATATAATTTACGGAAAATAATAAATTTGAATAGAACTGCACTTCATTTATGTACATACACAGCACAGAATGAGAATCTGATTGTTTGGCAATTAATGTAAATTTAAAACTGTGCAAAACTGACCGATCTGACATTTCATCAGTATCTCCCAAAGCAGAATGGTATGGCAGGCAGCTGCTATTCAAGAATTCTAACGGATTCTGCAGAGCAATAAAATGGGCTTATGACTTTGAGTTGCGATCACGGTATGCAGACTGTCCGGCAATAGATTCGCCATTTTGTGCGTTATGCGAATCAAATGAAAAATAAAGTTGTAATTTATTTGCAAATTTATTCCACTGGATGAATTTAAAATATTAAAATAAGTGTACGATTTTCACATTTTTTTCATATTAATTAAGTAAAGGGAATGGATTCATGCATTTAATACCATTTTTCAATGTTATTAGGAAAAGTGGAGTTAAGTGATGGACGTTTCTCAGTGGATTTCGACTTGATTTTTTCCATTTTCATATGAAATAGATATCGAAGGAAGATTATTATAATTTTGTAGGTATTCCACATTTTAATTTCACTTTTACAGTTCGTTATGATGCTTTTCAAATTTGCCTTCTCTTTATGAAAATTACTATTGTCATTAACTAATTCCACTATAGGATCAAAAATAACCAGTTAAAAGTGCAAAATTATAAGGATTTCATTTTGCATTTTTTATCGATAAAACTTTCGTGGTACTTTATTTTAATCCGAACTGATTTCCCTGAAAAGAAACTTTAAACAAACAAATTTAATATATAATTATGGTGAGAAATAAAAATTGCACTTAATTCAATATTTTAAACGGATCCAGTGAAATAAATTTACATAAATATTAACACGTTATTTTTCATTTTTTAACAATCAATTCACATGACGTCACACGCACTTGACAGGTCAGACAATCATACTTGTTACTTGGTATACCTTGGGTCGCGAATACGATATGGGATAATGGTTACCAACGTGAGAATACAAAAAAAATCGTTACTTTTTTGAAAACCTCAAAAGAAAACGACTATTTTGGAATTTTTTAGTGATTTGCATTTAATTCCAAAATTGAATCTTGCGTTGTTCACATCCTCCAGTAGCATCAGTGATATAAAATGGAATGAGCGTGCTTGCCTTAAAATTGACAACATATTTTTCAGGAAAGATGATGTAGATGTAATGTACGACTACCTACATCTACATGTGACTGTCAAAGCCATAATTAATCGTGAACATAATTTTATACTTTCTTAAAACTCGTCAATTATTTGTCAAAATTATACAAAGTTATTGAAAAATATTAGATATTGCAATAAAAAGAAAAAAATGTATATATAGATTTGTGCCGCTTAATTTAATTAATAATAATAATTCTAGTTAAATTCAATTTGTGTGTATTAAAGATAAACATTCTTGCTGAAGTTGCCCATTCCCTAGGATTGAATCTCAGCTGGAATAATAATAAAAATGATTGATGCTGGGGTGTGGCTGACCCTAAGTTGCTTTGTATATAGTGTCCCAGACTAATATGACTATATTTTGCCTTGTCTCGTCCAGAAAAGTAAAAAATTGTATGGCAGGAAGGAAATGTCACTCTACCGAGTTATAGCGTGATTAGTGAAATATGCTCTTTTTTCATTAAACAACCTATATATTGAGAAGTACAGGGTATACGGTCTCTTTTAAAACGGCATTGTATGTAGAACCTTAGGGTCTTTCATTTGAATGTTAATCCACCCCGTATCCTTCCCCACTCCAGTTTTATACGCTTCATATTCAAAATTCCTTTTTTTAAATTATGTTTTTTATTTAATTTTAAATAATTTTTTTTTTAAATACCCCACTAACATAAATTTTTGTTACAAAATTGCGAAAGCCCAGAGTCTCCGCTTTAATTTAACCTACCACGCTTGTGTTCTATTTGTGACGGTTAAGGAATTATTAGCTCTTAACCTATTCAGGTCACAGATAATTTATTCCCTTTGTAACTGAAAACACGTGATTTTAAAAAAATATCGTCTAATTTCGGTATGACCTGAAATGGTTTTGAGCTAATTACTGTTTAACGGCTACAGTTAGCACATGGGGTGTAATAGGTCAAATTAAAGAGGAGACTCTTGGCATTAATATTTCCAGTAAGTTAAACTGGATAGATCACATCTTTTCTCTTGCCAAAGAAGCATCGAAATGTCTTGGATTTCTGAAAAGGTGTAAGAAATATTTCAGCCCATCAAATCTAATGCTCTTCTACAAGTCCTACATTAGACCAAGAATGGAATATAATTCCCATATCTGGGCCGGGGCTGGTTGCACAGCCTTAGCTTCATTGGATATTGTCCAAAAGAGAGCCATTAAGCTCATTGGCGATTTGGCAATAACTTGTCATATCGTCTCACTCGAGCACTGCCGCAATGTTGGATGCCTTTCGCTCCTTTATCGCTATATGCATGGTCAATATTCTGATGAAATATCTAATCTAATCCCTTGTAGAATGATTCCTGCACGCAATACTTGCGCTGCAAACCGCGCACATCCTTTAAGCCTTCAAATTACTTTCGGCCGTACAGTAAAATTCCGTGATGCTTTTTTATCCCGAGCAGTGCGAATGTGGAACAGTTTACCATCTTCTGTTTTTCCTCCGGCATACAATCTGCGGAAGTTTAAGGGCGACATACAGCTCCGCCACTCTCCTCATATCCCCTAATCCTTTCCCTATCTCCTTCCTGCCATGCTGTGCTTTGCATCATAGGGTTCCCCTGAGCTTGGCTTAATAATATAAAAAAAAGTCTGAGCTTTCCAAATTATGTAAAAAAAAATGTACATATGTTAGTGGGATTTTTTTTAAAAAAATAACGGGAAAATAAAAAAATTAAACAAATTTAAAAACCGAAATTTTGAATTTGATGTGTCATAACTCTATGGGGGTGGGTGATGTAACAGGAAAGACCTTAAGGTTCTGCATACAATGCCGCCTTAAAATACACCATACACCCTGTACTTTTTAAGATATAGTGTGTTTAATGAAAAAAGAGCATACCTTACTAATCACCCTGTAACTTACAATTTTTTACTTGTGTCGACGAGAAGAATCGTTTGGCAAAATATAGTCATATTAGTCTGGACACCTTGTATATGTAAATAATAAACTCAGCTCTAGAAATCCTGAAAAATTGCAACAGCTCAAATGAATTGCCTGAATTGGTTTTTTTAAGAGTAAGGTTAAAATACCCAATAAAAATTAAAACCTCATTTAAAGCAAACATTGCATTCTCCTTGCCATTGCCATACGAATGAAAGAAAAAAAATTGCTTCGGTGAATTTGATTTCTGTTTTTATATTTTTTAAAACTGAAGAAAGAAGAAAAAAGCTGCAAATTAAGTTTAGATTTATTGTGCAGGGTGTTCCAGTTTGACTATGCAATACTGCAATCGAAAATCTCATATTTTCGTTTTTTTCGAATTCATGTTATTTTCGAAATTACAGCTGATTTTAGATTTTTTCGAAAATGTGGGTCATGCAACACTTTCTTCGCTGTAACTCAGCTTGTTTTGCTTACTGAACCGCCTTTTTGGTCTTATTTTATTCGTATTACTACAGGCTTTCATTTGCAATAACTTGCTTTCAAATTGTTCCGTACCCACAGAAAATATCCCTAATCTGTTACCTTTCACATAAATCTAACATTATTAGCCTAGCTCAAAAACTCTTCAAGATACAGGAAAATATCATTTCGAAATTCAATTTGTTTTATAATTGTAGGAAAACTAAGAACTGAAGCAAGAAAATCTTTCTTTTTTTAATCTGTCGCCATCATAATGAAGACAAAAAAAGAGCTCCTTTTAACTATGATTTGACTATGCGGCACAAGGTGACCCTATGCTGGGTATATAGCCACTGGGATATCCTAAGCAACGGAATGGCTGATAAATTAGCCAAAATGGGCTATGAAATGGATAGCTCCGCAGCGATAGGTTATGTGAGGATCCCAATCGGTGCTGTAAAAAAAGAGATCATCATGGGCGCTTATCAAAAGGCAAGCCTCTGGTGGATCAATACGGAAACCTGCTGTATTGCAAGGCAATTGTGGCCTGTATATGACAGGAAAAGGACAAAAGAACTGCCTAATGATAGTAGAAGATGTAGGGGTCATTATGGGTCATTGGGCTATAGGAAACCATGCTAGAAGACTAAGTATAGTGGCAAACAATTTCAACAGAAGCTGTAAGGATTCAGAGAAATTGAAATCCATCCAACACATGCTTTGCGAGTGTCCTGCTCTGATGGATAAAAGAGGTAGGATATTAGGTAGCTACTTCTTTTCAATTTTGAAGGAGCTGCTGAGGACAATGGAGACAATGGATTCACTGGTGGTCTAAGTGAAGCAGGCTAGGTACTTTTAGCGACACCCCCTAACCCAACCTAACTCACGACAGCTTATTGTATTTGGAATAAACATATTTTGACTATAAAAATAATACACAAAGAAATCGTAACCGTCAGGATGGCTGGACCAGATCGAAGATTTGTATTCCAGTGATTTAGTAACTGTTTGGTACTATTTGGTAACTATCATAAAAAAAATTAGTACCTACATATAAAAAATTTAATTGAGAAAAAAGTAGTCGGTTGAAGTAAATTTATTTTATACTATTCCTTGTCCAGCATTCTCGTTTTATAGTTATGAGGATTTAGTACCCATTTGGTTATTGTTCTCCCGTTTATTAACTTACATAAATCCAAGACTTAACGCAAATTGTCACTTCAAATGTTTTTATTTAAACTGAGTCCAAATATTCGAACAATTTAAAGTTCTGGAGTTAACAAAAAAACACGAATTTGATGTTTAATTCTATTTGACATTAGCAAGCAAAACTAAATTAAATTCCTTCTGTCTTTCCACCATTCGCTTACGTACCGAAATGCACTACACCGATAGGAGTTTTACACGATATTTCGCTTCCTGTAGTTATATGTCCTAATGTACCTAACCATTGGGAAAATGAGCGATCTAAGAAACTTCCTGAAGAGCTTCCCTGGAAACTCGCAGTACATCTTTTCCCTATCCCATTTCATTCTTTTTTTTTTAATAGGATAACTTCTTTCACTATACAGGGTGTTTCGTCCTAGGAGGTCAATAGAGCAAGAGGGGATATTACTCACCTAGAAAAACCAAAAATTGTATAGCAGGGGGGGGGGGGGGGGGAACAACTGTTTAGGAGTTACAGGGTGATTCTGACAAAGAGCTAATTTTTCAGAAATCACCTTGTAACTTAAAAACTACAGACCGTATGGTCACATTTAAGAGCTCATATATTATGCAGAACTTCATGGCCTTTCCAACGACTGCTCAACCATCCCGCAACCCTTTTTCCTAAAGAATTATGGTCGTCTAAACTAAAAGTCTCGGATTTTCGAACCTTTTTTTTACTTTAACATCCTTTTTTATATAAAGAGATAGTTAACATACCTTTTTTTTTATAAAAACTGTAAACTGGAGACTCTTCGCCTTAATTTGACCTCCTACATCTATATTCTATCTGTAGACTTGTAGACTCTCCTCTTTAATTTGACTTATTATACCCTATATGCTATCTGTAACCGTTGAAGAGTAATTAGCTCTTAACCAATTTTCAAACCTATTCTCAACGATAATTTGTTCCCTTATAGTGACTGAAAGCACGTCTAATTTCGGTTTACCCTGATAAGGTTATGAGCTAATAACTGTTCAACGGCTACAGTTAGCACACAGAGTTTAATATGTCAAATTAAAGAGAAGAGTTCACAGTTTTTATAAAAATAAGTTATAAATAAAATAATAGAGGTCAAATTAAAAAAAAAGTAAGAAAATACGAAATGTTTTGTTTAGACCCTCATAACACCTTAGCGAAGAGGGGTACGGGGCTGAGCAGTTGTTGGAAAAGCCATGAAGCTCTGCACTCTTAACTATGACCGTACGCCCTGTAGTTTTTAAGATACAAGGTGATTTGTGAAAAACTAGCTTTTTTCATAATCACCCTGTAACTTCTAAATAATTGATAGACCCCTCCCCACCTTGCCATACAATTTTTTCTTTGGCTAGGTGAGTACTAACACCATCTGCTCTATTGACCTCCTAGGGGGAAACACCCTGTATATTTGGACGTTGCCGGACCACGCGTCGACGTAGAGATCTAAAATTTTGCACACAGATTTATAAAAAGAAAATGCAAATTTTAGTTTGAAAATGATAGGAATCTCCGGCAACTCATTCTTAGGGTTGCCATATAAAAACTTCGTTTTTCACTAGTGTTTTCATAAAAATAATAAATATGATTTAAAAAATGGGTAAAATCGGGCAACCCGTTTTTAGTGTTGATAAATAAAAATTTAGCATTTATACGTATACTGTGAAAACGATCAGTCCTAAATATTTTGATTGTACTGGAAAGTTCTTCAGAATAAGAAATCCTATGAAAGTGGTTATAATAAAATTTACTGTCCGACAAACCGTTCTAGAAATATATGTGAAGAACCACTCGAACAACGATCAAACTTGCACTGATGGGTGATCATACGAAATTACATACGGGAATTCATCTGGGGTATCATCAGAATTAGTCTTACAATTAGACCAATGTTTTATGATTAGAGACGAGAAATTTCAGACCAAAATCCTTCTAAGGTGGTTCCAAATTATGTTTAGGGAAGCGTTTACATTGTACTTCTTTCCGAAGGACTGGTTTTTCGTCACAATGTGTACTCTTGCTGTGCTTCTTCTTATATTTACTTTTATGAGTTAAACACCCGGTTACTTCATTGCACGTAACAGTATATACTTAATCTTAACTTCAAATTCGTCGCTGTGGTGTCTCCTATCCTATTTATCCTTTACACCTCAGAATATACTTACATTATAAAATAACTTATTTCATAAAATAGACTAGCAAATTCACAAAATTCAACGAATATTAACAACCAAAAACTGAATTAACATCATCTCTAAAATAATTCAGATCCAACTGACCGGAAGAAATCAAAATTTAATTAAACAAACTACATTACATATATATATACGTAGGTACTACATATTTAGTTGCCCAGCCATCAGACTATGAATGATAATAATTTTAATTAAACAAATCCAAAACTGTTCAAAACTTTCAGCCGGAAGTGATCCTCTTTAGCAAGCTGTAAAACTTCATATTGTGTGAAACAACTTCATCACCTATTTATCTTTCTCTAGACAGTCGGATTGTAACATATACAGAAAGGGAAAGAGATACAGGACAACAAAATATAGAGTTATTTATTTTCACCTGGAAAACTCATTCATATCAGCACAACATGCATATACTGACTGGATGCTTGCCATAAAACTTTTATTTCAGGTGCATCCAACATTCTACAGTGTTTCAATTCACAATCGCATTAATACATCCTCCAAAAGTAAGTGTAAGTGGAGGGTGAATCCCTTGCATTAGATAAACCGCACTTGTATCCCTGCAGCCTGTTAAATTAGCATTTTTAAAGAGATCCACAGCTACAACAACTGTTCTAGGTAGGTACTATTTTCAGAATTCAACAATATTTGAACTATACGCAAAACTTTGTCCTTATTCTATATACTAAAGCTCCTCTATCTCTTCTCTTGTACTGGAGATGTACACGACGAACATAGTCTTCTTAACATGGAAAATGCAGGCGGGAGCACAACAATGTTGGCACTGGTACCTACTGTTCGGAAAGTTGAAAAAGTTGGAATTGGAAAAGCATACAATTCGCCGTTTTCAGAGAACACAAATGCACTTTTATGCGATTGCTGGATAAAGTCTTGTAAACAATAATTAACTGCGAAGTGTAGGAAAGCTTAATGAAAAATTGGATAAAATAAAACGAGCAGAGGAGAGGGTGAAGGCTTTAATACTTTCGAACGGAAAAGTGACATTTATTCCAGGAATAAACTGGCAAAAGATGGTAAGCTTTTTCTGTTGTCTTGTTTTAATAAAACTCCTTAAGCGAATAAAGCAGCAAAAAAACTTGTAGTAGGAGTCTCTTCTTGTACTTTTGCCAAACGACAAACTTTAAATGCAATAGGATAAGACTATTTTCTGATAAAAAAAAAATGTGAATGCCGGTTCCAAAAATTTCTTCCTTACACTTTTGCTACCTTGATGCTATGTATATAAAAAAAAAATAAAAAAAATTTTGTTGGTGAATACCTGCACTCATGGCATTAAAGATAAGCAGATCCTTTCAAGTACAGATGCCTTGGAAGAATTCGATAATAATAATGAATTATTAAAGAGACACACTTACATTTATTAGTACACAACCAGATACTTTTTGATACCATTATTTTAGAGAGGATGCTCTGCTCTTTTATGTATATATGGAATCGAGGCTTCTTCAATTCTTCATCAATGAAGAAGTAAAAGTTAAGCTGAAATTCGAAAAAGTTGCACTGGTAGACCAGTTAGTAAGGGATAGAAACAGAAATATATGTATGGAAGCTCGAACCTTCTCATATTTTTTTTTTTTCAATTACCACAATAAAAAAGTCTTTCAGTGCAAAGTAAGTGAGCTTTGGAGTTTGCGATGATTTAGTTTTTGATGGGTATTGTTCAAGGTAATCATCTACAAAGTATGTTTTCTAATTATATTTACCAAACGTGAGCTTAAATAAAATACCTCCAATATGATATCTTTGGATCTAAACATTTGTATACGCTAACCGACCACGAATGGTACCCGCCTAACTCGTATATTTTATATAAAAATTTAAATGGATTAAATGTAAGAGCGAATGTATTGGAATAAAATTAATTCAAAGAAAATTACAAGAACACTTCAAATACATATATATTAATTTAGCTATGTATGTACATCAGTTTAAAAAAATTTTATATTATTTTATTTATATGTTATTATTTTAAATTTTTTACATACATATATTTGCAACAATAATTGCTCGCTCTGCTTATGGAATTGAAATCGGGCTGCCCAACATTGACTAAATTCCCAGTTTGGTGGTAAGATTTCTGTAAATATTAGGGATTGCTGCTCTAGTAGATATAGTGGGCATTGTTAATTCTCTTCCGAGGTCCTTCAGAAAGGTCCTACGAGAATCGGTTATTTTCCTAAACTGAGGATTATGTTCTCTGAAAATAATGAATGCCGCCAAAGCTGCCACGTCGATAATAATGTTGTAAAAAAGGGGGCGACCGTCCACCTCAATGTTTTTCGTTTTACAGAAAATTACCCAACCATTTTGTCCATATTGTCTACACCGCCTTTGGTATACTGTTGTAATATTCAATGATTTCAGGTTTCTTTTTTACACTGGTTGATACTGCATTACGGCTGCATTTTATTTTGGAACATAAGAACAAATGGCTACATGATCATTATATGCAAAGAGTGTTGAAAAAACTTCTCGGGACTTGAAAGCCAACATCTGCTTTGGGATATATGGTCTAGTCTTTTTTATTGTACCTACAATGGATAAATTCCAAGACTTCAAAAATCGGGCAAGTGGAAGGGTGGTAAAGAAATGATCAGTTACGATATTTCGGCCAGAACCCTTAAATTTCAAACTTAATTCTCGGACGACAGGCTCACGCTAATTCACCTTGTGAGCTGTATGTTGCTTCCCAGTATAAATCTGTCCTTCTAAAGGATAGGAAGTCCTGATATCACATGCCCACCAAAACTTGATGCCATATTTTACAGGTTTCGTTGGCATATATTGGATGAATCTTTTTCTACCTCGATATGCAAATATTTGCTCATCTATTGTAACGCAATCTGTTGACACATAGTGGGAAGATAAATTCGCATTCAGAAGTCAAAAGTAAAACAAATGTCTTTGACATTTATATTACAGTTCGAAATTTTGTTCGAAGAACACAGTTAGGACAACTTGGTGAATACCAGATTTGAAGACCATCGCAGACATAATACTAGTTTCAGACATGTTGGTGAATATGGCCCTAATTCCAATTACTTTGGAAATAAATTATATTAAAAGAATATTTCGGTTACGATTAGAACAATGGGTTGTGACGGTTATGTTCAACGCTGGCAAAATTTACATAAAACTAATAAATGTTGGATTTTTTTAAGCAATAAGTTTCGAAATTTGTGTAATATACATGAAATTGCCCGAGTGCCATCTTAGCGCATGGGCACCTAGCCCTTGCGACCAACCTATGACTATTTTTTCAACCAGTAAGGCAACAAGGGACGTGTGCTTGCAGCTGCAGTATTTTTTATACTTCCGGCATTTTTTTATAGTGTATACTTTCAGTAGCCATATTAAAAGTATTTGATAACACAGGTCAACAAATATAAAATCAATTGTTGGTGCCAAGATGTCGTTGCTGGTTTTGTATTAGGTGTGCATTGGCAACACACAAAATATTTAAATTTTTTTCTCTACGTGTATTTTTGTATCTACCCACAGTTTTGAATATTGACCGTAATCAGTACTATCGTGTGCGCGGTTTGCTATCTTATCGGTACATTTCTAAAAATAAACTGATTTCAATGTCATGTGCTCATCACGAAGAAGTTGTCTCAATGAGCCAAATTTATTTTGTTACATTTGTGGTAAATACACAGTTAAAAAGTTCAGAAAACCCATAACATTTGTTTCTATCCGTGAATCATCATTTGAAGAAATTTTTAATAAAGTGAGTAGCGACAGTAATTTTGAAGGAATATAGCATCTAGAGAGCCAAAACCTTTTACCCAAGAAGAATTAAATGATTTGGTAAGGGATCTTGAACTATCTAAAGAATCTGCAGAGGTATTGGCTTCTAGATTAAAAGAAAAAACTTGTTGGCGTCAGGTACAAAAGTGACATTCTATCGTACAGGACTGCAAGACTTGCTACCATTTTTTCATTCGGAAAATGATATTGTTTTTTGTTCGGATGTGCAAGGCCTTATTCTCGAAATGGGTCTTTCAGAATACCAGCCAAATGAATGGCGTCTCTTTATAGACAGCTCTAAACGAAGCCTTAAGTGTGTCCTTTTACACAATGGCAACAAATATGGTTCAGTTCCCATTGCTCATTCAACAAAATTAAAAGTAGAATATCAAAATATTTCACTTATGGTAGACTAAATCAAATATAACGAACACCAATGGAGTATTTGTGTTGATCTAAAAATCGGTAACTTCTTATTAGGACAGCAAGGTGGATACATCAAATACCCATGTTTTTATTGTCTGTTTGATAGTCGTGCCAAGGATCAATACTGGGATAAAAGAGATTGGATTGTACGTGAGACGATGGAGGTGTGAAAGCAGAATATCATAAATCCAACTTTGGTTTCAAGAGATAAAATTATATTGCTCCTCTTGCATAACGAGAAAATTTCCTGGTCTAAGCACAGAATAGAGAAAAGCGGGAGTTTTCGATGGCCTACAAACAAGAATACTGATTTTATCCAAGTGTTGCAATAACGCAACAATAGACACGTGTAAATAAATATATTTTTCCTTTATCTGCTACGAACCCAATCAACTTCCAGTGTTGTGTTTTCGCAACACAAAAATTCTCTACTATTAGAAAAAAAAAATCAATTGAATTTCTTAGTTTTATACTTAAAGCTTTATAATTATTGCAGAGCAAGTTAAATTTTGGAAAATAATAAAGACCGCTATACGAATTGCGCATGGCCAAGTCGTACGATTTGCATGAGCGTGTGTAGCGAAAGTCGGAAATTGAATTTAGACTGAAGTCTGGCATGAATGAAATCTGCCGAAACTGTTACGTACAAACAAATCTTATGACTTTGCTATAGAATTGAACTCTAGACAAAATCGGATACTTAGGAGAGATACTTAGTACCTACTTCTTTTGGGAGCTAGGAGATCAGCGAGGTATACAGCTTAGATGTATCTTGAGACTCCTTAGGGAAACAGGGCGGATCTACGGTTGACTTTAGAAGGACAGATTTCCACGAATCTATGGGACACAATTTACCGGGCAGTGGTCTGGGTGAAGCAGGCTAGGATTTATCATAGGAGCACCTCTGCTTTATCGAAGTTTAGAAAGAAAAAAGCGGACTTCAATTCAAATCTGGAAAGAGATAAGTAAAAAATCTATTTTTTAAAAATTTCAAAAGGTAACTATAACGAATATTTTAAAATATCGGCTATCACAGACATCAAAATTCGCTACTATCGACAAACTTCGGCTAAAACCCAGTTTTATCTTTTACAAAGAAAATTACAAAAAAAAAAAAGAAAAAAAAACAGCATTTTGATAGACGGAATTTTGAACTACCTGTATGTTCAATTGGGATATTCAATTTCCAATGGTCGATATTTTGGATTTCGGCATTTTTAATTTTTAACCTTGAGATTATGTTTCGGATTTTTGTACGAAACCAAAAAAAGTATTTGTCAACCCTCGACTTTACTTTTGAAACACAATTCCGAAATGAGAATCTCTACGTCCAAAAATTCGAAATTTAGATCTTCAAAAGTCAAAATTCCGACCATTCCAAAACCGAAGCAAATAAATATACCAAAAATTTAATCGGGGTTAGGGTCACTGCCTTTTTTATTAAATTGCATATGTATGAGAAACGTGTCGTTTGAAAGCTTTTTAGCATTACGCATTATGGGGAATTAAGCAAGTTTCATGTTTAAAACTTTATATTGAACTAGCTTTCTCCAGCTACTTCGTTGGCGTTGATGAAACTCACACTACGTATTACAAATTGCAGTGGGACTAAAAAGTAGTTATGAATGGTCATGTAATGGGATTTTGTATTATAACTATTTTACACTGTTTATAATGTTTTAAATTTTTGAATTTTATTAGCATGGAGAAAGGTGACGAGTCGGGCAAGATGACGAATCGTTAATTACGTGAGATTGCCAACCGATGGCACAGTAAAGGAGAAACTAACATGAGCAACCATTTTTTAATTTTTTATTCAGGCAATAGCGTCTCATTTGTTCACATTCAAGTTCATTGTAAAATTAGGTTCGAAAAAATTGTGTTATTATAAAATTTGGTAAGTCTTTGAATTTCTACCGAAGCGTTTTCTTAAATTGAATTAATAAAATAAATTTCAAATCAAATTTATTGCAATATTTTTTACCACTTTAATTTATAAGTGGTCGTTTCGGGTAAGTTGACGAATTCAACAGGTTGGGGCAAGATGACGAGCTCGAAATTTTACGTAAATCGTTCACAAATTTTGCTGTGACCTCATTTATTGAAATTATATGGAAGAAGACGAGGACAATAAAAATAAGTTTCGTGGGGACAGAATTTTGCGTGATCTGTAATGACACTGGTAAAACTGAAACGTGATATTTCTATTCAATCTGTCGTAAATGGGCTCATACCGCGTTATCCCTATTTAAAATGACATCATTGATCCAGATGTAAAACGCAAAAGAAAAGATATGTATAGTTGACAAAGAGGTTGTTGAAGGACATGTTTATAAACTATATTTGCGGTAATGCCTTCTGGTTTAAGGATCACCAGACTACTGGCACAACTCACTCTGAAACTGGCCACATAGAACTATACGGCCATATCTTCAACGACTGCCCATGGGATTTATTATTCGTCATTTTGAAGGGACCTGCAAATTGGTACACTGAGGGTATCAATGATATTCATGGTATGAATATAGTCTCCCATTGAGTACTCTGGCCTCAACAATATTTCGATGGAGAGCCTTTACCTACAGTCTGATACCATTGTATAATTTCAGAGATTTTAGGTTTCTTCATAACATAATCAGTGCGTCAAATTTAAGAATGAGGTTATGCGGGGACACTTTTAAGAAATATCACAGGATAATCTACAGTCTCACCAGTTTATAGTATTGATTCTACAAAGTTATTGCATTTCATCTCCTTCGAATGTTGAGCTTCGACAATCGATGAAATACTTACGTCTTGGTTATTGCCTAATTTTTTCAGTCGTTATCGGTTAATAGGCACCTTATATATTTCATTTTCAAATACAAACCCTGAGACACTTTCATTTCTTTAGGGGTTGAATTTATAATATCAGGTAAACTGATTTTTTATTTATTTGTGCAAAATTTCTGGTGAATAGGCGTCTTAATAACAATTTTTCCATACATTTTTAACCCCCTTTTCACCCCAATTAGGTTTGAATTTCAAAAATTGGTAAAATACGTGTTTAATGATTAATTATTTAGTAGATTATTTGTGCAACATCTCAATTTGATACACGCATTAATTTTTATTTTTTCTATACAAACTTTAACACCTCTTTTCACCACTCTAGGATTTAAATTTCAAAAAATTCCTTTTTAGTTAGTCTAGACATCACAAATGAAATCTGTATTCCAAACTTCATGTTTCCACTTTTAATAGTTTCGGCTCGGCGAGTTTCAGGACGATTTTCAGAATATGAAAACTATTTCCCAAGCATGGATCTCTTCTAACCAAACGGTCCAATGCAATTACTAACACAATTGAAGATTATTATCGTGTGACGATAAAGGCTGCCAAGATGGTTTTCCACACACATCACTTTATAAACTGTATCTTGGTTGCACAAAATGTTTACCAATTTAATTTTTATTTTAATAGAATTTTTACTTTTTTATTTTTATAGAACCTTTTTTGTATTTTAAATTTTAATAGAATATTAGCACTTTTCAAATTAAGCACCTTTTTTTTTAAATTGACAATAAGATTTTCGTTTTACGCTTTTTGGTCACAATAAAAAATCTAGACTGGCACATCAAAAATATTTTTAAAAACGATATTAAAACTTCTCTGAAAACTATTTCGAATACGTAGCACACTGATAACGAAAGAATTTTAACAAAAATAATATTTAAATTATGAAGTAGTGCCAGAAAAATCGATAGAGCGAACGTATAAAAAATAATTAAAGCAAAATAATTACAGCTGAAGATAAGCCGCCATCCACAAATCTTCAAACCTTACCCTGATCTGTTCATTACTCATTTAGAGAACCCGTTTTTGAAACGTCACAACGTTTTGTCAAACTTCTCATGTCTTTTTCCAGAGCAAATGAAAACTTTAAATGAGGCAGCGTGTGAACAATTCTTCGAAAATTGCACTTTCACACGAGAATTCATCTGAAGTCCGGATCAACGAAATCAAGATCAGGCGGCACCGAATTGCAAATAAAGCAATTAACAATCCTCTTGAGGCTATTGATGTCTGCAGGAAAAATGCATTTCCAAATGTCCAGAAAATTTTGAAAATTATACCACCTGTGACCACAACACTAAATAAGTATTCATTTTCCATTTTGTGTCGTCTCAAAACCTATTTAAGGTCCAGAATGGAAGAAGATTGTTTCAATCGATTATAGCTACTCTAAACTTACATCGGCACATACGCATAGAAGTCGATGCAGTTCCTAATGATTTCTTTCTGTACCTTGGCGTATTAATTTATTGAAATAATGCAGAAAAAAAATTTGTATATTATTCTTCGTACATATTTTTCATTAAGCAGTACCAAACACAAGAATTTTGTTTGTAGTTTTTATCCCTTTGAAAATTCCTGTGCACCGGCCTGGATCATAATAATAAGACATACGATAATAATTGAAAAAAATTTCTAAAAATTCCTTAAATTTAGAATATTTCAAAGAGTAATTCCCGCTAAAATATCTTCCGCTGTTTAGTGGATACATCCAAAAGTTCTTTCCGTATTGTTGCTTTTTACAAGTTTTCCAATAGAATATATAAAAACAAGACATAATTTGGAACATTAATTTTAATCAAAAGTTAAAATCAAGCTAAATAGCTAATAGAAAAAAACAACATAAAATTACGTTGTGCGCATAAAATAACGCTCATGTGACAACAACGAGTCTTTCATCATGTCGCGCGATTATTTTTAAGCTCGTGTGAAAACAACGAGGTTTTCATCATGACGTGCGAGCAATTGGACTTGCGGTCATTTTGAAGCTTATGTGCCATTGTCCCAAGTGACAAAACCGTGAATCTGGCATTCACAAATTTCATCACCTTTAATTTAATAACTTTAATGAAACCTACAAGATTTACGCGATTTAGATTTCCTTTTTTATCTTCTTACATACATTTTTTAATATTTACATCAATAAAATTAATTTATTTGGCTTAAAAATTTTATTTTTGGTATTCGTCGATGGCAAATTCTAAATAACAAATGAAAAACTAAAAGGTACGGGAATTGAAAAATTATTAACCAATTTTCCATTGATTTTAAATTGAATGTGGGTAAAAATTATTTCTTACTACTTCTACTACTACTCGAAAAGAGTATTACAAACAAAAGCCGCATAAATTAAAGTTCTTAAATCGAAATTCTTTAAGTATACAAACATATTGAAATCCTTAAAACCTATTTACAGTTAAATAAAAATAGGAAGTGCAGTGTTGTTTCAGTTGAACAGTAAAACACTTTGCTGTATATTGTTGGTATTATTTCAATAATAAGAAAAAGCTTCCCTGCAATACCATCTTCCCTTCCGCCAATCCATGACATCTTTATTGCATCTAGAACTAGTCATCGGAACATCGGTTTGTGTGTTGATAAGCACAGCAAAGAAGAAGAATAAGAGGAGAATCATACCATCATTGGGGTGAATCGATTGCAACATAGCATACAGTTTATAATATAGTAGATAGAAGTGTGTGTGTGTGTATATATATATAATAGTATTGTACAAGGACCAAAAATGAAACCTCCACCACACTCCATTTCTATGGCTTGGGAGCATTGCATTGTTGGCAGTCTTCCATCTCTGGTGTGAAATCTTCAATCTGAATTGTTGTCTCGAAGAAATGGTACTTAATATGTACTGCGTTGGATGCTTCCTGCAGAATTTTCTGAGGATTGGTACCAGGCCCTGTGAGGGAGGAGAATAAATAAAAATAAATAAAAGAAAATAAAGCATAAAAAATTGCACAACAGCAAAATAAATAAATAAATAGAAAAAAATATATATATAAAATAAAACAAAGAGAAGAACATTTCTCGTTTCACTAGATATATTTGCAAAAGTGGTGAAACAGTTTTAATTGAGTAGAGAGATGGTTCTAAATTGGATAAACAATCATCGGAACACAATGGGCTAAATAAAATAAAATTTGCCCTCTTACTAACAAGAAATATCTGTGCTGAGCTACAGCAGCAAGGACTCGAGGAGTTCATTAAGTTGTCGTCGTCGTCGTCGTTGTCGGCCAAAGAATAACTATGCTGGCTGCTTTGCATTTTAATGTGACACACAAAAAGGATTTATTTAATGAGACAACTATCGAATTGTGAATAATGTTTCTCTGTCGATCTGTCTCATTCGATTTTCTAATGGATGAAAAAACTTTAGTTCATTGGTTCATTCTTATTCTGTAGTTTTATTTTTAGCTTGAGAAATAATTCGTAAAAGTAATTGAAAGCGCTCTTAAACTTGACAACGTCTTGAGATTTGTCTAGAGTCTGGAGATATATATAGAAAGTCTCCACCCCGTATTCCAATTTAACTTGTTTTAACTTAAGAATGCACTATAGTACCTCCATAAAATTTGATCAAGGCTGTTGAATTTTATTTATTTTATCCACCCCTACCCCTCCTCCCAGCTCCTATTACTATGAACATTGGCCCCAACATAGTAGTAGTATTCACATAGCCTGACTTAAGTGCTACATTTGTATATGAGCAGCAAGTAATAAAATGAAAATTGTTGAACTCATTGCAAAGCGTTAAATTTAGTATCCCACTGGGATGCTGTTCTCTGTTCCATGTAAACATAAGTAGGTAACTACTACACATCATAAGAGGGGTATATGTAGAATAGCTCATAAGCATCCAAGGATGCAGTACTACAGGATGAGAAGGAGTAGGAGGAGATTTGATGTTATTACATCCCCCTCTTCTCCTCTCCGGTCATTAATAATTGATTTCTGTGACTATATCAACTTGTGTGAGCTTATATGAAACTTATTAGCTGAAGGAGCACTTTCATTTGATCACCGACTGCGGAATATATATTAAGGGAGGTGGTGGTGGAAGGATCTTATGCAGGGTACCACCGAGCATGAATAAGCACTAACAGCAAGAAGCTTGTCTGAAGCAGCTTCACTAGTTGGTGGTAGTAGTACATAGTAGTGGTTTATTCCAGTTGGATAAACTTATAGAACTCTCAGTCTACCATCATTGTATACCACCATAGTATGTAGTATGGACAGAAATTATTGCATGCATATTTAACTGCGGCAGAAATTCACCGTTCTGTGCTAATGACAACCTAAATGCACCGCATTAGGTGAATTCGACATTAATTTCAAGTTTGTTATGCATTTTATGTAACGGAACAGTATAAACTTTGATGTTATGTATAAACGGGAGGACGCGAAGGCGGACGGGTAGGCGACCCTTGGGGCTGACAAGAGATGGAAGGAAGGAAGGAAGAAGTGAGTGCACGCCAAATTTGCAGGCTCTTATAAGGAACACCAATTTCATTTTAGTGCTCACTCAAAATCTGATTTATATTAAAGCGGCAGTTTATGGTGGAACAGAAGAGCAGAAGCAACTCCTTGAGTGGCAACATTTTCTTTCTGGGTGGTGGTGGTGGTGGTGGTGGTGCCGGTAATTATAGCTGAAACTATAATAATTGTAGATTCTCTGTGTGTGGAGCTTTCGTGTTAAAATTTTCTAAATTAACACTTGAGAGAGTGAAACGTTGTTGTGGAAAATAATTGGAATTTATAATTGTAAGAAAAGCCATATACATACATACATATGCATATATGTATGGGTATATGTAGCTAAGTAGAAACAGAGCATAAGGATCATGAATTTTCCCATATTTTGTGCGCTTATTTTCATATAAATTCGGGAATTAAAGTTGATAAAGTTTTTGTGTTTTTTTTTATGCAGATTAATAATTATAATTTGAAAGAATTAGACCTGTTTCGTGCAAAATCCTTTAAATCACTTCATGACCTCCAAAATTTACTTGCGATTTCTGTAAAAATGGATTTTATAGCATAGCGGAGCCCGAGGCATATGGACGAAAGATTTTTCTCTATATTTTTCTTAAATTCCTGAATCGATTTCTTAAAACATTAAATATACCAATACCAAGTAGGGTGAATCAGGGACAAAATGTATGCTGTTGACCTAAGTGGAGTGATGACCAGTTCGTCACTATGTCCCAGATACGAGACTTGGGCTACATGAAATAACATCTTTTTTATCAAAACATTTTATACTATTAAATAATAATGAGCCTTGCAGGAATATGGTTTTTACATATACATTCTAAAATAAGGAACACCTCGAGTTTCGAATTCGAAAAATGCAAATTAAAAACATGTGATATTTTACCTTTAATTCAATTCCTGGATTTCGGTAGTTTTAGGATAAATAGGTTCACATTCAAATATTTATTTTGTATTGAATAGAATTCGAAAAAATCAAGTTTTTAAAAAATGCCGATTTCTCGGTTTTTGAGCAACCAACGTCCGAAAAACCGACAAATTCACAGACTACGATGTACTAAACACTAATTTTGTTGGAGTCATTTTCCTTGACAAAGAATTTTCTTTTAATGCAAAATTAATGTCTTCTGAATTTTTTGAAGTTGATTTATACAGGGTGTTCGGTAAAAGTCTTTAATCCTTTAAGGGGATGAAAGTAGAGGTCGTTGGGGTCAAAAAAGTCTAGATGCTTTTATATCGAACTCCGCTTGGTTTTCGAGTAAATCGATAATATCGATTTTCGAGATTTTGCATACCTTTTCAGAGTAATTTCGTTATTAGTTCTAATGTAATTAATGGATTGTGACGTTCAAACCTTTATTTCTTTCTAAGAATGCATAATTAGTTATAATTGTGCCTTCAATTATTTAAAAAAAAAACTGTTTTCTCTAGAATTTTTTATTTCACCAAAATTTTTGTCGCGCTTCAGTGTACATTTATTCGAAATATCACCATTGCACGAACTTGGCAAAACTATGAAAAAATTTGCGCATTATGTCCCCTTTCCAAAATGACCTCCATAAGTGCTATCAACAATAACAATCAAAAGTTATAAGCAACATTTGGAAGATGTGCCCATCGAGGTAATCTTCAGTTTTTTCGTAGGATTCTGTCTCCTCCTACAGTTTTTAACCTACGACAACCATTTATACGTCATTGTACGGGAATCTGAACTGGCTATTAGATAGGGTACTCTTCGATTTCGAATTTCGAAAATGGAGAGGGTAATTTAGAAAAATACACTTTTTTACCAAACGTGATATTTACGTAGATTTTGTTATACCGCATCTTCATTTTCGCGGGAGGTGCAAGCTCTGGGAGGGGCGGGAGTTCAAAGTTTCAACTTTAAGCGGCTATATTTGAATAAAAACCACCATTTATGAATTTAGGAATTACTTGCTAGAACAATGCTTGGTTGAGAAAATATAGTTAGTTGCTATAAAATGCAGAGATGCATCAAAATATACTGTCGGAATACCTGTTAGCAATCGTGTCGTCGGTCGTGTCGTATCGCTGTCGTTACGTGTGCAATCAGAATTAGTGTACTTTTAGTACGGTAACAGCCTTCAACAAATTAATAACCATTAAATTTCAAAGAACAAATGACCTTAATTCCCTAAAACACCTCAGACAAACAAATTAGTTTTATTTATCCCAACAATGGACTTCACTCATAAAGTTAATGAGGATGAAAGGCCTGAAGTTTTAAACTTTTATGTCATAGAGGGAGGAGTTTATCCATGTTGATCCATTAGCGGGAAATTATTCTACAGTCAGAAAATGCAATCGGTGGCATCTATGCACTTTTTATCGCATGAAATATTCGCAATGCTCTTGTTAATGAATACGTATCCAATACTTCGAAAACTGATAAAAAATAAAGGAAACACCCACATTTTAAAAATGAAAATGCGATGTTTCTATTTAGAGTAAAACTAAATCACCCCACCGGAAATAGTCGAAAATGTTGTCCGGTTTAATTATACGCATTCCTATAAAATGCTGTGCTTCTAAATTTTTTCGATATTGTGTTTAAAATACTTTTTATTCATACGTCCCTAGAGAAAGCATATGAACTGTAATGGTTTTGTTGACGAATTTTAGAGTAAGTTCTAGAACATAGCGAAACAATTTAGAGGTTAGGATTTCCAGCATAACAAACTAAAGAAATCAGATAATCTTGAATCTACATATATCACAATATAGATTCCTGGCATCAGGTGGCAAAATTTATACATATGTATGTACCTACAATTCTTGTTGCGAAAATTACATAACAGCTTTGGAAGATATCTACTATTTTCATGTTAATAATTCACTGTCAATTCACGAGGAGTGCAGATCTATTGGAATTAATGTCCTCAGTAGACACGACGAATTTAAGCACGAAACTATAAGGACGACGAATCCTGTCTAGAATTAAAGAATAGTGTAGGGTTGAGACATGGTCTCATAGAATTAAGTTCGAATCATACCGAAAGAAAGCTGATAGTTTTTGGGAACTTAACGCTGACTCCGCCGAATCAAGGTCCACTCAGTGCGACATTAGTAATAAAGACTGGAATCCAAATGGTATCAGAGAAATCATTGTAGTGTTTCAAACGCAAATGAAATCGGCTACGGTCCACAGTTTAGATAAATCTTTGAGCAAAGGAATAGAAATTTTTAAATATATCAAAGAAGAAAAAATTTTAATAACTAGGCAAATGCAGTCGTGTTAGGGCCATAGCCAGCGGTTGAATTCGAAAATTAATTTTTATTACGTTTCAGCCACGCCTCCAGTGAGCTCCTTGGAGGGATCAATCAGAACCATAGGAATCAACTAAAGTACTGTAAGTCAAAGTATTCTTTTATTATTTTCCTTTATTTGCAATAAAAATATTTAGTAATTAAGTCCAACATATCGATGATGATTCAGACTAAACAATGCTGTCGCATAGATTTACCTTTGTTCAACCTGAAAATACTAAGCTAGTTTGAATCCTATTGACATTTAATATCGGTACAAAAAGAAAAATTTACAATAATCAGATTTAAGAAAAGGAGAGAATTTTTCTTCTTTATATGAACGACAGCATGAACGGTTGAAGGTAAGCGATCCGGCCATCAGTAAACATAAAAGTGACTAACGACGTCGACTTCATTAGCGAGTAGTTTTTAAATATTCTTATATTATCTTTTTCTCTGGTTTATGATTGCTAATAAAATGTGTCACTGGTAGAGACAAAGTCTACGGTATGGATAGCACTTTTGTCTCTATGTCTCGTAATTCCATTCCTCTATTTCTAAAGGAAATTAACTGTGGAAAGACTGCCAAGTTTTTACGTATGTTTGTCATTTCAAGTTTCTGAGATTTTAATTAGTTATTTGTATTTATTTAAGCAATTGTAAAGGCGGTTTATCCATTCACGTAACTCCTTACTTTGATTAACTACAACATTTTTGTCGAAGTGGAGGTGAATGAATGCCTAGCTAATCTCGATCTAGTGAGACTAAAGTCTGAGATTCCACTCAGTTTATTTTTATAGTAAGAATGGCGGTAGTGATGACTGTTTGTAATAATAATAATCATTTGTTACAATTATAGCTAGATAGCAATGGGCCCTCCGCCCAGTATTGAACTTTGAACGACTACTATTTAAGAGAATTTATGTCACTACGTGTAATGAATTAGATAAAGAACGTTATGAGACCCTAGAGTTTTTCTTGTTTTCTCCTCCACTTTCCCGGAGCCCGCTCACATAAAGGTCGTCTAGGTCCACTACCCTCTCTCTTTTCAGGTCTACAAGGGACTCTGTAAATATCTGACTTCAGAGTCAGTTGGGTGGTTGGGGCATGCAGGAAGGCAGACTATCTGCGCCTTCAATGTAGATGTAGGCAGGTGACGTAAAGGTCCCTTCAGGACTGAATGTGTGCCGGCGTTTTTGTTTTAAGGCACGAGATTTTTTTTGTATATGGCAGGCGGCAGCGGCTGGTTTTTCGTGGAACCTCCCCACACTCTCCGCCAATAGCCGAGGCGAGCTAGCGTGCCGCCCTGCAGTCAACGCTGTCCGCCGAGTGATCTGTCAGCTTATGCTGGCAGTCGGGACTTAACGTCCAGTCGTCAATCACTCAACATAGTTCCATAACAGAACCACTGACATATATAACATGGACTGAGTGATTTTCAATTTCATATGGGTCAACTTTTTTTTGGCAAGGTGTGATAATTATCTTAATTTCAAGTTTTACTTTCGCTTTAATATTCATATTAAAAGTTTAACAAATTACAGAAGCATTCGAAATGATTTCTATTCTTGATTTTTAAAGAAATAAAATTAAGCAATTTCTGTCTACATGCATACCCCTAAAAGTAGGTATGGGGGACAGAGAAAGGATTACAAATATTATTTTGCCATCTATTTCTATTCTATATATTTATTTGGAAAACCACTGAACTGAAGCTGGACTATGGTGTACTTTGTGTAGAACTTATTATTTGTAGTTCCGCGGAATACAGTAGTTAAATCAAAAAGAGACAACTATAGAAAAGTGATCTTATAATAATGTCAAATAATATAAGCAATTTCAATAGTATCAGCAGCTTAGATCATAGTTATATGATCTAAGATCAGCAGTCCATGTTATATATGTCAGTTACCTCGTTCACATGAAGCAGACTGGACTGGACTGGAATAGTTCTAATTCGCATAGTACCAAGGGTTCACATGCGATGGATTGGATTAAAACGACAAGAGAGACATCTTTCTATTGACAGTTCTTAATCTAAGATCACCTCTCATTTGAAGTTATTTTTGTAGATATTGAAAGACAGATCATGGAAAGAAGTATAATTTTACAATTTCTAAAATATTGTATGAAAGCACGAAGGTGTTCGAAACGAAAAATGAAAGTATACCGAAAAATATCCAAACGTAAATCCACTTCGATCCACTCAAGTGTTCACATGTGATTAATTCCACTCCGCTACCGAATTAACGCCGGTGTAGGTAATTCCAGTCCAGATGGTGTTCACATGGCGAATTATGTATCTCACTCCGAAGTACAGTAATCCACTCCAGTCCGCTTCATGTGAAAGGAGTAAGTGAAATGAACCAACAATCCAAGATCCCATTGAGAAATACTTCAAATTAATTTGTCAACGCATTAAAAAAAAAATTGTTTTGAACAGCAGAAGCAACAAAATTCTCCGTCAAATTTGGTTTTCAATTCTCAAAAAAAAAAAAAAACGACAATAAAAAAAAACGAAAAACTCCAAAATGTCCAGCAATAAAAAATGTCCTTCTTCTTCAAAGCCAAATAGATTTAACCGACAGTTAGACGTAGCGAGTTCTGCGATCAAACAAATACAAAATGATCTCAAGAAGAAAGTAGCAGACGTGATGTCATGTGAATTGGACCCAGATAATGCTGTACAAAAACTACGTTTAGGCAGAACAAAATGTCAAATGTACGAATTTGAAGATAGAACATGGATGCAATACACATTCGATGTCAGAAGTTTCGAACAAAAAGATATTAATGTAGAAGCCGAAGAAAATACGGTTACGATAAATGCACATAAGAAACAATGTAAACAGGGTGTGCAGATGGAGAGTACATTCAACGAGACCTTTCAATTTCCACCATGTGTGGATCCAGATGAGATAACAGTCAATTTGGATTGTGATGGAGTACTTACTATTGAGGCACCTGTTACTCCTGCTCCTGCTAATGAATGTTGACACTGTTTGAAAGTTGATTAACGAAATTTGGATTTTGCATTAAATATATTTCACTAATCAAAGGAGTTTATAATTTTTTTGCAATAAGATTGGAGCTAACAAGGGATATTTCATTTCGAATAATTCAACACACTAATTTTCTGTAATTTACTTTACAGATGACCAACATGAGATGTTCGAAATGTAAATCAGGTGTCTTTTTATAATACATTGTGACCTGTTAGTGTTTAATATCAGTGCATTGAGCTTAGACTTTAATTCTATCGAAGTCGTCATTTAGCCGAGCTAGGGTACGTGCACAACGGGTCGAGGCGAGACTATATCAAGAGTTGAAGAAATAAAACGAATGTTCATAACACAACGCTGTGGCGAGACAGCTCGAGCATAGACTGCACAAGAACTAGATGTCGCATGCACTACCAAAAAAAGTATTCATATTTTTCGTATATGAAGTGTTAAAGTCGATCAAATGTATACAAAACTGCTATTATAAAAACATTTGCTTTCGGTACGCTCTTAAACATGTTATAGTCCATTCCAGAATGCACTACCCATTTTGCAATCTGTATACTCTGGTCTGGTATGCCATGCGACATCTAGTTATTGTGCCATCTATGCATCGAGGTATCTCGCTCGAGAATAAAAAATTTTCATTTTTTCGCGAGGTGCAGCGCGCTAATTTTGATAAGCTGGCATATTTTACATAGGTTTTTTCTTTGATATATGTAATTGAAGAGTTCTTCACACATTCTCATATACTGGAAGAATCTATGAGGATCAGTATGAAAATCTTCATATATGTGAATGATTGAATTCCCCAACTTCTAATCGGTTGTTATTGTGACCCCATACACAAGCAAAACTATAGAAAAATCTGGACAAACAAAATAATTAACTTTACATCTTTAGAATGGAAATTTTGGCGTTATTTTTTGTTTTTATCAAAATCGCTCCTTAATAAAATCGAACGTTTCTATACTCATTCTCATATATCGAAAGAATCTATCAGGATCGGTCGGTAAATCTTCATATAGATGATGAAATTCGCCAAATTCCAGATGTTTCGTATTTATCGGGTGGCAAGTAAATCAACGGAAAGTACACTTATGTGAAAAATTCCATATAGTTGCATCACTTGATAAACACCAAATTTCTCCATCAGAATGACATAATTTATGCTCTCATTTCGCGATTTACCAAGAAACTAAACGCCTTGTTGTGAACACTACATCTCGAGATGTATCTTCACCTCGTCTCGTTCAACTGGCTAGCTTCGCCCGCCTAGCCTCGTTGTGCACGTACCCCGACGCAATTGTCAAGCAATCAATATGGTCTGCTACTAGTTATACAGCTGTTCATCGTCCGTACCAGAGTACTGTGACCCTGCACAGGTACCTGTGAATCTGATCTGATACTAGAAGTACAGGTATATTGTTGTACCTGCATTTGCAGCCACAGGTAAGTAACGTATTGTTACCTGTACTGCAGCTGCAGGTACAAGTACTCAGGTTATGAACACGTACAGTTAATATGATGTTGTTTATCTGTGGCTGCAAGTGCAGGTACAACAATATACCTGTACTTGTAGTATCAGATAAGATTCACAGGTACCCTCAGCAGGGCCACAAAAATCTGATCCAAACAAACATGTAATGAAAGACAATGTTGTGCATTGCAAGAAATGGATATATTTCTTGGGGTAGCAAATCTACGGGGATTGGCTTATTACAAATAAGTATAAATACAGTTTCGGCTTTCTCACCTTTAATGGAAGAGTAAATATCTGGATAGTATACAGTACAATAAATTTTTCACAATCAACGTTCAGAATCACGATTAGATGGTATCACAATTTCGTTATTAGAAGGTAAAAGTTATGTATATTTAGTATATATAAATCATATAAAGTGTGCTATGATAAAGATCCTTACGATATATCTATTTATATGTATTTAACATTAAAATATGGAAAATTTGTATCAGATATGTTTCCTTAAGTTTTAATGGATTTTTCTCGTGATAGTTTTAATTAATCTATTAGCACCGCTAAAAGTAGCCTCCTACACGTTGAAGCAAGAGAAATTTCCCACTAGTAATAATGTAATACTGAAAATTGAAGCTTTAAAGGTGACTGTTACTAAGATAGTTGAAACAAATTTAGATCTTGAGGAAGATAATGTCAGCTGGCAGCGTGAAGTAAAAATAATTGCTGAACGAATATTGACAGGACTACAATCAAAACTTAAATTTGAAATTCATCACAAAGTTGCACTATTTTTATCGCCAAAATATGGGCAATTAAGATGTTTACCCCCGGAACAACGGGAGGAAACTGTAAAATACCACGAAACTTTCACGAAAGAGGAGTTGTCATCTCCTGAGTATTGTGAGCGATGAATTGCCTCTTAATGATATTATAGACCAATGGAAAGACATTCCCGTTAGCAGTACTGAGGCAGAAGAAACTGCACTACAATTAGAATTAAGGTAGTACTCTTGTGCTTTATGGAAGCAGGAGGATGTCCTCAAGTGGTGGAGAATGAATGAGTCGGTATTTCCTCAACTTAGTAAGATGGCACGACATGTGCTATCTATTCCTGCCACCAGTGATCCCAGCGAGAGAGTGCTCAGCACAGCAGGTCGGATTTTGGAAAATCGGCGAACCAGGTTGAATGAAGATAATATATATGGCATTTTATTTATCCACAGTACCTATACCAGCGAATGATGATTGAATAAAGCGCCACCCTTCCACAAGTATATCTTGAATTTTGCACCTGGATTATTTACTTTCTCTTATTCGTGTAAACATAAATATATTCAAAATACATTTTTTTGTTTTCAATTGTAGTAATTTATTTCCCCATTAAAACTATGATTTACAGAAAACAGTGTAGAATTGTAACTGCTTTGCTGTTTATCCGTACCAATTTTGAATAAATGATCGAAGTTAGTTAGTTGAGTAACCTGATTATTCACAATTGGGCCAGATATATACATCTCCCAGAAAACAATAAAAAAGAGTGAATGTTCTTTTCGTTCTTCCTGAAGGGCGGCGCCCCATCCGGAAAAGATTATTAAGAGGACGCTTATAGAAAATGACTTTTGTGCTGCAAGAAGGATGAAAAAAAAAGTTAGTCCTTTTTTCGTCCTTTTCTGGAGACAACTCCACTAAATGTCCTTATTCCGAGTGTGGAATCCTTTTTGACTGAGGGATCACGATATATCTGTTATCGGGGAGACAATGGTAGCATTGGAGTAAATCGCTCAATAATTCACTAAAAAGTAGTTAAAATCCACACACAAATTTCAAAATGCCTACTCTTTCTCCACCTTTTGTTTATTACCAAGTCACAAGTACAGTAACTTGTTTATCTGTATTACCTGCTCTACCAGTTATCTGTATTACCTGCTCTACCAGTTATCTGTCCATTCAGGTATAGCTGCCCATCTATACTTGCAGTTACAGGTTAAGTTATTATACTTGAACTGTGCAGATACAGGTATTGCAGTTCAATCAAAGGCACTATACCTGCAGGTCAAGTACTACTTGTAAAACAAGTACCTGTGTAGCACTCTGGTCCACACACAAGTGAACCTCACATTACACTTTGTTCGATTAATTCGTTGAAACTAAAAAGCGGTGGTCCCAGCATGGACCCTTGAGACACACCGCCTATTTTTTTTTTTTGAGGATTTGAGACTATGTTATCACTTTTAATGTAATGAAAGATTACGGTTGTAAGGAAATGGATTAAGGTCCGATAGCTTTCGACAAAGAATGCAATAGTTGGTATTATCAAACGATGTTGAGAAATCAAGCAGTAATAAAACCGTCTGTTTTAGCTACAGCTCTAATATCTAAAATCATCTTACAAACGGCTGTTTCGTAGCATTCATCATCATGAAAAACATTTTGTTTGTATATACATATATAATTAATCAACATAAATTTGTTTTGAGATTTTTTGCCACGCCCGGTTATAGCTATTTTTGCTGCTCCTAATCAAGTGAGTTACGAACTCAAAATCAATTTGAAGTTATAATGACACCTATCCAAGTGGTTACAGGAATTTTTGAAATTATTTTATGAAAAATAAAATTGAAAAGACGATTTGCTGCTAAGCTGAAACAATGATGATTACATGAGCGACTCTGTTATAGTGTGATAGTGCAATGGGCTAGTTGTTATCAGAACAGTCTGTTCGGTGATAGCTATTTTGATATATAAG
The DNA here is from genome assembly GCA_963930735.1 of Dioctria linearis. NCBI lineage: Eukaryota > Metazoa > Arthropoda > Insecta > Diptera > Asilidae > Dioctria > Dioctria linearis. The sequence goes on from OZ005744.1 coordinate 182,001,846, forward strand.
TAGGTAAGGAATAGTTTTTTTTTTTAATTATGGAACATATACATCCCATCCCAACCTCGACAGGAAAATTACTTAGGCAGATGTTACAAAATGCCTTTCTTTAATATGGAACTCTACCGCAGTCTGGAGGCTTGCAAATATGTATACAGGTGGCTAGCCAATTATAACCACTTGCAAAATTGAGCTTCAAGCATTACGAGTTGCTTGTTTCAAAAATATTTTTATACTATTACTTAAATAGAAGTTCGGACTGTTTAGTGCAACAGTCTACTGTGTTGAGTCATTTGAAAATCAGTGTCGAAAATTATTTATATTGAATATTCTTTAGCATGTATGTATAATTGTGAGTTTGAGATTGGAAATTCTTATACGGTGCCAACAAATTTATGAAAGTAAGTTTTTGATGAATTTTGCATTTGAATTTTGAATGCAGAGGGTTGGATATTCTTGAATATTGCATTTTTGAATTTTTTTAAAAATGAGAAAGAAAAGATTTACTTCAGAGAAAGTTGCAGCGATTCTGTCCTTAATAAAAGGGAAGTAGCGAAATCGCTAGGTTGGAGGGCGTTGTGGTAAATTAAAAAGATTCAATTTATATCGTTGTATATGTAGTAGGAGTATATTTGTATGAACGTCGCCATGTGGTATTTTAGTTCGAGTTTATGAGCGTCACGATAGCCATGTAGAAATACTTTAATAATGAGATTTATCTTCGTTGTTTATTTAGTGGGAATACATTCAAATGATTCGCATCACCAAGTCGTAATTTCAGGTGAGGAGGCAGCGACAAGGAAGATCTAGTACAACTGAAGTGGAAGCAGCCACAAGGCAGATCTCCTATGATTGAAGTGGACGCACCCACAAGGCAGATCTCCTATGGAGAAGTTTTAGAAAAAGCAGATCTCCTCTAATAATATAAATATATAAGTGAATGACTGTATGTAACTGACATCTTTTATTGAGGTATTGATACCTTATTTCTATATACCATTTTTCATTTTAATTCAACTTTTGACCAATTGAATTAAACCTTGCGTCAAATAAATTAAACTTTAATTCAAAGAAATTCAACCTTAAGCCAAAGGAATTCAACTTTACTTCAAATAAAGCAGAATTTTAGTAAATTAAATTAAGCTGTGTAATTCATTTCAAATAAACAACTAAAATAACAATTTTAAGAGTTGTACATTATATTTCGTAGTGTCACGAATTTTTGTCAGTATGATGTTAATGAATGCTGACAGGGCGTAAGCCGGTTTGTCTCGTGTGGCAACAATGGGTCCGATGTGGTGGTTCTGTTTATTGTTTTATCCTTATTGTTTAATTATTTAATCTTTTAATGTGATTATTGTTATTTATTGTGATAGTTTCCTTTTTTTCGGAATGTGTCTATTGTTGTTTTTATCTCGAACTTTTCTAGTCAGTTTTTATCATTTGTAGTACTTTATTTTTCAATATTTTATCTGTTTTGACGAGAATTTTCAACAATCCATTGATGTGTTCCTTTTTTTTACATACCAAATTTTCAGGTAAAAAATCACATTGGTCATATTGGTTTCTGTCGTGTGCAAGATTAAGTTTAATTTATGGCTTTTCCCTTTGTTTTAGCCTTGATAATGGTCTACACTCGAAACCGAAATATTGGATTTTCGAGGAAATAAAATATGCATTAAAAAGAGCATGAGTTTTCTTTGAAACCAGCTGGAACACCGAGTTATTAACTCCACTTACACAATTCTCTCTTTAAAACTTTTATGAATAAATATAAAAAATGTGAAAGCGCAGATTGCATGCAACGAAACAGAATGGCAAATGATTGATTTTCGTAAATAAATGAGAAGCGTCGGAGTTTTCACGTTTTACTCTCCTAAAATGGTCCCGCGCTTTTGTGAAAACAGGCTTTTCTGAAATATTGACAGAGTTTGGTCGCATGTTGTTGCTGTAGTAATATTATATTTGAACAGCACAGTTTTGCTCTGAAGAGATTAAGTGGAAGAAACTCATGCTGGATTCTCCGATATTTTCGGGAAAAATCAGAATTTTACATCTCCTTTCAACATCTTGGCCAGAGCGAAATTTATCTTTTTCTTAAAATAGTGTGGTAGTGTGGCCCGAAGTACATTATTATGAATAGTTTGATAGGAATCATCGGGTAATCATACGTTCTCTCGATTTTTGTTTTTAATTCGTTGTCTCAATCGCTCTACAATAATGCATAGCCAAGTTCTCTTCCCCATTCATGCAAAAGACGAAAGTACCTGTTCGGTCTAAAAAACACGAAAAATTTTCAATTTTGTTCGCCTGCTTCTTATTAGGTTATCTTTGACCGAGGTGCGCTAGTGCTTCGCTTGTCACGGATTGAGCTACCTATCAGCTTCGGCTGATAATCTGGACTTCACGTCCAAGTCACACTCACTCACTTGCTACCATAACAAAAAGAAACCAAATTATAATACGCCGTTGACTATTATTGGTTCTTCGTGTCTTATCTTAAAAATTCCAAGAAGATATCAGTTAAGAACGGAAAACTAGTTGTAGATGATCCTGAAAGGCTCAGCTATACGATGCAGAACAAATGAACCATCAACAATTCAAAAGAAGTCTCACGGACCTGTGAGTAATTTGTTAAATAGGAAGACCTCTAAGAGTCACAATTGCCACCTAGGAAAAATTCAATTCAATTCAGTTTTATTTAAATAATTGTACATAAGAATCAATACAAATTCTTTTATTGTACTTAAAACAGTGGTTAGTTTTAATCACTCAATGAGGTTCTCTCCTTGGTATGAAAAGAAAGCTTCAGAATAATGAAAAAACCGAATTAGACATTAAATTCAAAAATTTACAGCCTGTAAGATAAAATGCAATATAATTCGATCAACCTTTCGAAAGACCCAAACCCATACCTAACTGAAATGATTCAGATTAAATCAACCAATTAAATATATGTTAATCATTAGAGGACATGAGAAGTGCCTTATATCTGACCGCCGAATCAGTGCGCTGGATATTAATTGGTAAGCGATTCCATGCGGAAACATCACGGACGAAGTGGGAGTCTCTTGAACAGAATATCATAATTTTTATGACGCAGAGAATTTGAAAATCTAAGTTGGGTAAAATGGTAAGTTGGTTTACCAGAGTAAATAATTTTGTGAAGAAAAATGAGTAATCGACGATAGAGGAACTCAATGAGGGAACACCCCAGTAGATTGTTACTGAACGAGGAAATATAATGATATCGCCTAGGTCCGTAGATAAATCTAACACAGTCATTGAACGCCACATTTAGCCTTCCTGAAGAAACAGAGCCAAAATGAGGGAACAAACGTCATTCACCGAGGGAACAACAATCTACCATTATTGAAATGAGGAAGAAGAAGTAATCTAACCAAAAGCATTCGAGTGTTTGTTGACAGCAGATTAGGAAAAAGCCAAATGCAACTATATATGTATTTTACCAATTATGTATCCTATATGATTACAGCATTTCATCTTAGTATACAAATACACACCCACATTTTTCACACACTCGCAAGAAGAGATTGGGACACCAAGAAGTGTAATGGGAGGGAGATCCAGGACAGTATGATCATGTCGATAAAAACGAATACACTGCGCCTTGTGAGGATTCAAACTCGTAACAGTTCAAATTTTTGAGACTCTCTCTAAGTCTGAATTCATACGATCAATGCAGTCTTCAGAAAGGCCAACAGGTCGGCTAAGGTAGAGCTGTACATCATCAGCATACAGGTATATGTTACATTTCTCAACAACATCGGCCAAGCCGTTGATGTACACGCTGAATAGTAGTGGACCAAGGATTGAGGCCTGGGGCACACCACAGTCAAGTTGCAAAATACCAGATTTAGTATTACCTATTTTGACAAATTGATGTCGGCCTGATAAGAAGCTATCAATAAGTGCTAAGGAAGATGATAGGAAGTTAAATTGCATTCCCAGCTTCCAGAGCAAATTAGAATGATTTATTGAGTCGAACGCTTTTGAAAAGTCAAGTAGCGTTAGAATACATACGTGATTCATATCGAGGGATTTCCGAATATGTGACGTAACGTCAATAAGAGCAGTCTCACAACTATGGAACTTCCGAAAGCCAGACTGGAAGGGACTGAATAGATTATATTCATCCAAGTAAAATGTTATTTGTCGTGACATTAATTTTTCGAACAAAAAACTAATTGGCCGATAGTTTCCAAGATCTTTCGCCTTATTCACTTTCGTCACTGGCAAAACCATTGCCACCTTCCACTGCGAAGGAAATTGTGAAAACGTGAGAGAACTATAATAAAGTGTGGGGAAATCCGATCAGTTCCAGTAGCCCCCAATTTAATAAGAGTTTATCGCACTAATGAGCTCAAACTCATAAACGCATTTGAAACTAAAAGATAGATTATCATACAACAAACACAAACAAACGTTTACTATTCAAATAAAAACAGACACAAAACTTTACTTAAAAAAAAAAAAAAAAATTGTATGACTTACTTATCGCTAAATGTACAGCAAGAGCAATTTTGTTCACACTTAAGGCCCACATACGTAAATTATGAACTCGTTCAACTCCATCGATACCAAGAAATATTTGCATTACTTCAGCATATTGCAGATACGAGGGTGTTCCTTCCATTAATACCTATTAAGAAATAAAAAGTAAATTTTACTAAATATGTACTCAGTGACACAACGCAAAATATTCAAATCCAGTGTTTGTTTTGCCCTTACCAAAATTGCGTCCTTCATTATACCAAATGTCGTATACAGGACAATGATGGAGAACACGAAGGTACAAATGGGATCAGCGATGGCCCATTCTGGCTTAAAATAAATGACTAGTGCGGCTATGAAAACCCCAACAGCTTGTATTGCATCACCCAGGACATGAATAAATGCTGCACGCACGTTAAGATTTTCAATTGGGGGGGCAACAGAAGCAGCAGCAAGATACATTGCCTGAGATGTGCTTTGTTGATCACCTGTATTCTCTGCGGCGAAGGTAACAGCACCACCTCCTACAGTAGTAGCAGTAGCACTTATACTCCTCAACGCTTGACCATTTGAGGAACTGATACTTTCGATTGTTGTAGTCTTATTATTATCTTTGTCCTCTTCGGATTCTGTGGGAGCCAACCCACCTGATATACGAGCAACATCGTTAGGGGTAGTAGTAGTAGATGTATTAGTATCATCAGCAGCTTCAGCTGAATTAGAGTTTTTGCGAGAGTTCTTTTTACTATCTCCCTTAGTGGTTATAGTGGTTGCTGTTTTTGATGTTTTACCACCATGAGAATGACCGTGGCCATGTAGTTGGAATCCCATTCTGTAAATAGAATAAAGTTTTCAAATTAGTTTCATGAATTTAAAAGAGAATTCCTGAAACAGTACCTAAGCATCCTTTCACAGTGGCGCGTAAATGATTTCGTACTTTATTGCCTTCAGAATTCAAGTTTCAATTTGAGATTGTTGAGAGAAATAGTAATATAAAACCGAACAACTTGGGATTTGATTGCTTTAAGTAAGTGAGCTGAGTGAAATGGAACAGTTGATTTTTAGAATCACAAACTTCATACACCCCATACACATACACAGAGAAACCTATTCATGAAAACCTTTGGAAATGTTTTCATTAGCACACGCTTTTTATCCTTCTGCAGTGAAAATAAATCCGGACATAAAGCAAACAAGAAAGTGACCATTACCATATATTAGCGATCATTCGCTGAATATAGCTTTGAGGAGTGCTCGTAAAGATTCCTGAAAGTGATAGCCACCATCCTTGATGGCTAGTATAGACTCCTAAGCTAAGACAGACGTCTTCTCGCCTTTCAATTTTTTACGACTTGCAAGTTCACCGTAAAATCACAAAATAAAGAAAGAGATTTCGTGCTCGTTTTTGGGATTTTGTGAAAATCTTTACAAAATGGAAGTTTTATTGAAGCAAAGCTCTATATAGGGTGCTAGATACGTTTTTATTGACTTGTAAACGTAGTCATTCGTATATGTCATTTTCCATTCAGTGCGTAGTTTACATACATGCAGCAGACAGATGATGGTCTCCACAGTAAACATAATAAAAATCAAAATTGGTTTTCATGTTTCTCTCGTATTTACACAAACCGATGAGCTTCAGTAGTTTTTCAAAGAATTCAGCTTGCATATGCGCACAATTTTCTGCACTTTGATGTTAATTTAGTTTCTATTTTATTGCAAGTGCGGTTTTTATGATCAATCGAAAATGGATAAACAGTATTAACAGTAATAATAGTAACAGTTATGTTTGCACTTTTTTCTTCGGCGATGTTCTCTTGAATGATTTTTATCGTCTTCCATGGTCCTCTTGGGCTCAATTCCGTGTCCTATTTTTTCCATTTGTTGAAGATTGCTCTTTTGATTTTGTTAAAATTTATTAGCCGTAAAATATGTCGTTTTCCTTTTGGAGTTAGTTTGTTATTGGGAAGAAGGAAAGAAGGATTGGATGGATGGATAGATTGGGAAAGATGTTGGAGCGCCGATGGTTCTCTGGAATGTCGGCCAGAGCAAGGCCTATTGTTCCTCTCCAGACTTATGAGCAATTGCTCATAGGTCCCAGCCGGGCGCTTTTACAAGACTGAGTATTGGGCCCCCCAATCCTCCTCCCCTGCTTCATACAGCTCGTCCAGGAGGTATGGGACAAGGAATCTGTAGCGCTTTCCTGAAAGAGCTCGAGGATGATAGAGAAAGTGAGTCACCGCTTTGGACTCTTCTTCACAACCCCTGCATCCAGGATCATCAAAAAGTCTCATCCTGCAAAGGTGACCCCTGAGAAGAGATTGTTCGATGAGAATTGATACTGGTGTTCTCAGGGTTCGCTTGCTTAGTCCCAAGAGCTTATTCGTTAGGCTTGGGTTAGGTTTACCCCATAGTTCCTTTGTAGTTCTATCCGAATTATAGAGACACTGTGTTTTGGTGCAATTCCGATTATGGAAGAAGAATTCGCCGAGGCAGCACTAAGACGAGCAAGCTCGTCCGCCCTTTCGTTTTCGGCATTATCTTTGGATTTGGAGCCATCAGTGGAGATAATAACAGGGTTTGTAAGTGGCTGAAGCACAGAATGTGATTCCCATTCTGCCCTGGATAGAATTCTGGATTTAAAATAATATCAAAAGAATAAAATGAGATTTTGGTTGATATATGGAATCAGTTTGATAGTTTCTGTTCTATGCCGTCTGGCTATGTCGGGGGAAGAGGATAGGACTTTTTCTGTTGATCAACAACGACTGTTATATTTTCATTTAGAGATTAAAACTCCCGGGAATATTGCCATTTTCAAGGAAAATTTCCGAGAAGTTTTCAAAATTGCTCGGAACTTTGGGAGTTCACTTCAATCACTGGGATCTGCAACCTCATCAAGATCTTTTAATACGCTTCAAGATACATTTCTTCAAAGTACCGGAAATATGAGTGCAGAACAGAACTTATGGTTTCTGGATTATGGTTATAAAATCAGTGAGAAGAGCCTGTTTTTGATTTTTTTCAAGTTCTTTTTGGACCTCTCGGTAAGGAGCTAAGCACTTTTCTATCTCACGTTGAACTTTAAGACTACGGTCCATTGATGGGTCATTATCAAGGAAATGGTTTTCTAATTTTTTAGCAATCGCAAATCCTTCTCTTAATGATTTAAGTGTGAAATTTTGCTCTGCGGCATCACTCTCAGGATCAGTGTCTGAACTTGGTAAATCTGTATAAGTTTCGTTGACCATGGCCACTAACTCCTCTTCTGCTAAATTTGTTTCGGCTAGCAATTCTTCCACATCCCGAATGGCCAAATCTTTTAATCCCTCTCCGCCTAAGGAATGAGCTAAATCAACAATAGCACGATATTCATCAACCACTGGTTGAATTATATTATTATGTAGAACCACTTCAGGCCATATAGGTTTCCAGCTACCATTTAATGTGGAACATTTTAATTCCTCTACAGCCAAAGCAACTATTTTTACGCAGTCCAAAATTGTAAGATTCTTCCATACTTGACTGACGGTTAAGCTAGAATCCGAATCCATTTTATCTAAAATTTTCTTAAACGTTCGCCTGATATAGTATGCCTTAAATGTTGATATAACGCCCTGATCTAAGGGCTGGATTAATGAAGTTGTGTTAGGTGGCAGAAAAACAACTTTGACATTAGGATGACTTAGCTCTTGAGGATGTCCAGGAGCATTATCCAATAGCAATAAAACCTTAAAATTAATATTTTTCCGAATCATGTACTTTTCTACCTCGGGGACAAAGCAATTCAGAAACCAGTCCTTAAATAGGCTAGAAGTTACCCAAGCCTTTTTATTTGAACGCCAATGCACAGGTAATTTTGCTTTGTCTAGAGATTTCATTGCTCTTGGATTTAATGATCCATAAATAAAAAGTGGTTTAGTTATGAAATCTCCAGAGGCATTGCTACAAAACAGTTATGTTATGCGATCCTTCGCAGCCTTAAATCCGTGAGCAGTTTTTTCGTTTTTTGAAATATAAGTGCGTTTTGGCATTTTTTCCAACATAGGCCTGTCTCATCAGCATTAAAGACTTGATCAGCAGTATAGCCGTGTTCCTCTATAATTTTGGCCAGTTCTTTTGGATATCTTTTAGCAGCAGCCTCGTCAGCTGATGCGGTTTCTCCTTGAAGTTTCACGTTGTGTAAAGAAAATCTTCTCTTGAAATTTTCGAACCAGCCTTTACTTCCTGAAAATTCACGAATTGAGGTCTGTTGGTCAAATGATTCTTGGGAAGTTGATGGTTGGCCAGGTAAAGCTGGCGCTGGTCTGGTTTCTTTTAGATGGTTAAACATTTTAACCGCCTTATACCTGATGACATTACCATCTAACGGCATTCGTTTTTGGGTATTGTCCTCTATCCAAATCATTAAAGCTTTTTCCATGGTTTCCATAATAACGTCTCGAGCAAGAGATGTTTTCTTTGCACTTATGGAAGATGCAGCTGCAACGCTCTTCCTTATTTTATGGTAACTAAGAGTTATTGTGTTTCTTTTTAATTTTGTTTTTGTTTCTTTCGGCCTAATGGACTAATTTCCTAGAAATTTATGAAATTTAGAAGAGTAATTTTTAATTTAAAGAAATTTTACAAATTCACTGCCCAAAAGTATAAGTCAACCAAAATCCTATTGGCTTTAAATGTAAACTGAACTGATTGTAAATGATTTAAGATTTTAATTTCACACTTTCTGACAATTTTTATTTTTTAGAATCACTGAAATTATACAAAGCTTCTTCTCACTACAAGAAATCAGTAACAAATGACTTGAAGGCAGAAACACATCCAGGCCTCGAGGCTTCCTCGAGGCGTTGTCAAAATTCCTAACACGGGTTTTTAAATGAGGCAACACAAAATCAAGCCTGCAGCTAGCCTCAAGGCCTAGCCGCAAGGCGAGCTTTGCTCAATGTTGGAATTTTTCTCGCTCAGGCCTACTTCTGTCAACAGATTTTGTTTCTTTTTTAATTTTGTTCCGTTAAATGAGGCTTGCCTGGATGTGTTTCTGCCTTCAGTTACAACCTATGTAGATATGTATACATACATATGTATTTAAAAAAACACGCCAACTCAGATTGTTTAAATTTGAAAATGTAGAATTTATTTAAAAAAAAGCCAACTTAAATTATACAAATTTAAATTTTGAAACCGCATTAATTAAGGGTTTTTCTGAATTTTGAAGCCGTGTAAATTCAAAACCATGCTAGAAAATATCGTGTTAGCCAAGGGTGTGCTACAATTTATCAACCGTGTTATTCAAGTACCGTGTTAATCAAGGGTACCTGTACAACAAGCGTACATCTGATATTTCCTGTCAACGCGTGTTACGCGCTTAAAATTTTTAATCTGATTCCAGCTTTATTTGTCTGTTATCTGGCACATAGCCTTCTTGTTGTTTAATTCCAGTAGCAACTTTCAACCTTTTTAATGAAGTCATAACATTGAACATTTTATCTGTCCCAACCTACTGCCCGAGGAGTACATATGTATATGGAGTTTCTTATATGTGTGTGAAGTGCAATCGTCCGTCGATCTTATGACGTATCTCATTGAATGATCATAGATCTAGGATATCCAAAGGTATTTCGAAGGCCTTCGATATAGTCTGGCAGACTACCTTTTTAGCCAAACTCGAAACTTTTAGTCTGAACTCTGTTTTACAATCTTGGATTGAAAGTTTTTATTTTAAATCAATTGCAAAATGCACACCTATATAATTTTCGATGCCACCAATTGTGTTCTCGTTATATAAATAACGGTGTGGCTCAAGGCTCGATCTTCTCTTCAACTTTATTCATTATAAGTTAATTACTGATCGACTGTCTCTTGCTTTCAATCCTATCCCTAGCTTTGCAGTGATAGCACATTTGTTTGAGTTTATATGTCTGACTACACTCATAAAACAACATCCTACCCGTTTATATCAAACCATTTATACGAATGATATGAATATGGAATAGTTTACTATCTTCTGTTTTCCTTTTTACTACAATCTGGGAGATGCAAGAGCATCCTGGAATTTTCTAACTCATCAAAATTCCGCTAATTTTTATCTTCCACAAAGATTACTACATCTCCCACCACGCACTCTTGTGAATTAGATCATAATTAAGCAATTTTTCATATCACTATACTTCAAAACAAAACACAGATTTTCATCAACTTATCATTATCACCTCGAAATTTATAATCACGAATACTAAAACAGATTTGTTGTTTCCAATTAACTGGGATTTACCTAACTTTCATCCGTAAGGCAATACAAGTCGCTCTTCCGTTGACTGGATCGAGTTTGACTATAAATTTTCAACAGAACAAAGAGACGCATTACACCAATCCAGTTGAATCTAGTGAGCGATTGAAACAGTCCGCAAGTCCTGCTGCATAATTTTATATTCATTTGACTCTGTGCGTTGCTTGCGTCCAACGATGAGAAGAGCAAGGATTTCAGTTGTTGTTGTATTGTTTTTTTTTGTCTACTACTACCGCCGCTGGTGAATGAAGAGTACACAACTGGTATATGAGGATAAACGATTCCACCACGAAATCCTGGGTGCCCGATGTTAATACTATACTATGCAAAAATGCAAATCCTTTTCATCCGTTGTGTTGCTGCTACTGATGGTACTGGTTCTGGTACTGGTACTGCTGCTGCTCCTGCTCCTGCTGTTGTTAGTACTGTTCCCTGTGTGTCAGCCGATGTGTCCGTTGCCTCCTGATTTATATACACGAGGACCCCAGCTGAACATTTTGTTCATTTTGCGGTCAACAAGCTTCTGTCAGTTGCTTCGATGTAACTAAAACGGGTGGGATTGCAACGAACAATTTTTTTTCCGTGCATATTACCAACCAGAGCTGATATCCTCTACTCAGCTATGCTATTTTATGTATAGTCAGTTGGGTTTTGTACAACTTTTTCTTTCTGGTTAAATTTTCTATGGAATTCCATATGCACATATACCACACATGTCCTTGCTGTTTCTCCTCTCCTGCACAGAGTGCAAAGTCATCTAAAATGCTAGACAAGACTCAGTGTGTAGTAAACTGTTCAACACTAAATTCGTGGATCCAATTTAAAAATGGAATGGGTAGTTTCCAATGAAGGCTATAAATCAATAGAAATCTCACTCACATGTTTTTCTATGCTGCGGTGTCTTCTATACATAGGTATGTATGCACGGGTTTAGTTCGAAAATACATACCTACACCAAGGCGGATAGAACAGAATTGGATTAGCAGTTAACCTCCAAGACAGTAGTTCCGGTATCTTAGTTTTCCGGAAAGCATAAAGTTGTAGTTAGCATTCGTAAACAAAACAAATTCAATTTCACAAACCAGTGAACAAAATTTTTGTTGTCATATTTGAGTGAGTACGGAGGTGGTGGTTTGCCTAGCCCAGCCTAGCCTACCTAACTATACCCTACCCTACCCGTTGGTTGGTTGGTTAGTTGGTGAGATTGTCAAAGTCATCAGAGTCCTTTTGTAAATATTTTTAGTGGTTTGTTAGTTGGCACTTCTGGGCAGATATCCAGAAACTTTAGACCACCACCGCACATCTATGTAGTCTCCTCTATGATGATGGCCTCTCCTAATTGAATGTGTGGCTCTTTCTGTTTGAGTATCACTTCACTTGATTCTAGTGGGACTATTTTCCTGTGGTGTCGTGGGTCAGAACGATGAAGAAGCACAGGACAGCCGCCTACTATACCAGTCATCCGTTGGGACTAGTTTTGTGGGACGTGAGATCTACACTTATTTTCCTGAGTGTGTTTTTGCACGTGTTTAAATAAAAGCCTAACTCTATAGTCCAAGGTTTTTTTTGGTGGTGCGGCTTTCGGGTACCATAGTTAGGAATGGTTCAGTTGGAATCTCTCACTTTGGACTTTATTAGAAGAGTCTTTACTTAAAAACTAGATTCGTCCTTGTTAGAGGCACTAGTTTTTTTTTTACATTGTGTCAGCAAAGTCCTTCCGTTCATTTTGTTGGGTTGGGAAGTATTTGATTACGTGTGGAAGTGTTAAATTCGTTGAGACTTTTTTTCCTTTTATGTTTGTCTGTACGATGACAAGGTCTTTCGAATCAGACCCTCAGCAAATATCCTGGAAATCGTGGGTATGTACTATGTGTAGAGGTATGTGTGTTTCTGGTGTTAGAAGGATGCATTCATCTAGATATATAACCAAATATATGTATATAGGTATGTGCGGTGAACTTGTCATCTCGAATATGAAATTTTTTCTCTTCCTTTTTTTTTTTTGTGTGAAAGCGGTGAATTTACTTCTCATGTGGTATATTTCTGCACAGTAAAGGAGTAGTGAATAAATGGAAAAAGTTCGTTAGGCAGTTTGCTATCATATTAAGGAAGTCGTGTATTTGGTTTGTTTCCTCGAGTGGAAAAAGGCGGTAATGAGGGTTTTTTTTGTATGTTTTTTAAGCATCATAGATGAAAGTATAAAAGTTACACGCTCCTGAAAGTGTTATCTTTTAGTGGTGCAGGTAAATAGGATAATGTGTATAATAATCACTTTTCAACTTATAGACAGTAATTGGTAAGCGCGCTGGCTGTCATCCCAGAGGTCGTAGATTCGAATCCCAACTTGACACGGTCCTGCGCTTTTTCCTTTTAACTTTTATATGTAGTGTTATACTTTCTCCGTCTTAGCGGGTTAGCACAATGGGTCATCTCGGTCTCCGTGCATAGGATCTTTCGTTCACCAGTCACGAAAAAAAAAACCAGTAGAAATGTTACGGCCTCATGGAAAACTACAAAGAAACACTGAACAAGTAAGAGGTGTCGGGAATGAAAAGGAGAGTTATAAATTTTTAAAAAAAAATATTTTTACAGTGCCATTTCGATAGGTCGAAGATCTAATCATTTCGGAGGCTTTGTTCCTTAGGCTCAACATTGATAACGTTTCGGCGGTAAAATTCAATTGTTGTCTGGCTATAATGGGACGTTGCCAAATTAGGCCAAAGCATTATATCTGTGTGACCTGATAAACGGAAGAGGCTTTTTCTGCAAACATTCTTTTACATAAATTTTACCGTTGACGCTCCCTTTTGTGATGAAAGGTCTGGATTTCCAGCCACAGGAACAAATCCTTTGCAAGATAAGGTATTTTTGTGGGAACTTTGAAGCTCTGCTCACTTTGAATTTTTCGACTACTCCTCCCCGACGTGCGGCAACAAATACAATAACTTTCGTCATCCATAACGCAGCAGGACAGTTTCATTAAAAAATTTGTGTATAGCTTTCGGGAACGAATTTTCCACATGTTATGCTTCGAAATATCACGATCAGGATCGTTGAACACATTTAAACTTCTCAGCTTCAGTGTTTTTTTCGTGTGCTGAATGATAGAGTTCGGAATTTTAAGTTTCGCTGTCGCATCCCTGAAAAAGAGGTTGGATGTCTTTTGAAGAGAGAGAAGTTTAATTTTGTGCTCCTTTGTTGCATCACGTCATTCTTTTTTCACCTCCGATCCAGGTTTCCTGTGAGTTGTTAGCCTTTTGAATAAATTTTAGATGGTGCTCTTAGGAATTTTAAGAAATTTTGTCAACTTTGCTTGACACTAATATGGGAACTGCTTTTTACTTTTTGATTTCATTGTTATCAATACCGTGCCAAATGACTGATTGAGAAATATATTTAAAGTAACATGTGTGGCGAAGAAAATGAACGCTATCGATCAGTTTTTTTACATTTTCATTCCGAACACCCCCTATGTATGTCGAATATCGAAATTTAAGACCTCAAAGTACCTATGTAGGAATATTTGCAGTTGGTGGTCATAAATGAATACATGAAACAGGTGATAGGTTCAAGTATTAGAAACAAGAAAATGTATAGAAAGTATGTGTATCCGTCATACAATTTTTATTTATATTTCCGGTGATCCGTAGCGTATCGAATTGGAAACAGGGTTCCCGTAATAGCTAACATAATACCATTCACGTGCATACCCAGTTCGAATACCTTTCATATTTACGGTGCAGTGGAGTTTGAAAAATTGAATTTCTCTCTCTCAAAATTCATACATTCATAATACCAACCCAGACGCTGAATCTCCTTCAAAATGTTAACTCCTTTCTCTGATGTGGATATTCCGAAGACCAAGTGTGTAGATTACAAAAGTTCATTATTCCATTCCAGGATTCTCTCAGAATTCTTTTCTGCTTCCGAAGCTCGATTCTAATAATTCTTGACCAGACATGATCATGGTGATATTGATTCTGTCCTGTCTATCTTGACTCAGGACTACCTAGTACTTATTTGTGAGTCGTTTGTAGTTATGAAAACAAATATATTCAATACAAGGGAGGAATTATTGTCGCGGATCGGAAATGCTACCAATAAACTTAGGGACGGTAAGATAAGGTCGACGAATATCAAACGAAGATTAAGACTAAGGGCAGTGTCGTGCATTAGTAATAATAATAGTTTTCTAGTGTGGGAGCTCAGTGCAAGTAGAAACAATTAGCAGAGCTCATGAAGACATGACAAGGCAGTCAACTGATTCTAATAAGAGTGCATATTTGTTGACATTTCTACACGCTTCCATTGCTTCACGTTCGATGGTTTCACTTGTTACTTAGTTTTTTTTTTTTTTTTTACATTTTATATGATACCCGCTTTCCTGTTTGATATAATATGTTCTAAGTAGAGCTGAAAGTATCCGGATAATTTGCTATCCGAAATTATCTGGAATAATTAAGATCAGATTTCTCAAATCCGGGTATTCGGAAAATACAGATCCTAGTATTCGGATCTGGATCTGAACTATCCAGATCTGATTCCGAACTATCCAGGTCTTGATCCGAACTATCAGGATCTGAATCAGAGCTATACTGATCCGAATACAGACTAAGCAAAAAATGTTCCAAATATTCTCCAGATTGCATTGCTTCATTGCAAAAATGGAAGTATCATGAAATTCATATTTTCACAATAAAGAAATGCAATCTGGATAATCTTTGGCTTAGTGCGGATATCAGGAATCGGATAGTCTCTAGTATTAATAGGATCATGTTCTCTTTTTTTCATTGAAAGAATGCATTATTTATGTCAGGGTTTGCCGGTAATGGTTTAATGCACGCTGTTACAAGTTACGGCAGTGTTTTTCGGTAACAATTGTAATGCACGTTATTACGACAGGATTTTCCGGTAACGCTAGTGCTATGTGTTAGTGTTATATGTAGGAGCTCAAAATCAGTGGACACGCGGCAACAAGGATCATAACCCCAATAACCGACTTGGATTATATTAATTTACTTTTGTTCATTTCAGCACATTTCACAATGTGGCGATAACTAATTTAGTTCACAATTTAATCAGTACTACCAACGTTACTAAAAGAATGCACTGTGAAACCCGATTTGGTTTAAACTTCGTTTAAACTTGGAGGATGGTTTAAACTCGACTGTGAAACTGGCCATAAGAAGAAAAAAAAGACTCGATAATGGATTTTGCATTGAAAGTAATGTTTTTTTTTTCTAGAGAATTGCGTTTTTTGTTTAGCAATATCAAGCTATTAAGTGAGGATAAAACGAGTTGAATTAAATGTTGTTGACATAAAATGAAATTAGAAATAGAAAACTTTTTTTTACATCTAAAACGATACAATTTAATGTATGTTTGTTTAATTATACCGGTTTCCATTTATCACGTTTTCTAGCAGAAGGTTTTCATGCAGTACTACACTGACCTGAACTGCTAGAAAAAGTGTACGTCAAAATGACCCTGATCTACACTCGAAAAATCGGCGATGTTACACCGGAAAACGCACACATCTATCTCTGAGAAATGTTTTTGCTGAATGTCAAAACAAATGTAAAGTGAAATTAATTTTAAAGAAAGGTGAAGTTGTAAGAACTCATTTAATTAATAAAATAAAATGATAAATGCTGTTAAAAATTTTATTTTCTGCGCTTATAATTATAATATGCCATATTTTGCTCGGTGTTGTTTTTTCAGAATATGTCAATCTGACAAATTACACGAATATGAGCTACTAACTATATACATACATTCTCATCGCGTTAAAAGTTGTTCCATTGAACTCGTTTGTAATTGATCGGCTTGCACTTTTTGTAAAAGATCAATGGAAATCGACATTAAATAACAAACAAAGCAAAAACACGAATCTGACGTTAATTCGAATTGACATTAGCAAGTTAACTTGGTTAAACTTGATTAATTTCTTCTTGCCTTTCCACCCTAAAAACCGAGTTTACTTCACACACCGATAGGGTTTTATATATCTTTACAATTCAAAACTCCTTAAATAATATGAGTAAGGCTTTCTAATGAGGTACTCTACAAGAGTTGATAAAGGATATTTTTTTATCTTACATGTTTCTTATAAAGAATTGTAAGCACAAATAAAAATAAATATTTTCGCAAACTTAACAGTTAGGTTATTCTTAATATTTTTTTCGTTCAGTGCACACAGCCACACACACACATCCGCATAAGAGAGATTCGTTTCTTTTTTCTTTTTTTTTTCTTTTTTGTATCAAGAATTTTTGCATATTTTAATGGCAATGAAGCTATTTACATTTTGAGTACAACATTGAGAGAAGTGAATAAATTTGTGTTCCTCTACCCACTCGCCCACTCCGCGCGATCCTTATAAAATGACATGATAAATATATGCACATAAATATGTCTTAATAAGGAAGAGCTAAATTCTAAAGTCCTTTACAAAGTTTGAAAACTCAATTGGAGATTTTGAAAAGTCTAAGTCTAAATAAAATTTTCCACAAGAGGCAACCGTCCAAAACGTGACATTCGATAACTCCTTCCGTCTATCTCCATTTTCCGGGGCTATTGGTGGTGGTGGTGGTGATGGTGATGGTGATGATGGTTATGGTGGTGGATGGAGCTACTGATAACTGGTGTGGTGTTAAGTTTTTTCAACGATGGTTTATGTAAAATGTGGAGAGACTTTAAATTTTTAGTGCAACCGAAAATAATTTTTGCTTCCACATATTTTCCTTGAAAATGATTTAAGCTAAGGACATCAGAGAGAAAATCGATCTATGGATGAATTTTGTCATGGTTGTTTTGTGGATTGGATTAAGAAACTCTTACGATATCGGTACCAAGCTAATTCTCTATGGATGAGTTATGTTTCATGATGCAATCAAATGATTTGAAGATAGTAAATCATATGTCAACGAATTTTAATACGAACATCCCATCGCAATTGGATTATATCGCTGTTACCAATGTTGATAAGGTATTGTTTCATAGCCAACTATGTCCAACGAGTAACGTTGATCATGCATTTTGTATTTAACGTGTTCTTTTGGACTGTGACACTCTGCTGGCTTTGAATCATTTTCCTATAGAGATTACAAGAACATCCATATGGACCTCCAACTACGTGCAGACTTTCTTAATTTGCCTAGGCTGGATATTTTCTCAATGGAGTCGGTTGACGACAAAGTCAATCTGCTTATATATAGCTTTTTAAGCGGCATGTACCATTGCGAAGGCAAAATGTTTTATCTCAGCGTTGTCCATGGTTACATTCAATTATCGCTAAAAGGCATCTACTACTGCGTCAATATAAAGCCACAAGCAACCCTCTTAATTCATAATCTTTACAAACAAGTTCGAAACATTGTGACGCGTAACTTGGATCTGCCAAGAAGTCGTTCAATAGCACTAAATTGAATCCTGATTTTCCAGTAAAAAGAACTTTGGAGCAATATCCGCTCACTTGGTGTTGCTGGTAGCGAAACTCCACAATGCAATATTGATGCTGAGACCTTAAGTGAGTGTTTTGCATCTTCTAGTCCTATAGTTCCTAATAGTTATCTAGTGTTGGATAGACTTTTGCATTAAATTGCATTGACGATATTGACGTTCTCTTTGCAATATCTGCTGTTAAATCTACTGCACTTGGGCCTGATCTGCTCCCTCCGAAATTCATCAAGATAGTTGCTCCTACCATTGCTGATATTCTAGCACATATTTGCAATTATTGTCTTGAGCTTCTCAATTCCCGTCCTTATGGAAAAAGCCCTCATTGACCCTGTTCCCAAGAAGCCTCGTGCTAGTGGAATTAGTGATTATAGGCCTATTAATTTGTGAAAAATTTGTCAACAAAGTCCTCGAAAAAGTCATTTACACAATCAGATCACCAAATATCTTGACCAGAACCAGCTTCTATCATCTTACCAATCAGGTTTTCGAAGCGGACATATGTAGCTGCGAAAGTGCCCTTCTGAAGGTTTCAACGGATATTATCGAATAATTAGATCTAGACGATTTAACTATCCTTGTCTTATTGCATTTTAGCGAGACTTTTGACTCAGTCGATCTTAATTGGCTCCTTTTAAACTTTCGAATTATTTCAATTTTTCCTCTTCAGCCATTAATCTGATCAGAGGTTTTCTTTACTGTAGACAACAAGCAGTCAAAGTTCAAGGCTCTATGTCGAACTTTCGAGATGCCACCTGTGGAGTACTCCAAAGATCAATCATAGGTCCTCTCCTATTCAGTCTCTAAATCAATGATTTGCCTGAGGTAATTATGGATGTGAATATTCACCTATATGCTGATGATGTGCAGATTTGCTTGAGCAGGCCAATTGGGAAGACTTAACGAGAATTTATGACTGGTCGATAGATAATAAACTGAAGCAACACAGACTTGCTGATCTATAGAAACAACCTCGAGGCGTCAGAGCTTCCATGGGTTATTTTAAATAACTTTGCTTTGCCCTTCTCTAGCCCTGTAAAAATTTAGGTGAAGTCCTGAACACGCAATTTACGTGCTGCAGTCATGTTACCAATATCTTAGGCAAAGTATATGGCTGCTTTAGGCAATTGGGAGTCAGTTGGTATTTATTATATTCAGGTTTGAGACTGAAACTGGTACGTAGTTTGATTCTTCCCCACTTTATGTATGGCACAATAGTATCTCCCTAGTTAGACTCACTCTGTCGTCATAAATTGGCAGTTGCATTCAACGACTGTACTAGTTAATTCACCCCTTGGACACTCTCTTGATACTCATTTTTACTCATCGTGAATTGTATTTTCTTCATAAACTAATTCATAAAAAGAGACCACAATATCTTTAAAACAAGCTGCAATTCTAACGCTCTTTAAACATTCTTCTGCCATGCTGTCATTCCCATTTCAGGGAGAGTTCTTATTTTTTCCAAACTACACGTAAGTGGAATATTATACCCTCTAATATTCTTAGCGCGAACTCAGGCAGAAATTTTCTTTAATTGTAAACCTCTCTGGAGTTTTATTAGGTGCATTTCGTGGCTGTTCTTAAACTTAATTTTAATCTTAATATTAATCTTAATTAAGTACATTTCCTTCTTTGTTTTGATTTTACTAGCCGCCATTGTGTTTATACATTTCCGGTATTGGCACATATAAATTTATTCTTACTCCTAGTCTAGTCCTATTCTAGCGTTGTTGCAGTGAGCTTTGAAGACTTGGTGCCAGAGGCAGAGCAGAGTTAGTCTCTGCTGGGTACCTGGCCATAGTATGTACCAAGGACGGAGGCAGTTGAGTTCATAGGAAAGCCGGTAAAATTTGCGAACATTTTACTAGATTTACAGACTTGCAAGCTGGCTAATCACAGATGCGGAGAGCTAACCACAGGCGCAAATTCAAGACCCAATAGAAACTCTAGTACGAAGGAATCGGAATGATGTGCAAAATTTTATTGCCGTTACCACAGGATATTGTTGCCCCTTTTGCCAATTTGCGAAACGAATTCAAGCTATATGAGAAAGAGGTTGATCTGCTTAACACCTGTGTCGCTGTGTGAATGTCACAAGGATTACGCTTGATAGCTAGCTTTCCCGCCAATTGGAGAACCTAGTATAGGTTCATTAAAACTTGCAACTGGTTTTGACCCCCCCCCCCCCCCCCCTAAATTCAGAAATTGAGCAATCATCTTTAGGTAGGGTCCCAATGAGATGGCATCACAATGAATCATCGATGGTCCCACCGCCACTTAAACCTAGCCTACCCTTAAATATATTACTCTTTTCCCCCCTCCTCTACCCTCTCCAATCCTACTACTTATTTTTCTGATGTAATTTATGACTTGAAGAATATCTTTAAGTCAACGTAGACGTTGAACAAAGATTGCGCCTTGTTATCACAAATGAAAAAATAAAAAAATGTAAGATACATAGACGGAAAGAAGCGATAAATTGAACACTTGAGTGAAATTTTCTTATGCTATCATGCATCAATTCATACACTACTCACTGCTCTGTTTCGAATGTCCTTGTCGTTGTTGTTGGTTGGTATTTTGTTCCTAAAATTTTCTTCATAAAATGAATTTCTTTTCTCGGACAATTCCATCCAGGAAAATGTTTGTCTTGCCCCTTCGTTACTATAATATTCCCAGAGATTTTGTCATGCTCCTATACTATATAGGGAGATTCAGTTGATTTATTCGTCCTCACGTTGACTTGTTGACTTTTATAGATAGGTTGGTAAAAGTTCGTGTCTTAGCGAAAAGGACAGTATTAGATATACGCAGTACGTATGAAGTGGCCTTCATTCAAGATACCATTATCAGCATTTTTGTATGTAAATATTTTGTATATACATAAATATAGTAGGTTACATGGTAATGGCAAGTTTTTGCAAAAAGCTTTCTCCCTCCCTCCCTCCCTCTATCACTACAGATTTCTATATATACGTTTAGTTAAGGATGAACTAAAATACAAACTTAGATAAGGTTGTGAGAAAGATTTATTGCTGTAATCAATTTTATTTTCTTAAATATATTTTGGGGAAGAAAATCCCATATTGAACCACTTAATGCTAACCTGTCGGTCAGCACAAAACCGCAAAATAAAGCCTAAAATAAGACACGGTCGGGAAGATATAGTTCTATTTTTGGAGCAAAAAACAAAAACATAAATAAATAAAAATAAACAAAAACAATTTGGTTAGCAGGTGCCCTTACTAAAAGCCAACTTTATTATATTTTTGCTCTTCACCCGCAATGTTTTGTAAATTTAAGACTTACGGAAAAAGTTTTTTTTTTTTAAATAATGACTGCCATTAATAATGTCAGGCTAAGGAAAGGTTAGCTGAAGCTTGAAATAGGAAATGCGTTGCCGTAAAACTCTGGAAATTAAGATTTGGAGTGCCAAGGAAAGAGGACAAGAATGAAATGAATCGACTTAAGTTTTATGAATAATACTGGAGATTTTATGATATAAACTTTTGATTTATGTAAGATTGTTGTGCATACTCTCGGATACCTGTGTACATATTTCCCCGAGTCTGTTAATTTCTTGTTTTCAATTCTATGTATACACATAAAGTAAATTGGACTTGGTCTAATTGTCATAATTCCACTGGACCACCACCACTATAACTTCCCCGTCATTAGGGTTACAACAGGCGAACCTTACTGGTATTGAGGAAATAAATTCCAAGGTTCAAGGGAAGTACTTCGTATCTAATAGATTGAAACTTGTACAGTATGTATATATAGTCGACCCTAAATAATATCTGAGGAATACAGGTTGTCATCCTCAATGTGTCGTCTATCATCCGCAAACCGCCTAAGAAAATTGATTTTTTTTTTACCGAACTCAAAATCTTCATCAAAGACCAGATTCAATGAAACTGTAGGGTGAATGATAATTATCCAAACAAAAGGTCACTTTCAACTTCCCTCAAAATATGTATATTAGTAATAAATTTCAAAGTTTATACCTTAATTTTTACTGAATAATTAATTATACCTGTCACTGAGACTATACTGCCTTCAAGCGAGGTTGAGATTGAACAGCAATGGCGTATTGAAAGGAAAGGATATTATGTATATCTAAATATAGATGGGCTTGGTGTGCCTTAGTGTGCGTACGTTGGTTTTAATAAACTTTGGAAATTTCTTCTATCTTTGAAGTGCAAAAAGACTTTGAAAAAAAAATGTCAAAAGCATCAGCAACCCAAAATTGCTATCCGACAGAAGAGTCCCCCTTACATATTATATCTTGGAATCGATTAGTTGCACCATATTACTAATTTATATACAACAGCCATATATTCAGAGATACATACTTTCTTGTCACAGATCAAGATATTCCTGTCTGAAACTTTTATTGCTAATAGCCGTCGTCGACCAGAAATCAACATATAAAGGGTTTTCCAATAGCGGCGCTCGATTTTTGACACTCTGCTCTGTCATCAAAATTTTTGTGACATTTATTGTCAGTGCATTTTCATCATGGATAGATACACAATAATTGAAGAACGAGTACAAATTATTATATTAAAATTTATTATCAAAATAATGAATCGGTGAGAGGAACTTCACGTGCACTTCGTGAATTTTATGGTGGAAATAATCGTCCTGTAGAAAGCACAATTCATCGTCTAGTGATAAATTTGAATCAAGTGGTACTATTACTGATACCAGAGTGCCAGTGAGACAAAGAAATGTACGTAGTGAAGACAATATTGCTGTTGTTAGTGAAAGAGTACGTGAGAACCCAAATTTGTCAATTCCTCGCCGATCTCAGGAATTAAGCATTTCTAAAAACATCAACATGGCGTATTTTTCGTAAGGATTTGGGTTTACATCCATATAAGATTCAATTGACTCAAGAACTTAAGCCCAATGATCATGCACTGCGTCGTGGATTAGCTTTAGAGCAACTTGAAATTGATCCTCATTTTCGCAAAAAGATCATCTTCAGTGACGAAGCACATTTCTGGCTGAATGGCTTTATTAACAAGCAGAATTGTAGAATTTGGGGTAAAAGCAATCCACAACAAATCCAACAATTGGCAATGCAACCAGAAAAATTTACTGTTTGGTGCGATTTATGGGCTGGGGCATCATTGGTCCATTTTTCTTCAAAAATGATGCAGGGGCCACAGTTACTGTCAATGGAATTCGTTACAGAGCAATGCTCAAACAAGTTTTATTTCCAAAAATTTATGATATCGGTGCCACATGTCACACAGCTAATGAATTTGGTTGTGACAAAATACAGCTTTATCCCGGCGATCAATATTTTGTAGTCAAGCAGTTTTATCAGACGTAATATCAGCTCAAATCTTTTAGCTAGGAATCACTGATATTTCGGAACCTCTCGGGGGTGCCTCGGCGAGGGATCCTCATCAACTATAGTCTATAGTATCATTATGCCTAATCCTGTCAGATGCATAAGATAGGATCGTTCGTAGTCGGTTACCGCTGCTGTCGAACTAATAAGTTAGTTTAGTACTATGGCAGCAAGGTCTGAGGAGCAATTAGATTTATTTTACCGGTTAACATATTACCTTTTCGACAAATATGTTCCCCTTCGTAATAGAAAGGCAATAGGGTCTGTCCCTGGTACTCGGGGAGGATTAGAACTCTAATAACTGAGCGTGATTTCCTCTTACGCCATTACAACAGACTGAAAACAATTCAATCCCTTACGCTGTATAAAAAAGCTTATAACAACGTTACCTGTGCTATTCGTAATGCTAAGCGACACTATTTTGGGTCAAAGTTAGATCCTGATCTACCATCTAAGATCCTGTGGAAAAATCTGAAAGATGCCGGAGTATATACAAAAAAGCAACTGTGAATGCCACTTTAGTGCAGATGAGCTCAAAAACTTTTTTAGTTCCAATCCAGGTAACTCAGTTATTTCTTCTGATGCTTCCATGCTCTCAACCCATCATACTGGCGTAAATTTTGACACACCGCACTTTGCATTTCGATCAGTTAGCATGAATGAAATGATACTGGCTATGTCTAAGATAAAATCAGAGGCAGTGGGTTCCGACAAATTGTACCCTCGTTTTATTAAACATTTTCTACCAAGCGTCTGCCCATATCTTCTGAATATTTTTAACACATCTCTCATGTCCTCTTGCTTTCCCCGGTCATGGAAACGTGCTAATGTTTTGGCTTTCGGGAAGAATTCCAAGGACTACCGACCCATAAGTATCTTATGCTATCTTTCCAAAGTGCTCGAAAGACTAATGTATATGCAGATAGTTGAATATCTAGAGAGTAATCAATTGCTTAATTCTTTTCAGTCTGGTTTCCGTGCATAGCATACTTGTGAAACCGCACTATTGAAAATTACTACGGATATTAGGGCCGCGCTGGATAGAAATGAGCTCTATATATTAGTGATGTTAGATTTTAGCAAATCTTTTGATTGCGTCAATCACTTGAAATTACTCGAGAAACTGTCCTCGCTTTTTTGGTTCTCTTCCTCCGCCGTACGACTAGTGGAAAGCTTCCTAACAAATCGGCTGCAATGTGTAAAGGTCGGCAATGACCGCTATTGTTTAGCTTATACATTAACTATCTACCATGCTATGTTGAGGATGCGAGTGTCCATTTATATGCTGATGATGTGCAGCTGTACTTTGGGAGACCTATTGGATTACTGGATGACTACGTTGAACGTATTAATCTGAATTTAGTGAGGGTCTACAATTTGTTCTTAGACAATGATCTCACTTTGAATCCTGCCAAATGTAAGTGTCTAGCTTTTACTCTAAGCTCTATAAATGCTTGTGATTTTCCGCTTCCGCCCGTGCTATTGAATGGTGTCACTTTAAGATATGAGCGCAAAGACCCCATTTTAGGAGTGATGCTTTAAACACGAATGAAATGCTATGAATATGTTACTGCCATTCTTACGAAGATCTATGCTGGACTTCAAAACACTTTGGTTGTCTGCTGGCATTCTGGATACTGACATTCGGTTAAAGCTAGTTCGTAGTTTATTATTACCTCATTTTACGTTTGGTAGCGTAATCTTCCCTACATTGGATAGTAACTGTCTGTGGAGGTTGGAGGTTGCTTTTAATGACTGCATCCGATTTGTCTACAAATTAAGAAGATTTTATCACGTCACACAGTATAGAGACACACTGGTTGGGTGTTCCCTACGTGTTCATTTACTAAAAATTGCGCTGAGATGTTATAATAAGCCCGAGTACTCACGAATTCTTGGTCCCGCGTTTTGTGCAGTTAATCATGAGGAGCTCCTACTTTGTTCGAATTTTACGTGCTTGGAACTCACTTCCTGGTCAGTTCAAGGTGCGCACTCCGTCAGTACATTCAGGAAGGCCTTAAATACCAATTTACACAATATTAATATGTCATGTATATGCTCCACTTGTATGCTCAATCTCTTTGAAATTTTTCACTTTTTACTTTTAGTTGCTTTCTCTTGCTATCACTACTTTTAATCTTTTCGTTTTATAACTTCGTACACCTTTTATATTTACACACAATCTTCTTATAAAGTTAGATATATATGTATTTATAATTAGCTATTAAAATTGTTGGCCCTCTCGTAAATTTATAGTACTTAAAAGATTTGTAATCTTGTGTGAGGATACTGGCAATAAACTATTGTATTGTATTGTATAGGTTATTGCAACATTTGGTACATGAAAATCGTTAAGACCAAAAACAAATATATGAATGTGCGATTATAACGTAATGATGAGCTGAACTTCTTTTTTTTCTCATCTTCTTTCCTGGAGCCCTATCGATATGAAGGTAGCATAGGTCCGCTCCTCCGATTTTTCAGGTTTATAGAGACATCATAAATAGCTGCCGGCAATGTCGTGGGAGGCCGAGGATAGGCACATAGGATCTTATGATCTGATACTCAACAACATCTTCAGGTAACTGGTGTGAAAGGTTCCTTCAGGACTAGATGAATGCATCCTTCTTCTTGTTCGTTTTTTTGTTAAGGCACGATTTTTTTTTATATGGTTCGTGGATGAGGCTTGTTTCTGGTACTTACTCTCCGGAACTAGCCCGAGCTGCGAGCGCATAGAACTGCATCATCAACGCTGATAGTCAGGACTTCACGTTCAGTAGCACTTACTCAACCTTCCTACCATAACATCATGTTCGTATAGGTATATGTTACTTGTATGGAATGACATAAAATATGTGATATTAGGTGTATCATAAAAAACTTATATTCAACTCTTATTTGTTTATAAAACATGCATAAACAATAATACATATGTCGCGTAGTCCTCCTATATTTACGTGCACATTCAATACAGATAACAAAAAAAAAGTACAAGAAACAATATCAAAAATTAATTTACGTCCAATAAAAATCATATTTATGTAGGTACCTACATATAACAAAACAATTCAATAATAATAATAATAATATTACTCACACGAAATTGACGAAAATAGCCAATCCAGCTATAATAAGCATCATTTTTGCATCAACTTCAAAATCCTGATGTATAATTCGTTGTACGGCTAACCAAATAAGAATTGCTGTAATAACCCAAATCATAAAGACGGAAGCAACGGCGCCAATGACTTCCGCTCTGTACCAGCCAAAGGACATCCTGAAAGGTAAAGAAAATAAATAAATCAAATCTTCAATTCATTTCGTTATCGAGATAAATGTAATTTCTTTAGCTTTCTCTTCCCAAAGGCGATTAGATGCGCGTTCTTTATACATCGGTGGATCAAAATAAAAAAAAAATCACATAACTGAAGAAAAAAAAGCAACCAAACCAATGACGATGAAGAAGACGACGACGACCAAGAAAATGTTCTTGATTCTATAAGAAAATTGCCAATTTCCGCTTTGATACGGCATAGTAACAAGGGGTAGACAGCAAAATAATTTCCTTAGTTTTGTCTGATAACGTAGAAATACGACAAGGAAATTAAAATTAATCGGTAATCCACATTCAGAGAGACTATTGCTATATTCCTATTGGAGAAAGATTTTTTGTTTTGTTCATTTTCATTTTATTCTTCTTATTCTTCTTCTTTATTCAAGAGTGATTGCTTTTCTAAATAACACAAAAGTAAAGCAAAGAAAGACTTCATTTAATAGTAACAACATAGACACAAAAACAAAAGAAGACCTATTAACACCAGAGAAAATCCAAGATAAGGAACAATTTCAACTTGACTCTATACCTTCAAAGGGGTGAAAATTGCCAAGATAAATGAAATGAGAAATTTCATAGATCTGCTGATATGTTCCTATGAAGAAATTCCTGAAAAAAAATGAACACTTTCATCTTACCTATTCAATGTGTGTTCTGATACCTGTATACAGAGGTATAGAAATCTATACACTAAATGAAAGGAGAACACTGAATATACAATAACACGTTATCTGAAATCATATGCCCTCACTTCACAATAAGAGAGACACTGTCACAAAGTCTACCTTGCTTAGTTTGATGTTTGTTTCTCTCTAGTAAAAGGCCTAAATTCCTAGGTCAAAAGGCATCCTCCTCCACAGACCTACCCAAACCCAATCCAACTAAGGTTAATAATATACGATGATGAGAGTGACGACACGGGTGGAAATTTCAGAACCATGCAACTGTCATTAAATTTCCTTTGACTACCCTTAGGGCTATGTTCAGATAAGCGTATAGAGTCGCAATCATGTGGAAAATGGAGCAGACTTGTAGTAGGTATATAAGTACTTAACCTGTACATTCAATACATAGTTCAATAGTACCTATATACATTTATATATATACATATATGCAGGAACATGCACAGAAAACGATCTATCCAGGAAAACTCTGGTATCAATGAGAAAATTTAAAGACAGACATAAAATTGATTTACCCAAATCAAACCTTAAAAGTTTGACCCAATTTTGAAATTGCAATTGACCATACCGCAGTTTTTTTTGTTTTTTGTACATTTACTTTTTCAATTTAGTGACACATTCCGGAAAAGTCCTGATCAATTAGTAATTAAGTTGAAATTGAAGTTTAACGTTTTTAGAGTTCCGTACTCAAAGCCCCAAAGGGTGCCAAAGGGACCTTATTACCAAGCCTCCGCTGTCCGTCCGTCCGTCTGTTTGGCTGTATCTCATGAACCGTAATAGCTAGACAGTTAAAATTTTCACAGAGTATGTATTTCTACTGCCGCTATAACAGCAAATAATAAAAATAAAATAAAATTAAAAATTAAAGGGGGCACCCATACAAGAAACGTGATTTCTTCGACGTTTTTTGCTGTCAGCGGGCTGTATCTCATGAACCGTAATGTGTAGACCAATATATCTGAAAAGATGTGTCGCGGACAGGTTGTAACTATGTCGCAAAATTACAAAAAAAAATTTCATTAATCGTGAATGATTACTAGAAAAAAAATGATAGTTTCCGTTAATATGAAATGGGAAAACAGTTAAATTTCGAGCATCAGTTGCCTATGCTTCTAAGAATCTAATAAAAGATGTATGTAACTAATTAAAAATAAATTTTTTTGTTTATCTTTTTCTTATTATACCCTAGATGAAATCTATAGGGTATACTAAGTTTGCCATTCCGTTTGTAACGCACAGAAATAATGATGGTAGAGCAAAATTAAAAATTAAAAATTAAAAGTTTGATTTTTGCATGTCCGTCTGTCCGTCCGTCCGTGTGCACGATAACTCCAGAACGCGATCACTTAGAAAACTGGAATTTTGTACACGGACATTAAAAAAAAAAGTAAAATTAAGTTCGAAAATGAGACAAATCGGGCAACTCCTTCGTGGGATTGCCATACAAAAATTTCGTTTTCCACGATATATTTGGACACTACCTGAGAACACGTCGACATAGAAAGCTGAAATTTGGTACATTGTGTTTTCATACCAATAGCAAATAAAATTTCAAAAACGAACTAAATCGGGCAACCTCTTCTTGGTGTTGCCATATAATAATTTTGGTTTTTTACATATACTTTGAAAACGATCAGTCCTAGACATTTTTATTGTACTAAAAACTTCTTCAGAATAAGAAATCCTATAAAATTGGTTATAATCATTTTTTCTGTCCGACGAGCCGTTCTAGAAATATATGCGAGAAACCAATGCAAAAAATCAAAATTGCTCAAATGGGTGACCATACGAAATTTCATACGTGCACTCATCTAGGGTATCATAAGAATTGGTCTTATGTTAGACCAATTCTAGCTTTTTCACTTGTTTTAATTTAGCTTTGTTTTGTTTTTATGTAAAAATGTAGTAAAAATAGCTCATAGTTTTATCTTGCCTCCTGCCCGCAAGGGGCAGTTATTATGTAAACCAATACTAATTTGACTAAAAATGTAATTCATGAAGAAACATATAAAAAATTAATTCCCTACTAGCCGTTTGATGAGCATTCATTAAACCTCTCATCGAAGGGCTCATTGGATAGCATGAAACTGCTCGGTACAATTCCATACCAAAACGATAAAAATTTTCAATTTTTGGACCGGACCCCCACCGATATCAATGAAACTTTCAGAATTAGTTAAGCATTTAAAAATATTGGATCCGTATTTTTTTGTTTGGCCTGCCGAGCTCAGGTTTGGATACAGGATGACTCAAATTTTAATGTTTTCACTGTGGACGTGTTTTTTTAATTTGCTGATTATTTGGGATCGGGTTAAGGTCGCTGCACACTTACCGGCACAGCACGAACCGGCACAGACAGGCAAAATATTTTCATATGTAAACAAGTTAGCTAATTCACATCAACCGGTACCGGCAGATACCGGCACATAACGGAAACTTCATTGCCGGTCGCTATCGGCTGCTAGAAACCAGACCGGCATTTGTCAGTTGCTGGTCTTGATTCGAAGCTAACATGGGATCACTTTTCTATAGTTTTCTCTCGATATTTGCCTTAACCCAAATCCGCCCAGTGTGACCATATGGTTACGCCAGACACATGGTAATTAAAAAAATTCCACTGCATCTAAAACCGGTTTGATTTAGATGCACAAACCGATTTTGCATTTCGAAGACCTTTACCTGCCGAATGAATTATACGAAATATTATTTCAAAGCGAGCTATTGCAACAACAACATTAGTAAAAGTGACTTAAAATTAAAAGTGCGAAAAATGGTAAAATTAGTGGATATGAAGAAGTAAGTATACAGCTATTTCATTTAATTGAGCGTATTTCTCTGTAAAATGTGACGACATATTTTAAGAATATTGAATTTTAGTTTAGTGAATATAGTTTTATAAAAATCGGAAATTTGTTTAAGAAATTCCTTTTTTTATTTTATGTGTGACCATACGGTTACACTGGGCGCACTCGTAGGTTTCATCCGTATTACATGTAATTTGTTTTTTTTTAAAGACAAAGTATGTATAAAAGGATTTTGCCGTTCATTGGAGGCCGCCGTTTAATCACAAACTTTTCTTTTTTTGTTGTGTATTTTTTTTCAACCACATAAAATTGACATTAGTTGTGGCACTCGACTATCTGGAAGAGTGCATGTCGGACGAGGAGGAACTTTCCAAAATATACATACAGCCTGCTGAAGTGGAAGCAGGTACTTTGAGCAGAGAAGACGATGCTGACGAAGGTTCGGCAGAAATGGCGGACAATGTTTGCAGTAAGCAATTGAAAGGTAACTGCGAATGTTACTACTCGACGACGTTGAGCGACAGTAGACGATGACGACAGCTATTTGGAGAATTCATTACCAATGAGTGAACCACTATTGGAGAAACTTTTTTGTAATTTGTCGTATTTATCAAAGAGTGCGCACGAACAAGGTTTTGATGAACAGTTATACCAGCAACCATCCCCGACACATTCCATGCACTTGCGTCGAGCTCAGCCATCAAGGACGAATTGCCCAATTCCAAAAGCGGCTAAAGACACCGTTTTCAAATGGAGGAGGGATATAACTGCAGCCATGATCTCAATTTTTCCGAAGATTGCAAAGATCTGAATCCACATGACCAATTTGAACATTTTTTTGGTGATGACCTGGTGCGGCGCATTTCCGAGGAGTCTGAGAAATACGCTATATTTCTCGGCAAGCCAAACGCAAACATTACTGATCAAAAGATCATAACACTCTTGCCAGTATGCGTTCATATTGGAGCACTGATGACGATATCCTCCGGAAGGATTTTATCGCGAAAGCTATGCGGCACAATCGCTTTTTGGAGATTCATAAATATCTTCACTTCGAGGATTCCAACAAAACGGTGAACAATGGAGACAAAATGTGGAAGTTGCGACCAATTACAGATCACCTAAAGGTTAATATTATCAAAATTTCCACCCGGAGTAAAACCTATCGTATGATGAGAGTATGCTAGCAAAATGCGGGCGTCATGGTTGCAAAAAATTTATTAGAGGTAAGCCTTTGCGTTTCGGGTACAAAGTTTGGTCACTATATACTCCTGATGGCTATCTAGTAAATTTTGAGATTTATCACGGAAAAAATCCTAGAGCAGAGACTACATATGAGAAACGGTTTCGGAAATGTACAGCTTCTCTTATCAATATGATTGATGACTTCGCACATGAGATGCAACAGCTTCCACTTTCTTTTTACTTTGATAATTTGATCACTAGACTGCCGCTACTACTTTATTTGAAATCACGTGGTAACAACGGCACAGGTACAATTCGAGAAAATCGAATCCCGAAAAAGTGTCCTATTATGGCCAAAAAGACCATGCACAATCAGAACCGCGGCTACATGACATTCAGCAAAACTGAAAAAAAAAATGGAATGATCCTGACGTCTTGGAAAGATAACAATGTTGTCAATATTGCCTCGCCTGCGTCTGGTGTTAATCCCGTTTCGAGTACTCAGCGCTATTTAAGAGAGCAATCTAAACGATTTCAAAAGCTGCGCCCTTATGTAATCGCCGAATATAATAAGTACATGTGCGGGGTCGATCGGTTGGACCAAAACATCAGTCTGTATCGTATTGCTATCCGAGGGAAAAAATGGTGGAATACATGGCTTCTTCACCGCACGGTTCATCATAAAATGCCTCAATTATAGTTTCGTTTACAAATTGCTGTTTACTATTGTGAACATTATGGAGAAAGTCCAAAGCTTCTCGGCCCCCCACGAAGGCGAAAGTCGCTTAAATCATCAGCTGGAATTCTCCGATTCGATGGAATGCATCATTATCCAAGCCAATGCTATAAAAGA
Organism: Dioctria linearis; assembly: GCA_963930735.1. Classification (NCBI taxonomy): domain Eukaryota; kingdom Metazoa; phylum Arthropoda; class Insecta; order Diptera; family Asilidae; genus Dioctria; species Dioctria linearis. The sequence continues at coordinate 182,034,323 of OZ005744.1, forward strand.
CGTCGCTGTGCGGGCGAATTGTGCGAATCGATTGGACAAATGGAATGCTCGTAATGTGTTTGCTTGAGTTGTTTCAAGCACTATCATACTGCGAAACAGATCAAATAAAAAATAAAATATATACAGGTTTATTCAAATTAGAATACACAAGAAGAACAAAATATATTTTTTCATAACACAGTCTTTGTAAGTATTGTTTTGACAAAAATCTAGTTAACACATACTGACTAAGGTATATAAATATTATGTATCGACATCCAAAACTTATAAAGTTAAATTAAATACCAAAAAATAGTAAAAAGAACAAATCACGTTTTATTAATTTAATCCTAAAAATCCTGGAGAAAACGATTTCCCACCTATCCACACCATATATTCCCTATAATTCCCATATAGCCCAGAGTGACCATATGGTCACAGCATCATGCAAGACAGTGCGCAGAGGGGGAATTTGAAAACCACCTTTTTGTCCTTCTGAGAGCTTCAGAAATGCACCTTGAAAGTTTCATTTCGAAATTCAAAAAGAAAAGTTATGGGCTGATTCGGGTTAATTGAAAGTTACCTTTCAGTTTTATGCCGTTATATGTACACAGGAATAGCTGTGCCGGTAAGTGTGCATCGGCCTTTATTCGATTCTTTCGTGCGATATATCAAATTAAAGGTATTAAATGGAGCTTTCCAAAGAAATTAAAATAAGATGAAAAAAAAAACAAAACATTAGTTTTTAAATATTCTAATATTATTACGTATCATATCACAAATTTGCGGATATTCAGCTTTTAGTTTAAGAGATACAATTTTTTTTGTTATCGTTTCTGCAAAATTCCATATGAAAATTTTAGAATTTACTCCGAAAAAATGTTGTTTTTTTATTGTTTTTAGATACTTAATGAAATACGTGTTTAAAATATATTATAATAATAGTTCTGTTTTATTATTTCATAAAATTTATAATTCTGTTTTTTATTACAAAACGAGTATTCTTTAACACTAACACTATTGTCATAAGACTGTGATACTTTTGAGAGTACCTCCAATTGCCTTGACCCGGCTATATATCTTTTAATTTTCCTTTTTATCGGTGTATTCTTTTATTGAAACGTGAAAATAATTTACTTCTAATATTTTGTGAAACAGCCTTATCGTACAGATATTTCGATGTTTCATTATTTGGCAAGCTATCTTTTGCCAAATTTTTTTAGAACTTCTCCAAAACATCGCAAGGTCTTTTCCCTTATCTGGTTGTAAAAAAGTGCCATTCTGCCTCCAGATTGTGCTCTGTCTTCATATGATTTATTGCACCAGGAGGTCATCCTATATTTGCATTGATCTCCATATCCATCCGGAAAATGAATAATTTTTTTAACAAGAACTAACTTGAACTTGTAACATAACGAAACGGTAACATTTCTATAATTTATACAATTTTTTATTCACTTTACACAAACAACACATTCGTAAAAAAATGTTCTATCTATAAACTTTAATTTCAAAACTAGAAATGAAACTTTATTTTATAATATTTTTCTTACGCAGTTGTGCATGTGCTGCATTTCTAATGACAAGAACATTAGTTCAAATAAAAGTCTGCATAATTAATTCATAAAATTCAAACTAACTAAATCACGATCCCTAAAATCATCACGTGCTACATTTTTAAATCAATATTTTCAGATGGAACATAAATATTTACCTACCAGCATTTACATATTGCACGTAATTTGTACTTAAAACTGGAGAGAAGGAAATATTTTGTGAAAAACTGAGAAAGTTTTATGACTGAGATAAATAATAATAAATTTATAAGTTGGTCTGCTAGATAGATAAAATTTATATCTCTGGGAAAATAATACTTTCTGATAGGTCAATACAAAAACAATTTAGTATGAATATGTATTTCATATGCAAAATTTGAATTGAATTCCTCTGATTAATTTCAGCTCCAAGATGGATGATTTGATTATTGTGTTTTATATGCTCTGCTTGATTTATACTAAATCTAGTTCCATGCTTCTTTCTGTACAATATTTCCACAAAATGCAATCTATGACTATACATTTACCCAGGTCTAGGGATTAAAGATGTTTATTCACAGCAAAAGAGACAAATAACTATATCAGAGTTATTTTATGATAGTTGAATACAAAATTAGGTTGAATGATCTTTGTAAACATTTCAAATTTTACGACGAATAATAAATGTAATGAAAATTTTCTGGATTATAATGTTAAGCAATAATTATTTATGATATAATTTCAATATAAGTCCAAACAGAAGTACATAGTGCAATTTAGATTGCAAAATAGTTAATATGAAAGAAAAATTAGAAATATAGATATAATCGTGTAAAGTCAATAGTACCACAGTTTTATTCTTGTAAATGACAATAGTAATAGCGTCAATGTTAAAGAATCTCGTTTTGTAGCTAAAATAAAATTATAAAATTAATGAAATAATAACACAGAACTATTATTATAATACTTGTTGAGCACATATTTCATTAAGTATCTAAAAACAATAAAAAAAAAACATTTTTTCGAAGTAAATTCTAAAATTTTCATATGAAATTTTGCAGAGACGATAATAAAAAATTGTATTTCCTAAACTAAGAGCTGAACATCCGCAAATTTTTGATATGGTATGTAAATATTAATGTTAGGGCATTTAACAAAAAAATATTTTTTAGAGAGGGATTTCTCTTCCGGAGGGGATAAAAAATCCAAAATTAATAAAAATTGTATTTTTTTTTCTTATTTCCTTGGAAAGCGCCATTTAACACTTTTAATTTGAAATATGGCACACAACATTCGAACAACCCGATCCCAAGTAATCAGCAAATTAAAAAACACGTCCACAATGAAAATCCAAGACCTGAGCTCGGCAGGCTAAACAAAAAAATACGAGTTCAATATTTTTTAATACTGAACTAATTCTGAAAGAGAAAGAAGAACTTGAAGAACTTTTATTTTTAATGATTCTAAATCAAATTTGTATATACAAGAAGAAAAAACAACCGCCTCGTCCGGGATTTGATACCGGGACCTTCCACTTGCCGGGCGACTGCTCTTACGCCTGAGCTAGCGAGACAGATGATTTTCCCTCTTGCATTTATCAAATTCGTAACTAGCCTAAAGTAACTTAAAGTTCTTCTTTCTCCATCATTGACCGATTCTAACAAGTGTAGGTTCGATTCCCGTCCGCGGGAAAAATAAATATAATTCTGAAAGTTTCATCGAAATTGGCGGGGGTCGGGTCCAATGAGTGATCGTTTACACCTTGTCAGATGACATTTCTACTAGGAAAGTTTTAATTGATATATGTGATTTATTTATTGAAGTTTTTAAATTAATTTTTAACGTTATGCCCAAATCCTTACGCTTCAGCGTCTTACCCGCTAACGCTCAACAGTTTACAAGGGGGTCTTATGTTAACTAACCCAACTTTTATGTCAAGTACGACAGTGTGAGTGTACATTATGTGATCGTACGACAACTAACTTTCTTACTGAGCGCTTCGATGAGTTTTTTCGCTAACTCATCTATCAGCTCATCAATAAATTGGGATGGATACGAATCTGTCGGTCTAGTGCATCTAATATACGAGTGAAAGGGAGATAAATGGTGATGCGTTAAAAATTTATTTCCTTTGGCTTTTACTATGCGCCTGCAAGTGGGACTGAATTTTATCATTCTTCATTCCTTTCTCAAAAGCCAAGCGGGGAAAATTATATATAATTTAAAGTGAAGTATAATTGAAGTCACCCAGTTCCAGTAAAGGTCAAGTATTTTTCAATCATTTGTAAGGAATTTTTCCTATTTTATGGATAGTATATTCCTAAAAAAAAGTAAAAGAATAACCAATTTGTTGATGATATGTGTAATGCATGAAAGTACAACAGTATAGTTGTACTGCGTGATAATCCCAAATCTGTTATTTTCTGAATTTAAAAACTATACCAAACCCGATAATCATGATAACGCTCAGCGATGAGGTATTCGATTTACTCACCAATGAGAATCATGATTACACTCAGCGATGAGGAACTTGATTTATTCACAAGCGCAATCATTGAATTGGTCATCATATGAATGCGACGTATAGAAATGAGTTCAGTCCCGGTGCTAGAACAAAATTCAGCATTACATTCATGCAACCAATCATCATGAGCTCATCAGTGCGCTCACGATGATTGGGCTACCAGGGTAGAGTTTGATTTGCAACCGGAGTTTGAATTCGGAAAAATTTATGAAATTAATCGTAAATGCAGATTATCATTTATGAATTCATCATGACACTCATTCACATGCTCATTAATAAACTCATCATGACACTCATTGACATGCTCATTAATAACCTCATCGTGGCGCTCATTATGTACTCATCGAAGTGCTCATCTAATATTGTAAAATGCATAAAAGAGAAGCAAAGTATACATTTCGAAATAAGTGACAGAGATGCAATATCTTATGGACACTATCTGTGAATAAGTAAATAAATTATTTGCCAATAAAATAATTATGGAGACTGTACTGGATAGCAAGAAGAGTATGATTATGCCATCACCTATGTCATGATGCGCGTAGCCGCAGTTGGATGTGAAAAAAGTAATTTTTTGGTGGATGGCGGTTAATGGTCATCGCTCCTTTATAACGACAGAGAATGTTGGAAGGTTAAGAGGCGTGTTACGATTCTCCAAGAATAAGCGCAAGGTGTCCATTTATGTTTAATAAAAGTTATGCGAGAAATCTTATCAATTTCTTAAATTAAAAAAAAAACATAATTTCAAAAATATGCAAGAATGCACGTAGATTGTGTTTTGATTTACTGTATATATAAATTTATTTATTTTATAAATATGTTGATATGTAATATATGTAGGTGTATGTATTTTTTTTTATTTTGTATTCATTTAAACTGGTAGATCTTAAATTTATAGTTTCTTGCTAATAATTTCTATAATTGTAAATCATTATTTATTAATGCTGAATCACAATGCAGAATGGAAACTGGCATAATTTTTTTCGCACGCAACAGTGCTTACCGCCATCTCTGTTGGGTCTAAGGTAGAGCAGCATGTGGAGCTGCATGAAATAGACTCTATTAGCTGTGTTCTTTTGGTTCCGTGGGGTGCACTACAGAACATAGGAGATTGTGAATAGAATTGACTAGTAGAGCGCATAGAAGAAGAGAATTTTTTGAAAACTTAGAAAGAGTAATCTAGATGCCATGACTTTAATTCTATCAACACATTAAGGCCTGAAACACAATTGGAGCTTTTCAGCCAGCTTGAGATTTGTTGACAATGTAAATCAATGTAGAAGAACACAATTGAATCTTTAACTTTTTTGCCAGCTTCAAGCAGGCTTGAGATTTGATCAAATTGCAAATTTCAAGCCCAATGACAACTTATTTTTACATATAATTGGTACATCTCGAAACTATCCAAAAAAGCATGAATTTATCGTAATTTTAGCAAATCGAATGCATTAACTGCCGTTCCTTAATAAAAGTTCTCAACATAATCAAGTTAAAGTTGCAAATGTCAAAAACGCCAGTTGTGAACAATTCGACTTTTCAGTCAGCTTTAGCAGAAAGCTGGTCATAAAGCTGGCTGAAAGACTCCAATTGTGTTTCAGTCCTAAACCTGCCAAATTTTGCCCGAGGTTTCTGAAGTTCTATTTTGACATTTCCCAACGATTCAACTCATAGCAATTTGATCATTTTCTCTATACTTGCAAAACCTTTTCTACTTCTATGCACACTACAAGTCAATTCAATTCGCAATTGACTGTGTCCTGAAGTGCACTGCACGGAACCAAAAGCTATTATATATTCACGCTGGCATTTCCGAAAGCTTACAAACTAGAATATCGAACTACTACCATGTAGATAGCGTGGAAAAAGCTTCATACTTCTGTTTTATCATAAAACATGTTTTCACGTTATTTCTTGATTTAATATTTTTTATGAATGTTAATAATAAAACAAGAGCAATGTTTGTATCAAATTTCATGATTTAAAAACCAAAAAAAGTACGTTAATTTTAGTTAGTTTCGAAGCAATCTGATGATGTTAACAGGTGTCTCTTTTCTGAAATTCGTTGTTTTGACAACGACAGTTGTTTGTTTTTTTTCTCAATTTGCCGTGCGTTCATGTCACTGACATGTATATAAATGGACTGCTTGCTGAACCAAAAATGCATGAAAGTAAATGGCACCACTTTCATATACCTGTCTCTTTCCGCGAGAGCATACTTTCCCACTGAACTGTAACGATTGGGAACGAGAAATTGCTTGTAAAAATCCTTGTAAAAAACACTTCCCAATACTTTTGTGGTAAATTCGGTAAATCCCACTGACAAGCATACGTATAAGTAAATTTCCAAATGTTTAAATATAGTGCCAGTTTACGACAGTTGGTTGCATTGACAGTGAGAGCATACTTTTTGAAATCAAAATTGGTGCCATATGAAACAGGAGATTAGTCAGTTCATTTAAATATATGTCAGTGATTCAGGTGTACACACCGCTGCGCTTTTCAGCACATTGGTGTGCGTGCACATCACATGATTGAAAATGTAGGGATAGAAACTGAACGGTTGTTGTCCACGTCCATTCGAATTGTCACTTTTGAAAGTTCTTGAAGAATAAAACTACGTTAAACGTCAAACAGAGCGTAGCGTAAAAATGTGCACACCAATGTGCTGGTGAAATGACAACGCTTCGGTCGCCTGAACGACATGGTGTTTAAAAATGTGACATTATGTGACATTCTGCGTGCGGTAATATAAAATTACGAAATTCACTCTACACTGCATTGCATTCTAGACTCAAAGTTCACTCTGCACCACTCTGCATTGTGAATTCGGCATAATGTTTTCAATTTTAAATTATATTCAATTCTTAGGTTCAAGTTTAAGCAAACTTCTAATAAAAAATAATAAAATTAGTCCTATCAATACACACTGAGTTATAGATCATAGTTTTTTAGATTTATAATAATTAGGTGAGTATTTCTGGTTAATATAATTAATATTGTATTTATAAAAATAAAAAACAATTGAAATTTAAATGCAAAATTATATTATAGTCAATAAAAAAAATTGATAAGTTTATTATTGGAAAAAGACCAGCAAACGAAGAAGCAAGCAAGCAAGGGAATCAAATATTGCAATAAATTCAAGTGATTTTGCAACGGTAATTGTTGTATTGCCAACAACTTCAAAAGGAATCTCTCAAAACCACACAGAAAATTCCACAAAGAAAGCTACAGAAGTTTGCCGAAAATATAATATATGAAATTTGTATTGTATGTGCCGAAAACCTAGCAAATGAATCAATTATTCCCAAGAAACTAGAATGCTACTTTAAATTAAGGCACCCGAATTTCTTTAATAAAACAGAGACTATTAAATGCAAAAAAACTCAAGCGAAGACAGTTTTAAAATAAGTCGGTAAAAGTATCTGAGAAATTCAATTCAATTAATTTATTTCGGAAACTGATACTACAGGATTAACAATCTTTTTTCAAGCATCGAAACAAAATTACAGCAAGCTGCTATAACAACAAATAATGAAAATAAGGATTCAAGGATCATAAATATAAAATATTTTCCAAAAGGACTCTCTCACTGTTTCCGAAAGAAACGCAAAACGGCGATAGTAAAATTAACTAAAAATACAAGGATCGTCTGCTGCCATTTTGTCGGGAAAATGTGGATCCTTTTCGAAAATTTCTTCAGATATATTTTAGTTTGAAGGTCCTGCGTCAAAAGAATCCTGCTTCGTTTAGTTCAGTGACAACAAAAATTTTTTCCAAAAAAAATTTGCTAAATTTTTGAATTGATTTTGACGGGAGATAGCTCAAAAGAAGCGGAAGGATTCAAGGATCATAAATATAAAATATTTTCCAAAAGGACTCTCTCACTATTTCCGAAAGAAACGCAAAGCGGCGATAGTATAATTAACTAAAAATTCAAGGATCGTCTGCTGCCATTTTGCCGGGAAAACGTGGATCATTTTCGAAAATTTCTTCACATATATTTTAGTTTGAAGGTCCTGCCAGCCAGTCTTCTACTTGAATTGTACCGTTCACGATTTTGATTAACTTTTTACAGATACCATTAATAGATGCAAGTAATTTTTTTAGTATCGATGATGAAGGAGTGACAAAAATCATCAAAGCTCAATGTAACTTCATAAAGTCCTCATATCCTGGAAACTGCTTTAGAAAAAAAAAACAAATCCAGAAGCTTTCAGAGAAATGTGCTTTTTAGAGAATTAAACTATATCAATAGTTTTGTGCAGAAGTCATACATGACTACTGATTTTGTACTTTCATTGAATTTTTTGCCCCTTGAAAGCGAATTATGGATGCGAAAAAATATTACTTGGATTTGTTTAAAAAACCGCGCTTAAAAAAATTAAGATAAGACTCCTCGATTTTTGGAAGTCTGCCGACAAGTCGCAGCTTCCACGAACTTGCATAGGAACTGGGCATAGCAACGTCAAAGATAACCTAATAAGAAGATAAGAATCAGCAGAACAAAATTGTAAATTTTCCGTGTTTTTAAGAAAGAAACAACAAATCTCATATACTATGTCTTTTGCATGAATGGGGGAATAGAACGTAATTATGCATTGTCCTAGTATGATTGAGACAATTAGTTAAAAACAAAAATCGAAAGAACGTAGAATTACCCGAATGATACAATAATCTTGAATATCTTCGAAATCCTTTTATTCAAATGAATGAACTTTTCGTACATCGGGTCACACTAATTTAATTTTTCAAGTAAAAGATAAATTTCGCTTTAGCCAAGATGCTGAAAAGAGATGCAAAATTTCTGTCAAATAAAATTTCCATTTTTATCAAAAATAACAGAGAATCCAGCATGAGTTTCTTCATCTTAATCTCTTCAGTAGAACATAGTTTGCGTTTGAAACTTATAAAAAACAAGCAAAAAAACTAGAATTAGTCTACGACCAATTCTTATGATACCCTAGCCTAGATGAATGCCCGTATAAAATTTCGTATGGTCACCGATCTAAGCAAGTTTGATTTTTGAAGTGATTTTTCGCATATATTTCTAGAACGGTTCGTCAGACAAAAAAATGATTATCAGCAATTTTATAGGATTACGTATTCTGAAGAAGTTCTTAGTACAATAAAAATGTCTAGGACTGATCGTTCTCATAGTATATGTAAAAAACCAAAAATACCAAGAAAGGGTTGCCCGATTTAGTCCACTTTTGAAATTTAATTTGCTATTACTAAAGGGTTTTCTAATAAGAGGTGTTATTTTAATTTGCCCGCTATTTCGGTAGATGTCACTTTTGGAGCTGTCATTTTTTGACATTTGACAAGTAAAAACTACGCCATTAATAAAAATGGAACGATACACGATTCAACAACGCATTGAAATTATTAAAATTCAATATAAAAATGGTGAAAATGTGGCAGAGACGGTTCGTAAAACTCGAACATTTTTGGGTCGTCGTGAAGCACCTTGTCGGACCGCAATACAGAAATTGGTAGAAAAATTCGAGCTGTCGGGACAAGTTAGTGATGTGAAGAATAAAACCCGTGCACGTCGCTCAAGAACAGCCGAGAATATTGCTGCTGTAGCCGAAAGTGTTGAAGAAAACTCAGGTTTGTCCATTCCTCGTCGTTCTTTGGAATTAGGCATTCAACAAACATCATTACACCGTATTTTGCATAAAGATTTGGGTCTTAAGGCTTATAAATTTCGGTTAACACAAGAACTCAAGCCGGCCGATCATCAACAATGTCGAGTCTTTGCTGATTGGGTCCTTGAAATGCATGAAAATGATCCGGAATTCCATCGAAAACTCATCTTGAGTGATGAGGCCCATTTCCACCTCGATGGCTTCGTCAACAAGCAAAATTGTCGCATCTGGGCTCGGAAAACCCAAGAGTTATTGTTGAAAAGCCTCTCTACCCTCAACGTGTGACTGTTTGGTGCGGTTTATGGTCCCGCGGGGTCATTGGACCTTACTTTTTCGAAAAGGAGGTTGGAGCAACAGTTACGGTGAATGGATTGCACTATCGACAGATGATTAATGATTTTTTATGGCCGGAATTGGATGGTATTGATCTGGACAACATTTACTTTCAACAAAACGGCGTTACGTGCCATACAAGCAACGAAACCATTGATTTTTTACGGGAAAAGTTTCCGGACCGTGTTATCTCTCGAAGAGGTGATCACAATTGGCCACCGAGATCTTGTGACTTAACACCTTGCGACTTCTTCCTTTGGGGCCACGTGAAAGAGAAGGTCTACGCCAACAGCCCAGTGTCGATTCAAGACCTCAAAGATGGAATTCGTGAGCCTATCGAGGACATAGGGTAACCACTTTGCGATTTGGTTATGGAAAATTTCATGAAAAGGATATGGTCCTGTAGGCGTGGTCGTGGTGGTCATTTGGCTGATGTTATTTTCCATTATTAACGGCATACCTTCCTCTTTATAATGAAATAAAGATCCGATCATTTATCTCAAAAAATGGCATTTTTCTTTGAATATCAAAATAACACCTCTTATTGGAAAACCCTTTATTATGAAAACACCACGTACCAAATTTCAGCTCTCTATGTCGATGCGTTCTCAGGCAGTGTCCAAATATATAGTGGAAAACGAAATTTTTGTATGGCAACCCCACGAAGGAGTTGCCCGATTTGTCTCATTTTCGAACTTAATTTTACTTATATTTTAAAAGTCCGTGTACAAAATTTCAGCTCTCTAAGTATACTCGTTCTCGAGTTATCGTGAAGACGGACATGGAAAAATCAAAATAACTTTTAATATTTGCTCTACGATCATTATTTCGAGGTGTTACAAACGGAATGACACACTTAGTATACCCTAGAAATTTCATCTAGGGTAATTATCTGCGATCATCGATAAGCCAAGACAGATTTTCATCTATGGCTATTCTGTCAATAGAAAGTGAAGTAGCAAATTCAATCGATTTTGATGATGTTATCAAAGATTTGGCGTCGAAAAAAGCGAGAAAAATTATTTAATATTATTATTGGATTGTATTATTATTTAATATTCATCTTTCTCCATGTAAAATTTAAGTGTAGGATTTGAATGTGTATTCAGGCCCCGCAAAAGGTGACGCAAGTCCTGGTCCCCACATAATAAACTTTTGTTTTTGTTCGATCTAAAAAGTACATAGTGTGAAATCTTCTACGATAGTACGGAACTCTTCGTGTGCGAGTCCGATTCGCATTTGACCGATTTTATATTTTACATTCAGTAATTTTTATCAGAATGTGAGCAAATTATACTGATGAAATCCAGCTATCCTATCCTGCCGCCTTCCTGATGTTTTCTATTTTTATCTCTCAGGTAAAAAAAATTTAAATTTAGAAAATTTAAACTTTTTGCTAACTTTCAGGAATAGGCTACATATCTCCAAAACCGTACTTTTGCATAGGTACATACATAGATATTGTGTGGAAGAGAAAGTCCAATTTATTTTTTGTTTGCATTACAATTTAACTCATTTCCATACAATACGCCTATCCTCCTACCTACCTACCTGCCTCTCTCTATTAAATATTTCATTGCCAGAGAGGCTTGCCGATGGGGTTATAACTGGAAAGGTAAATCTGAACAAATTAAAAAAATATAAAATAAAAATAAAAGAAAAAAAGTCCTAACGAAACACAGTGGATGAATAAGGACCTTTTAATAAATTCCAAAGGATGTTTTTGCCATGTAATGAACCACTTCAAGAGCGCCGGGTATTCTGTGTGCTCGTTTAGGTATATAAAGAAACACGCACCATTTTTTACTCTCTCTCTCTCTCTCTCTCTCTCTCTTTCTCTCTCCATCCCACTTTTTTTTTTTACATTTTACGTTTTTATATTAATTCAACGAGTTTTGATTATATATATTTTTTTTTCATGACATGAAGGACTCTCCACAGGAACTGGAAAGCATTTCTCTAATAGAAATACAAAAGCAGTTGAAAAATTCTATGTGCAGTAGCTTGTGCGAGGCGGTTACATTTTTATCCTTTGAGTAAATTTAAATTCTATTTGTTTTGAGTTTTTCATTTTTAATTTTTTTTTTTTTTGTGTTACTTCAGCAGTTGTAGTATGTACACATAATCAGAACGGGTTTACATAATTGTACAAATGTACATACAAAAGGTTGAATATAATTGAATAATGGAGCACAATTACGAAGAACAAAAGGGATCTGCATATCAGTAGAAGAAACCAAAACCCTTTGGTACATACATATGTACATATGTATAACTTGTTCAGAATATAGCTAAGTCCGAAACTCCTCTGAAGGACAATAGTCTGTGAGGTATTGAAAAAAAAATTACTTTCCATTATGACATGGGCATATATATACCAGAAGCGAGGTTCATTTATATGCAACAAACGGAGAATACTTTAATTAATTTGGGTCTAGGTTCGAACCTGAACAGCACACCCAACTTTCGTACATATAGGTTTTAACAAATAATTTGTTTGCGAAGTATACCAGCTCATGAGTATTCCCAGATATTGACCGAATTTTTTTATGTTTGTTCTAAGCACTTAGAAGATCACATGTCACTTTACAAGTCGCAAGCATTGTGTCAGTATTTCTTTAATATTTAGTCTTTCTACGTGAAACCTTAACTTCGCACCCAAGAAAGAAAAAAAACTAGATCAGCACTTTTAATCCACTGCCGTGTGCATTCGGGGCGATTTTAATAAGAAAAGCTTTTGCGATGGGGCAGTTTTTGTCGAGGTTCCGATGCTAGAGACCAGAGGAACAACGAACAGTTTACAATTGCTTCCCATTCTTTATTATAATTCTCGTTGAATGTTATTAAGCACTCGGTACAGAGCATGGTACATCGCTTATCAGTTAGTATAAGACAGCGTTTCCAAAAGTGTGGGTCGCGACCCGATACCGGGTCGTAGAAAAATTTTACCGGGTCGCGAAAATTGTAAAAACAAAAAAAAAAGTTTTTTTTACATATTATTTTTTCTACATCAGTTTCGTTGCCAACAGAATCTTTCAGAAAAACTGAGAAGCTGCGAAAAAAACAGTAATGATATACCTATCTTTATTAAAAACTGACTTTTTGCAAAAAAAAAAAAAGGACTTTAAAAGGAACGTTGTGCAAAAAAACAAAAAATACTACTTGAAATACGACATAAACGCGGCTAACTGGCTGTCGTCATCATAATTCCATAAGATTTCCATCTCCATCCAAGTGGGACGCGTCTCGTTGAACATGCAGCCACCAATAACACCACAGTGTAGTGAGGTGATGACACATAAACTTTTCTTTTAGGTACAGGGATGCATTAAGGGTGATCGATAATTCGTTAATTTAGTTATAATTTTAGTAAAACCTTTAAATGACAACATAATAAAAAATGAAAACAGAGGAAAGTTAGTCTGAAAAAGTGAGCATTTCAGGCTAAAAACTAAAAAAAAAAACTGAGAATTTCAGGCTAAAAACTAAAAAAAACTGAGAATTTTAGGCTAAAAAAAACTGAGCATTTCAGGCTAAAAACTAAAAAAAACTGAGAATTTCTGGCTAAAAAAAACTGAGCATTTCAAGCTAAAAATTGAAAAACTGAGTTCAAATAAGAAAAACTTAGTGTCTCAGCAAAAACTGAGCAGTTGGCAAAGCTTAGACACTAGGAATAGTGACAAAGTGTGTATTTGTACTCTTTCATATAGCTTTATCGCCGGCGCCCGCGCGTTGTACTGTAAACGTTGCTAGGTATTCCTCTTCCCGCGCACGCACATTTCCTGTTGCCCACATGCTTGCGCATGTTTGCCTGCGATTTTGTCATTCAAAATATTGCATTTTCCGGTACATGCACCGCAAACTCACGTGTATCAAAAGAAGCTGATATATTTTAAATTTTTCTATTTTATTTGACAATAGTTATTAAAATTAATTATTAATAGCAACTTCATATTGGTGATATATATACTATAAGCCATCAGTATTCAATCAATTTTTGGATAGCTATTCAGTCAACATTCGGCGATCGAGCGATATTTATTGCTTATCGAGACCGGCGACGAGTATTTACGAAATAGTTTTAGTCGGACATTTAAATTATTGTGAAATTAGATTAGGACATAATGTAATTGACGAATTGAGTAAAAGTGCATTCTTTTCTTTAATCTCAATGAACCCAAGCGATACTCATCTATTCCGTACAGTCCACTCCAAAAATCCAACGTGATTTAGTAAATTTTTCTTAAATCATAGGAAGTAGTGTTTATTTGAAAAATAAAATATAATTTACATTTAAAATAAAAGAAAGTGTTAACATTTAATTAACAGAGCCTATTGTTTTCCACATACCCTCCTTTCCTTCTCTCACGTAGTAAGAAAAATAGATCAAAATCCTCAAATTGTGTATACACGAAACTTATATGATAGTGACGCCCTGCCTAATGCCCGCATTTATTCCAAGTACCAGTACCAGGACCCATACTTACTTCAAATCTTTTAAGTACAAGTACAAGTCCCGGTACTGGTACTTTAAAATTTTCAAGTACAAATCCAGGTAATGGTACTGGTACTTATAAGGTTCAAGAGCTTTCCAAAACTCAAATCAAAAATTTTGAAAAATCTATAGCCAGCTAAATAATTGGATGAGGTTTCCATTTACGAAATATCATAAAATATGTTGTAAAAACATAGGAAATGAAACAGAATCGAATAAACTATTGCTGTTTTAATTCATAATTTTGGAAGTTGTTCATACAATATTTGAGTTTGCCTTTTGCAAAACAAATGTCACATCAGATTATGACTGGCTTTGTGTAGCATTTACAAATCCTACAAATGAAAATCAACGCTCTACAAGTACGGAGGAAGAGACCGTGGTCTTGCACTTGATTGCCAACCTACTCTACAAAGGATATCGATTTAGCATGTCAATTTCTGCCCTGCTGTTACTCATATATTGCCCTAATTGTTATTTTATTTTACTGAAGCCGGTAAAATTTCTTGAGGTACTATCGAGGTGCACATAACCTTTATTATTAAATAATTTACAAGTGCTAAAGTACTTCGCATTATGGCGGTATTTGTAGTAAGTGCGTTAAGTACCGGTATCGGGACTTGTAATTAAAAATTTTTTTAAGTCCAGGTCCTGGTACTGGTACTAATACTTAAGTACTTTACAGGTCTGAGGTTAGATACACATTTAATTATTTACGTTTAGTTAAAGTCTGTATACGCTTTAGTTTACAATTTTTTTTTTCAAACTTATTTAGCACCTGTTGCGCCGTTAGTTTGTTTTCAAATATATCATTTTCAATCTTTATGAGTGCCATGCTCGAAAACCACTCCTGAAGAGGTTTCTCTTAACCAAATTTAAACTCGATGGAAAAGTTCCGTTCACAGCCGGCCGAGCTGACAGGAAGACGAAGAGCTACGTCCAGTTACTTGTATAAATTTGGGCAAAAGTCTTTATTAATTTCTGTTTCAGTCTTTTCAAATTTACTACAATGCTCTTGTTTTGGAACATATTATTATTTTTGTTTCAGCTATTGTAAGATGGAAAAGTCTACATACATTGACAACATTTTTATGATTTTCTAAAAATGCGTCTCACTGTTTCAGGTACAACTATATAAATGAGTCAACTGACTGTGCTAAAGGTAGATTTTCAAAAATTACTTCAACAATCAAACTTACACTGATTGGTAACCATACGAAATTACATACATTCATCTACGATATCATAAGAATTGGTTTTATAGACTTGTTTTTATATTTAGATAGATGTTTCGGGATACAATCAGCCAGATGATCCTCTCGACCTTGTTTTCCTTGATGATTTGTTCATATTTCGGGATACAATCAGCCAGATGATCCTCTCGACCTTGTTTTCCTTGATGATTTGTTCATCTTTCGTGTTTCTCTTTTGGGCGTTGGAGTCTTTCTTCGCCTCTTATTACGAGTTCATATCCTCTTTTTCCTTTTTTGATTGCTGCCCTTTTGTCCTCTTTGAAACTTTCCGTTTCGCTGCGATCTTTTCCTTTAGGAATTATGTGCCATATCTCAGACACAATGTATGTTGTTCTTTTCTTCTTTAGGAGTTAGTTGTTAATGGGAGGGCGGCGAAAGAAAAGGAGTAGATAGTATTATGTATTTTTTTTAAGTATTAGGAAGAGATGGTTCTCAAAATTACTGGCTCCATCAGAGATAAGATAAGCTCCAAGACATTGTCAGCTTGTTTGTTTTGTATTTAACCTCTATGGTATTGCCCTTTTGAATCGTAGAAACTAACTCTACCATCACTCCACTAAAATTGGAGAATTTTCTTCTCGAGAATGCCGACGTACTCCATCTGCGTAGAGGAGTTGGTGTGCCACAGTAATCATCGGTCTAATTATGTGCTTGTAGAGCAGAAATTTTGTTCGAGTTGAGAGTCTATCTCTGACGTTAATAACCGGACTCAATCTTTTAGTTTTAGTTTTTTTAATCACGGATTTTGCGTGGTCACTGAATTTCAAAGAAAGTTTACTTCAAGGTATTTGGCTTTTAATGAGGGTCTATAATTTTCCCTGCATTATAGACAGCCACTATATGCTTTAGCAATATATCAATTTCGCTCAGTTGAAGGTTTCCGAATGTAGATAAGCTCGGATTTTTGGACGCTAAGTTCTATACCCCATTTTTTGAGTTCTATGAATATTAAAATTCAAATGTGGGCAACGAGATTGGGCATAAGTGAGAGAGTCAAGTGTTGTTCCACTCTCATGTGTGATTGGTCTGATGCGTATAGGTTGAAAAGTACTAGGCCTAGGATAGAACCCTGAAGGTCACCTGCTTTAATTGCTTTGAGTGGTGATTTGTAATTTTCTAGTTTCACATAGAATTTCCTAGCTAACTGTGAAATTAGTCTATTAGCGTGTGGTTAGAAAGCAACCTACAGTGTACTCGTTCCTGTTCCTGGTTCCTGTTCATTACCCAGAATATGCAGCCAGCTTTAAAGCACTCGAATATAAATTCACTCATTTACGTAAAACTAATTTCTACATATTAATAGAAATAAATGCGGTATGACATCTTGAAATCGTATAATAACAACATTTTTAGTAAAATTGTAAACAATTTTTTATTTAAATTTTTAATCACAAATTTACTTTTAAAATGATTCACTTTCTTAGCATTTTAATTGGCTTGCGGTTTCCCAAAGAGTTACTTAAATTAAAACCAGAATTATTTAAATAAAATTACAGAAAACGGGCAACTCTCCGAACCACCACCACTTCAAAGTTTCTTAATTATATGAACCCCTCCCTCCGTAATATTTTTCATGCAGTTTATTTCATACAGAGAGACCTGCTCTTATGAAAATTGAATAATATCCTTGGCTCCTCTCTCATCCTAATTTCTTTTTCCATCGTAAATACCGCAAAGCTTTTTCCTCCTACCTTTCCTTTGAAAGGGAAGAAGGATACCTACACACACATATACCTATACCTCTTACCTATATAATACCGGTAAGAAGTATTCCAGAAATCAGCCTCTATGTCTCCTTGAAACTGAAGTAGACTGGAGGGTATCTGATTGAAACTGATTGTGTAAACTTTTAATGTACGCTCAGCTCGATAGCGGTGTTCAAGCCAGCTTCTAAATACATCTTACACACACAGGCACACACAAATGCATACAAACAAGAGAATTGTAAAGGAACACCATATAGTCTAGTAAAAGTAATATCACTAACACAAACACCATGACGAAGAAGTATACTTTTTCAAAGTTGTTAAAATTTTAATTATTAACAACTTTCAAGGAAGAATTTAACGAAGGAAAATGATTTTCCATTGGCGCGTCAGTGTTGTATAATCTAACCTAAGAATGTGTGTATGTGTGCTGTATATGACACAAGTATATAGTTTTATCAAAAATTACTTTTCTTTAAGGTACATTACATATTACATACCATACCTACTACATACATCTCTATGAAGATGAAGATTTTAAAGTAGAAAAATAATTAAATTGGGAGAAATTTCGACTCAAAAGAAAGTAAAGTAATGGAAAAATGACTGTAAAAGGATAACAAGTCCACGAGGAAATGGAATGTCCATTTTTTTTTCCAGCAGATTACTGTAATTGTATTGTAAGGACCGCATACTGCTGTTGCTGCTTCTGGCTGCGGCTATACTACTACTTAACAGTAAATTTCCCAAGAGGTTTTGTCCTTTTATAAGAAAATTTCCAACTTTTTTTTTTTCTT
This sequence comes from Dioctria linearis, assembly GCA_963930735.1. Taxonomy (NCBI): domain Eukaryota; kingdom Metazoa; phylum Arthropoda; class Insecta; order Diptera; family Asilidae; genus Dioctria; species Dioctria linearis. The sequence continues at coordinate 182,052,596 of OZ005744.1, forward strand.
TTATAAAGTTCAAGACGTTAGGTTACATCCTTCCGCATTATTTTCTTAAAGTCATATATCTCTTGACTAGCGAAGAAAATTAGAGTGAGTGATGCAGTAGAGTGTGAGAAGCCTATACCGTTTGAGGAGACACAACAGATTAGATTGTCAATGGAGTAAATAAATTATTTTATTAATAAAATTAATTTAATTTAATTATTTATAAAATGTGTACGTGTGTGCTTGCGGTTCTGTACCCAGTTCATATAAAGGTTTGAGTCTTGATTAACTCTAGAATTCTAGATAAAAATTGGAAAAAATTAACATGGTCCTTGTCTGATTCATCACTTAAGATCTATTTATGTAGGAGAAATCTTTTCGTATTATTGCATTTTTCATATCCTTGCTGCAAACCAAAGTTTCAGGTGAAGTCAATGAATTTTTTAGTGAAAACTTCATAAATTCCCCTCTCCAATTGTTGTGGTATCCCTAATTTAATTCTTTTTATAGTAATCATATAGGACAATCACGGGTAAACAAATTTTATCATACTACAAGAATTATTGAAATCCATCCAACATTTACATAGAAATATCATCGATTTTGGTGTATCAAGATTTACCCGACAAAAGAGCACAATGTGGTCGTTTTCCAACACAGAAGAGACTCAATAAAAGTTTTAAATATAAACATTAAAGCATATTTGTAGAATGAAATCGCATATCTACACTTTCTGCCGTAATCACACATCTAATTTTAAATTTGATAATTAATTTCGAAGATAACTCGAAAACAAATGAACTTGAGTCCTTTTTAAAGTGGAAAATGGACGTTTTTTGAGTGAAAAAATGACTTTATTTTAATCTCGTGTTTTCGAATAACCGTTACGTCTAGGGTTTCCAATTATCCGATATTAATGATTATCCAATTATCGAATACTGAAAACTCAAAATATCCGGATAATCCGGATATCTGGGTAACAAAAAACAAAATAAATAAATTGCTTGAATCCAATATTTCATGGTGTTTTATAATTTTTTTATTCAAATATTTTAATTATGTACATTAATAATTAATAAATAGTAAAAAAACATTAATTATATGATTTAAATATATTTTGTTTTTAAAAAAGAATATTTTAAAAAGTTATTGCATTGAAAATTTCAAAATTCAGACGAGTTCTAAATTTTGTCTTAGTCAGGGCTACGATTGAAACTGGAAATGCTGGCGTTATTGTAAAAAATGCATTGAATAATATCTTAAATAATATATCCTTGTTTTTTTGCGTTACTCTGCTCATCAACATACATAGGTAATTGAAGAAATTGCCACTTCCAGTTATCGCTGCAGACTGACAATGTAATGGGAACACCTTTTGAATTATAATCAAAATATTTATGGAATGTGATTTATTGCCTGCTTCTAAGAAGATCTACTTTCATAAGCATTTTATCTCGACGTTCATCGTTTTTTATTCTGTTTCGATAAATGTTAACCTAAGTTCGTTCTAAACTCTTCTAAGGTTTCAAATAGAAAGTTATAAACACATTCAGCGGTCAAAAGTGTCGCTGAATTTTTTTTTAATTCCTTTGCTGCAGTCTCTAGTGGTAATAGGACATCTAACAATTCGTTTAAACTTGATTGCCCTTAAATGGTTAAAAATTAAATGTCGCATCGTTGACTGCTGGCTTACTCGTTGGTTACGTCAATAAGTCGAGCCGGCGTCGATTTTATATACATAATCCCTCAATATATAGATAACGCCATACGGATAACAGAAAACTCCTACACCGGAATCTGAAGACATCTATATACTCCATAAACAATGTATATAATACCTTTTTGGGCGATTAACTCAATATCTTATATATAAATATATTTAATTTTTAACCACACTGTTATTATATAATTTCAGTGCTTAGTAGGTTTTGTTATACCCTAGATGAAATCTGTAGGGTATAGATAGTTTGTCCTTCCGTTTGTAACGCATAGAAATAATTATGGTAGAGCAAAATGGATTGGACACCCACACATGATATTAAGAGCTATTTTGATTTGTGCATGTCCGACTGTCCGTCTGTCTATCTGTCTGTGTGTCCGCACGATAACTCCAGAACGCATGTACTTAGAGAGCTGAAATTTTGCACATGAGCATTTAAAAAAAAAACGAAAAATGTAAATTCAAGTTCGAAAATGGGACAAATGGCTAACTCCTTCAAGGAGTTGCCATACAAAAGTTTCGTTTTTCACTACTTATTTGGACATTACTTTAGAAGGCATCAGCGTAGAGAGCTGAAATTTTCTACGCGACGTTTTCATAAAAATAGTAAAAATATTTTCATAAAAGAGCTAAATTGGGCCTATAAAAATTTTGATCTTTTACGTAGTTATTCTGCGAAAACAATCAGTCCAAGACGTTTTTCGTGTACTCAAAAGTTCTTCAGAATATGAAATGTTATGAAACTAGTTATAATAATTTTTACTGCCCGAGAAATCGTTCTAGAAGTATATGCCAAAAACCACTTAAAAAATCAAACTTACACAAATTACATAGACCCAGTTTAGACAGGTCAGTCTCAGTATGCTGCCTCTGCTGCACGAAATCTGTAGGTTGGGTGATGCTTCATTCCTGCCCCCAACCATCATATTACCGAGAAATTTTCTTGGGGCAGAGGCAGCTAATTGACCCGTCTAAGGGCATTCATCTAGGGTATCATAAGAATTACTCCTGGACCAATACCAGCTTTCTTACTTGTTTTATTTAAAATTTGGATAAAAAAACATCCACAAGACAACTTATTTGCTTATTCAAAGACACTTTAATAAATAAAACTGCCACTTGAGATAGTAATTGTATAATCTTTTGAAAATAGCTGAACAGTTAGAAAGAAAACAGTATTTTCCTGATAAAAAAAATATTCGGATTATCGGATAATTGAGGAAATATATCCGGATTACCGAATAGTCAAAATGGGTCGGATATTCCGGATTGGAAACCCTAGTTACGACCCAAACAGAAAACATTCACAACAGACCGCTACTGCATACGAAAGAAAGAGCAGGCAAAATATATACAAAATGAAGGAATGGGGGTGTACATGACCCAAGTGCCTAAAAAGCCTTACTGTGAGAACGTCCGTATAAAATTCATATAATCAAAAAACTAACCGCACCATTCAATCACACTCTCATCCCTTTTTAATTTTATACCCCACACACCAATTTGGACAAACCCTATGGGGGTGGTAAAACAGCCCCCCCCCCTTTTTTTTGTTTATTAAATAAATTGCTACCATACCGTTTCCTGAGGATCTTCAAACTCCCAATTCATAATCAATATTGTTTTTCTTCTCTAGCTTGAAAATTTTATTCAAAACTTAAGTTTTATCCATACTCCGAGTATAGAACTAACTAAATACATTTTCTTGTATTACTGAACTCCTCTTGCTCTAATTATGATCATGAGCTCTTTACTTATGATAATAAGACCAACTTTTACTTTGACGAACATAATTCGCAAATAAATCTGGAATTGTGTGATTTGTTGGTATGTATAATTTTCGCTTTTCCCATCGCCATCCCTACCCTACCATCAATCTACGCCCACAAAAACAACACAATATATTAACGTGACTTTGCGATTTTCCAGTATGCAAACCAATGACGGCGAATTCGTTGGGTAGAAATGTTATTTCAAGATCATAAATAGAAAACCAGTGCAGCAATTACTAAAGGGCCAAGTTTGGATCAAGCGGATGCATGAACATAATTACTTCGCTCGGTTTCGAAGATTTATATCCATGTAGTATGAATTGGGCATACAGACCTGCTTGCCAAATTAAGTATTTAACGGAAAATTTGGTACACCGACGATTCTTAAACTTGGGATCACGTCTTCATTTAAAGAAAAAAACTCCGTTAACTTGATTTTTGGCCAAGTTGTTTCCGTTCAAAATTTTTAAGTCTATCGTGCCGAAGTACGATATGGCTCCTTTCAAATCAGCTATGGCAACGTGATAGGTAAGCTTCTTCCTTCCTCAGGTCGTGAAAATAAAAATTAAAACCATTTGGATCATCTACTCATAACCTCTTTTCATAAGAAAAAACACACTGCTGCCATTCGTTGTGCCACGCCATATGGGCTCTGCCAAATTCCAGTCTAGCTTCTTACTGACGCCGAGTTAACGGAGATTTCTACTTCTTTAAATGAAGACGCTTCAAGGTTACACAATTTTTAAGTATCCTTCGTTTTTTTCAGCAATGCTGCTAACTGTCTTGATGTCTGCAGGCTGTTGAATGCCAGTCGTAACAAATTATATCTCTTACGATCTACAGGAAACAGAAAAAAAAACGTTACTTGACTTCATAAGAAGCCACGCGATCTACTATAATGAAACATAACTCGGATTAAACTGGGCTTTGTTGTGGCATATTTTACTTCTCCACAATCATTTTGTCCATAATTCTAAGGATTCTTAAAAAATACCCTTATTTCCTTAGGACTCCTCTTTAACTCTCTCGTTTTCGCTTTATTGGCCAATTATTTACTTTATAAGCTTTAATTTGGCCAATTTCCTCTGCGGACTGCTTCGTTCCATTATCCTTTTTTTAATTAACTGTGAAAAAAGTAAAGGTAAACGCCTAAAATAGGTTTCTATAAAAACAAACGTACCACACACTTCTAAGCTCTGATAATAAATGGGGGCTAACCAGTTGTTATGTTTTTAAAAATCCAAAAAATACAAAAATGTTAAATTGATAACTACGGCTAGGAGATAAAGTTTAAAATTCCTCCTAACAATTACTCATCTCTCACTCTACCATATCTAAATGTAGAGAAAATATGTGTCGTTCGAAGGAGTGAGGATCCTCACTTACAACACTGAGAAAAATATTCCACATATTATTAAAAGGATTCACTTATTAATCCAAAATATCAAGATTTCACATAGAAATTACGAAATTAATAACAAGTACATTTAAAATTTAATAAGAAGTCTCTTTACAATAAGATGATATATATTTTTGTAATTTATTGCGTCATTTTGGTACGTAAGAGCTTGCTCGCGAGCGGCTCCCGAAAGAGCGCTACAGAAAAGCTCTTTGTAAAATAGCTGCCGCTCGCGAGCCGGAGCCCACAAATTTTTACTTAAAAGCTCTCGCTCGCGAGCTGGAGGCGTTAAATAGCTCGGGCTCGCGAGGGTTTTTTCACTGTGTTACTCAATCAGTGGAGTTTTAGAGTTAGGGATATATGAAAAAAAAAGAACTTAACGAAAGCCGCCCAAATCGAATTTATGACATGTGTTAATTAGGTACGCGTAGCGTAACTAACAAAACATTTTCTTTAATTCTTGGTAAACTATATATATTAGTATTTTTGTTTTTTCATTTAATAAATACATATAACTATAGTTTAAAAAATAAAAAGTTAAAAAAACTAAATATAACATAGTGAATTCTTATTCCATAAATGAGGACCTCCGGCTCGCGAGCGAGAGCGTTTAAAAATTTTTTTGTTGGCTCCGGCTCGCGAGCCGGAACTATTTACCGGCTCCGGCTCGCGAGCGGGAGCGTATAAAAATTTTTTTTTGGCTACGGCTCGCGAGCGAGGTGCTGGGAGCCGCTCGTGAGCAAGCATTTACGTTCTAGTAGAACACATTTTAATATAAAAAGAGACCACATTGTTGTATGTAAATCATGCAGAAAATATGTGAATTCACATTGAATATGAGCAATTTAGAAATCAGTTGCACCAACGGAGATGTTTGATATTAAAACAATATGCGGTCCCATTTAATTTCAATAGGGAAATCACATTAACAGTAAATAAATCCCTATTGTTGCAAATGATAAAGAATATCTGTGCAAGTTCATTTGATTTTGAGCATTCAAGCTGTCGAATTCAGTAATTTTCAGAGCATTTAAAGTCAATTTGTAGTGAAAGTGAAAATTTAGTGAACTTTTGGATAAAACCATAGATGGCACAAGAACTAGATGTCGCATGCAGTATCAAAAAAGTATACAAAATTTATATGGCTGAGTAGTCCATTCCGGAATGGACCACAACATTTAAAATGATGTATACGTTGAGTGATTCATATTTTTTCGTATCTGAAGTGTTGAGGAGGTCGATTAAACGAATACAAAACTGCTGTTAAAAAAACATTTGTTTTCGGCATACTCTAAACCGCGTTGTGGCCCATTCCAGAATACACTACCTATTTCGCAATCTGTATACTCTGTTCTAGTATGCCATGCTACATCTAGCTCTTGTGCCATCTATGATAAAACTCAAACAAGTGCAGTGGACTTTCAAATAATTTTGGATGTACCAGAGTATAATGTAAGTGAAGCGAAAGAAGTAGAGTTGCTGTATAAATCATGGGACTTTCTGATGCAGCGCGCATACTGTTGAATACGTACGGAATAAACAAAAAAATACATTTAGAAGCTATGGAAAGTAATGATATCCAGGATTTCTTTTCAAATTTCGATAGTTCTGGATTTGTCAGCGACCAAAATGTTATTTACAAATTGTTTCATGCTGTGGCGAAGGGATCGGGTAAGATAAAAAAAGAAGATAATTTTACTTTAAATTTTTTTGTTTGCAATTTTTAACACCTTAGGAGAAGCCAATGGTTTGTGACAAAGACACGGAATCTGCTACCAGAACAAATAAAATTCTAGATTGGCTTGAAAAAATTTCTACTAGCATTTCATCGCATTCATGTTATGCGTCAAGTAGGAGAGAGTAGAGAGGAGTGTGAGAAATGATAAAATTTATGATTTTCCTCTTACAGGTGGAAATATACTTTGACAATCTATATCCTGGAAAAAGGAATTTATTGCTAACAAACTATGATGATTTTGTAGATAGAATCAAAGTCTATTATAACGAGGAAATAAAAGTGAGATTATTCAGGGAGCACCTATAGCTCTTCTAAATAATCCAGCCATTGACAAAAGTAAGTTAAAAATATTTATTTTTTTTAGATTTCTATTAACATTTATTACTTACAGGCTCTAGAAATTGCATTGCTGCATTATTGCTTTTTTCTGTTCTGCTGATGGGCAGGGAGATTTTGTGCTGCATATATGCGAAATTAATGACCTTTCAACCCAAACTGGAGATATTAAGGGCAGAATATGGTAAGGAGAAAAAAACATTACAGCCGAAGATCATCGTTGTTGGGCAGAAATTAGACGATTTAAAGGAACTTTATGTTTCCTGTGATAGTGTTAAGTATAAATTGGCTACTTTTACTATATGCTTAGATGTAATTATAAAACTTTGTTATGTATACCACATTCAATATTCACACAAAGTAAGTTAGTTTGGACATTTTTGGAACAATACTTTTTCGATTTAACCTCAGAGATATTCTCAGCAGTTTCAAATTTAGTAAACAAATTAAAACGCTAATATTAAAGTTTTCATACCAATATGTCAGAACTAATTTGCTTTATGTGTGACACTAGCTTTAATATAGCTGAACACATGTATTAACAATAACCGGTGGTGGAAGTTTACCGTCAATTTTTGAAATAGTAAATATTTTATACTTATATATATATATATATACTTATTTGTCAAAATTGGGAAGTTCTAAAGTGTTCAGAACACTTTCAAAATTTTATATTGAAAAATACTTCAAATCATTTTAAATTACTAAATTTTACATCAAATCAGTTTGACGGGCCCCCAATACACTTTTACTACTTAAATAATGGAATGAAAGTCATTAGGATGAAGAAATATTGGCAATAAAGTATGTATGTATTTACATCAGCTTAAGATTACGATTACAAAAATACATGAAGTTTTGCAGTATATTACATTGATGTATTTGATTTATTCATTTATTGTTTTGAAGAATTTAACTGATTTCTTTGTTTAGTTTTTTATACATTTGCAATAACTTATGCAAATATGTACAATTATAAAAATTATAATAAATTTTAAATGAAGTCTAGAGATCTTGTTTTATTTAGAGATAATTATATAAATATTTCTTTTAAATGTAGAAAAGAATATTTCAAAAGAAAATAATATTAAACTATATTAAAAAACGAGTTCAATATGCTATTTCATATTAAAAGGTCAGTTATGACTTCTAATTATTTTAAAAAGGATTCGCATTGCTTATTTATTTTAACATGATTTCCTTATTATTCCAAGGAGATTTCCTGTTTATTAAAATATGTGATCATCTTGAAATAAGAATTGACGTCCAATTAAAATATCATATAAATTTCAATCTACTTGAATTGTCTCACAAAAGTTTTAGATGAAAATCCATTTTGCTTTAAGCAGATGGTCTTTTTGGATGAAAACTGTAGGGATTTCTTTTTACTTTTGTTCCAGTTTATGTGACTTTTTTTCTCAGTGAAGGTACTCCACGAAATTATCCGTTGCCCGGATTTTGTAACACGGATAGTTGGGGGTTTGGGAGATGAGAATGTTCATTTTTTCCGATTAAAACACCCTAATTCTCCATTCGCGATTCTTTGACATACTTGGTGAGTTAGGGAAAATGTGAGAAGTGTCGCAATATTGAAAGACGGCTAATCCTGTGAGGGAGGATTGTAGAGCATTGGAGTGTTTTCTTAGGGATTTAGGGTCTAGAGTAAAAATATACAGGTGAAAAGTTTCTGGGGAGGGGCTTTTGGGGATGAGGGTTGTACCCCCCCCCCCCCCCCCCCTTAATTGGGGTTATTAAAAAACATCATGTTTGCTATCAAGTTAAAGAGGGAGGAGAAGGTAATCGAGTGGTGTGGTTTGTTTTTAATCATTTTGACGTCATAACTTTTTATCGCCGAAAGACAAATTTTGTGCACTTGGGTCATATATACCCCAGTTCCTATATTTTGCATATATTTTTTCCCTTCTTTGTTTCACATCCATTAACATTTTTTCATGGAAAGTGAATTTCGACGACATACTAGTTCTTCATAATGATGTCTTTTGTACCAATAAATTTCAATTTTTTATCTTAAGAAGGACTGATTCACTTCATTGACATTTATCTCCAAAACCATATACCGGACTCAAGAACTAATTACATACCTAATTAGGGGACAAAATGTAGATGCGATTTAATGCTACATGCCATCCTTAAAGTGCATATTTATAGCATTTTTATAGCATCTCTTCTGTACTGGAAAACGACCAAACCGACCATTTTCGCGTGATTTAAAATTTTTAGCGGGTACCTTGAGACACCAAAATTTCTGTAAATATTGCAAGGATTTCCATAATTTGTTTTTGTAAATAAAGCCAGGATATGTGGTGAGTCCATAATTTAATTTAAAAATTCCTAGGTACGTAGCTACTTTCATAAAACACAACAAAAACAGACAATACTGTCAATTGAGAAATATTCTTCTTACTTCTCCACAACTAAAACAGTCGAGAGTTTTGGGGAGTGGAATAAAGTTTCGTAATTCTCAATACAAGTTCCCCGACCACGAGTTGCAGAATTCCGAGTGGAGAGTTTTTGGTGTATAGGGAACCTTTTGAAATGGTTACCTCATACACTTAATTTGTTGAAGCAGCACCGATGTGAGGGTATGAGTGGCTGATGCAATGTCTATGACAGTTATCAGCACTCAAGTTGAGGTGAAGTCTTGATGTGAGGTTTACTGGATATGTCCTTTGAAGATTTGCTATCGGCATTCGACTTGATGTGTAGTCTTGCGGGGAGCCAGGGTCTCAACTATAAGGTGAGGAGAACACTCAAATCCCTTGAAGTATTGAAGCTGCGTCGCTATCACAAGTTGTGGCAAGATGGGGGAGAATTCTTATCGGCTCTCGTAGTCTGTAGTGAGCAGTATTACAAAGAAAAGTATTGCTTCGCTTTGTATGTTTTATATTTCCAACAGTACTCCCTTCGGAGTGTAACTCGACACAATAAAGGCAAACAATGTGGCACGTTTCTGAGCCTTAACACAGAATACAATATTGAACGTAATCTTAGTATTCGAGTAATATAAAATTTATAACTGAACGGACAGCCAGGAAAACTTAAGAGGCTAGACTCGGACAGAACTATCAAAAATGTTTTCAGAAAGATGAAAGAAAATTGATATTAAACAATTGTAAAACAAACTAACTCGATTAGTCGCAAATTGGAATGACAATCAAAATACAAACTTTTTGTTTTCCTTTTTTTCGAACAGTATCAAGGTCTACTTATTAATAACCTTTTCCGGTGATCAAACTGACTTTGTTCACAATCGCGAAACTCTATAAATGTTTCGCTGAGATTGCTAACTAAAGGATGGTGCCTGTAGCTCGTGGTGAAGACAGCCACAACACTCCCCTGCCAGCGAAACCATAGGTTTAGCGAGTATCAAATCTACTGGGAGGTTGAGTGATTCGTCCAGTTCTTGTTGTTTGTTGTTGGAAAACAGCGTTTTCGTCTGGCATAAATCTGACGGTACGTGTGGATTGGGTACTAGGTGGTGTGTTCGGGTTTGTTTGGTGTGGCGAGTTTTGGGGTGGTGAATCTTCGAATCCACGAAAATCGAAATGTTCATCTGTCTGGCAATGTCATGATAAATTAGTACATCTTCAGGCCCTGGCTGAACAGAACCTTCAGGGACTGACTGAATTGGTTCGTGGCTGCATGATGGTGTGTTTGATGATGACGGAGAGTTGTTTATGATAGTACCATCCGTAGACTGGTCTTGGCGTAATTCGATGTCGTCTTCCTTAAAACATGGTTTCAATCTGTCGATTGATATATTTGTCTCCTTGTTTCGTACTTTTAGGGTATAAAACTTGTCCTTGCGACTAACAATTTCGTAGAGGCCTTCATAAGGAGGTTGAAGCGAAGCTCGTAGTGAGTCCTTACGAACGAAAACGTCCGAGCAATTAATTAGTTCCTTAAATTTGAAAAATGACTGCCGAGCGAGATTTGAAGCCTGAACGGGTCTGATCTCTCAAAAGGTATTCTGAAGTGAAACAATAAATTCATTTTGTGGTTGGATTTTCGAAGCGAGCAAGAAGTCGCCGGGAAGACGTAAACTTTCGCCGTATACCAATTCTGCCGGGGTAGCTTGGAACTCTTCTCTGAATGTCGTTCGCAGTCCTAGTAAGGCTAAAGGGAGGATTTGTGACCATGATCTCTCCTTATATGCCATAATCGTTGCTTTAAGTGTCCGGTGCCATCGCTCTAGGAAACCGTTGGCTTGTGGATGATAAGCCGTGGTTCTGCTACGTTCAAAACCTAATAATTTAGAGAATTCAGTGGAGAAAACTGACTCGAATTGTGGTCCTTGATCGGTGACGACTGTTCTGGGTACTCCAAAGTGCGATATCCAATTTCGGAAAAATACCTCTGCGACCGTTTCAGCGTCGATGCTGGACAGAGGAACAGCCTCGGGCTATCTGGTGAATCTATCTATAATGGTAAGGCAATACCTGAATCCTTGTGAAGGGGGAAGCGGACCAATGATGTCAACGTGAATGTCCTGGAAACGGCGTGAAGATGACGGAAAAGTGCCTGGAGCACTTTTAACGTGTCGCGAAACTTTGCTTTGCTGGCAGGCTAAGCAAGACCGTGCTTAAGAGTTAACATCTTTGTTTATCGAAGGCCAAAAATAACGAGAAGTAGTCATTTTATTTGAGGTGCAAATACCTGGATGAGCGAGATTGTGAATGGAATCAAACACTTGTCTCCTGAAATTTAGTGGAATAAAAGGTCTGGTGCCAACAGGGGAAATTTCACAATATAATTGTTTATCCGTGCCAAAAACTGGGAGCTTTTCAAATTTGAACTGTGAATTTTGTAAAAGCTCTTACAACTCAGGGTCTTCGACTTGACTATCCGCGATGGAGCCGAAATCGACAATACTCGGGATATGTATTTCCTCTACGCGTGACAAGGCGTCGGCAACGACGTTGTCTTTTCCCGCTACATGTTTTATGTCTGTCGTGAATTGTCCTATAAAATCCAGATGCAGCAGTTGTCTGGGGGATGCTCTCTCTGGCTGCTGTTTAAAAGCGAAGGTTAACGGATTGTGATCCGTGTACAGAGTGAAAGTGCGCCCATCCAGATGATAGCAAAAGTATTTTATGCCTAAATAGGCCGCAAGAAGTTCCCGGTCATAAGCACTATAGTAGCTCGTGGTGAAGACAGCCACAACTTAAGTGTAAAAAAAACTCTTATCTCCACAATTCTGCGTGTTAGTAAATCCGGCCCCAGGGGGCTAACCAGTTAGCACCCATTGTACATTAGGGGCTGCCAGCCATATCCAACGATAGGTAATAGCCAAATATCCTGGAGGTGCTTTGAACAAAATAACAAACATTTCATTATCACCCTGTAACTCAGTAAGGACACATCTGTCACAATACTTATAACGACTTTCACCACGGTCACCCTTTTCAAAATTCACCATTAATTACGAGAAACTTTGTATAAAAATTAACGATTTCTAAATTATTATTTTGGAAAATTATGCTGATGACCCTAATACACATGCATTAATAACAGTACCTAACTTTTCGGAAGAAAAAAAAATGCATTATGAAAAAATGGCCAACCAGTTTTGACCATTTTGCATTCTTCTTCCTTTTTACAAATCCAATATTTTCCATTTGACTCAAAACAAATACAGTTTCTGAGGTTTCGAGCACAAAGCAAAACAAATTGTTAACTCTAACGTGTAATGAATGTTTTCTAAGGCCACCTATAGCCGTCAGTAATTTCGATAAAATGGAAGCAAATCATCCAGTCTATGTCCTTCCTTTTATACACACACACACAAACACACACAGTCACGGCAAACATAAGGAAGTCAATAAAATGGCATTATTTGATCAAAGATTCATTCAGGCAGCCCAGCAAGAAATTTCCTTATACTTTGAGCAAAGACAAGCAGCATCCGTTTACTGAGACGAAATAGGACCCGCTGGGTTATTTTCGTTGTTTTCCACTGGGAATTTTCGCTTTTCTTTTCATCCCCGGCAGGGTAGATACTGCAGTCCCTGTGTTGTTAACTGGTTGAGTAAATGTTTACCGGTAACTTTCTTTAGATCGTCTTTTTTTTTTATACTGCTTTTTCGTCGGTTCTTTGCTGTTCTGGAATCAAGAAACCAAGAGGATTCCTTTTTTGCCTTGTCCAATTGGATCGCATCTTCATCCTCTAGAGGGGGATGATTTTGTTGGTAGGTAGGTAGGTTACCTTATTTCTGTAGAGCAGAAAACTTTTTATTTGTAACTTTCATCGTTGTTGGTGTCATCTAACGTCCGCTTTATATGGGTGGGTGTGTGGGTGTATAAGTATCTATTTTCGCAGTGGTTTTTGTATCTTCCATCTTACCGGACTTTTTGTTTTTTTTTTATTTTTATTTTTTAAATTATAAAGTTCACTTGATTCTGTGGAAATGAGCGAACAATTGTCTATAGCTATGTGTATATAGTCAGGTGACTTTTGGTTTACGTTTAGGTAGGCAACAAAGATAAGGTCGATGATTTTCCGAGGATACCAAGAACAATGATGACAAATTTCTCTTTTCCTGAGTAAGTGTCCGGGATCGGAAAGACAGGAAGGAAAAGTTTTTTTTTGTTTCTGTTCCCTTCCTTTCGATAGTCTGAGGAGTCTTTTATAATTCATTTTAACTTAAAATTTAATTTCATCTATTTAAGGAATGAATTTATTTTGGATACAACGGCGCTATACATTAAATAAATAAAATGTTTTTATTTATTTTTCACTTTACTTTATCGTAATCATTCGGTGAAATGAATACTTTAAATCATATTGCATAGTCTGTAGGAGATGCACTCTGTGGACTTGCGTTAATAAATTAATGAATATTGTAACGTCGGTTGTTGGTTGTGCGGGTAGTCAGGAGATTGTCCAGGGCCCTATACCGACGTTGCTAGGTTCAGAGCGCTGTTCTAGCTCTGCGGTTTGTTCGGCCTACGTAATACACACTACTTAACCTACACTCACTCACTTACTTACGATAACTTATAACTACGCGGCGTAGGTGTGGGGTAGGAGCGTGCGCTTACTATTCCTTAGACCAACACGATTAACGTGCGCTTGTCGTCAGGAGTAGCCAACATGGGGGATACGGAACGGAGCGTGCGCTCACTATTCTTCTGACCAACATGATGACGTGCGCTTGTCGTCCGAATAGCCAACACGGGGGGTACGGGACGGAATGTATGTGTGCGCTTACTACTCTTCTGACCAACACGATGAACGTGCGCTTCGTTAGAGTAGCCAACACGGTACGGGGACGGAATATATATTCGTGCGCTCGTTACTCTTCTGATCACCACGAATAACATGCGCTTATCGGCAGAGTGGCCTACACGGGGGTACGCGACGGTGTGCGTGCGCTTACTAATTCTCAGGCCAGTACGATTAACGTGCGCTTGCCGTTGAACTAGTCAATACGACTTGCGGATAGGATTTGGACGGGAGATGCGTCTGGTCGAGCTGCTGGGAGGCAACTGACCAATCTTTCGGTGCCGACTGACTTTTATAGCCAGTCTTCTGATAGTCCACTGGTGGGGGTCAAGTCTTCTTACTTTTGAGTTGTCTTCTCGCGGTCGGATATTTCACTGATCGGTGACTGTGCTTTAGACTTGTGTGTGCTTCGATGCTCGATGATCGACTGAGTGATTTTACTACTGGCTGCCGGCTGACTGATGGCGTCGGGTGTAGAATGTTCCCTTCTACTATCACGCCACCAGCAGCACGGAACACTACTGAGCTGCTGATCAGTAGTGTGCTCTTCTCTCGGCGGCTGGCTTACTTCGTTGCGGCTGCTAGACACTCGTTTTCGCTGGTGTCTAGCTGAAATGTATGTAACTTCGTTACAATATGATAACTATGTTGGAAGTACATACATATGCGTTTGAAAACTGAAACTGCACAGATTTATAAAGTACGTTTTCAAAATAAAAATTGTTCTGCCATGAAAGGTTTTAATATCAGTTATTAAGGGGGAAATAGGTGTAGGATGGAGTTTTTACAGTGATTTTCATGAATCTTTTTTTAACAGATAAGAGTTTATGTTATTTATTGATATCGTGAGGTTATTTTATACGTATATATTTGAGAATAACCTCTGAAATTTTCAAAAAAATTTCTCGAAAAGTAACGGAGATACCAGTTGCCGCGCATTTAAGGTCATCATCGGACTGAGCAGTTTGCGTATATTTTGGAGGCCGCAATTTTTATCTGAAATGAACTGCACAAAGAATTTTTTTTTTTTAGATGTTTCTCTTCTATGTGAACCTCAATTTTCTCAAAAAACAAAAAAATTCCAAATATATTACTGAAAACTCAGGTTCAAATAGAGCGTATTTATATAAAGAAACTATATACCAAATTTCAAAATGATCGGTTGTAAAATTTTTAAGCTAGAGTGTACGCAAATTCGACAAAAGTCGTTTCGAGAAAAACGCGATTGAAAAGAAGTGGCAGAAATGGTATTACTCGACATGCCACGTGGTCTGACATTTGAACGAGGGACTCTCACTTAATCGCTTATAACATTGGAACGCATTGAATTTTGACTTGAAATTTTAGGAGTATATTTTTGAATGGTTTTTCAAGTGATTTATAAAAAAAAAAAAACATTAAACGTACATACCTATTTCCCCCCTTTAACAGAATACACGCACTAAAAGAGGAATGCCCAATTTAGGCCCGACATGAACAGACATTTGACATATCTTAAACGATGCGTTATGATACTATGAACATACTCGTATTTTATTAATAATATTTATTTCAATTAAGCAGGGGAAGGCCTGGGGGGTAGCTTAATCTAGTAAATTTTGGAAATTCTGGTACAGAATCGAGTTCCTTAGGTCCTGAGAAGAAGTTTGAGTACCCACACTCCTATACTCGGAGCCTTAAATAGCCATTCCATCTTTAGTATTTCACTCTTTATTCGAACTGATGTATGTGTACTAGATTTTTCGCACCTTACATCGGCTCTAACTTGGTAGGGTTATGTCCGATCGGAAAACGCGTTTCACTGTACGCTTCAGCTCATTAGCAGCTACAATTCGTAGAAGAAAATCTGTTTCTGCATTCTTTTAGCGTGGGGGGGGTACTTTTAGGGTGGGGGTAGGAATCCCCGATGAGGTTGGTTCCAATACGTCATATTGCATATCAAATTAAAGGTCTCGTCGAGTACAATCGGGTGATGTATCTTTTTCCTGCTTCAGAAAACTTTCGCGAGGCGTTTTTATCACCGAAAACCCTTTATCATGCATTTGGAGCACCAACACCACAGTTACTACATTTCGCACATATTTTTGCAGTTATTTCCATGGTCATTACCATTAGTGCTCTGTTGTGAACATTGGAAGCCATATTCTACGACACACCAATTCCGCATAATCACGATAAATAGAAAAGTCCATTTTTTCACTCAAGAAAGTCCCTCAAGCTACATCCGAAGCTTTCACCCGCGTAATTGTAAAAAACATCGTTAACAAAATATGTTCAGAGTATCATAATGAATTGTTTAAAACATCTTTCATGTCTGTTCATGTCGGACCTAAAGTGGTATGAAAAGTCGGCATTCCCCTTTAAGTACCTAATAAAAACTTAATATAACTGGAACAGCAAAATACTAATAACTAAGGAACATGCTGCATGTTTGTGAAATATGTGAATTGAAAAATCGTACCCAGTACGGGTAATATAAATGGGAATTGAATTATACATAAACATATGCATATGAAGAATATATATTTAGAATTCGCGGTGTGTACGAGTCTAAAAAGAATCCTTTAATTCAAATATAAATCATGATGAAACTTAATCGCAAAACAATCGACAACATCAATAAGGTCTGCAGTAAGAAACTAAAATTGGCCATCATCACATAAGAATAAGAAATCCTAGCTCTTTTGTAAGACGTAAGAAACTACCAAATTTTCATTCTCATCAGGACCATCAGGTTTTAAAAAATTAAAAAAAATTTCATAGATTTCTTAACAACAATAATTTATAAAATTACATAAAGAATATTTATTTTTGTAAAATTTGAAGAAAAAAAAAACCTCCAATGCTAAAGAAAACTTCAAAAAATTCAAATGATTGTAGTTTAATTTCGGTGATCTTCAACTTAGATAAACTTCCTTAACAGGTCAACCTCCTTAAATACTTGCGTGAAGAAAAATATCATTGACTCTCAGTATGGCGCAACGGCCATATTTTAAAATTAACCGAATTCAGATTCCCAACCCATCTAAAGCAGAATAATCTCACCGATTTTCTTTAACTTATACCAGCCGAAATAACCGGCAAAGCACAGTATGTCAAGAAGGAGATCGGGACAGGAATTAGTGAACGTGAGGATAGTGGCGGAGGTGGCGGAGGAAGGACATAAGATGATAAACTGTTACATATTCGCACAGTTCGGGATAAAAAATCATCAAGGAATTTTACTGTATGGCCGAAATTAATTTGAAGGGTAAAAGGATGTGCGTGGTTTGCAGAACAAGAATTATTCTATTCTATTCTATTCCATTTCATCAGAATATTGATCATACATGTAACCATAAGGCATCCAACATTGTGACAGTGCCCGATCAAGTCGATATCACAAGCAATTGCCAATTGTGCTTGAAGGTTCTCTTCTGGACAATATCTAATGAAACTAAGGCTGTGCGCCCAGCCCCGGCCTATATATGGGAATTGTATTCCATTCTAGATGAAATGTAGGACCTTGTAGATGAGCGCTAGATTTGACATGCTGAAATATTTCTTACACCTTCTTTACTGGTATTCCCATCTTTTCTGGGGGACTTCCGTCCTCCTATAGTGCAATAAGACTCGACACAGCAACAACTCCCTACTTTGCACGTAACGCAACTGTTCAAATCGTACAAGTTTCAACTTGTTGATGTTATCACGTCTGATTCTACTTTCATTTGTGTAACTGCTTATTTCAGTAAGCTCTAATCTAACGAACTCAATAATATCGCGAAACGTTATTCAATCAATGAATTCTGTGTTAAACTTTAGGGACAGCATGCTACAAATATTGAACTAAGTTCGGGTAGGCTTATGGAGATCAATTCTACAGCAGACATAAATTTTCGGGTATCAGAAGATATATAGTGCATGACTGGAAAATGGGGTTTACAGAACGACTAAGAACTGCACTAAGTGAAGAAATTGTAATAAATAATAATGATTATGATCAGATCTGAGCGACATCTGACGGTATACATCCAGAGTAAAAATTTGACTTTATTATTAAGGTCAACATTAAGATAATGTTGACCTTAATATATAGACGTATTTGAAGTGAGTTTTTTATACTTTAAAACACACATATGGTAACAATTAAGGGAGATAAAAATATCCCATTGGAGAAATAAAAATTTCTCAAGTAAAAGACCAATGTTTCTTTTTATGAGGCCAGTCAAAACCCTCGAGAATACTTCACAAGCCATGAAACAGACTCCCTCCCTACCACATGCGACACCCAACGTAGTCCTTACATTCTAAAATATTTGTAGTGTTCTTATGTAAAAGTGACAAAAGTTTGATTTGATTAGCTTCTCCGCCCTAAACTACTATTCATACAGAAAAATGGCGTTCTGTTAATCTTAAGCTTGCTTTCTTATCTTCCGAACCGTAATAAAATTTTCATAACTTTCCTAACAAAATTATTTAAAAAAAATTATCTCAACCAAATGACAACGATTCCTCAAACAAAAATTCTCAGCTGAGTAATCATTGTAATGTCGCTGTGCCGTCATGGCATGCCGTGGGCTGATGATATCGAATGTAGCTGCCTACAGATTCGGACTCCGGCTGCAATCATCACTCAGCTGAGAGGTATTGATGTAACTTTGTAATCAAAACTATTTTATTATTTTGTTAAGTAAGGAAGGTAAGGAACCAAGCTTTAAATTAATACAAGACTATTTTCCTGTTTGGATAGTAGTTTAGGCTCTATGACATATATAAAGTCAATGCTTAGCACTTTTCAATAAGTATCAATATAGAACATTTTAGAAAACGGACTAAGCACGCACATATAGAGATTTCTGTTTCATGGCTTGGGAAATATTCTCGAGGGTTTTGGGCCAGCCCGTCCCTTTAACTCATACACGAATTTGTCTGACTGTATATTTATTTAGATATTTCTTTTTTACTATTTTCGACACTCTCGTAGACCCACTTTTCGTCTATCAAAATTTGAACCGGAAATTTCCATGGAAAACCCGGAAATTTGGGAAAAATCATTTGAAAATTTGGTACAAATTTTATTAGTGATAAATCCGTTTCAGGAAAAATTAAGAGTTTTCCGATTTTTCCGCAAAAATTTTCCGGAATTTTCCGACATTTCCGGGAAAATTTGCAGGTAAAAAAGTTTTCTAAATTATGCAGGATCAAGTTCCCTATCAACTGGCATCATTACTTTCTCTCCGACAATGGTGAAAACTTGCAGAAAAAATCGAGGAAAATTCATGTAAAACGCTTTTCCGGAGTTTTTCCGACCAAGGAAGCGTTTGAGCGTTTTGCAACTTAAGACAAGGTTGTAGAGCGAAATGAGTTGCGTAAAGTTGCTTTTGTGGAAAACTCCATGGAAAACCCGGAAAAGCGGGAAAATCATCCGAAAAATTTCCATCGATATGATAAGTGATAAATCTGTTTCAGGAAAAATGCAGAATTTTCCAAAAAAAAAAATTTCCGTAAATTTCCGACTTTTCCGGAAAATTTTCCGACAAAAAAGTTTTATAAGCTATGCGGAATCGTTTTTTTACGTCCTACTGGCATCAATACTTTTTCTTCAACAATCATGAAAACTTGCATTAAAAATCGAGGAAAATTCATGTAAATTTTTAAAAAAAATTCATAGTAATAGGAAAATTATGTGGAAAACATGGAAAATCGGGAAAATTCAGTAAATCAGTGTCTTTTCAGCCTTCATAAAATTGTTTTAAAATATCTCCATGCAGCACGTAATAACAATTTAGTTAACGTGAAAAAGGCAGAAAATAAAATAAGTAAAAAACG
This sequence comes from Dioctria linearis, assembly GCA_963930735.1. Taxonomy (NCBI): domain Eukaryota; kingdom Metazoa; phylum Arthropoda; class Insecta; order Diptera; family Asilidae; genus Dioctria; species Dioctria linearis. The sequence continues at coordinate 182,072,597 of OZ005744.1, forward strand.
AAATTTTAAACAAAACTGAGGCCAAGCCGCATGAAAAAGTAGAAAGTAAACTTTTCTTCAAACACAGAGGTGGACTCAGATTTTATTCGCTGACAAATTCCCGATATATTTCAGTATGATCAATCAGAGGTAAGTGATTTGATTCATGAAGAGAAAAAATATTCAAGAGAAATGTCTCAATCAAAAACTCTGAGTCCACCTCTGTGTGTGAAGAAAAGTTTATTTTCTACTTTTTCATGCGGCTTGGCCTCAGTTTTGTTTGAAAACTCGTTTTTTACTTATTTTATTCCAATTTTGTTTTGACTGCAGAAGAACTCCTCGATTGTACCAATAACATTTGGGAAGGAAGCCAAGGAATAAAAATTATTTTTGGTTTCTGCTATATCCTCAATGCTTGCATACAATTTTATGAATTGTGGTAGAAGTAGTGCAACTGTTCAACTTTGATTATCCTATACTTACTGTAGACTAAGATATTCCATGAAGAGATACCATTAAAAGAAACACATATTGTAATAAAGTGAATTTATATATAATTTCCTACCTGAGTCCTTTTAATGAGTGTTTCTTCAAAAAAAAAATGTAAGGTAACAAGCACCATCAAAGAAAACATCAAAAGGTAATCCGCTGTTATTTATTCCTTTCGGTAGATTTGTTGTTTACAAAGTTTATTATATAACGGACAGATTCCTTACTAAATCTGTATCATGAGAAAAATTTGTGTATCATCCTTTCAAAAGGGTCTTGTCGAGAATTATATATTTTTTGGTTGTTTACATCATTAATAAAAGGTGAATAAGCTTCTTCGATTCTTTCATCAATATCGATATCCATCTTTTCTTCAATTTTGTAACACTCCTAAGATTACTTTATTTAATAAAAACTTTTTAAAAATGAAGAAATTTACACAACACTCTGAAGCTAAAGTATAGGTATTTAAAGATGGCAAAAATCTGTTTTAAAGTTAAAGTCAACTTTCACCGCTAAAGTCAACTGTACGTGCTTAATGAATAACATAAAATCAATTTTAAGATAAAGTCGACTTATGGCCGGTTTCACAGTCAAGGCTTAAGCCACAGCGATGGCTTTAGCCAAGGCTTAATAAATATTTCGGTTTCACAGTCAAGGCTTAAGTGATATTACTGGCTTAAGGCAAGCTTAACTTAAGCCCGTCATCTCGAAGGCTTAAGCCTCAGAGATGTTGCTTTGAAACACAGGAAATTATTGCTAAATATTATAATTTCTATTATTAAACGTACGTGCATATGTCAAAAGTTATACTTTATCTGATGCAGAGAATATAAGCGACGAGGAAATGTATAATATAATATCGGAAAGTGTGACCTGTGAAAAAATTATAAGAAGAAACCTACAACATTTCGAGAAAAATGGGATGACGTTGATTTTTATTCTCGGTTCCGAGTATAGAAACATTCGACTATGATGGTTTACGTTGTCGAAACATTCTGCAACAATGGTTTTTGGGTTTGTATACTTCCAGATAAAAACCATAACAAACTGGTAAATAACAAGTTCATCTTTCGCTTGGTTATTAATCCACAATGGCAATTTTCCTTTACAAAAATTCACAATTACAGCAATGCTGACAACTTAAATTTCATCTGCGGCTTAACTAAGACTCAGCTTACCGAGTACTGTGAAACCGAGTAGGCTTAGTAGTTCTGGGCTAAAGCCAAACCCGTGACTTAGCTAAGCTCTGGCTTAAGCCTGGACTGTGAAACCGGACATTAAAGTTCATTTTAAATTGTCTATGAATAGCACCACCCGATGTTTCTTAGCTTTCTTTAGTGTGTTAAAAAAAAAATGACTGCAATTTCTATGGGTATAAGGAATTATTGTTGTCCAAATTACTTGTTCCTAAATATCAAAACCCAAGTCAGAGGTACTTGCATATTTGTGAAAATGTAAAATATAACGATACACCACCAGAAGATTTAATCAGTTGCAGACTATAAGCACAGTTTCCAGAGATGTGACTTCCCATTAAGGAAACCAAATATGTACCAATATCCATTCCACATAATTTCATAAAATTCTATTTCAAAATATCTATAGCACCTAAGCACATAAATAACATTAAAATGTTTATAAAACGCATACTGCTTGCTTAGAATAAATAATTTAATATTCTTTACAACTGGATCATAAACACTTTTTAAAGAGTCCTTTTGAACTGTCTCATTTTATACATGTAATTAACAAATCCTCCAATAATTATGTAAATGTAGAAAATATTTCAAGATAATATTCTATAAGCTGTTAAGGACTAATAGAATTTTAATCGGGTCTAAATATCTTATCGTTTTAATATCCTAAATAATTAAGAGAGTGGAATTAAGTCGAACATAAATATTCCAACAGGATTATTTGAATCCATTCATATTTGAAGAAGCCTATACACATAATTTGAATTTTAGGCAAAGAGTAAATGAATCGCTCGTTAATGTCTAGACAGTTTCTGTTAAGTAAGACCCCATTAATGCTTCGACGCTTTTATCCTAAAATTTAAATCCAAAATTTTTAAACGAATTATTATGAAATAATTCTTTTGATATTAAATGGAAGTGGTTAGCAGTTCAGTTAAATATTTGGGTTTAAATTGTAAAATTCAATTAATTATAAATATATTGATAGAGAACTATTATTTTTCGTGCTATGAATTTTCTTTCCAAGAAACGACTATTTAGTGTGTGTGTGTGTGTGTGTGCTTCACAGCACGATACCAGATGGCGTTTATTATAGAAAGAAAGTGGAGTAAGGTTTTCGTTCTACAAGTCTCCCTATAAAGTCCTTTGTATAAACAATTAATATAAATGTATTGCACGTTCGAACGACTCCTCGTATCATAATAATTTCATCCCGGTTAATCTCCATCCCCTTCCTCTTAAAATATAAAATTCCGGAGCTGATATAGGAATAAAACTCAGAATTATGTGCAATCATGTAAACATCGCACGGAAACGTATAAATAATTTATTTTGGCACCGATTTATTATTTAAAAAACTTTAACCCCTTGACGTCCGTACCTGAGTTCGAGTAGATATGGATAGATGCATATATAAAATCTGATTTGATTAATTGATTAATGAAATTTAAGTTAAAAGATCACAATTCACTAGAAAATATTTTCGTTTTCTTAAATGTTTGTGTAATCGGATAAAAGTTTCCGGAGTAGTACATTAGGGGGTAGTGTCGTCAGGGTTGGACACCCCTTTTGACTTTTGCCCATAACTCCCGTTTAAGTAAGAATTTGGTCAATCCAAGCATATTTTTGGAAAGTTTTGACAAAAAAGGAACACTTTTGTTGAACATTGCCAATTGATTTGGTGAAAAATGAAAAAAATATAGGCATTTACATAACTAGACACCCTTATTACAGTTGTCGACTCACCAAAGTGACAAGCTTCGCAGTCATTCTCACTTCACTTCACTTTTCGTATTGTCGTTGTCGAACGGTGTGGCGTGACATTTTTCTTCAAAGCCTTATTATAGTTGTCACTTAAAGTGACAGATAGCATCAGGGCATGCGTCAGGGTATTAATTACATTTGTAGACAAAAGTGAGGTTTGTCTTATTTCGTGGTATTGTTGTCACTTTTGAAAGTGTTTAAAAACCAGGATACTTTACCATAAATTCTATCATGACTTCAAATTGTTTTTTGTTGTAATTTTTACACTAAAATTGCTAAAAAAAAAATAATTTAATTTATAAAAACTATTGAATTTTATGTTTTAATGAACAACTTAGAAAGCCATTATAAAATTTATCATTTTCCGCTTGCATTTTCCTTTTCCTTACACACATCTAACATCTGTCAATTACAAAAACCAAGTGAGTAAAATTGTCACTTAATTATCACTTACATCGACATTTGACACTTAATACGATAACAGTAATACGTCCAAAGCACTGACATGTATATAAATGGACTGCATGTTGAATCAAAAACGCATGAAAGCAAATGGCACCACTTTCATATTCCTGTCTCTTTCCGGAGAGCATACTTTCCCACTGAACTGTAACAATTAGGAACGAGAAATTGCTTGTAAAAATCCTTGTAAAAAACACTTCCTTCGACTCATAATTAAAATTTGACGATACTAATAGTCCCAAATACTTTTGTAGTAAATTCTCTAAATCCCACGGACATGCAAATAATTTAAATATAGCGCCAATTTGCGACAGTTGGTAGCATTGACAGTGAGAGCATAAGTTCTGAAATCAAATTTGGTGCCACATGAAACAGGAGATCAAGCAGTCCATTTATATATATGTCAGTGGTCCAAAGTCGTATGTTTTTGACAAATGTAACTTTAAACGACCACCATAATACCATTTTTGTGTCGTAACGCCATTTCTCACTTAAAGTGACAACGATAATAAGGGTGTGAAAAAAAGTGAAATGCTGTCAAGGTTGGCTAGTGTTGTCTACGTTGGCTAGTCGACGAAAAATCTGCTGAAATGATTGAAAATGAACTGGAAAAATTAATTGAATGAAATAAAATACTGAATTTGTTGCTTTTTTCTGTTTTCTAGCAAAATTTGAATGACACATTATTCGAACTCGCATTTCCGGAAAATATCGTTATATTAACGCACTTCAAATACACTTCCCTCGTGCATTGTCCTAAGAGAGCTTTTTCTGGGCTTTTTCTTGCGGGCATCTTCCTTTAGCTGGTGTTTTATTGACGGACTTCGTTGGGATTGGTATTGGACGGTTTTAGGGCGTCTTCCAAACACATAAACACAGTGGGCCAACCCTGACTAAACAAAGTAGCTAACCTTGACGATAAGCGCCATTGCCACATCACGTGACACCACAACCAAATATGTTACAGATATGAATTTTCTTCTTAGTTTATTTTATTGTCAAGAATGAGTCACACAACACATTCACAACGCTTACCTTGATGATTGGATATTTTTTCCTCACTTTCTGGCCGTATTCACTGCTTTTAAAAATATTTGTTTTTGGAATTTCTTTCCACTGAGTGCACAGCCGCTCCAAATCTGCAATGTCACGAAAAGTTCGCTATCACTGAGAGAAGTTTTTCCCCGTTTGAACATTGGTAGGGCTAGTGGTCAAAATTAAAAAATCGCAGATGGCCGACCTAGACGGCAGGCCAACCCTGACGACCTTCCTTAATGTATGCACCACCATATGCCATAATTGTCATCTTAAGAAATTTTTATTTCTACTGGCATCATTTCTTTAATCGTAGTTATTTCTACATTTGATTTGTCAGAGACAGATTGTAATTGTATATTGTATGCAGAGCAATTAAGTGACATTTAGAAACGTTGTTATTGTCATAAACAAAAAAAAACAATTATTTTCATGAGTATCAATCACACACAAGAAAAAGTTCCATACAAAAACTGTGGAAATTTTTTTCCATATTGTGCTCCTCATTTAAGAATAGATCCAAAAAAAAAAAAAACTACTGACTTTGACAATATTAGAGACTCAGAAATTTGGGTATCAGATTATAATTCTGATTAATTTGATTTGTGTATGGTGTACGGTGTACGTACATATATGTAGGAGAGCTAAAAATATCCGGATAGTTTGCTATCTGGATTATCCGGAGTAACTAGGATCTGATTTCTCAAATCCGGATTATTCGGATTTTAGTATCCAGATCTGGATCTGAACAAAAAAAGCTCAAGATTTCCAGCAGATTGTATCCATTTTCACAATGAAGCAATGCAATTTGGATGAAATTTTAAACCTCTTTTGCTGAATCTGTATCCGAATAGATCGGATCAAAATTCGGATAGCTCGGGTTGAGATCCGGATAATTCGGATAGTTTGCAGATTCGGGTATCCGGATATTAGAAAATCCGAATCCAATTCGGATAATTCGGATAGTTTGCAGATTCAGGTATCCAGATATTAGAAAATCCGAATCCAATTTTCAGCTCTAGCAAAGGGGTTGCTCGATCTCTTCCATTTTTGACATTACACGTAAAAAAATAATAATATACTAATTACTGCCTCAAAAAATAGAAGCATTGCGCCAACGCGATCTCATGAGTATCTAAATTCGATTTGTTTTTCCGCGGAAAGACTCTCGCCCACAAGACGTTATGCCCAAATCCTTTCCCCTCAGCATCACAGAGTTTGAATAAAATATATATATAAAAAATATATGAAATCAATCGTAAAATCAGATTGTCATTTATAAACTAATCATGACACTCATTGACATGCTCATTAATAAGCTCATCGTGACACTCATTAATTAGCTCATCGTGACCCTCATTGACATGCTCATTAATAAGCTCATCGTGACGCTCATTATGTACTCATCGAAGTGCTCATCTAATATTGAAAAATACTTTTTATTCTTAAAAATTCAATTGTTTTGTTCTGGATTTGAGTTTACCCGCTTGACAAGTCTAAATTTGGCATTACCTCTCAGTTGAAAGACATCAAAAATTCATCACTGCAGAATCAAGATTATCTGCTGAAAATCCATCGATAAGGAATTCCCTTTCTTTTTCGAAAATTACGATCGTAGCCTGAGTCAAATAAATCACGTTAACCAACCATTACAATCTAAAAACTTGTAACTGAAAAAAGATTATTCTGACATGGTAGCAATTTTTGGCCAGTGCTACAAAATTGACTGAAGATATGGATATACCAACAAACTTTAAAGAAACAAGAATAAAAAAAAAAGCAACTCGAACTTCATGAATCACAAAATAAATGGCTCCAGTATGGCAAAAAATAAAAACGAAAGGTACGAATCGATTGATCTACTTTTATTCGAAATGACGTGGAGGTACAAAACATTGAAACAAATTTTCGAAAATTTTGGATTTCTTTTAGGCAATCTCCTTTGCAGCGCAGCTTCCTCGATTGGGCCAAATTCGAAAAAGCGTTGTTTTTGGATTTGCTTCAATCAATTCACGACTATAGCCTCCAAGAACTCGAGCTCCGCATTTTGTTGACATTGCCAGTAGCGATCGTTTCATGTGATCGAAGTTTCAGCAAATTGAAGTTAATTAAAAAATTACCTCTTCTGATCTATAATTGGTTAAGAAGGATTGTTAAATGTGGCTATTTTGCTCATTAAAAAAGAAATAACAAACATTCCAAATTTCGAGAATATTATAAACAAATTCGCGACGAAAAAATCTAGAAAAGGCCAGCTATAAATAAAATCTTGCTAATATTTCGTAAAAACCTGGATTATTATATGGCAACACCAAGATGGGGTTTCCCGACTTAGCCTTAAAACTGGGCCAGTTTTAAAATTACACTAACGATTTCTACAACAACGTCGTGTACAAAATGTCAGCTCTTTACCTTGCCACTTTTTCAGGCTGTGTCTAAATATATAGTTAAAAGCGAAATTTTTGTAGGCAACCCCACGAAGGAGTTACCCGATTTGTCCCATTTTCGAACTTAAATTAAAATTTTTTTTTTTAAATCCTGCCTGCAAAAATTCAGCTCTCTAAGTAAACGCGTTCTCGAGTTATCGTGAGGACGCACAAACGGATATGCAAAAATCAAAAACAACTTTTAATATTATGCATACCCGTCCAATCCATTTTGCTCTATCATCATTAATTCTATGTGTTACAGACGGAATGACAAACTTAGTATACCCTACATGATTTCATTATGTAGGGTATAAACAAGTAGTGAAGCGATGCCTGCGACTTGCAAAGTAAGAATTATTTTATGAAATTTTTTTATGCAGAATTACTTTAGCGAAAATTATTTTTTAGAATTTAAATTATGTTTCTTGCGGGTTCTGTAAGTTCTAATATCTCAAAAACTTTATGGTTTTTTTTTATTTATGCTATTTCTGGCTCTAGGCATTATATCAACATGGTATCTTGTAAGTGCTCAGAGTAATGGATGAAAAATGTCGGTCAATACCTGGGAATACCCACTTCGCAAACAAAATGCTTGTTAAAGCCTATGTACGAAAGTTCGGAGGGGCCTAGTCCCCATAGACAAAAGACCTAGTAACGCCAATGGGTTGGAAGTCCACGCATAATATTAAAAGATATTTTTTCTGCATGCGACGATTTCGAGAGTTTCATTTTGGTACATGGTGTTTTCATAGTAATAGCCAATAAAACTTCAAAAATTGACCCAATCGAGCAGTCCCTTCTTGGTGGTGCCATACAAAACTTTGGTTTTTCACAATATATTTGGGCACTGCTTGAGAACGCGTCGATGTGGAGAGTTTCATTTTGGTACATGGTGTTTTCATAGCAATAGTAAATATAATATAAAAAAATTAACTAAATCAGGCAATCCCTTCTTGATGTTGCCATATAAAACTTTCAGTTTTCACTTTATTTAACTTTTAGTTTTTTTATCTAAGGTATAATATTACACCAAAAACTAATTTACTATTCTTTTGTATGAATATTTTATTATCATGATGATTTATTGGTCAATATTGTTTAGTCAGCTGATAGACCACGTCAGGATATGCCAGTAAACAACTTGTAGGTATATTGTACGTGTCTCGATAGAGTAAAACTCATTCCAGCTTTTTATTTAGGTAATTAAATTATGTTACCAGTTTTACAGATTAGGGACCAAGACGAGCTTTGAGCTTCTTAAATTAGATATGAAAAACTGATCTTGGAGAGAAAAAAAATAGTATTTAAATGGAAAATATGAAATTTTAACTATAATAAACGGCTTTAAAGCTGAAGAGGAAAGATTGCGGAAGTAATTCTTCGTTTATAGAGAAATCGAAGTCCTCCATATCCAATGATGTACTAGATATAGTCATAATCATTAAAAAACATTAGAAATATTTCTTAATTAACCTGTAACTAGAAAACGTTCCACCCTTCCACCATACTCTATATACCTAGTCTGTTCTTTCTTGAGCTACTACAACAATTTTTCTTAGTCGTGAGACTTCTTACTTATCTTACATTCTATTGTCTGTTTCATGCACTAATAATGTTTGTTACTATGTTATCCGTCCCTATCCGAAGCTCTGTTTCAGTTTTTTGAATCATGTTTATTTTTCACTATGCCAGGTGATTAGCCCGCAGTAGCCAACCTAATGAATCTTTCACTTAATAAGAAAAGCGTAGGGGAGACTGCTGGTTGCTTTTCAAGATTGACGTCTTTACTCAGGGTGAAAGATGTGTGCTGTTTTTTTGGAAGATCAATAGAGGATTGTAGGATTGGATTGAGCAATGTAACGATGTGAGGGTGAGTAGAAAAAAAGAGTAGGACAAAAAGCTTAGCTAGAAATGCAAATATGAAAACCCCTTAGATAGTAGAACTGAGCCCCATACCACAAAAATACAAGTGTATATATCTAACAACACTTGTTCTAATATACTTGTTCTATGTATTAGTACACAGAAATTCTTCATCTTCTTGTAGGAAATTTTAAATTTCCCTAGACTTGTAGACTCAATGTACAAGTCCAAAATATTTTCTGTACAAATCGATATGTATTTTAAAGATGTTGCATGTAGCTAAACTTAAATTCTCCCATATCGATTGTACAATGAAAATGTAGTTTATTAGAACTAAAAAAAAAAACAATTCACACAAGTTTTAATTCAATAGATCTAATTTTGGAAGTAGGACAGACTGGAACATGTAAAATTGTAGAAATCCAAGAAAAAGAGTCATTAAAATTAACAGAAAACCGAGAATTATATGCATTTCGGAGTAAATTTTCATTAAATCTATTCGAACCCCATAATAAGAACTCAATATAACAAAGAAAATATGATAAAATATGGTCAAGTGCTGCACTATTGTTTTAGGTAGATAACATTTTTCAACAAATGTTTTATCGTCTAATCCAAAACAAAAAATCTCTCTATATATATTGTTACGTGCAATGAAAGGACAAGCGACATCTATTGGTTCGGACAGTAAACAACTTTAGGTTCGGAGAATCGATGTTTCTGGAATCGAATCTTTAGGAAGGTTCTGGGCAATTTGTAGATTATAAATATAGCACTTTTCAGCGCCAGTAGATAGTCAAATACCACTAATACAGCGTGCCGTCACGCAACAAGCTGTAAAATAAAGACATCGCGTAACAAATATTTTTTTATCTTTTTCCGACAGTTAAAGTGTTAAGCCTAGTATCGAGTTCGGGCAAAGTAAAATTTAACGCGGTCTCCAAATTTTTCACATTAAAATCGCTGGTAAAATTTTGACGTTGATTAATTTGGAGAAAAGAAAGTGACAAATGTTAAAAATCTTATCACTGAAAAACTTCAAATTGTTTATAAAGTTTAGAAAAACGTTTTTACAATTTAAAATTATGGATGGACTTAATTAATCTGAAAATTGTTAAAAGAAATTAAATCCTCCAATAAATAAATAAAACAATGTAAAAATTTGCAATTAAAATTAAATCCTTCAATAAATTTAAAAAAACAATCTAAAAATTGTCATAGAAACAGAAAATGTCATAATTTTACCAGCATTTTAATGCTTCGCTCATTAAAATGTTCTGTAAAATAAGTGGAGACATACAATGCGCCATCTATCTTAAAATAGAGAAACATTCACTTTGTACCAGTGAACTCCGTACTGCACTAGTAAAATCATCAGTAAAATTTTTGCTTGCGATTTTACCAGCGCTAAAATTTATATGGAAATGTGACATTTTACTCGAACTCGATACTAGGCTTTAGAGAAAAATAAAGCCATAACTGAATTCAAGGCCAAAATTAAGGCCTGTAGGAAAATGTTAAACAAATATCCCGGGATATCGGTTCTGTTAAAATCGTCATGGCTTCGTTAACCACGTAAGATTCTGCACTTGGACTTGGACTTGGCCAGTAGATAGTCTTGTCTCAGACAGTGAAGTGAACGTAATAAACAGCCGAAAGTGTTCTATTTGGATTACGATAATTTAAGTACATTACTAGCGATAATTAAAGTAGAGTTGTTTGGTAACACTGGAGAATATTGATTCTGCGGCACGGGGTTTGAGACCCGATTTAGAGTAATTTTAGTCCACTAATTACGAAAATTATATCAGATTTGCTAAATTGGTCCTAGTTCTTGAGATAACAAAAAACTTACTTATAATAAATAAAGTTGAAAAAAATATATTAAATATATATTGAGACCTTTATTTTCAAATAAAAATTGCGTTATAAATGGTATTTTTTATATCGTAAATTACATGAAAATATACAATACAAAAATAATTAAGAAAATCGTTTACTATATGACAATCTTCTGTGTTTTTGGTCTGGACAGTCCCTTTGTAAGGTCCAGCAACAGTCCGTCATCATATGGCCGTCCTACCGCTCTTAGTACCTTTCCTGCATTATCTTATCTTCATGCCCTGGTGGAACTGGCCTCCTTGCTTTTCACTGTAATCGCCAAGGTTGTCATGGAATTTATCCAAATAGCAATTTAAAAAAAAATTTAGCTTGACACAAAATTTTTCAAAATTTTCAACATTTTGGCGACTATTTATGGATATTCCGCTGCTTCTTGGTTTCCCAAAATTTTTTTGATAACTGTTACAAAACTTGTCCAGGCATCAGATTCTATCCGAGTCATGTATGGCTTGTAAAATTACAATCTTTAACAAATCACAATTAAATAGGTTTTATGAACAGCTCTTACAGCTTTTGCAAAAATATCAGTTTGAACTATGTGAGATATACAACATGGATGAATCTAGATTTTCTACTGCTCCCAGTAAGGCTCCAGTATAAAAGGGAAGAAATGTGTAAATAAAATTAGCAGCGCGAAAGAGGAGCCAACATGACCGTGGTGTGTGGCATGAGTCCCTTCGGCCACTATATTTCCCCAACTTTCATCTTCCCAAGAGAGCGTATGAAGGTAGAATTATTGGATGGAGCACCACCTTCTTCCATAGCAATCATCGTGGAATCCAGGCGGATTGAATTCAGAGCTATTTATAGATTGACTTGAACATTTTAAATATCATGCGAAACCTTTATCATTAGGACCATTTCTGCTTAATCTTGACAACTATTTGTCTCATTTTAGTCTTGCAGCCGTCATTTTTTGTCGCATTACCACCTCATAGCATGCATAAAATGCAACCACTTGACCGATTCTTCTTTGGAACACATAAAATAGATTATGCAAGTGAGTGTGAACGGTGAATGACAAACTATCCTGGTAGACCTATGACGGTTTATCAGAGAGCTTCCATATTAAGCTTTGCTTAATGCTTCGAATGCTATTCAATAAGAACATTTTTACTGAGGCAGATTTTTGGCAAGTAACCGAAGGCAATTGCAGGAAAACAGTTTTGTTGTAGAAAGCATTTCTAGCGCAGCTGAAACGCGTGTCACTAATATGTTTAGTGACAATCCGCAACTACATCATACACAGTCAACTTATGGAATTGGGAATTGTTCTACTGGTAATGAAAGCCCCTCTACATCTTTCGAAGTAATTTCGCCTCTTCCAAACTCCGTAATTGTGCGTGCTTCCACAAGGCAAAAAAGGTATAAGATTATTATTAGCGCGATATATAAAAAAAAATAGAAAGTGCTGCTGCAAGTGGGAAAAAAACCAAAGCAAATATCAAAGAAAGCTTCGAAAATACCAACGACGCAGCCAAGAAAGAAGAACAAAAATTTTCAATATCCTGGCTGCAAGTATTACAGCAGTCGATCGCAGAGGATTAGATTCAGTGCCGATCATCCACTGAATGGTGGCACGACAAGCGCACTTCTTACACAGGGATTGTGTCAGGAAAAGTACTTTTGATTATTTGCGCGTAATCTTGTGGTACCCCATTCGTACGCTTGAGGTCTGAATATGACAAGAGTGCGCAAAAATATTATGTTATTTTTTTAAAGGGGAATGCCCACTTTCCGACGCCACCAGACAAGAGAGATGTCTTAAACGAGGCATTATGATACTTTGAACATTTTTTTATTAACAATGTTTATTTCTATCTAGCGGAACAAAGCTTTGGTGATCGGATGTAGCTTGAGCGACTTTCTTGGGTGAAAAAGTGGACTTTTCTACTTCTCGGATTTTGCGGAATTGGTGTGTCGGGTAAAATGATTTCCTATGAGAAGAAAGAATTCGAAAAATATATGTGAAATGTAGTACTTAACTGGGGTGTATGTGCCACAAGTGCATGAAAATGGCGTTTCCGGCGGCTAAAACGTCCCGAGAAAATTGTCTGAATCAGGAAAATTGTACACTACCTGATAGTACTCGCCAAGACCGCCCCCCAGGGACCCTAAAAGAATGCTGAGGAAAAATTTTCTTCTACTAATTGTAGCTGCTAATGAGCTCAGGAGAACAGTGAAACCCGTTTTCCGATCGGACCTAATCCTACCGAGTTAGAGCCGATCTAAGGTGCGAAAAATCTAGTACCTCAGTTTGAATTCAAAAGAGGGAAGTAAGTACTAAAACAGTGAATATTGGGATGGCTATAAATGGCTATTTACACCTCCGAGTATAAGAGTATGAGTACTCAAACTTCTTCTCAGGACCTAAGGAATTCGGTACTGTACTAAATTTTCCAAAATGTACTAGATCAAATTTTGACCACTCTCCCCCAGCTTTCCCCCGCTAGATAGAAATAAATATTGTTAATAAAAAAAAATGTTCAGAGTATCATAATGCATCGCGTAAGACATCTCTTATGTCTGGAGGTGCGGACCTAAAATGAGTATTCCCCTTTTATTTGAAAAAAGCTATAGGTACGTTCTTTTTTTGAGGCCATTCCCTTTAACTCGTACACTTATTTGTCTGTCTATTTATTTATATATTTCTTTTTTACTATTTTCGACACTCTCGTAGACCCACTTTTCGTCTTCACAGCGAGCTGAAAGTTGCCACACAGGTTCATGTCGCGTGACAATTGAATCTATCAAAATTTGAACCGGAAATTGCCCAGGAAAACCCGGAAAATCGGGAAAAATCCTTTGAAAATTTGGTACAAATTTGATTAGTGATAAATCCGTTTAAGGAAAAATGCACTTTTCCGATTTTTCCGAAAAAAAATTCCGGAATTTTCCGACTTTTCCGATACAAAAGTTTTCTAAATTATGCAGGATCAAGTTCCCTATCAACTGGCATCATTGCTTTCTCTCCGACAACCTTGCAGAAAAAATCGAGGAAAATTCATGTAAAACGGTTTTCCGGAGTTTTTCAGACCATGGAAGCGTTTGCGCGTTCTGCAAACCAAGACATACATAGTTGTAGAGCGAAATGAATTGCATAAATTTGCTTTTGTGGAAAACTACGTGGAAAACCCGGAAAAGCGGGAAAATCATCGGACAAATTTTCATCGATATGATTAGTGATAAATCTGTTTCAGGAAAAAAGCAGAATTTTCCAATTTTCCGACAAAAAAGTTATATAAGCTATGCGGAATGATTTTTTTCCGTCCTACTAGCAGCAATACTTTCTCTTCAACAATCATGAAAACTTGCATGAAAAATCGAGGAAAATTCATGTAAATTTTTAAAAAAAAATCATAGTAATAGGAAAAGTCTGTGGAAAACATGGAAAATCGGGCAAATTCAGTAAATCAGTGTCTTTTCAACCGTCATAAAATTGTCTTAAAATATCTCCATGCAGCACGTAATTACAATTTAGTTAACGTGAAAAAGGCAGAAAATAAAATAAGTAAAAAAAGGAGTTTTCAAACAAAACTGAGGCCAAGCCGCATGAAAAAGTAGAAAATAAACTTTTCGTCACACACAGAGGTGGACTCAGATTTTATTCGCTGACTATCACCGATATATTTCAGTATGATCAATCAGAGGTAATAAGTGATTTGATTCATGAAGAGGAAGAATATTCAAGAGAAATGTCCCAATCAAAAAATCTGAGTCCACCTCTGTGTGTGAAGGAAAGTTTATTTTCTACTTTTTCATGCGGCTTGACCTCAGTTTTGTTTGAAAACTCGTTTTTTACTTATTTTATCTTCTTTATTTTCCTGTAAAGTTTAATAAATTAAGATATGATAAAAACTGTTTGAAAAGTATTGAGTCATTTTATTTTCAAATTATACATGTTTCTTTGAAAACTGCGCACTCTTGGAGCACCATAAGTTTACTTTTTTACTGATTTGTACAAAAATGTACTTGAAAACATAAGTAGTAAAATCACTGAGTAAGTATCTACTAGCCATGATAGATTTTCAAGTGGAATTATAGTTAACTGGCACAGTAAGTAGTACAAGTCAAAATCTTCCACTTGTAGTACTATCATTGTACAATTATACAAATCTACAAGTGTTCCTTAGTGGTACACAAATTTTCAGTACTTGTTGAAAAACAATTGCAGTACAAGTACTTGTAATTTTGGAAAAGTATGCATCACTCATCGCATTCATTTTCAGATCTAAAACTTTTAATTATAATAATAATTTAAAGCACACACAAAAATTGCATTTCTGCTAATAAAAGTAAATTTTTTGTTTTTTTTTTTTTCATTTTGGTACTCATACTACCAACTTCAGGATAATATGGTAAAACATGATAAAGAAACAAAATACGTAAATGACAAATTCCACGTTTTTGTTTTCTTTGTAAACGATCAAAGGAGAAAGAAAGCTCCAACTTTCCAAGTGAAGTGGAATTGGGTAGAGACTTGCTCTGAAGTAACTGTATTAATTACAGGAGTCAGTTTTAGTTCAAAAACGATAAAATAAGGATGAAAAAAAAACACAAAAAAAGATACTTCCTTCGTCTCAAAAGGATTTTTTCCGGTTCCAAACGTTTTCTTCGTGTGCAATTTCAATTAAAGCCAACACAAACCATTGGGAGATATCAGGTTTTCATACCTATATGTACGTTCTAACCTAAAAAAAAAAAAACAGAAACCTTATAGGTATACTTCGCCAATTTCTTAGTGTACAGGGAGTACAAAAAAAAAACTAGGGCTGTTAATTTTAGTCCTACCATACACGTAGTATATGTTACAAACTGCTACCACTATATGTATAGGTACAACAAAATAGAGGCTAGTTTGAAGCTATCCAGCTATCCTCCTTCATTCCTCAAACCACTAAAACATCCTTCGGATAAAACTTACAAGTCTATTTCAAAAGCAATCCTATTGGGGCAAGAAAAATTAAAAGCATCGTCCCCTAGTGTAGTAGGATGGATGCCTTTGTTCTGAAGAACGTAATTTATTTCTCTTCTTTTCTTTCTTTAATTTTCAGGCCTTCGTTTTAAGTCGTTTTCTCCTTTTTATTTTTTCTATCTTTTTTCTATTTTTGTTGTTGCCATTTCTGCTTGGAGTGATAAAAAAAAAATAAAAAAAAAAATTGAATGAAATTTCGTCTTATTGATTTTAGGATCACCGGTTATAAGAAAAGAGTGCTTTGTGGTTTCTCAATTTATAAGAAAACGCATAGAGCTATATCCTTTGGGAATCATCATCGTTCTCCTTAGATCTGATTGTAAGACTAGAGGACAATATATTTGACATGTTTGAAAGAAGAGGGAAAAGAAAGAATTTAATTTTGTAACAGATAATATAACGAAACATCCCCACAGAACATCGCCATTCTTTGAGGCTTAAAATGATTGTCTCGGGGATTAGGAAAAAAAATAAGACTCGTTCTCATCGTTACTAACAATACTAGAACTACATACAACATACCTACATATATATATATACGGTCACAACAATAATGGTAACATTTCCAATTTTCAATTAAATTCAAGCAACAACTTTTCGTTTTGTTATTATTTTTGTATATAAATTATAATCTGGGGATTAATAAAACTACTACAGAAGAGACCCGGACACATATTATCAAACCTTAATATCATCGGATGAATTTAACTTAATTTAACTTAATTAAATGTGAGTGCAGATTGTGTAAAGTCATAAAGACTATATTAAACTAGTTTCCATCAACCAACACACATCATCATAACGACATCACTTTTCAGTCCACGAATTATGTTACAAAGTATCCATCTGCCCACCCCCATCACCCCCTCCCCCAAATTCTAAAAGTTATAAAGATCGTATGTTGTCGGTTGGATCCGGTTTTCAGTGTGTGTGTTTTCAAATGAACCAAAAGTTTCAACTTCAACAACTAGACATGTACACGTCCAACAAATTCCATCTTGGCAAGAAGTTTCCCATCAAATCCTTTCTACGCCTAATTACATTTCATTTCGAAGTTTTCAAGAGTATCCTGGGGGGTTATGTTTACCTTGAAACATACCTTAGGTTAGGTCATATACATATAGGTATGCTAAATTCTATGTATATATGTATACCGTGCAATATAAGACACTGACCCAACCACAAAGTAAATTAACGCAATGGGAACTCAAGATAAGTTGTATACAACCAACATGAAATCTCTCTCTCTTCCTTGCTAACATTAGAGAAAGGATTCCTTGGGTGGACTTATGTGTACATATATATATCGCGCAATATAGGTACCATGAAACTCAGAGCATATGCTTCGGTATTTACATAGCTCTTGAAGCCGTGTAGAAGTGTAAACATAAAACACAAACAGAGTTTCACTAACTCTAATGGAAAAGACAACAATTGTTCGTATCTCTGGGGAGACAAGGCAACGTGTTTCGTAATGATATTTTCATATATACATATATGAGCGGAAGGAACTAACCTCAACCCATATCACGAAATGTAATTGAACTTAGGTGTGAACTCTATATAGAAAAATAGTTAACTTCCAAAGATGGGATTATAGTTCTCTAGAAGACTAACAGTGAATGGTGCCTAGTATATATCCTAATGATGGAGTTACCTAAATCCTATAATAATATGCCCTTAGGGTAGTTATTTCCGACAGATATACATATGTATGTAGATTTTTGGGAAACTATTATTATATAGTATATAACTAATATAACTATTGCTTTTGTTCTAAAATACTTGAAGCCCATATATTGAAGGGCATGTTACATCATAAAGGGACTTTATTAATGCTTTGCCATGTCGACATCTATACAATGTCAACAATTGTGTTTGTGGGTCCATTTCCATGTTGTTTTAATGAGAAATTTACGGTTGAGCCAATTATTTATACATATATAAATTGTGCTGTGCATTTACTATTGTGATATTTTTGTTTTTGTCAAAGCCCAGTCGTTATTTGTGATAATTACATCCTGGAATTATAAATGGTTCATGTATAGGATGGGGTTATACAGGTTAAACAAACTGAAAATTAGAAGTGAGATAAATGATACGACTTAAAGGACAATCAACATCAATTTCGTCCCCAAATAACTTGATTGAAAATCACAGTACACCCAGATGGTGATTCTGATCTTTTGTCGTACTTTAATGTCAGAATACTTACGACCAAATTAAAAGAAGTTTTTTATGTTTTTATTCACTTTGGAGACTCTGGAATTACGCAGAATGAACTGAAAATGACACTTCACATTACAAATTCAAAATAATATTTCGAATTTAAGCACTTGTTTTGTTCTAAGTTGGTGTAGAATATCCATTTACCATAGTTTACAATTTTTTTCACAACCTCGAAAGCAGTTTTCAATTCTCAATTTAATTTATTTAGCTTGGTACACAAGATTCACAATCATTTGTAAGCACTCGAAAATATAATTTTAGAGAAAACAATGTTCAAATAGTTATTAATAGAGTTAATGTCATATGTTGATTAAAATAATAATAAAATCCTAACCAAAACTAAATTTAAGCGAACTTATTCAATATAAAAATACAAAAATATGCGAAGAGAAGCGATAAATGATTCCATTGTGTTTAATCACAACTATAAAAAAGAAAAAAAGAACAAAACTTATTATTTAATTAATTATTCAGCAGCACTCTCGAAACCATTCAGACCTGTATTAAAGATAGCAGCCTCTAACCGCTCTCTGCAAGGTTACAGAAGGAGCCTTCGTGAACCAAGCGACTATCAAGGGGAGGGTCCCTACTCGTCATCACCGATTTCGTTCAAATTCACAGTATATGTTGGGCTTGACTAGAAATGAAAGTGTTGCAAGTCGCAGTTCCAGATGGCCAAGCGAAACCGAAATAATGCATAATATATAATGCATAATGTACAAATCCACCCCCACCCCATATCTCGGCTAAATATTATCCGATTTGCAAAATTCTTTTTGCTAATTGTTTTGTGATTTTTTTTTGAGAATATTTTCCCTCCCCTTCCGATTAAGTTGCGAAATTTAATTTTCGACGGGCAAAATTTTCTGTCTGAAAAATTCATTTCGAAACTTTGCTCCACGAATTATCATTTAATCCAATTTTCGATTTTTTTGAGGATGCACCCTTATCAGAAAATTATCTATACAAAATTTCAGGAAGATCGGGTGTCATTTACTTATATAAAAAAAATAAATATATAAGAATCTTATGTGCCCACTTTTCGCCATCTACCGGCTATTTCTGGAAACCCATGGGCATGGTACTTACAGAATCTGAAACCAACATATCTCCTCTGTCGTTGAAAAGTTACCGGAATGAGTTTGGCGGATTTATTCAAAATCTACAAATATTTTACCGCGACAACCCCACAAAAATTTGCAAATTTGAGCATTTTTCAAGAGGTAAACCTACAAAAAAATAGCGATTTTCACTTTCACCCGTATCCTGTCATGTGGGTACTCTTTGGAAAGCTCTCGGTGAGTACGTAACAAAAAATGAGATAGATTTGTTTTCCGCTCCACTTTTCGGTAGATTGGACCCAAGAAACCGTTATTTTTGAATTTCGGAATCCACATTTTTCTGATATGGTGCCATTTATCGGCACTTTCCTAAAATATTTTCAACGTGTTATAACAGCTATATTAATCCTTGGGATGTCTGCTATTTTTGTACAATTTATCTAATGCTAATGGGATAATCCTTCAAATAGTTACATATACATACATATATCCGGGATATAATAGCCAATCCCCTCATCATGCATTCCTTTATGTCGCGGCGGCATACTTCAAGCAGAATTTCTGTGCAACATTCTTGGAAAAATCACTTGATTGCCAGGCTCTGCTTTTATTATTTAATGCCTATCTTGAATCGGGACACCGATTTAGGACGGATCCCTTATTGGTAGTCTGCCTCTTTACCGGCTTGTGCTTGTTAATTGCGATCTTGTCTGGCGACGTATTCATTTCAGGCAATAAATGCAAAGAACCTTTGAGAGGTTTTGGATACTGCAGTAGGTACTTCAGTTATAACTAAATTGTCATTCTATAAAATTTATGAATTGTACGAAAATACATCATAAAAGTTGATTGGTATTGATATGCAGCACTAACTTTATAAGAAGGAATTGTAATTGAATCGTACACGAAAACTTCATATTTCGTCAGCCGTTAGGTACAACGCTAGTTAGGTAGTTCACTCGCTTGCTAGGTCTTGACCGAGTAACGTGAATATTGTGAGAATATTGTGGAAAATATCCAGTCGACCTAAAATGTCAAATAGTGAAATTGAACATATTGTTGTGCCTGGAACATCAGCAGAAAAAGAACAGGAGCCAGATGGTGAAAGCCTCCACAGCGAAGCCTCGAAGCAACGATTAAAAACGGCGCTGGAATACAGTCTACATCTTCTGGCCGAAGAAGATCTAATCACATCAGAAAGTTCCGCGGTTATAACCGAAGAACATATACAAATCGGAAGTAAAATACACGAGAGAATATTGGAAGTATTATCAGAGTATACATTTGTTTGCGACGATGAGTTGATTCAGTTCGAAGAGGTCGAGGAAGGAAGTGAATATGTAGAAGTGGAGGGTGTCATTTCGTCAAACGATGACTACGAACCCGATGAAAAGAAAATGAAAGAAGATCCAGAAATCGTTTCACACGATTACAAAATAATGGCAATTAATCTTGCAAAAGCACATCCAAAGTTGTAATTTGAAGAGTCTGCAAACAAAAGGAGCATCTCGCTTGAAGCATGTACGTGATTTGAAAAATTTGGAGGAACACATTAAAAAGGGTGGAACTCGGAAGGATAAATACAACACAATTGATACCTGGACATATGATCGCTTCGTAGAAGCGAGAGTAGGAAACCAACCAGTAATGACAAAAAACTTGCAACAATGGGCACTAGCTGCTGCGAGTCAATTCACAAATTTGGAATTCAAAACCTCAGAAACGTGGGTCAAAAGATTTAAACGAAGGCATAAGATTCGGCAGAGAAAAGTAACGAAATTTGTATCGGAAAGAGAGACTACCACTATTGAGGAAACCCTTGCTGCTGCAGAGAACTTTAGAATCCAGGCACGTGCTCTTATCTCCAATTACGACAAAGATATGGTTATCAACACCGATCAAACAGGTAAGTCAAGAATTCTCATTCGTCTACGTCAATCGAAATACTCTTTTTAACGTCATGTATAATAAAATATTTATATTCATATATTCTCTTTCCAGGTTGCCAGTACCAGTCGACTTATAACTGAACCCTGGATCACCAAGGGTCAAAAGAAGTTTTCGTGAAACGAAAGGATATGAAGAAAGTAACCCACTCGTACACAGCTCAATATGCTATGACACTTGCTGGAAAACTATTGCCGGCAGTCTACGTATGCCTACAAGAGAGTACAGGCTCTTTTGGACCGAAGGTTAAAAAATCGGTGGATGAGTACGCCGCAAAATATAGGAATGTTATCATTACGTCTTCCAAATCTGGTAAACTTACAACCGCCTTGTACAAAATTTTTTTAACTGATGTGATGAAGCCCTATGTGCGAGAGAACAAATTTCTTCTGTTAATTGACTCGTGGGGAGGACAAACAAATCCAGTATTATACGATGAGGTTTTCCAAGATGAAGAAGGATTGCCAATGTGCAGTATCAAAGTGATTCCCCCCAAATGTACTCCGCTAGTGCAACCCTGCGATGTGTATTTTTACCGTCAGGTAAAAAATTTTATCAAAAAGATTCAAAACTGCTCTTATCTCATCGAGAGAGAAAGAGAAATCACATCCCGAGAAGACTGTATTAAAATACATTCCATCGTTCATCACCAGCTATCCTCGCCAATATTCGAGAACATGATACGTTACGCGTGGTTCGCTTGCAAACTGTGCGATGAGAGAGAAGTGTTAATGAATGTCAATCAAGTTTGTTTTTATATGGATACGTTACAACAACCATGTAACTGCAAAAGTGCGGCGTTTGTAACATGTGCAAGGTGCCGACACAATTACTGCTTCCCCTGTTTTTACGATGGATATCACCCCAACACATGCGATTCATCAACTGAATAATATTAAAAGCATCTAATTCTATTTATTTTTTTATTTTTTGGATTCTAAATTTCTCTGCAGCAGCAAGGGTTTCCTCAATAGTGGCAGTCTCTCTATCCGATACAAATTTCGTAACATTTCTCTGCCGAATCTTATGCCTTCGTTTAAATCTTTTGACCCACGTTTCTGAGGCTTTGAATTCCAAATTTGTGAATTGACTCGCAGCAGCTAGTGCCCATTGTTGCAAGTTTTTTGCCATTACTGGTTGGTTTCCTACTCGCGCTTCTACGAAGCGATCATATGTCCAGGTATCAAATGTGTTGTATTTATCCTTCCGAGTTCCACCCTTTTTAATGTGTTCTTCCCAATTTTTCAGACTACCAATAAGGGATCCGTCCTAAATCGGTGTCCCGATTCAAGATAGGCATTAAATAATAAAAGCAGAGCCTGGCAATCAAGTGATTTTTCCAAGAATGTTGCACAGAAATTCTGCTTGAAGTATGCCGCCGCGACATAAAGGAATGCATGATGAGGGGATTGGCTATTATATCCCGGATATATGTATGTATATGTAACTATTTGAAGGATTATCCCATTAGCATTAGATAAATTGTACAAAAATAGCAGACATCCCAAGGATTAATATAGCTGTTATAACACGTTGAAAATATTTTAGGAAAGTGCCGATAAATGGCACCATATCAGAAAAATGTGGATTCCGAAATTCAAAAATAACGGTTTCTTGGGTCCAATCTACCGAAAAGTGGAGCGGAAAACAAATCTATCTCATTTTTTTTTACGTACTCACCGAGAGCTTTCCAAAGAGTACCCACATGACAGGATACGGGTGAAAGTGAAAATCGCTATTTTTTTGTAGGTTTACCCCTTGAAAAATGCTCAAATTTGCAAATTTTTGTGGGAGTTGTCGCGGTAAAATATTTGTAGATTTTGAATAAATCCGCCAAACTCATTCCGGTAACTTTTCAACGACAGAGGAGATATGTTGGTTTCAGATTCTGTAAGTACCATGCCCATGGGTTTCCAGAAATAGCCGGTAGATGGCGAAAAGTGGGCACATAAGATTCTTATATATTTATTTTTTTTATATAAGTAAATGACACCCGATCTTCCTGAAATTTTGTATAGATAATTTTCTGATAAGGGTGCATCCTCAAAAAAATCGAAAATTGGATTAAACGATAATTCGTGGAGCAAAGTTTCGAAATGAATTTTTCAGACAGAAAATTTGCCCGTCGAAAATTAAATTTCGCAACTTAATCGGAAGGGGAGGGAAAATATGCTCAAAAAATCAGAAAAAAATCACAAAACAATTAGCAAAAAGAATTTTGCAAATCGGATAATATTTAGCCGAGATATGGGGTGGGGGTGGATTTGTACATTATGCATTATATATTATGCATTATTTCGGTTTCGCTTGGCCATCTGGAACTGCGACTTGCAACACTTTCATTTCTAGTCAAGCCCAACATATACTGTGAATTTGAACGAAATCGGTGATGACGAGTAGGGACCCTCCCTTGTATGACGTGGAATCAGAAGATCCCAACGTCCACAGTGGTCGGAAAGTGGATTCTGAGCGAGCGAAACTATTTAACCATTCCAGTGTAATTTATTTCCCTGATATAATAATAAAAAACGTAATTGATAAGGATTTGAAATAAGATAACTATAGTATGATTCGTATAACTTTATTTAATCTCTAAGTTTAATCATTTTTATTGTCACTAACACTCAACGGCGTTTTTAACATTTCTAATACCTCTTTTGGTAGAGTAGTGCTTCTTTTAGGAATTTTTCTTCGTTTGCTTGTAATTAGGGGGTCAGAAGAAATTAAAAGCATGTGTATGATATCCTCCATGGTTTGTTCCCTACTAAATTTTCGGTCGTTATATTCCCTGAAATGTTTTGCATCTTTGTTTCGCGCTTCCTGAGCCTCTTCTGACATTTGACCAATGGGTAAGATTGACTTATTAATTAATAATGCCCCATGCAGCATCAAAATCTTATGTAAGCTTTGTGGCATGTAGTACCATTCATATTTTCCTATATATAATTCTGCGGTGGCCTTGCAGTAATTTGCAAAAATACCTGTATTTATTTCATAGCCGCATGCTAAAGCTATCAAAATAACATTTAATCTTGAAATTAAACGTTCGTCGACTCCGGTAATTTCAGATGTTAGCGTTACTTAAAACTAGTCTTGCGGTATTGCCATCGTTAGATGTTCGGAAGCCAGGTTTTGGAATGTCTATTAAGAGGCCCATTTCTCTTCGAAATTTTTCTTGAATTTTTTTTTTTCTAGCTTCGACCTTTTCTTTTTCAGGTTGTCTAATTTGCCACTATTTAACGTCAAGTCTGTAGGCGATATGCAAAATACATTACAAAACTTTTATCCAGGCATGAAGGCTGGATATACCAAAGGACAAACTGTTTTCATTTATAGGCCTCTGTGACACATTCGATAAGTTGTTCATTTCTGTCGGCTTGGCTCGACAAATATGGCAACACTGACCAGCTGTATCAGCCATCCAGGTCCGAGAGTTGACGACCGTGATGGGAACACTGAAAATGTGATCTTACCATCTAGCCATGCTTTATGTTTTTTTTTTAAATATTTTTTCGTAGCGTCGACACTTCACCCAATTGTAATTGTCCACAAAAGTTTATCAACGTTTTTTTTTATTACACTTTGCGAGCTCTCATCGAGTCGCTTAAAGTCACTACTTTCTCTAACTACATTCAACACAGATTCATTTTTCTTCAAAACATCTTGTTCACTTAGCCAAACTCGAAACAATTCATTTCTTGGAATTCCACGAACTAAAAAAAAAATAAAATTCCTTAGTATTGGCACTCAAATTTATCATGAGTGTTTAGCAGAGGGACTATCAAAGTAGAATATGCAGCATTTAGAACCAATCCTGATCAATTCAAATTTTGGCTGTCCAAGAAATATAAGACAAATTACTAAAATCGATAAGAAATTATTAGTTTCTTCTACTAGTAATCTCAAGCGTATCCTAAATTAAATGAACAAAATTTACTGTTGTATTAAAAGTACATTACCTATATTAGTAGAATCTATCACTAGAAGTACAAATCTGAAAACTATCAACGCACCTCAACATCGCAAAGTTTTAATACCGACTGACGGCAATTCGAGCTCTTTTGTTGTCGGGCCTAAAAGGTTGTTACCTGGTCGACTGTACTCGAAGGATCTGTGTTATCAGGAAAAATTGTAAAGGGATTTTATTGGGTATGGAATAAGGTGTCGTTTTGTGTATATATTTTATTTTAATTACAACAATACGTTTTGACCTTTTCGCTCGCTTATGTAGATACCTGTTTTCTACCACTGTGGTCGCTGAGATTGGAGAAACTGGATCTCATCCATTAAGTATTCAGGGCGTTTAGTATGTATAAGCTTGAAGAGGAATAGAATTACCTGGCGTCTAAGGTAAATATGCAGTGGGCAGCCCAGTATTCTGGGAATAAAATTAGAGACATGGTCAAATCTGCGTAAATTGAAAATAAAGCGAATACAATCATTATAGGCCACATTTATTCGACGAGAGCAAAAACTATCCAATTTAGGAAAAATCAAATTCCCGTAAGAAAAGTAGGGCAGGATGAGAGTTTTTACCAATCTACAGTTGATGTCCACGCTTAATAATTTGGCAGAGAGCCAGAGTCTACGCAAACCTCCATACACCTTACTCAGGACTGCTTGTACATGATCACAGCATTTCATTCTCCCATTAAGAGCGACACCGAGATTCGTAACTTCGCTTACCCTAGTCAATATTTCACCCCCAAAAATGATCTGCGGAATATCAGTTTCCAAGTTGTTATTGGAAAAAAATATATATTTCGATTTATTGGCATTTAACATCAAAAGGTTACGTTGAGACCAATCGTAAATTCGTATTAAGTCATCGTTAATCCTTACAATAGAGCTTGTATATTTGTAAATCATCGGCATATAAATGGGCACTAAACTCTTGAATAATGTCAGGTAAATCATTGATGAATAAGGAAAACAGCAGTGGACCTAAAATAGACCCTTGGGGAATGCCACAGAAAAGCGGCTGTAAATCAGAAAGACGATCGCTGACTCGCACTTGCTGATACCTATCGCCTAAGAAGGTCTGTATCAATTGGACGGCACTAAATGAAACCTGGAAAAATGTTTGAAGTTTGTTAAGGAGCATAGAGTGATTTACGCACGCAGTCAAAAGCTTTTGTAAAGTCGAGTAAAACCAGTATTGCAATCTCGTCGTTATCCAAACCTTTTCTTTTAGGACAGCCGATTGACACCTATAACCTGGTCTGAAACTTGATTGACAGCGCGAAAGCATTCTGTTGTTATCTACAAACGATTGGATCTGAGTGTACATCACCGTTTCCAAAGCCTTCACAAGGAAACACAAAATGCTGATGGGTAGAAAATTAGATGGGTTAACAGCAGATCTTATTTTAGGGATAGGTAGCACAGTAGCAATTTTCCATCTAGAAGGAAAGGTACATGATGTTAGGGAGGTATTAAAAATAAATAGTATATAGCGACTAATGTAAGACAGCAATAATTTTAGGAACTTAAGAGATATGTTATCAGGACCAGTGGTACTAGATTTAATAGAGAATATGGACTCATAGCACTCTGCATTATCAGTACACCGAAAGGAGAAAGAATTGGTATGCTCAGGGTTATTTAAGCACGGTGTGCTGCCAGGTCAGGATTGAGTGAGGTTTCCTCCTTGGTGTTTCCACATACTCCAGCTTGCTTGAGATTCTTCCATAGAATTTTGTTAGAAAGCATTAGGTTGAATTTTTGTTTTGAGATACCTATATTTGGCCGATGGCAGAGGTTGCTTTATTCCGTGCTTCTTTGAATAACGCCCGTGAAGAAATTGTCTTAAGGCGTCTAAACTCCCTATAGAAGATCTCCCTTTCTGCAACTAGACGGCCAATATTGGGTGTGAGCCAAGGGCAGGCATTTAGCTGACTCTTCTATATCGAACAGGTAGATACTTTTCATGCAGATAATGGAATAAGCTCTCGCAGATTTCGACTTGATCATCTACTACACTGCAAGATAATATGCTATCCCAAGACAGAAAGCTCAGAAAAATTAATGTTGTTGAAGTCACGATAAGGAAAATAGTCTAATATTTGACTGGGACAAGGTGCAAAATCATACGTCAGAAAAATTAGAACATGGTCGAGAAAACTGGGAGCATTGACGTGATTGTGAAAGAGAATACGATTTTCGTCACTGGTCATGAACAAATCCAATAGAGATGGATTTGCTGTATTGTAATATGTAGGGAGATTATTTAATATGTGCAAATATACAGATTGAGCGAAATCTCTAATATCATGGGCATTGGAGGATAGGTGGTTAACATTAAAGTCACCTCCTATGAGCACGTTATAAATATGGGCCACCGTAGCAAGCGCATTTTCAAATTCAGCAGCATTTTCGTACGAAAAACAGTTGGCTAATGGTGATGGTGAAGTTTTAAAATAATCAGCAGCTGATATATTGCGAGGACATTACACCAGTAGGTAATCATCCTACATCTACTTAAAGTTATCTGAATTTTATTTCATAATTGCAAGCACTTAAAATTGAATTCAACGAGGAAGAAGAGCTTTTGCTGCTATTATTATTCAACTATGGAAGAAAAAAGCAAAATAAACACAGTCGGGATTTTTTTTATGGAATTTACATTTGAAGAAAACTAACAATGGCACAAAAATTAGATGTCGCAGATGAGCAGAGTATACAGATTGTGAAATGAGTAGGGCATTCTGGAATGGACCATAACATGTTTTAGAGCGTGCCGAAAGCAAATGTTTTTATAATAGCAGTTTTGTGTGCATTTAATCGATTCCCTCAATACTTCAGATATGTATACATCATTTTAAATATTGTGATCCATTCCGGAATGGACCACCCAGCCATATAGATTTTTTTTTATACCTTTTGGGTACTGCATTCGACATCTAGTTCTTTTATACCATCTACGCTATCATTCATGAACAATAATAAAATTGAGCCATCATTCAGATAAACGATAAAGTCCAATTATTATTCATGATGGGATCCAGGAAGCCCTATGCCTCCTGAAAGGTGAGTTATATCCCGTGTATGAAGGAAAGAAGCCATTCTAATGGAAATTGTAAATATGAACTTCAAAAATTGATTGGAAGAAACCCTAATACTCTTCTCAGTACAGAGTAAAATTTTATAAAAAAATTCCACAAGAAAACAAATACATATTTTCCAATTTACGACAAAATTTCTCTACAAGCTTTTTCAAATTTATCCCTTTTATAGTAGTCTGCACACGTTGATTCCCACATGGCACATTCGTTTTTCATCACTTTGCACTAATTTTGAAACAAAATATCGTTCACTCATTTTTAATATTTAAATTAACGTTTTCTAATTTTTAAATTTGTCCCCCAATTTTTATTGAAAATGATTTAAAAATGAAAATTGAATGATTTTTTTAAATTTCTCTGGTTTGCGGAGCGGGGCTACCACAAATTTGAACTAAATTAACTAAATTTTTAACATAAGCTTTTTGAAGTTAGTAAGCAGAAAATAACGGTTGCCGATTTTTAAAGTTCTACTTATATCTACGACAATTCGATGCAATATTTTTGTTTTACCTGCATTTTACCCATTAAGAAAGCAATCTATTGCATCAAATTTTCACAAAAATATGTAGAATTTTAAAAATCGGAAACCGTTATTTTCTGCTTACTGACTTCAAAAAGCCTATGTTAAAAATTTAGTTAATTTAGTTCAAATTTGTGGTAGCCCCGCTCCGCAAACCAGAGAAATTTAAAAAAAAATCATTTAATTTTCATTTTTAAATCATTTTCAATAAAAATTGGGGGACAAATTTAAAAATTGGAAAACGTTAATTTGTTGCCTTAGGTGTTTAAATAAATATTCCATTAATCAATTTGCGATTTATTCAAAAATCTTAACGCCCGCCCCATTTTGCTAACTGTGCACCGAGTTGTCCCAATTATGACATAGACCCAGCCTTAAGCTTATGCGTATATTTTTGTCACATATTTTGACATTTCACCTCAAATTTGTCATGCTTTTATATTCAACATACTCATTTTAATTTATCCTTTTCATTAAACACAAAATAAACTAAAATGAATTAAAATGAGTTATCTGTCAATCTGTTGCTTGCCACATTTGGCGACTATCGCCCTTAGATCATATAACGAACTGGATAGGCTATGAGGAAGAAAAACTTAAGCATTTTTCTTCAAGTAGTAGAATCGCATCGATGCGTTTGTTTAGTCATGGAAGTCGTAAACTACGGTATTTTCTGAGCGGGCACATAATTTAGTGGTTGAAAGTTAATCAAATATTGAACAAGTTTTATAATTTCCTGTCACCGCGATTCGTATCATCTTTTCAGTTTATAATTCTTTTATAACTTATTACATTTTTAAGAGTTTTCCTAGTGCCGCATTTATTTGCTGATAATATTTCTTGTCGTTGCCTTTGCTTGACTGACATCAAACAAGACCCCCGATGACAATTCAATTGAAAGATCTAAGAAATGACAAATGAGAAATGTCAGAAATATCGAACTGACAAAAACTAAAACCCCAGCCCTCTTGTCATTTCCCTCCCGTGTCCACAAAAAAATTTCTTATCACACGTACACGAATTTTATACAAGGTAGCCTATCCTTTCGTTTTATGATCTAAGCTATCGCCACAAATTTGTTCGTCTCAATTTCAATCGTCCTTATCAAAGTGAAAAAAAAATTCTGTTTGGAAATTTCTTTGTTTTCCCACCACCACATAATTACTTTTCCCGAAATGATTTAAACAACGAAACTAATGTTTTGTTAAATATTTTAATATATTCAAAACGTATTTCAGTCAAGAAAATACGAAAAACTCAAAACAAATTCGCTGGAAATGACACTGTGACGTAGCAAGAAAAATATTTACTTTCAAATCGGCATACCTTGTTATCCTTGTATCGTGCTCTACACGTGCTTAGAGCAATCCAAATATTTTGAGTTTGTCATGTGAAGTATCATTTCAGATCATTTTACGTAATTCAAGGCTTGCTGAGATGAATGAAAACACGAAAAATCAATAGAAAAGTTCATTACATTTAGGCGTATATTTTAACATTAATGTACGACAAAATCTCTTTGTCGTAGCTTAGGCGTATAATTTAGTCACATATTTTGACATTTCACCTCAAATTTGTCGTACTTTTATTTTCACCATATTCAGTTGTATTTATCCTATTCATCAACCACAAAATAAATTAAAATTACGAGAAATTAGTCAACTGCTTCCAAGGTTTTGACCAAAATTTTACACTGTGGTAAATGGAAATTCTACACCTAATTAGAGCATTACAAGCTGTTAAATTCGAAATATTATTTTGAATTTGTAATGTGAAGTGTCATTTTCAGTTCATTCTACATAATGCAAAGCTTGCTAAACTGAATATAAACACGAAAAAAATCAGTAGAAAAGTTTATCCTCCAGGAGTGTGATTCTGATCTTTTGTCGTACTTTAATGTCAAAATATACGCCTAAATGAAATGAACTTTTCTACTGATTTTTTCGTGTTTTTATCCAGCTCACTAAGCCTTGCATTACATTGAATGAACTGAAAATGACACTTCGCATTACAAATTCAAAACATTATTTCGAATTTAAGCACTTGTATTGCTCTAATTAGATGTAGAATATAAATTTACCACAATATAAAATTTTTGTCACAACCTCGGAACAAGTTGATTAATTTGTCGTACTTTTAGGCGTGTATTCTGACATTAATTCATTGCAAATTCATTTTAGTTTATTCTGTGGTTGATGAAAAGGATAAATCAAAATGAATATGGTGAATATAAAAGTACTACAAATTTGAGGTGAAGTGTCAAAATATGTGACAAAAATATACGCCTAAGCTACGACAAAGGGATCAGAATCACCCCCCTGGTGTGGCACTTGACTATTCTATCGTTTATTCATTGCAAATTCATTTTAGTTTATTTTTTGGTTGATGAAAAGGATAAATCAAAATGAATATAAAATTACGACAAATTTGTGGTGAATTGTCAAAATATGTGACAAAAATACGTCTAAGCTACGACAAAAAATCAGAATCACCTCCCACCCGAGGCTATACCATTTCAATTTATCAGTTGGTATATCTCTAGAAATATTCGTAGTAGGGAAAAAAACTGTTCAAGATAAAGGTATTATTTTCGAGGGAGGCATTATTCAATTCCGTATGCCAGTCTTATGTGGGACCGGAGAAAACTTTGAAGAAATTTTAAATGGGAGCCCTTAACTTTAATATGCTTCTATACATAAAAAAATAATTCGGTTAAGAGAGTCGGGCTCGCGGAATAAGGATTCCATACCAGAACTTTATCAACGAACAGTCTCGATTTACCGAATTTAAATATAATCCAAATTTGCTTATGATAACTGAATAACTTTTAATTTGCAAATAGACGAACGCGCAAGAGAAATTTTATTAGAGTTGGTCTTATCAATAAGAGTTGTCTTATACAGGGTGTCCCATAAGTGGTGTGAAACCCGAAGGCTATATAGATAGGTCATACTTACAAGAGCAAAAAATTGTATGGCTGGGTGGTTGAATCCTAACGGTTTCTGAGATAACAGGACTTAAAGATATTCGCGTATGTTTTCATAGATCACCCTGTAACTTCTGAACGTTACACCTTATGATGATGATTTAAACTTTTAGCCAATTTTGCTGGTATATAAATTTTTCTATTTCTCCCCGCCGTTTTGAAGTTGTGGGTCAAAAAAATTTTAAATTCGGAAACTCGTTTTTATACCCAAGATGAAATCTATAGAGTATAACTAAGTTTGTCATTCCGTTTGTAAAGCACAGAAAAAATGATGGTAGAGCAAAATGGATTGGAGATCCTCGAGAACGCGTATACTTAGAGAACTGAAGTTTTGTACACGGACTTAAAAAAAAAGTGAAATTAATTTCATGGGATTGCCATGAACATCAATTTTTCATACTGGATTTTAGAAGCCCAAAATCTTCCCTTTAAAATGACCTATTACATTCTCTACCCAAAAAGTGATACTTTTTGTTTTTTGCTCTTTTTCTTAAGTAAATAAAGCGAAAAGGTTCAATTAGTGCCAGAAAGTAGGCTTTTTTTTTAGACCACCCTTTCCATTATCACTGAATATGTTTAAGAAAAAGTGCAAAACACTCAGAAAGGGTTACATTTTGGGTACAAACTGTAATAGGTCATTTTAAAGGGCTTCTTAAATCCAAAATCAAAAGCTGGCATTGATAACGTGATACTTCTCGAGAATCAATCACTACGGATGGAATTCGAATTTTTCTAGCTGTGTATGGCCTGAGACAACTTACATCTAGATCTGCAAAACCTCACAAAAACGCGGTCCAACTAAAACGAGCTAATGTCCCTCTAATAAAAAGCTCTACACATTCTCTTTCTCTCTCTCTTGCTGTATTATGCCACATAAATTCTACGCAATTATAGCTTTCTTTGGTTGAATAAAAAGTTAAAGAGCTTTCAAAAAGTGTTCCGGGTTTATATGGAGTTTAGCACATCTAGTTGTAAGTTGTCTCAAGTATGGCGCTCCAATTAAACAAGTTGACTTGAACGCATACCCTTATCTTTACTTTATGAAAGCTAAAGGCAAAAACAAGTCGGTTAATTTCAGTTTATTACCCCCAACAGCTAACGCAGCTAAAGAGTATCTGCATCGCGTTTACTACCAGGAGCGGTATTGGTTAGAAAATAAACCGAACCAGCAAGATTG
The DNA here is from genome assembly GCA_963930735.1 of Dioctria linearis. Lineage (NCBI taxonomy): Eukaryota > Metazoa > Arthropoda > Insecta > Diptera > Asilidae > Dioctria > Dioctria linearis. The sequence goes on from OZ005744.1 coordinate 182,105,678, forward strand.
AGAATGGATACTCAAAAACGGAACATTGGAGCCAATAAAAACATCGGAACCTCCTCCCTGGCGGCATCTTTTGAACATGATTTTTTGTTGTTGTTCGAAAGGCTAAGGTGCATTGCGGCTGTCGAAAGTTGCGCCTGCAATGTTCAACAGTTTGCAGCAAGAGTCATGGAACATCGAAGATTCGATAGAAGAAAGCAAACGACATCGACGACCCAGAAACCGATTCAATTGATTCCGAGCAATCTTGGAATTTTCCGCCAGTGCAGTAGGAAAATCAAGAACAAATTTAGAAAAAAGAGGAAGAAACCGAAAGAGAAAAAGCTGTCAGAAATTACTTACATAAACAACCTTCATTTTTTTAGTTACGTATTCCTAAATATTCACAAAAAAAAAAGGACCTGACCTGATAAGCCTACGATTTTTACGGTAGACTTTTACATCTTTATAATGTTAGAATAGGAAGATCAAAAACAGAAGCATTAATTTTGTACACCCAATATACCCAATATATAATTTGAAAAAAACATAACTTTTTTTTATATTTTTCTGGTAACTATTATGATTTGGTCTATGACCCGATTCCGGCTTGACGCCGACACCCTGTATATACCTTATAGTCGCAAGACTCACAGGAACGAAGATTTTCGCAAAAAAAAAAAAACAAAACGAAAAAAAAGGTAATTTTTTTACTCGCTTTTGGGCTGTTACAAGCTATGCCGACAACCGAATTCCGGGGCCTATCACACCTTATTTGGAAAACTGAAAAGTAAGTGTATACCAATTTTTAGCCTAGTTGGACTTTTAAGCCAACTTTTTGCCTTAAGTTCCTGGACTATATTTGCTATGTAAATATTAAGCGTAGAGAGCTAGCTAACCAATAACTAAAGAATTTTATTCCAATTTTATTATAAAAAATTCCTGTTTCTTCTTATTCAAAAAGCTCAGTTAAAAAAAATCCTAAACAATAAATTATCTTGTTAAATATTATCAAATCACGTAATAAAAGCATAAAAATAAATGTGAAATGTTTAAATCATTTCCTCATATAATGTAAAATTGTTCACACCATTTGTCGTTTTTACACACCTACCTAACACAATATTGAGTCACATAAGATCATTTTTTGTTTTTAAATTTTCCATACAAATTCCATGACATTGCGGTATTTTGTCAGACTAGGGAATACAAATCTGAGATGAAATCTAATACAACCATAAAACAATTTAGAAAAGATTTGATTCGTTTCGGCTTCATATTTTCTCCCTTAGAGGCCTAAAGGCAGGTGGTGACATTAAACGCGAGGGTTGAAGTAAAAAATAAAAAAAAAATCAGATGATTTTTTCTCCCTCACCTTCTTCTATATAGCTGATATGTTTCTTCTTGTAAAAGCAAAGCTCTTATCCTTCCTTTTAAAACGCCTCGTAAAATATGTTTTATGACCTGAAAGAAAAAAAAAATACGAACTTGTTCTCTGCACGATTGTATAAAGCTTCGTATCCACGCCTGTCATTTTCAAAAAAAATGTACTCCACACCCTTACGAGTACACCTCTTCCGCCCACTACTCGCCCCCAAAAAAAAAAAAGAAAAAAAAAAGAGGGTCTCTCTGACGATGATAAAGGAGATAACTTTTCGTTACAATCCCTTAACCAACGTCTTTTCAACATGAACTGCCATCATCACACTTTTACATAAACTTTGAAAGAATCCCTGAATGACTTAGCAGACCCGGATAAAGTTCATTCTATAGTAGTGTAGAGAAGACCGTCCGGAATCATCCTTTCACTCAGCTTCGTTGGATCAGTTAATTTGCAGTCGCGGAATGAAATTGCTGAAATTTAAAGGGATAAAAACACCTACCAGTACCACACCAATGAAACAACCAAAAAAGGGTTGAGTAAAAATCGCTAGCACATTGTGTCAAGGAAAGACAAAAGAGAAGAGTCTTCTTGACTTATACTTTAAGATTTTCACATAAAACTTTTACTTAAGATATATCCTAACGTAATAAGTGGTCTCACAACTATGAAACAGTTCGAGTTGAATTTCATCCGAAATTACTTCATACTAAAACTTGTATACACAATTTCACACAGTTTTCCAATTTCATTTCAGTCTAATGGTTTGAAGGGAATTGTTTCCTGGATGAGATATTCAGTTTATTGTTGCATCCTATATACATACATACATATATATATATAGATGAAGTTTCAGAACAGAGAGTCCTGGAAAAAGGTTGACGCAACTTTCGTCTTTAGTCTCGACAAGTCAAAGTTTTCCGATTCAGTCAGGAATAAAACAAATGTTCCACCCAAAAACTGTTCCACTGTTCAAATCAGAACATTTCAAGAAAATGGATGAATGAGAAATATTATTTTATTATAAATTCGGTTGGTGAAAAGAGGAGCCGAGCCGCCCTGCAAACCCCCCCCCCCCCCACCACTAATACAATTACTTAAAGATTTCATTAGGCTTTTATAGGATTAAAACATTCTAGCGCCTTGGAGTAATTCATGCAGAAACTTCTAACTGACATAACTGTGGGGATTAACGAGGATTGTTATGTTCGAAGCTATAGAGAGACGACTTAAATGCTTCGGGATATTATACAACCATAAATGGCGGATTTTGTAGTCATTTAAAGGATTCATTTTTTCCTTATCTTGTTCGTGAGCCTATAAATTTTGAGGTAATATCCCGAGGCGAGAAACTCATTTGCAAGCATTTCGTGTATATATATTTTTGGCATATTAATGCATGAGGAAGAAATGTTTAAATATTTTAAATTTCATGGTCGGCTAAATTTTATTGTTAAGTGATGTTGGAATTTAGATTTATATGGCAATTGATTTTAATGGATTTATATATAAGGATAAAGTTTAGTTGTAGTCGATGAAAATGAAGGACTTTTGTTTTTTCAGTAATTGTAGTACTTTCTGGATATGAGTGAATGCCTAAACGATTGACTTTTGGATACAAAATGTGATAGCTCATTTTATTGTAAGAACTAAGAGCTCCTTGAAATTGAAATCAATTCTACTTTATTACGGCCCAAGTTTCAATAAGATTAAAATCTTTTATTAGTATCCTATATGAAAAAAAAACAGATATAATAACGGAGACTAAAATACTTAAGAACTAAAGTAAGAGAAAAAATATGTATGTACATATGAAAATTGCAAATTGAAATTTAAAACAAGTAAAAAAGCTAGAATTGGTCTAAGACCAATTCTTATGATACCCCAGATCAGTGTTCCCAACAAGGGGCCCACGCTCCACAGGGGGGCAATTTGATTTTTAAAGGGGCGATTCGAAAATAGACTCGTCTAAGGTTTAAGTTATTCGTATGCCGACTCTCTGTCTCTGCTCAAACTGGGTAAAACTCCAGTTGAAGTAACTTCTGTCCATCATGTTAGTAGCCGTGATTTCATTGTTAGACGTTAGAGTTGAACTACTGGTTATACCGGGTAACTATATCTGGTAGCTAAAAATATTTCGTCTGATCTAAATATGAAGTACTAATCTTAATTATAAAGTGTATCAATGTTATTAAATCTATAGTGCCAAATATAACGTCTCTTCAAGTTATTTTATGAAAAACAAAATGAAGTAAGATGGTTCTCTCTGGCTTTGCGATTTTTTGAGCGACAACAAACTTGAAATGAAAATTCTGTTAATGGTCGATGGTAAAGCATTCCTGAGTAATTTAGTTTTAGAAAAAATTAATATATTAAATAAAAAAATTCAATTCAACAAACAAATAAAACTTTTGTCGATGCAAAAGCGAAGATATGTTGCATTACTTTTATTAAATTATGTCAAACAAATATTACTAACAAAAATTTTGAAAAGTATCATTGGCTCCAAAAATGTGAAGTGACTGATACCGCTATGTCGACCATCTGCAATTTTTATTGGTTGATTTAAAAGAATGATTTTCTAGTTTGAAAAAAATTGATTTCCAAACTTAAATGATGTAGCCAATATCAGTGGATCTGTCTGATATTTCAAATATGCAGTATCAAGAAGAACTCGCAGAAATTCAAAATGATGAGTCTATATATGTAAAAGGAGCGATGGTATGGATTTGTGAGGAAACCGAAATTAAATATGCAAATGCAACCAAATGTGCACCTGTGTGTTACCTCTCCTATCTTCATATTTAACTGAATGAGGATTGTGTGCCATAAAAGTGCAACAAAAAAATCGGTTGGATATAACAAAACGGGGATACTTGATACTAAAGTTAACTAAATTGGAACCTGATAATTAAAATAATATAGAAAAACTCTTCATTAAAATTGTTCTGCACTTGAATTTCAGTACTCTCTTATGGTTTGAAAATTTATTACTTATTGTATTTGCTCAACAATTTCCTAGTGATTTCTTCCTAAAACTTATCATTTAAGTTTCTTTAGTGAACAGTTCAGTTTTTGAATATTAAAAATTATGTGTATGTTAGAGCGGGGGCATAAGAATTTTAGAAAGGCTTAGGTGGGGCATAGTCCAAAAAAAGTTGGGAAACACTGCCCTAGATGAATGCCCGTATGAAATTTCGAATGGTCACCTCTTTGAGTAATTTTTATTTCATCAGTGATTTTCACATATATTTCTAGAATTGTTCGTCGGACAGTAAAAATGGTTATAATCAATTTTATAGGATTTCATATTCTGAAGAAGTTTTTAGTACAATAAAAATGTCTAGGACTAATCGTAGAAAATCTAAATTTTTATATGGCAACACCAAGAAGGGGTTGCCCGATTTATTCCATTTTTGAAATTTTACTTGCTATTACTATGAAAACACCATATACAAAATTTCAGATCTCTATGTGGTCGCGTACTCAAGCAGTGTCCAAATACATATACAGGGTGTTTCCCACTAGGAGGTCAGTAGAGCTAATAACTCTTAAAGGGCTTCAGTTAGGACATTGGGTGCAATAGGTCATATTAAAAAGGAGAGTCTGCAGCTTACAGTTTTTATAAAAAAATGTTATGCTAACGCCCTTTTTGCAAAAATAATAGAGGTTAAATTAAAAAAAAAGGTAAGAAAATCCGAAATTTTTAGTTTAGACAACCATAATTCATGATTGGAGAGGGGTGTGGAGATGGTGGAACAGTCGTTGGAAAGGCCATGAAGTTCTGCATACAATGAGCTCTTAAGTGTGACTGTACACACTGTAGTTTATAAGATACAGGGTGTTTTGTGAAATACTGGCTTTTTTTCTTAATCACCCTTGAACTCCTAAACGGTTGATATGGGCCTGCCATACAATGTTTGGTTCGTCTAAGTGAGTACTATCACCTCCCGCTCTACTGACCTAGTGGGAAACACCCTGTATAGGGGAAAATGAAATTTTTGTATGGCAACCCCACGAAGGAGTTACCCGATTTGTCTCATTTTCAAACTTAATTTTATTTTTTTTAAAGTCTGCGGACAAAATTTCAGCTCTCGAAAAAAATATTTCACATCTCTAATAGAAAAAAAGATTTAAAAGAATACATATATCAAATATACAGGAAGTAAGAAATATTACAATGAAATGAGTGAGTGAACGAATGAACACAGATCTCGGGCATAAACCCGGCGCAAATGACGTGAAAATAATCACACGGACGATGACACCGGGTCATTATGACACGGATTATATCGTCAAATTATTATACAAAATTAAAAGAGTTACATTAATTTCAATTAGTATTTATTTAATTTGGACGCTTTCCATATGTGGTAAAATAAAGATAATACCAATGTATTCTATAAATCAAAGTTTTAATAGCTTCCTCAATAACACTTGCTAAATTAACTTGGAAAACATAACGTTGATATTTTTCTTTTTTAAATTTTTGACGCTGAGTCATATTTACCCATCAGTGGCGGATCCTGCTGGAGAGGCGCCCCTCCCTGAACACCACTGAAAAAAATTTACAATAGATCCTCTGAAGTTTTCCTAACAAAATCTATCTTTTTGTAAAAAATATAAAACAAATTTGGAAGAGTTCAATTTGATACGTTGAAGAACGCAGTCTTTATGGCTAGCGGCTTGGCATACGCTCTACTTCAGGTCATGGCTATCGAAGCCTATAGAAAAAACAGGAAATGTTAATACCTGTAAAAATCCTGCAATCGAGCGTGACTTTTCTCGATTTGTTTGAAGCAGGACAGAGCATATTCGGGTAAAAGTGATAGGAGGTTTGTTTTAATTGAAAACAGGTCCCGAAGGGTCTTTGACGAATCTTCGATGTAAACACAGCTTGTTAGAATATTATCGGTGGGTTAAAAAAAACATTTCAACACACAATTATAGCTCGTAATTGAAAAAATTTAGAGAAACAACACAACGGTAAACAAATCATTGTATATTGGTGTAGTGATTTATTACATTTAAAGCAAAAGATGTATATTGGAATATTTTTTTTATTATTTCATAAAATGCAATAGTTTTACTAGAACACTTCGCTTAAACGTTAAATAAAAACAAAATATAAATGCTGATTGGGAAATTCTCAATCAGTATCTTAGAGAATTTCATTGGTCGGCCTGATTTGCTTCGAGGGATGTTGATGAATGTACATTGGAACTTAATGACATTCTAAGCCTTGGCATGCATTAATACATTCCTTATTTCTACAGGAGGTTTCAACAACAGCAAAATCGCTCTTGGTCTAACGATAATTCAATTAAGTAATAAGAGGGAAAGAGTCTGTTTTTCGCGCCTATCAGTTGCATTCATACCCAGAATTGAAACAAGTCTACAAGACTGCACTGAAGACCTGCAAGTCTATTATCCGGACAGAAAAATTCCATTTCGACCAGAATGTTAGACAAAGAATTTTGGCAAGCCTCAAAGATAGTAAAGGCTTCTGCTCCCTGGTCAAAGCCAGCAGGACCAACTTCACCAATTCCTCTATACCTTTACTATTTAATAATACTGAAGTGGTTGTTGACTCCCTGGATAAAGCTAATATTTTGGCTGCTGGATTCACTTCAAATTCTCGTTTTCCATTCACTTCACAGACACCTGTTTGGCATCTTCCGTGTGTATGTATACAAGAGCAAATACACATACGTAAGAGAGATGTGTTCAAGGTCTTTAAGATGATCAGCGCCTTTAAAGCTGTATTTCGTGATGGTTTCTCACCCCAGTTAAGTAAAATCTGTGCCTCATCCTTGGCTAAACCTTGACACAAACTATTGTAGTTGTCTTATTCGACAGGAATATTTCCAACTGGTTGGAAACTAGCTCACGTTATGCCTATTCCCAAGAAAGAGAAGGTAGCGATCTCTCAAATTATCGACCAACTGCAATCATTGAATAAATAACTAATAAGGAAACGGCATATCGGAAGAAAACCTAAGACACTCGGCGAAATGTTATAAGGGGGCTATGTTTGTATTTGTTTCGTCATGGCAGTAATGAATTCGTGAGATTTGGAAGGGGGACATATTTTATAATCCAAGCTGCTATGTAAAATAAACAAATTTTTAGCACCCCCTTAATTTCAGATAATATTTCTTGGCGTTTCCTTTGGTAATTTAATGCACTTCTCACAATGAAATGTCAGAAATCAAGCAGAATTGTCAAATAATGCACAGCCCTCTTGTCATTTCCACCCACCGATCAGAGGGTCTGACTGTCATTGAATTGCTTAAACACGTACACTGTATTCACACAATACCTCACTTCCTTATTAATTATTTATTAAATGACTGCAATTCCTTCGATTCTTTCAAAGATTTTTGAAACTATTATTAACTCTAAGTTAATGAAGTATCTAGAAACCAAACAACTCATCAATGATCACCGATATGGCTTCCAGACTGGACGCTCATCTGGAGATTTGCTGACTTTTCTCACGGAATGTTGGAACCGCAGTCTTCACAATTTTGATGAGTCCAGAATCCTTACCTTAGATATTTCAAAGGTCTTTGATATAGTCTGACATCCAGCCCTTTTAGTTTTATCTGATCGCCTAATACCGGTTGTACTAGGTGGCGTTTCACCACAACCTCACCCTATTAATGCCGATGTTCCCAGGGCTCTGTTATATCTCCATACCTCTGTTTAATCTTCTTTAATGATCTGCTTCCCCTTACTTTTAATACTATCCATAGTTTTGTTTGTCTATCACAGAACCTTTGATTTCGCTTACTTCTTTGACACTCTTAGGGACTCTAGAAGGAATGCCATATCTGTCAATCAAGTTTGCATGATTAGATATTATTGATTTACGACCATGATAATATCCTCGCTTGGGGTAAAGCGAATCGCGTCGGACTCTTTAAAATAGGATCATAACTCCTGGTGTCGAATCTAAAGCTCCTCTACAAGTCCTACACCAGACCTAGAATGGAATACAATTCCCTTATCTGGGCCGGGACTGGTCATACAGCTTTAGCTTTTAGAGCCTTCAAGCTCATTGGAGGATTTGGCAATAAACTTGTCATATCGACTCACTCGTACGCCACCTCAATGTTGGATGCCTTTCGCTCCTTTCTCTATGTCCTTTCTACCATGCTGTGCCTTGCATCATAGCGTATCCTCTGAGCTTGGCTTATTAGTCAAACATTCTTAACTTTTTCATGAAGTTATATACATCTGTTCTGAGACTGCTATTTTAAATAGACGATAAGTACGTAGCGCTTTAATTCCTGTATTTTGCAAAGTTGCAATTTATGATAAATTCGTGAATTTGAACAAAATGTATTATTTCTCTATATTTACTAACATAAATGGATGATTCGGAAGCATTACACTTCCAACATTTACAAACCAAAAGAAAATAAATAATTTAACACCTTGCTTGACTTTCGCGGATGGCAAAAGGTGAAAGTTGAGTAACTTTCTTCGTTGAGAGTGGTAGCTTATCTGTGCGACCCGAATCTTCTAAAATGATATATTTTGTGCATTTGATATTTGTGAGTGTTTTCGAACTTTTTGATCTGTTTCTAGCTTATACCGTTTTTGAACCATAGTTGCGTCCCACCCCCCTCACAGGAATCCTGGATCCGCCCCTGTTACCCGTTTTGACTTGACGCACAGGTATCTCGCTACGCAGACGGCGTCGCACTGAGAGTACTGACGGTACAGCTACACAAACGTGCAAATTGTACGGTCAGCGTGAACAAAAAATATCATCGTATTAAATTGCCTTATGTCAATATGACCCAGCATCATTAACGCAGGGTTAAATGGAGATCAAGTAAATCGCAGAATTGAGGAAAAGTCGACTAAAAATTTCAAGCGAGCCTGCGCATTGCATCCGGGAAGGTAAACCGTAAACTGCTCCAGAGGCGAATAAGCTGAACAAATTAAGAACCAATGCGAGTAGAAGTACGACATCGTGACAAGAATTTGCGACCACTGGTGGAATGCCTTGGTTACTGAAACTCAACTAGATAAAGAAACTGGACCAATTAAAATACCTTATAAATAAAAAGCAGGTTCCTACGGCTCCTACGTTTCAAATACGTCTTCAGGGAGCAACCCAGTAATGAGAGACTGTAATAGAATACATGATCATATCTACTCAGACCATACAAACAGAGATTAACACATTAATTTTGGATATAATTCGTCTTGTTTAACACATTGAGCCCGGCGACAGTACCAAAATTATAATGCCTCGACCGGATGTAATACCCTAGGCAGATGGACAAAATCAATGATCATTCGTTCGGAATTGAATTTTTCAAAAATCGCTTTACCTTTTAAGGGGTAACGCCAGCGTAAATTTTTTGAAAAATCGTTTTTTGTTTTATTGGCTTAAAAAATAGTTTAAACCAATAAGAAAAAAAAGGTCCCGTGCGAGAAATTTTTTTTTTTCCTTTGAGAATGGAGGTCGCCACCAAGCGCGTCAAACTTGCTCCGAAACGACTACCTGAAGCCTGAAACACGATTGGAGCTTTTCAGCCAGCTTTATCGCCAGCTTTCTTCTAAAGCTGACAGAAAAAGCCCAAATGAACACAACTGACCTTTTTGACACTTTCAACTGGGACTGCAGACTAACGGTAAAAAATCGTTTACCTTCATTTTTTTATTTTTTCCAATAAAAACTAAAAAAACTAAAAACTTTAAACGCGTTTTTCTCGAAACACGTTTTTTCAAAATGGCACGCAGCATAACTCGAACAAATTTCATATTTTCGACTTAAAATTTTGACCAGCTGTGAACATTAACATTATCTAGAGAATGCCGTACGGGATTTTCAAAAACTTTATTTGTTGATTTTTTATTAACAAAAAACCTGCCGTTTTTTCGTCAAAAATCAAACTTTTTTTTCAAACGCGCGCCAATTCTACAAAAATTAATATTTTTAAAAATCCGTACGGCATTCTCTAGCTATAAGCCTCTAGATTAATGGGTTTTTTTGGTTTTGGTCTAGAGTCAAATGTGCACCAGCGGTGCTGCGTGCCGCGGAGCCCTGCAAGCAAAACATGTCCCGGGAAGATGTCTGTGGAGCCGCCATTTTTTTTTCGCTGTCAAAAATTCATCAATAAAGATCAATGTATGCCCGATAATACCCTTAAAAGGTTTTTTTCAAACACCTTTAATTTCGCGAGAAAAAAATTCGTGAAAAAACCTTTTTTTTTTTGGCCGTTACAGTGGCGTTACCCCTTAATTTGAAATATTAAAATATGCTGTCAATTACATATAAAAATTGACAGTACTTTCGTTTTAATTTAGAAAATCGTGGGTAACTAACAAATTTTTCCTAAAAATTTACTGGAAATTTGTGCTTTCTGAAGTAATGAAAGGCATGTATTGTTGGCCGTTTATTAATTAAATGTGTCACTACAGCGAACTTGTGTTAAGCTAATAGTTAATAGTAAAAAAAAAAGTAGCTTAGGGCACAATATACTCACAGATGTGATCCCTTACTTTTCCGAGTAATCTAACAAGTCTGCCAACAACAAACAGAAAGGGAATATGTGCAATCTAAAATACATATAAAATCCAGAAAAAATCTTTCGATTCTAGCTCGTCATTTGTTTTGTAAATAAAAGTGAATGGTTGGTGGCGTCACGTTTTACAACCTTCATAAAGCACAAAAACTACAAAATAAAATTACGTACCAACTATAAAAGTAAATCAAAAATACTCAAAAAAATGTGCTAGTGTACTTTTATGGATATCAAGAAAATCTACAAAAAATTATATTCTTTGTAACTAAAACGCAAGCTTTTATTTTTTTATTCCCAATTCTCTAACCTAAGAGCAAAGTATCAATTACTTATATAGCCTGAAATTAATGTACCTAACCTCATAGCTATAATGACAAGAACACTTAACTTAGACCGTTGTTTGTGCAATAAAATTTCAAGTCGAAACTCGAAATTGAGTTCTCATGATTACTTCTATAATACTACGAGCAAATATAAAAACACCTTGAAATAAAAACACAAAATACAAAAAAAAAACAGAAACAAAAACAAAAACACAACTAACATGATTCTTTGCCACAAGTGCTCTATAAGCCTTCATAGCCCCCCCCATAAACGTAAAACGCTAGCAGAAAACATTTTTAAGTTAATATTCAGAGGGAAAGCTCTATACTAAACAAGTTTTATAACAACTCAATAAAAGAGACCGCGCTCTCTTTACTTAGCATATCAGCAGCAACCCCTGCTTGAGAGTGCCACTTGAAAACAATAAGTAGATGTTATGACACCAATCACGGTCGAGGGTGGCATTGGCACAAATGCAAAGCACCCAACAACACCACTTAACACGGCACTTACCTTTGAGTAGATGGTCTACCCGCAATCCAAATGGCGAACAGTGATATCATAAAGCTGGCGAAATCTGTTAGAAGATGGGCGGCATCTGTTGCTATTGCCAAACTATTGGATAGGACACCACCTGTAGATGAGAAAATACAGTTGAAAAAAAAAACATTTTTTGTTTGAAAATAAAAAAGTTTCAGAAGAAAAGTCATTTTCTTATATTTCTACCTACTTAAAAGAAATTTCTCATACCTACTCTCTCTCTACTCTTAACCGCCCAACGCTCCACGCGACGCTATATATAAGTACTGAGTGAGAAGAAATCCCGAAAAGATAAGGAAACTTTTCTGGAAATGGAGTCATAAAGTTTGCTTTTTAGTGCTGTCGAGAACGTACATAAGTCGTAAGTTTTCTTGTTTTCTATAGTTTTCTTGTTCGTGGAACAGATCGAATGGACTGTTAGACCGTGAAATAAAGGCATAAAGGAAACGAAGGCAAAAAAAAAAAAAGTTAATTCAGTTCAACACAACGCCGGTCTAAAACTTTAGCTTTGTCTATGGTTTGCAAACTTTGGATGAGCTATAGAAGATGACCCCGAGATAGCAGCACAAAGTCTGGCTGGGTGTGTAGTTAGTTAATTATTATCATCCTATATCATTGCAGGTAGAATGATGCCAATAGCAATGCACGTTAATACTGAAGTTTGTGCGGTCTTATAATACATGTTTGGATAACGGTATCATCTGGAGAGTTTCCTATCGTGTAATATATAAAAAAAAAAAAGTGTAAAATTAATGACCAAAAGTTAACCACTAGTAAGTATTAATGTTTAGGTATGTGTATACATACAAATCTCCCTATGGATGATACTAATATAATTATGTCCTACATGTCGTAAACGTTTACCAATGCGGCCTACAGCCTTTAATTCGATTATATACAGAACAAAAAAAGGAAATAAATTTTATAAAATTTATTACAACCTTCATCAAATTCCTGATTTGTACCATTTCGTTCGTAATAGCCGTGAATTAAATAGTGTACACTAGACTGATGCGGATTGAAGTGCCATGCTTAGGGGCGGGGAAAACTGGCAGCTACTACAGATAGCACATAGACTGTAATAGGTCAACTTAAAGAGGAGAGCTACAGTTTACAGTTTTTATAAAAAAAAGTTATGTTAACGATCTTTTTTCAAAAATAATAGAGGTTAATTTAAAAAAAAAAAAAAGGTAATAAAATCCGAAATTTTTAGATTAGACAACCATAATTTTTGATGGGAGAGGGGTGTGGTGCTGATTGAGCAGTTGATGGAAAGGTTATGAAGTTCTGCATACAATATTTATGTATACAGGGTGTCCGGTAAGTGGTGTAAAATCCGAAGGCTATGGATAGGTTATACTTAGACGAGGAAAAATTTATATTGCTTGCGGGGGGGGGGGGGGGATCCTTATACCCCAGAAACACAGCACGATCTAATGAATCATTAGTAGGTACTGCCTATTCATTAAAATGCCGTGTGTCACATATGTAGTATACGTCATTATGGCTCGAAAAACAGATGATAATGAAGTACACTAACGAAGTGTTTCCTCCTTCATTATAAAGGGTTTTCCAATAAGAGGTATTATTTTGATATTCAAAGAAAAATGCCATTTTTTGCGATAAATGATCGGATCTTTATTTCATTATAAAGAGGAAGGTATGCCGTTAATAATGGAAAATAACATCAGCCAAATGACCACCACGACCACGCCTACAGGACCATATCCTTTTCATGAAATTTTCCATAACCAAATCGCAAAGTGGCTGCCCTATGTTCTCGATAGCCTCACGAATTCCATCTTTGAGGTCTTGAATCGTCGCTGGGCTGTTGGCGTAGACCTTCTCTTTCACGTGGCCCCAAAGGAAGAAGTCGCAAGGTGTTAAGTCACAAGATCTCGGTGGCCAATTGTGATCACCTCTTCGAGAGATAACACGGTCCGGAAACTTTTCCCGTAAAAGATCAATGGTTTCGTTGCTTGTATGGCACGTAGCGCCGTCTTGTTGAAAGTAAATGTTGTCCAGATCAATACCATCCAATTCCGGCCATAAAAAATCATTAATCATCTGTCGATAGCGCAATCCATTCACCGTAACTGTTGCTCCAGCCTAATTTTCGAAAAAGTAAGGTCCAATGACCCCGCGGGACCTTAAGCCTCACCAAACAGTCACACGTTGAGGATAGAGAGGCTTTTCAACAATAACTCTTGGGTTTTCCGAGCCCAGATGCGACAATTTTGCTTGTTGACGAAGCCATCGAGGTGGAAATGGGCCTCATCACTCAAGATGAGTTTTCGATGGAATTCCGGATCATTTTCATGCATTTCAAGGACCCAATCAGCAAAGACTCGACGTTGTTGATGATCGGCCGGCTTGAGTTCTTGTGTTAACTGAACTTTATAAGCCTTAGGACCCAAATCTTTATGCAAAATACGGTGCAATGACGTTTGTGGAATGCCTAATTCCATAGAACGACGAGGAATATTCTCGGCTGTTCTTGAGCGACGTGCACGGGTTTTATTCTTCACATCACTAACTTGTCCCGACAGCTCGATTTTTTCTACCAATTTCTGTATTGCGGTCCGAGTTTTACGAACCGTCTCTGCCACATTTTCACCATTGTTATAGTGAATTTTAATAATTTAAATGCGTTGTTGAATCGTGTATCGTTCCATTTTTATTAATGGCGTAGTTTCTACTTGTCAAATGTCAAAAAATGATAGCTCCAAAAGTGACATCTACCGTAATAGCGGGCTAATTAAAATAACAACTCTTATTGGAAAAGTCTTTAGCTATAATGAGGGAAAATGTGCTAGATTTTGCATATAATGTAAATCTGTAGCTCCGCTGTGCATCTGTCGATTTGAAAAATAAGAAGAAGAAATGCAAATCACAAATTTTATTATCAATATTCTTTTTCTCATTTGTAAATTGTTAAATTGAAAAATAAAATAAATAAAAACAAAGTTTATCGCGCTAATTATCAAAACCAGTTTGACAGTACAACTTAATTAAAGAAATGGCTGTGTGTCTGCAGTTTATAATGAATCATTATAGACTAATGAGTCATTAGTTATTTCTTCATTAAGAGCGCTGCGTGTCTAGGGCATTGCGGTTTCCGAGATAACGAGACTTAAGGAGATTTGGGTATGTTTTCATAGATCACCCTATAAGCTCTGAAAGTTACACCCTATGATGATGATTTAAACTTTAGTAGAAAGATAATCGTTGAATATACACAGTAAAAAATAGTGTAGAATTCCCTTCGTTTACGACACGATAAATGGGTTTCTGAATCAGAGCTAAGCCATGGATTCAAAAATTTGCAACTTGATCGCTTAAATCATAACTGTAGGCCCGAGGTTTTTTTTACAAAAATGGGAAAGTTTTTGGACACGCTATGCAAAATAGGTTCTTAATATAATATCTGCCATTTATTCTGTCAAAATATGTTAGCGATATAGATTCTCCAAGTTGGAAACTAATTACAGTGCTTCATAAAATTGTTGATTTTGCTATTGCTCCCATAATATCAGAAAACCAAACAGTTTATCTAGATGATTTAGTAAGAGATTATTTGTTACAGCTTAAAGAGGAATTTCCGTTCTTTTCTCTGAAGCCGAAACACCATTATTTAATGCACTACTGAAAGCTTTTAAGAAAATACGGACCTATAGTAAGAGTATGGACGCTGAGATTTGAATATAAACATAAATATTTTGAAAATATTTGTAAAAAGTTGGGTAATTACAAAAATATAGAAAAAACTTGTTCACAAAAACATCAGATGTTGCAGGCTTACTACGGACAAAGTGAATACTTCAACAATAACCCTTATGTCGAGAAATACTATCTTTTAAATGTTTTATTTGAAAATGTCTACGATCATATTAAAATAAATATTATCAACTTTTCCGCCTTTCACGTAACGGACAAGATACAAATCAAAGTTGTATATTACGCTAAAGATCTCGTCGTATTTACCACTCTAATGTCTTCAAATAATTTTCTTGCCATTTGTATAGAAAACATTTTATTCAACATTGAAAATGATGTTACAGTTTTCTTAGGACATCAGGTTCGAGAAACGCTTAATGATTTAGGATTCGGTACTGTACAAGCTATAAGCGAGCGAAAAGAGTTGCATCATGTCTATTTTACAGGGCTTCTCGATTATTATCCTTTGAAAATTATTCAAAATGATGGGAAACAAAGTGTGGTACTACATCATGCTCTTTATGATGACTTTTTAAATTGAAGTTGTGTTTTGTATTGTCCAATAATATTTTCTAAAGTATGTCTTTTGTTCCTAGCAGTATTGCTATGTATACTGTCTTAATCGTAGGCTTATGGATAACATATATTATGATCGATTTAATAAGAGTCCAATAAATTGATTTGAAACTCATTTAAGTTTGATGTAGATAAAATCTAAATATTTTCTTCTTACAGTATTTCTATTATTGCCTTAATCGTAGGCTTATGCATAACATATATTGTGATCATTTTAATAAGGTCAAATTAAATTCATTTGAAGGTCTTTTAAGTGCTGTAGATAAAATGTAAATATTTTCTGAATTCTTTACTTAAAACATGAAAAGTGTTCATTATTTCTTTCAGTATTTGATTTTTCAATATTCGAGGCAGGTATTATTATTTTTAGGTGAATATTTTTATAAATAGACATTCTTTAAGAGAGATGCACTATACAGGATGGTGTGAATTTCCCTCTCTGTTGTCCAACAAATTACGAAAATCCCAATCAAATGTTCACTTATGTAGAGGATAATTACCTGAGTATAAGGTAATATTTGGTTCCATTGAATAAGTGAAACATTACATTGTACAGGTTCATATTATACTTCATAGGAGGTTTTTGCGTTACATCCCTCAAGTGCATTAGATCCCATGCCAATATAATATTACCTTCTTCAAAGGTAAATTATGGTAATGGTCTTTTACATTCTTACTGTTGAATAATTTCGGTGTTCTATGTACATTTCACCTATTCCAGCGTATAAACAATTATATACATTCAGCATAGTTTTACCCCTTTTTGATGTTACTCTGAGTTCCCTTCAGACGATGGAAACGATTATTCCCTTCATATAGTGTAAATTAATTTACACTTATTATATGGAACTCTTCGATTCCCTAAATCGATGTAATAGTACATAATATTGGTGGCACAATTAGTTGCCACTGTGAGAAGGGAATTATTTTTTACTGTGTATCCAATGGTCCCGATAAGTTCAAGAAAAAGTGTAAAAAATGCAGAAAGGGTTACATATTGGGTACAGAGTGTAATAAGTCATTTTAAAGAGAAGCCTTTGGGTTTCTTAAATTCAATATGAAAACGTCATGAAATCTATGGGATATACTAAGCTTGTCATTCCGTTTGTAACGCACAGAAATAATGGATTGGACGCATAATATTAAAAGTTATTTTGATTTTTGCATATCCGCCCGCCTGTCTGTGCGCACGAAAACTCGAGAAAGCGTATAGTTAGGGAGCTGAAATTTTGTACACGGACTTTAAAAAAAAAAAAGTAAAATTAAGTTCGAAAGTGAGACAAATCGGGCAACTCCTTCGTGGGGTTGCCATACAAAAATTTCGTTTCCCACTATATATTTGGACATTGCCTGAGAACGCGTCGATATAGAGAGTTGAAATTTGATACATGGTGTTTTCATAGTAATAGCAACTAAAATTTCAAAAATGGACTAAATCGGGCAATAGTTTCTTGGTGTTGTCATATAAAAATTTAGATTTTTTACGTATACTGTGAAAACAATTAGTTCTAGACATTTTTATTGTACTAAAAACTTCTTCAGAATACGAAATCCTAAAGAATTGGTTAGGTATAATTGTATTTTTTTGTCCTACGAACCGTGCAGAAAACCGCTTCAAAAATCAAACAGATAGATGACCATACAAAATTTCTTCTAGGGTATCATAAGAATTGGTCTTAGATAAATTCTGGCTTTTTTATTTGTTTTTGATAAAAATAGTAGTTAAACTGAACAAAAAATAACGATTTAAAATTCTGAAATTTTATCTTTGTTGAGCCATAACATCAACAGAGAAGAGGAAGGGAAAAAGTTATAGACTGTCGGAAAGATCCGACGATCATCTATTTACCAAAATCATCACCATAGAGTGTAACGTTCAGAAATTACAGTGTGATTTATGAGAACATACCCAAATATTCAGTTATATATATATAGTTATCTCCGAAACCGTTAATATTTCATCCCCATGCACCCATACAATTTTTTGCTCGTCTAACTATCTCCCATCGATTTTACGGAACACCCTGTATATACAAACTATCAATACTATCGCCAGATCAGAATCTCGATTTTTAAGCAACACTACGTACAGTCTGCTCTGGTTATAAGGCCGCTCTCAATTATTGATGACTAACTTAGATCTGAGTCGACCCAAAGATCCGGACCTATAAATTGAGTTAAGTGATCCAGTTCCTACTTTTGACACCAAACAGATCTAAAAGAGCCATTGAATTTCGCCTCAATATATGATACGAATGTGATGCTGTAGTGTCCCATAATTCACTCTGACTCTCAAAGCTCAGTGATGCGCGAAAAAAGACATAATAGCTGTGTTCTTTTGTGTACCTTCTTCTAGAACTCCCATATACTGGAGAGAACAAATTGTTCTGTCGATTTTAGCGTACTATTTGTACTATTCGCTTCATTTAAATCTTTCTATGAAAATGTATGAGGCGTTCTTTTGTGTATTTTTTGCTCTTCTCTGTTCTGCGGACACAAAAGAACACAACTAATCTATCGAAACGTAAGGCACCATCGTGAATTTTAAATTCATTTGTAGCGTGATCATTTGGTTCGATATTCTAAACAAAGTTAATGTCGCTTCAAAATTATTACAAAGTCCTTCGTTGAATATAATTGAATGCTGTAACAAACTAGACAAAACTATAGATTTTCTGAAGCAATATAGATCTGAAGAAAGTTGTTCTAGAATACTGAACAAAGACTTAGTAGTATCTGAGGTGGAGGTAGAGCCGATATTTTCCACTAATAACACTGCGAAGCTCGAGATAAACGTGTAACAGATCCGAAAAAACAATTTAAAACAGAATTCTTTTACCATGCTGTTGATACAGGAGTAGTATCAATAGAAGAGATATTTCAACAACTACAGGCGCACAGCAATGACTTCAAATTTCTCTATGATATTCATGCTCTGAAGTCTTCAACGAAAGAAGAAATAATGAAGAGCTACAAAGATTTGCATAGAATATTAGCAAATGGGAAGAACTTGGATATTGATGACATTGATCTGTGTAACTAAATTATGAAGATCGCAGATCTTGCCTGCTGATCAATCTCCAATAGAAGCATAACCATTCGCACACAGCCAGAGCAGCACACTCTCAGAGAATTAGTATGATGCAATCATTTATCTCTTAACTCTTGATGACTCGTGAGGCAGCTTCGCGAGTACTCATCTCGCGTCCTTGTGCACGTACAAGCAAACCAACCAGGACGACCGGTTAATTTTCTTTGATTTAAACATGCTCACCATAGGAACCAAATATGAGATATATACATAATTAATAAAATTGATTATAATTATTCAAGACTTACCAACTATTTCTGCTACCATAAAAACTAGACATAAAATACTAGCAATTATGAGTTTTTTTCTTGCTGTAACATCCACACCATCTGTTCGCTGACGGTGACAATGTCCACGTACTGAAAATAAAAGAATAAAATTTTAAAAAAAACAAAAAGACGTAAATAATGCAGAATTCAGCCGAACACTTAAAATATTTTCAACAACAACGAAAATGGAAAACATTTCAATTTAACCAGAATTTCGAAAATCCCCAAAAGCTTCCTGTAGTCTTACAAAACTATATACAAAATTCGAGGAGCATTCCTTGGTAAAAATATTTCTGTAACTCCCAAAAGGTCTGTGTTGCGCTAACACAATCTTCTCGCCCTCGACGTTGAGTAGCATTTATAGTAGTATAGCTAGAGCATATATAGTATGTAGTAAGTTTAGTGTAGAACGAAGGGTGGTATAGTAAGCGTACAAGTGTAAATTAGTTGTGTAACATAAAACATTCAGAGAGGCACTTTCCGTGTGGTCCTTCAACCATATATATATACAAGGAAAGGCATATCATCCAAGACAAACTTTGCAACGCTTTAAGTCATTTTGGTGGTGGTGGATTGCTTCGAGAAATCTACATACCACCATACATATGCACATTTAGTAGGAAAATAAATTCACCTCGTCGCCGTCGACTGACTGGTGCAGATGTACACATTCTCACATGGATGTAAATATGGCGTTCGTTATATAAGAAGAAATTAACCAAATTCACCTAAATAGGCCAAAGAGTATAGCAATCCTGACCACCCTACATTCTTCTTATACTGCTGGTCGGTGGTAACAGTGCAGCATGGCATTTTGTTCATTGTTCAAAGATGTCTGTTACGAGGATACCCAAAAAGGGATCCTAAAGGATGCTATTCCATTGCCACCATCATGGTATGTACTCTCAAATATAAATACTTTCTCCTCGCAACGTTAAACAAAGCCTCGAACGAAAATTGCTAGTAGTATTAAGACCAAAAAGGAGCTGCTGCTGCTACTGCTCCTGCTGCTGCTGCAAGCTGCAACCGCTAAAGTATTCGCTTGCTGTATACAGAAAACACAATTCTCTGCCTCGATGGATTGCGAATTTTGCATTATAATTTAACTGCTTCAGCCTCCTTTCATTTATCATTGTGGCCAGTTTACATTTCGGTGACCCTATTTTCTATGGAACTTTGTAAATTATCATCTTGGGGTAAATTGTAAGGATTCTTGCGGTTGGATCGCATCGTATGACACAAGGCAGACAATTTTTGGTGCAGTTTAATGTGTCATCGCTTATTTCTATTAGAATACGACATAGATAATCTAAATTACATCTATGAATGTGTTCTAAAGAATAAGTCAGCAGCAATATAATTCTGCACTTTCCTGTAAGTGAATCTATTGGTGCAAGAGAAACGTGTGCCTTTGTCGTCTACTGATACCATGAGTTTGTACTACATATGTATATGGATATGTATATTCATTCAACTTACAATCAACCCTATCCTAAGCTCCTATATTTTCGCAGAACCAATTCAAATATATAGTAAATTGAAAAGGTATCTCTTGCTTGAAATACGTGGTATATATGTATGTATAATGTATGTAGGACCAGAGGAGCACACCTATATCACATTCCCATCTCAATCTCAATACCCAGGTGGAATCAGTAGATATCTGGCTGCTTGGCATGAAATTGCAATTTTTCTTGTATTAATTCAAACGAAAAATCGACGACGACGATTGAATACCTACCCAGCCAGGCATGGCTAGATGAATGAGAGTTCTCTGTCTAGGACGAATCTGATTTAAATGTTTTAGGCAAATTTCCACATTTTGCTAGAGTAATTGATCTAGAGAGTCATCCGACTTATGAATTTTCAATCACTAATCAATTTCCTCTCTTTTCAGGGAAGTTCATCAGCGTGAAAATATTTCTACCATGAATATCGGCAGGCGGGCGCGGGCGGCGGTTTCGTTTTCGTTTTATTTTTTCTTTTCTTTTCGCAAATTAATAACACTTCAGTAGACACACGTGAAATAATAATTTATATTCTGTATGAATGTATGTACGTAGTAGTTGAGTGTTTCTGATGAGTTTACATGAAAGTTAGAACATAGGTATCTAGATCTACCTTGAGCATGAGTTTGTGTGATTGAATTGATGTTACATAATGTTTACACATTTTTTTTATTTTTTTTCATTAATACACGAATTCAATATTATTCTTTTCTTCCTTTGTTATTAAAGTGAGAACGTGTTTTACTGTTGCAGAAAATAACACACGCGTTTGTACATTTGTAAAGTTTTTTTATTCTGGTCAATGGTGATAGTTCGTAGAAAGCAATTTGATTATTTAACCCCTTAAATGAGTTTTCTTGCCATATCACTTCCTTTCACATGAAAACGGTGATTCCATTAAAATTAAGTTTTACCCAATAATTAATTACCCCTAAATGAGTTGTTTACCTTGAAATTACCACAAAATGAGTTGCTTACCCAATTACCACATAAATACCCACCCCCTGAATGCACTTTCCCAAATACAAGAATTAGCTTCCTCGCATCCAAAAACAGTAAATTCATTACACTCCATTTCTTAAAAATAGGTACGCTCAAGAAAAGTTTTAACAGTACCTACCTAATTGCCACTAAATAACTACCTCAGCTTATTAGTTTTCCATCATTCCAAAATGGTGGATTCACATTTTCTCAAAGTACAGTATTACCTCAAAAATGGGTTTTTAACCCTCTAATTACCCCTAAGCTACACTCAAATACGATTTCTTAAACCCTTAAATAACTACCCTTGTTGCTATATCGCATCTAGTCCAGTCATTTGTTGCTTAAAAAAGGGGAAGGTATTCCAGAAGTTTTGAAAATTGGTATTTTTATAAATTTCGGCGTACTCTTTCCGAGTTTTTTGCCACTTTGTATCTTTTTGACAAAAATGGCGCCCAAAAACAGTATTTTTGGCAATGCTTCCTTCCTGCTCATTTTACGATGAAAATATTTATATAATAAAATAAACTAGAGAAAATTTCCTATAATGTATGTCTTAACCTTTTTATACCCTAGATGACATCTAAAGGGTATACTAAGTTTGTCCTTCCGTTTGTAACACCTCGAAATAATAATGGTAGAGCAAACATGGCTTGGACACCCACGCATAATATTAAAAGTTATTTTGATTTTTGCATGCCCGTCCGTCTGTCTGTCTGTCTGTGCGCACGATAACTCGAGAACGCGTATACTTAGAGAGCTGAAATTTTGTACACGGATTTTAAAAAAAAAGTAAAATTAAGTTCGAAAATGAGACGAGACAAATCGGGAAACTCCTTCGTGGGGTTGCCATACAAAAATTTCCTTTTTCACTATATATTTGGACACTGCCTGAGAACGTGTCGATATACAGAACTGAAATTTCGTACATTTGTTTTCATAGTAATAGCAAAAAAAAAATGTGTAAAATGAATTAAATCGGGAAACCCCTTCTTGGTGTTGCCATATAAAAATTTAAGTTTTTTACGTATACTGTGAAAACGATCAGTCCTAGACAATTTTATTGTACTAAAAACCTCTTCAGAACACGAAATCCTATAAAATTGGTTATAATCAATTTTTTTATCCGACCAACCATTCTAGAAATATATGCGAAAAACCACTTCAAGAATCAAACTTGCATAGATCGGTGACCATACGAAATTGTATACGGGCATTCATCTAGGGTATCATAAGAATTGGTCGTAGACTTTTAGCTTTTTTACTTGTCTTTCTTTTTTTTTGTAAAACGAATGGTTTCAGCGTACGAGCGCCACAAAATCTACTACCAATACGCGTATAGTAAAATATTTTTCGTTACGAAATACGCCTGTTGAAGTAGAATTCCTGCGCTCATACGCTTAATTTTACAAAAAAAAAAAAAAAGGTAAATACAAAAATTATATGAAATTTTCTCTGGCCCATTATTACATAACTATTTTCATCGTAAAATGAGTCGGAAAGGAAATATTGCCGAAAAACCTGTTTTTGGGCACCATTTTTTCCAAAACGGTGGTGCGAGCGGCAAAGATACGAGGTGGCAAAGTGAAAATTCGGAAAGAGCACGTCGAAATCTATCAAAAATACCAATTTTTAAAACTCCCGGAAAACTTTTCAGGTAGAACTGCCAAATGAGTGGACTAACCTGAATACGGTAGATTCACCACATTTCATCAAAATCCAGTACCTGCTACTCCATAAATGAGCTTTTTCAATATCGATCCCTAGCTGAATCGCTTTGACGCACCTATGAGTTCATCAAAATTTAGTATTTTTCATGATAATTTTGTGATGAAAAATCCTCAATATCTGGGAAACAGTACGATTTCCGAGATGCTTATCTACTTATATAGCCAAGTTCTATGTATCAAAAGAACCTCAAAACATTTTTTTAAAAAGATAAATTTGGTCCGTATTAGAAATGAGTAATGATCAAGGGCATTGGAGGTAATTAAAAAAGTAAATTTCCGAATATTTGAAATTATAAAATTTCAGACTGACGAATCTCGCAGAGTAGAAATTTCTGAATATTAAATTAAGCCTTGCCAAAACATAAAAAATAAATTTGAACTTTCAGAATTTTGTTTGTTTATTTCCATCCTAGTATTCATTAAACTATTTGAGCCTGTATAAAAAATATTGATTGATTTTCTTAACAGGTGATAAGTATGACAAACAGGTTCAGCTAGAAAATATGTTAAACGCTTCTATCCATTTATGTTGCATAACGGATTAGGCCCGTCATTATATTTTTGTATATGGTGTAAGGTCAAAATCATAAATTTCGGAAGTCTCACCAACATTTTTTAGGAAATACTTTTGCAATCTTCATATTACTTGTATTGTATCCCCCATGATGCTTTTTTACTTTTGCACATTACCAGACATGTAAAATGATTTAAAAGTTATATTTTACGGTTGTGGTATTATAGAGGCTCATTTTGCAGTAATGTGGCCCCATACCTCAGAAGTTTGTGCCTGTCTGTCCTTGTTTTGTATAAATAGCTCGAAAAGTTCGAAAATGCATAAACTCAAATTCCATCGTAGAGTTGTCATTCAATTTTCGTTTTTCATTCGAAACTGCGTGAGAAAGAATTGAAAAGCACCAAACAACCCATAGTTCGCCCATTGCAAGTATATGTCAACTGAAAGAGAGAGAGAGAGAGAGACAGAGATAGAGAGAGATAGAGAGAGATAAAGAGAGAATAGCACTTGCGGCAGTTACATAATGGCTGTTTTGTCAATCATTTTTTGCACTTAAATGCATTTTGTAAATTTATTGAATTTTCAATAAATTTCAGTCTGTTAGACGAGAAATCTTCTTCGTATAATTTCTACTTGGTTTATCCATGTGCCGCCAGGCAAAAAGGGCGAACAATCACCCAATTTGAAAAGTGCAATGAGAAATCTTGCCACCATATAATTCACACTTACTTTTTATAAAAAGTATTTATATGGGCAATTGGTGTGACCTCCATCGTTGAACTTCTATGGTAGGCGATCAGAGATAACCATACCGATGAGACCTCTCTGAACGCTGGGTCGAAAAGTTCAATAATTTTTTTTGCACTTAAATGCATTTTGTAAATTTATTGAAATTATTTTCAATCATTTTCAGTCTGTTAGACGAGAAATCTTCGTTCTTCGTTTTGTCGAAGTTATATGACGGTCTTATATGTCTGGTTTAAATTTTTTCGCCTACATCGTACCATCTGATTACGTGAAATCACATAACCGCATTGTTGTACCGCTTTATAGTTCTGGAAACTTTATACAATTTCTCATTGATCTATCCAAATCAAAACTATGTATAAAGAACGAAGATGTCAATGTTGAATCAGACCGATTCCCACATATCGTTTCCGTTTCATAGTTATTTTTTCGTTTCTATTTGCAAAATCCAAAAACAGCTATAGTGAAATCATAATATTATAATTAAGGGGGTATTCTAGTCTAGAAATTCGAAAAAACGATTTTTTTTGTTTTCATATTTTCAAAGTTTAACTATTCAAGATCTGGTCAAAATTTCAAGTCGAAAGTATAAAAATTGTTCGAGTTATGCTGTGTGCCATTTTGAAATACCGTGTTTCGAGAAAAACGCGTTTAAAGTTTTGAGAATAGTTTTTTATTGGAAACAATAAAAAAATGAAGGTAAAAAATTGCTTGCTGTCGCTAAACTAACGGATAAACAACTTAAAGTTGGAAATGTCAAAAAGGTCAGTTGTGTTCAATTCGGCTTTTTCTGTCAGCTTTAGAACAAAGCTGGCGATAAAGCTAGCTGAAGAGCTCAGCTTCAGGTAGTCGTTTCGGAGCAAGTTTAAAGCGCTTGTTGGCGACCTCCATTTTCAAAGGAAAAAAAAATTTTTCTCGCACGGGACCTTTTTTTGCTTATTCTAGAGGGTTTAAACTATTTTTTAAGCCAAACTCGAAACTGCCTTTTTTAAGACGATGCCCACGATTTCTCAAATTCTACTGGACCGATTTACTTGAAATTTTTTTGAGAGTCTTCTTTATAGACTTGTCTATGTCTGGAACTAGCCGCATCCCCAAATTTCAATTTTTACTATTTTTAAAAAAATCGAAAAAGTAAAAAAAAGTGGTACAAAAATTGAATAAAAAAATTTTCAACTCTTCCCTAGTTCCGGACATAGCGACATTATTCTAGACCAATAATCTCTTTTTATTTTATTTTTCGGATTGCTAGGCGGGTTGGAATCGTGGGCATGATCACGCGCCAATTTTTTGAGGCCCCCCACTTCATCAGCTGCTAATTTTTTCAATTTTTTTATTTTTTTTATTTTTTTTATTTTTTTCTGTATTCTTGTAATGTTAATAAATAACTAAAAAAAAGGGGATAGAAAAATATTGATTGCCTTTTTTTACGGCACTTGAAAAATCACCTAAAATTCGGGCTTCTAGACTAGAATACTGCCTTAAGTATATCATAAATTAATTAATTAAATAATATTTTAAAAAAGGGAATCGGTATCTCGTGCAAAACAGAAGAATTAATAGATTATTTGTGGCCGCGTCATTACATTCAATACCATCAACTAAATTTTTGAAAAAACGCCATAATTATAAACTTAAAGAAAAAATATATACATGGGGTGATGAAGTATGCGTCCTATCAACCATTTTGTAGAATATCAACTTAAGTAAAGCATGAAATCAATACACATGTTAACTCAATGATGTAAAACCACATGAAAGAAATTTCTGTCACGGTTTATTTATATCTCGACAATCCTCGATTGAAAGCCTAACAATTGCATAAATTCCCACAGCTATAAGATTTTGAAAAATATATTATGAATGTATGCTCTTATAGTGCCACAAGATAAATGAAATCAACAGCGTAATAATTGTCATATGTTAAGTGAGATCTTATGAATTTTATTATCGTATTGAAATATGACTCCTTTACCAATGATCATTCTCCTAACCTTTAATTTTGAAATTTACTACAATCAGCGATGTGTATTAGAGCGAATGAGAGTAAACGACTGAATTGATGATTTTGATGTTGTGGTAATCATGTGGTCACGATCAAGGTTAAAGTGAACCGTAAAAGTATTTCGTTTTTTTTTCAGCATGCACAGGATAAAACTCATCCCTTGCTCATCTGCAATGAAATTATCACATGGATTCCATTGCTTATGAAATATAATTATTATTTTAGATAACGTGCAGATCATGCTGATTATGCGCTAATTTCGATACTAATTTCTTTTAACATTTCGTGGACTATTTATATACAGTATTTCCGCCATGGTGGTTCATACGGCAGGAAGTGTTAGGTTAGATTAGGTAAGAAGGGTGCCGCTCAAAGTACCTAGCCTGCTTTACTTAGACCACCAATATGTCAATTGTGGCTCTTGTCCTCATGGGATAACATAAAAATTTCCGTAGATCCATCCTACTTCCCTTAGGAAACTCAAGATGCATCTGACCTCTTTGTTTTGCAGCTGCCGCACACTTGAAAAGAAGTAGCTACCCAGTAGCCTAGCTCTTTTGTTCATCAGAGCGGGGAACTCGCAGAGTAAGTACGTGCTGGACAGATTCGATTCCTTTGAGTCATTACGACTCCTGCAGAAATCGTTCGCCGCTATACCCAGCATTCTAGCATAGTCTCCTATGGCTCAATGACCCGTAATGAGCCCTACTAGATTCCTGGTATATGTTCTGCTGCCATTAAGCAGAAAAAAAAAAGGTAAGAAAATCCAAAATTTCTATGAGAGGAATACGGAGCTGGTTGAGCAGTCGTTGGAAAGGCAATGAGGTTCTTCATACAATGAGTTCTTAAAGGTGACCGTAAAAACTAGCATATTTTTTTGATCATCCTGTAACTCCGAGACTGTAGACTGTAGACTGTAGACTATGAACCAACATGGCCGAAACACACTGTATATCTACACTTCTGCAAGTGGAACAACAGCTGAGCAATTGTAAAGTACGTACTGGGTTGGGTAATAAGACTTTGCGCTATTGCCAATAGATGTCGTTTTTATATTTCTTTAGGATAATGCTAATACTTAACATATGTTTGGCATATTTATACATATTCTAATAGACGAATATTTTAAATACATACTTCTGTGACCCGCCTAATGGAGCCAGCACGGACGCTATAAATTTTACACTTGATTTCACTTTTTTTTATGGAGAAGCATCGATCCTGAGCTTTTCCGAATCCATTACTTATGCTCAATCTTAAATTTATTATGTATAACACTTACAACATGCAATAGTCTATAGAAATCCAGATCCGTTTCTCTTACTAATACTTATACAGTATCTAGAGAAGAAGAAAAATCAGAGAAAGAGCAATCGCTCCTCCTCGATCAAATTTCCTAAAAATGATGCATTTTGAAGCCGAAATACAAAATTGAATAGAAATTGCGCCAGGGGTGTAACAAAGCTAGCTCAGCCGAACTTTTTAAACTCATTTTAGCTCGTATGGAACAGCTAGCTGTTTGTGAATTAGCTTAAATTAATGAGCTAGTTCTTTCGATTGATACAGCAGAACTAGCTATCTTTTCAATTAGCTGAGTAATATAATTTAACTCAGTTTGAGCTAGTTCAACAAGAAAATAAGCTGAACTAAGAGGTCAAGCTCGAAGCTTTTACATCCCTGTTCTTCAGAAATGTTTAAATTTCGAGGATTGACACCTATACTAAATAGTTCTTTGAAGGTGTCTTAGGACAGTAGAAATAACCCAATTATGATAATTACTGCTACTTATCAAAGATTCTTGCATGTCGAATGTCGGAGCTATTGAATTTCATTACCGAGCCGCAGCTATGTACGTTTTAATAAACTGAAAATTTATATCATTCATTTATAAAGTAGCAACCATGGCTGAACGATTTTTCGTCCATCTAGATTTGGGATTTGCCAAGTACCACAAAACTCCAAACTATAGTTATTATCTCAGTTTCCTTTCTGCCCTGACATCATAGTGTTTCTCTTAAGTTTTTATATATAAAAAAAATATATGTATACAGTTATGCAAGTTAAAATTTCTACTTGCTGCGTATACGTTAACTATTTTGACTAATTAATGCAAGAGATACAGTTCGAAAGGAAGTAAACCACACTTTGCAGTAGGTACTATCCAAGAAGACCTATTATCAACAAATTATAAAATATTATCAAAACCTACGAAGTCATCATCCAGCTCAAACATTTTTGAATTCGGCGATAGATTTCTGTGCGCCTCTTATAGTATTCTCTTTGCCACCGTTATCATCCGACCCCAAGTGTGTACTAGTTTTTTATTTATCGAACCCATATACTTCTTTTATAGAATATTGAATATTTGCATCTCTAGACTAGACCAATTGTAACATAATTGTGTACTACAGCAACATTTCTGGAGTCAATAATTATCACAGGAGTATCATCTGAAATTATGTACAATAAAAAACCAAGTGACCACAAAAAAAGACAACTTCGGACTTCGATATTCTCATATAGGACGCCTTTACATTATACTTACAATTAGACCTGTAAATTTTTGGTCAAAAATTAATTATGCGATGGTATCAGATCATTTAGGTCACATTTGGTTCGTACAAAAATCAAAGCAAATAGGATGAATTCGGCTTTTATATATCTGTACGTCCAAACTGCTTTTTTTTAGCCTAATTGGACTTATTTGATCTACACACATAAGTGCGCCCATAGATACTGATGTACCAGTAGAATGACATTTTGAATGGATACGCTGCTGACTTACACATTAGCTTCGGGGGATTCCAGTTTTGAAACTTTTTCTGAATTTGGCTATGTTTAAGCGGATGAGACCTAAGCTATGAGGAGTCAGTATATTGGTAGAGAGAGAGAGAATCTTAGAACGAGAAATAGAGAAGAAACATAGCTCTAGAAATAGAGAAGAATCATAGCTCAAGAAATAGAGAAGAAACATAGCTCGAGAAATGGAGAAGAAACATAGATCGAAAGATAAAGAAGAAACATAGATCGAGTGATAGAGATGAAACATAGATCGAGAAATAGAGCAGAAACATATCTCGAAAGATAGAGAAGAAACACAGATCGAGAAATAGAGCAGAAACATATCTCGAAAGATAGAGAAGAAACATAGATCGAGTGATAGAGATGAAACATAGATCGAGAAATAGAGACGTAACGTAGATCGAGAAATAGAGCAGAAACATATCTCGAGAGATAGAGAAGAAACACAGATCGAGAAATAGAGAAGAAACATAGATCGAGTGATAGAGATGAAACATAGATCGAGAAATAGAGACGAAACATAGATCGAGAAATAGAGCAGAAACATATCTCGAGAGATAGAGAAGAAACATAGATCGGGAAATAGAGAAGAAACATAGAACGAGGAAACATAGGTCGAGATATAGAGATGAAATAAAGATCGAGAAATGGAAAAAGAGAACAGGAGAATCTCGCAAACTCTGCATATGAATATTTAACTAACATAATCAAAATGTCTGAGGGCTCCACCAAGCCTCTAGTCACCATAGAGCCGATGTGCAAACAATACCTCTGTGTATCTACATCTGAGAGGGATATATGCAATCGTACTATTCAAGGCCACAATGATTAATAAAGAAGCATTACAGCATCACGGTGAAGAGTTCTTTTAATGTGATTTTCAAGGTCGATCCTACCTCGAGAAAAAATAACTGACGACAAGGAATCTTGTGAATATTGACCGAGCCAAGAATTCAGCAACTGACTCAATCTAGAGGAGTCGTCTTCATCTATCATACACGTCTAACAGGAATGCTTCTCTACTTACTACATTTAATTGGTGATTAAATGAAGTTTTAAGAAATTTTTTAACAAACAATTTTTCTAGATCACTTTCGAAATTTATTGTTAAATATTTTATTACACTCTTACTAATACTTAACGTATGTATTTTCAGAAAAATATCATCTGATGAATACAATTTAACAAAATTCGATAATCTTATTTCACTCCACTTTTAATGTGATATTTATTGTATGTATATAGAAAAATTTGTCACACAATTTTTTCATGTCAATTTTTAAAACTTTTCACGTCAAACTCATTTTCACAATTTCATTAAAAAACAAAAACGGATTTGAATCGTATCATATCCATTCGATTTGGTATGATTTTTAGGAACCTCAAATTTGCACTCACCACTTAAAGTAGATTTGGTATTCATTGTGATCGTTACATCCATAGCGGATTTTATTATCTAAAAATATTTCGATCGAATTACAAAAATGACCGCCAAAGAAGGCACGCAACCGATTCAATAACTTGAAAAATAATAAAGATCAATTTCGCTATTGAAATACATTCATCAACCACTCATCAGAGAATGCAATAGAATCGAAGTAGAAAATCCGATGATGTTTATCTATAATATTGTGAGCAATAGAAGTCAAGATCAACGCGATAATTTTATGCTTTGGACGGTAAAATAAAAGCCTATACTAACACGATCGGCAGATCAATATAAGTTTCCGCGGTCTTTATCAAATTAATCAAACTTGCTACTAAATACATATCGATCGGACTTTATGAATGGACTTTATCATATTTATCATTTTTTTTTCGTTTTATTGTGCTCTTCTTAAATGCATGCACTATTTGCTCTAGTACAATATTTATTCGCTATTGTAAAGTAAAACTGAGACCGCCGCCACCTATTTATCGTGTAAAATTTTCCGGCAAGATCACCGCACGACACTAGACAACGTCTTTCAACATTATGTGAATTAAGACTGGTTAAAGAAGAAAAAATTATCGTTATAGCATCGTTCCGCATAGTATAATTAATTATTTTTATTCTTGTGTTGTAGGTATATACAACATATGTATGTAGGTACGATTTAATAATGATAAGCCAAATTTCGTGACTATAGAGAAACGAAAAGCTATCGGCACTGACGCGACGACAATGGAAGATAAATAATTGCGAACAATTTTCAAAGTAGTAAGGTATGTAGGCACTTTACTTATGATAATTAACCGCAAAAGTCATAATTTATGTTGAAATATGAGAATCTATTGAGGTGTAACCCTAGCCATTTCTTAATGGAGGAAGGTTGAGGTCATTAAAATCTCTGCTGCAACACCAGCAGCAGCACCACCACCACCACCCTCAGAAGTAACAGCAGCAGTAGTAGTAGTAGTAGTAGACTTGCAGCTCTTCTCGAAATCACATTAACCACCATCTCTTGGTTGCTCTACATCTGTCGACGAGATTAGGATAAGTAGCGACCTTACGTCGACATTTATCAAGGCTGTTGGGTTTTGCTGGGCAGGCGGGTTTAATTAGTCTCTGGTCCACATACATAAATGAAATTTTCTGTCTGTGAAATATTAAAAAGTCAACGAACAATTCATCAAAATCAGACATATTAGAGTTTGTATGAGTGAGCCGGGCCCATAGTGCGGTTTATTCTACCCTTGAGATGGATGGATGTATAAAAGCCAGTATGCCACTATACTGCAATGAAATATAATAAGCGAACGGACAGAGTAATAGCCACGGTCACATATGTTTGTCATTGCTTCAAATATAAACTAATATATCCATACATCCTGATATTCCAAGGACTAAAAGGACATTCATATGATAGATCATAAATCTCTAGCACATCTGCATGGTACCCTTTTCAGTTTGCCTTCTTTGGAATACCATACACATCTAAATTATTTTAATGGTGAAGTTGTTTTGATTAGTAGATTCTCGTTTCAATATATTTGAGGTAGTGCGCTTTGTAGGAAAATTTTACTCTATATAGTTATTAGCTGTGTGTATGGGTGTATAGGTGCATATGTGTCTCACATGTGTTCAGTAATGCCAAATAAAGTTAGCAATAAAATTTTTGTTTTTTATTTGAAGTTAAGGGTAACTACATAAGCGGGGATTGAGAAGAAGTTTAAAGGCTTTCTCTCGTATAAAAACATTAGTGTTGCGAACCTTCAAACTTCTTTGTAATCTTGTACAAAGACGCATAATTTGGATTCGAATTCTGCTACCTAATGTGAAATTAGAAGAACTCCTTCCCCTCAAAGAAATGAAGGGAAACATCATCGTCGATGTAGGACTTAGGGGATACCAGATATCATGACGGAGAAGAACAAATTTTTCCTGTAATTGGAGAAAGCTTCGATAGAAACTCAAACTGAACAAGATACTCTTACATATATAGTACTTATAAATTTGTACCAAAACAGCCAGATATTTCATTGTTGATTTCGAAGAAGATTATTAAAGATTCTGGTAATAATTTTCGTAAGTATATCTACAAAAGTAATGAAAGATAACTTGGAGAAAATTTAAACAAAAAATTAAGGTTTCTAAAATATCAGAAGAAGAAAATGATAAGGCTTGGATATATTTATTATAATTATAATAATATAAGATATAACATATAATTATTATAATTATAATTATTATAATTAAAGACGGTAAACGTTAACGTCGAGATGAATTGGCTAGCCCGGTTTCAATCGGACCAAATCAAATATGTCCTCATAATTTCACTGCTCAACTGAGAAATATTCAGTTCAAGGAAGCATTAGTTAAATTTTTTATCAATCACTGGTCGTCGACTGATGATATGGCGTCTTATATTGGTGATTAAAATATTCACATAAAATTCAAAGAATGCTTTTCTTATCGGGGTGAAAATAACATAATCATTAAAGCAACGGAAGAGTCATTGTCATGTGAAGAACATGAAGAACCAGATTCTAGGATTATCTACCATATTTGCCAAATTGATATCAACGCTGAAGTTGAAATAAGATGCTCAGATTCTGATATTCTCATTATACTCCTTGGTAACATGGACAATTTTAATGCTTCCTTAAAACTTTGGATCAACATGGGCATGGATAATCATGAACGCTACATCAACGTCAATGAATTGTACAAAACTCTGGGTCGTTCCGTCCATATCTAGAGCTTTACAAGGCTTCCACGCCATGACATGTTGTGATTACACTCCAGTTTTTTTCGCAAAGGGAAATTGAGGCCTTTCAAATTACAAAAAGAATCGGAAGATTATCAGCTTGCATTTCAAAGTATTGCCACCTATGATGAAGAATTACTAAAGAGTGCAGTTGTCGCTTGGAAAGATTTGTTTGTCATATATATATGTATGTAGTTCGGCAGATTAACAACGTCAACGAGGTCAGATTTGATTTAGTTTCTAATACGTATCAGTCAAAAATTTGAGTGAAAGTTTTGGGTAAAAATGCAGAAACTTCGTACCATCAAGCTTACCACCGCGCAGAGCTGAATTACGGCACAGTTATTGAGAATCCAATACGTGACCACATTTTGGAGAAATGCTCACTCTAAATCTACTACATCTATACAGAAGTCAAAGTATTCAAAATAAAACTTGTAATTTTTTATATTCCAAGTAATTGCTTTTATTAATTTTCACATGGAAATCTATCCAAGTTCCAATTCAATAGCGGAGCTGTATAATAGTTGATTTTTCTTCCAGTATTTTATCAAAAATATCCTCAAATCTGAGCCAGATAACTCAATTTTGCACAGAAGCTTTTCTGTAGTCCCTGAAATTGTATACAAAAAAAGAATAGGACAAAATTGTGCTATCCCGCTGAGTTCATGAAATATTCTCAAAATACTATCGTGAGAAAAAAAACCCCACTTTACCATGCTCAAATCGGTCCGGTTCCTAATGAGCAACCGAATTATCGCCTGGCAAATTAATTTCATGTGGTTCGATAATTAAACTAGCTCGTATAAAAATTACAGCCGTAATAAAAGTTTTTTTTTTTTTTTTACGAAAAAAAAACGTCTGGCACGGTGGTAGCAACGAGGAGGAAATTGTCTGCGAAGAGTGAATTTATATTGTCCGATATTTATGAAAACAGATGAAAAAAACAAAAATCGAACTAAAATAATTTTGAAACTGCTTTTTTTACCTGTGGAACGGAATGCGCACAGGTAAACGCAACCCCTCTCACCAGCCAGATAAGCCGCATAACTATTGATATACTGTAAAGGAAGGCATATAAAAAAAGAAGCCGAACTAAAGTAATTTCTCGGAAACTTTGCTAGCTCTTAGAACTATAAGAACTAAAAATGTTTCTATTCAAGGGATACAAAAATTAATTGGCTTATATGGAAATTATTATAGCGACAGTACTTCTAACACAAATAAGTGCATTTCAGGATGCTATTATTACAAGAAATTGTTTCTATTCATTTGAAAACAGCTTGAAAACTTAAATACGAGATAAATTTTGGAAAGTTCGTCCATTGATCGAAGGAATTCTATCACGTTGTAAACAAGATTTTCAATAGAGGAAAAGGGTGTATTTGCGAAGCGCACAAGCCATAAAAAAACACTTCTCCTAGCGCACAAGCAGGAGTTTGCGAAGCGCACAATTGTTAAGGGATTACGCATTGTTTTGGAAACGCGCGGCTATGGTTAAGGTCAACGCATTGTTATTGCACGTAACTTTACCTGATCTATGATCATTACCTGATCTATGTAAGTTAAATTAAGTTTTTTAAACCACTAATATCAATATGAGGAGTACGCTCCGCGCCAAGCGCAAAGAAACACACGAACAGGCAGGCAGGCACACACACACACACAGGCAGGCTGCCTGTGTGTGTGTGTGCCTGCCTGCCTGCCTGTTCGTGTGTTTCTTTGCGCTTGGCAAATACACCCTACGTGGGTATATTACTTAGGGCAGGTAAAGATACAACCTAAAACAATGCGTAATCCCTTAACAATAGGTGTGCGCTTCGCAAACTATTTTTGACTAGATTAATTTTGGGTTGTGCGCTTCGCACATATACCCGAGGAAAACTTGTGGTGGAAAGATGAAATGAAAATTATTTCTAAAACAATACAAGCCCTAAACGCCAATTAAATGAGGTCTTAAACTTTTAGTCGTATGAATTTTAAATATACCAAGGAAGAAATACATAAATTAGAAACACTAAGATCGAATTTTGCTATAATATAAGAAGTCCTTTCCTATATTTCGTGCTGATTACAGGCCAATAAGTTTACAGATTTTTATCTCACCATCGTCAACAAGTTAAGGTGACTGATTTTCTCTCTCCCCTGAGTAGCCGCTTGTTCGTGGGGTTCCTCAGGGATCAATTCTGGGGCCTTTGCTCTACCGAGAGTTGTGCGAGATGTGAAAATTCATCTATATGCTGATGATAAACAGTTATATCTAAGTAGACCTATTGATCTCGTTGAGGATTCTGTTCCACGAATAAACTCTGATTTAGGCCGAATTTCCGCCTGGTCCAATTAGGTATAATCACCAGGTATTAAATTCCGGAGAGCCACTTTACGCTAGATTGCATAATAACACACCCACTGACATGTACCAATTTTGATTTCAGAAATTATGTTCTCATTGTCAATACTACTAACTGTCGTAAAGTGACGCTATATTTAAATTATTTGTTAATTTACTTATAAGCATGTCAATGGGATTTACCGAATTTACCACAAAAGTATTTGGGACTATTTGTACGGCTAAATTTTAATTATGAGTCGAAGAAAGTGTTTGTTTAACAAGGCTGTGTAGGTAGGAAAGTTTTGATTACCATGTTGACAGTTCTGGAAATACCGCAGAACTTCAAGCAATTTCTCGTTCCCTATCATTACAGTTCAGTGAGAAAGTATGCTCTCACAGAAAAAGACAGGAATATGAAAGTGGTGCCATTTCCTTTCATGCATTTTTGGTTCAACGAACAGTCCATTTATATACATGTCAGTGAGCACACCCAATGAAACTGATACTTTTGAACGGCGTTTCACTGCTCATGTCAAATAAGGTCATCAACCTCGGAATCATTTTAAACCTAAAAATGAAGTGTTGTGATAACATAGACATTAGAAAAGTCTATGGAGGCTTACGCGGACATTGGATCTCAGTGAATATATTATCTAATCGTTTTCGTCTAAGACTAGTAAAAACACTAATCTTGCCTTATTTCACTTTTGGATCTTTGCTCTTCCCCAAACTGGATAATATCTGTACCCTTAAAATGGAAGTTGCCCAAAACGACTGTGTGAGGTTTATTTATGGGTTGCGCAGATTTGACCATGTCTTACAAAAACAACCAAACAAACAACACCGGAGTGTTCGTTCGTTTGCTTTTTTGTCTCTTACCACGAAGATTTCATTTCTTTGTTTAATGTGGTAATACGTCGCTTTCATAGGACTGTAATGGAAAGCTCTTACCCTGTCCAAAACATCCGTCTGTGGAATGACCACGCTGTAAGTATACAGGCGGCTGGTACTATCAATGCATTTAAAAAAACTCGTTAAAACACAAATAATTTAGCTCTTCTACATATTTCCATTCTTTTCTTCTCCTCCGCAAAGGAACTCTAGGATTTTTGTAATATGCATAATAATTTTTTTCCCCTGTTTTTTTCTCTATTTCTTCTCAACTGTTCCTTTTGTTTATTTCTTTAAATTTTGATGTATATGACTCTAGCACCACTACAAAAGTTTCACTACTCTAAAAAAAGATTTCAATCTTGTGTACGTTACCGAAATAAAGTTTATTCTTATTGTTATTCTTATACTACAACTAGTTATACGACTATCAAGGACAACTCTAAGAGACGAAAATTTTATATTATTTTTGCAGCAACTTCACTAGCCTAAATTTAATAATTCCTTCCGTCATCGAAAATCATATTAAAATTTCTTGTATGTAAAAAGAAACAAAAATTATGCTGAAAATACTTCTCTGACGCACAAAACAATATTACACTTTTGGTTCTGATTTTACATGAAACTTGTAACGAACCTGTACATAGATAGAGTGAAGTTTTGTATAGAAAATTTTCCTTCATGTAATTCACAATAGCTTTTTGAATTGATGTTATAAGTAGGGCAGTATAGATTCACTAGACACCTTGATCCGCCTACCCGAATTTCCTACCAAAAATTTCTAGCAAGTTGAACTGGCCTATCCGGGAGACCTAGAAAATCATACTCCACCTCCACCCCTGCCTATAAAGCGAGTACGTGGAAAACGGAGGGTTATCGGTAGTACGTGTAACAGACGGAAACCAATAATCAGTACGTGTCCAACGGAAAGCCATACCAAAAGTCAGTACGTGAAAAACCGAGAGCTACTGATAGTACGTGTACAAACGGAATCCAATAGTAGAGAACGATCAGGAACAAGTTAGAGGCACATTTCATCCTCTTTTTAACTTTTTAGTGGCATATAAAGATTGTTCTCCAGATAAATTAAAAGGAGAAGGTGATTTTTAAAAAATATATGCCTTCATATACGGTTTTACAATTTGATAGACTCAGACATGACTACGTATCTGAACTTCAACAACGTCTGCGTCCGATGTGCACGATCAACAACAGCCAAATTTGAAGTGAATACATAAGAATAGATGAAGACGCATTATTATCTTAAGATCATTTTAGAAAGTATCGACGAAAGTGTCCTGTTTGATTGTATACCCTCGGCCAACATAATTATCGCTGTCCAAAGCTTTAATTCTACATCTGATCGTTAATGACCACATAAAGACCACCAATACCACAACCATGAGCCACATGTTACATTGTATGTGTATGTATTATTATGAGCACCCGCCGTTTTCTTAAAATTCAAAAGTTGATCAGGGCGTTAAAATGCTAATATTTATGCAACAAATTTTTTGAAACAGGTTTCATAATAGCTTTGGAAGATATTCAGAATAGAAACGAATACATATTTCAACAGGATAATGTTTCACGACCCGGAAAACTAAAATCTGCTTTCAAAAACACAACAATTTTCAACAACTGGTCTGCACAAAGCCAGGATTTGAACTCTATCAAAGATCTGTGATACTACATCAATAGAAAAATTCACAAAACTCATGCTCGCAAAATCCACGAACTTTGAACAGCTGTTGAAAAGGCTTGGAACGAATTTCCATTAATTTTAATTGAAAATCTAATATTGTCTATTCCAAGATGGTTGGAGGAAGTATTAAAAAATAAAGGAATAAATATAAAAACTAAGAAGATCATCGTTGTCTTTATATTAAAACTTCGTGCCATTTGTTACCATAATTAAACGATTTTTGAAATATTTTCCTCTGCTCACTGTTTTTTTTTCTATCAGTAGTGTACACATACATCTTACATCGTATATGTATTCTCAATTAATTATATAACTTACGGTAAAATTTATATTGTAACCAAAATCCCAAACTCAGTAAACTGAGCGATATGCAATATTTGGCAATATTTCCTATTTTATTTACACACTAAAATTTACAATTTTACTGTAATAAATAATTCAATCCTTTCCTTAATTATTCAAGTAATTGAAATAGATTTTCCCATAATTGATGGATGCAATACTTGTTAACCACATGCAGTAGTTAATATAAAATAGGTATGCAATTGGACTTAATTAAAAATTCAAATTAAATGGATTCTGTTTGCAAATTTAGAAATATTTTCGCAATTAGTTTATATTTGCATGTTTGCAGTTTTTTTCGCAAATAACCAGCCACCTCCCTCTTCTTTGACACATGGCAACGCCTGAGGTAAAAAATTATACGAAAATACCAAAATGCAAATATTCATTAAAGTGAACGTTTCCAATTTTTTTTTATATCCACCTAAATTATCAAGGCTTTATTAATAAATAATAGAAACTTTAAAAGTTTATTGTAAACAGATTACGTGTGAGGATTGAGAGCGAAATTTTCACACAAGTTCATATAGCTTGATTAGATCGGAAATGATTTATGACCACATATTGAGCTCAACGACCACAAAACCATCTAAATTATGAAAACTTATAAAATAGGTAATAAATGCAGATAAAATGAGTACCCAAATATAGCATATTTATATAAATCTTTAGCTTGGGTTTTTACAAAGTTAATGTAGCGATTTTTATCGACATCGGTTAATCTCCTTCTATCACAGCTATCGGTATCAAAAATATCAAAATATTGTATTAGCACTTTTCAAGTCATATTGTTCTACAGAGGATGATGCCCGGAAATAATGATAATATTTAGTTTTGGGCAATAAATCTGTTGTAATTCTGTAATCAAATAAATATAAAATAAAATATGAATTTACAGCTTGCATGCAAAATGTACAGCCATACTTTTTACACGTGATTATGTAGCTTAGCTTCCAGCGAATTTGCATGCTGAAAAATCATGGCAGCTCAGGTGATAGTAATTTGACATTATACAGTTTTCAAGATGGCGGAAAAGAAATATTCGAGAGCGGAGCTTTTTAAATTAATGAAGGGAATGTCCACTTTTCATACACCTCCAGACATAAGAGATGTCTTAAATGATGCATTACAATTCTCTGAACATATTTTACAACGATGTTTATTCCAATTAAGCGGGGGAAAGATATGGCGATCGAATGTAGCTTGAGTGACTTTCTTGAGTGAAAAGTGGACTTTTCTACTTTTTGTGATTGTGCGGAATTGGGGCGTCGCGTCGGCGTCGTCGAAAATGACTT
Organism: Dioctria linearis; assembly: GCA_963930735.1. Classification (NCBI taxonomy): domain Eukaryota; kingdom Metazoa; phylum Arthropoda; class Insecta; order Diptera; family Asilidae; genus Dioctria; species Dioctria linearis. Next base: position 182,146,142 of record OZ005744.1, read on the forward strand.
CATATGAGAAAAATGTTCACAGAAGAGCACCAATGGCCATGGAAGAAATAACTGCAAAAATATGTGCGGAAAGTAGTAACTGGGGTGTCTGTCACCCAAGTGCATGAAAATGGGTTTTCTGGCGGCAAAAACGTTCGGAGAAAGTTTTCTGAATCGGGAAAAATGTACACCAACCGATAGTACTGTACTCGGAGAGACCGATATGCAACATGTGGTATTAGGAGCCCCCCCCATCCCTCCGCGGATCCTACCCCCTACCATAAAAGAATACAAAGAAAATTTTTCGCATTATAGCTGGGCAAACAGTGAAACCCAACAAACATAACCCGACCGAGTTAGAGCCGATCTAAGATGCGAAAAATCTAGTACCTCAGTTCGAATAAAACCGGAAATACTAAGAAGGGGAGTATTGGGATGGCTATAAATAGCTATGTAAGCCTCCGAGTATAGGAGTGTGGGTATTCAAATTTCTTCTCAGGAATTCGCTTCTCTACTGCATATATTTTCCAAAATGTACTAGATCAAACTTTGACCCCCTCCCCCAGCTTTCTCCCGCTAGATAGAAATAAACATTATTAATAAAAAACGTTCAAAGTATCATAATACATCGTTTAAGATATCTGTCTATGTGAAGGTGTCGGGCATTCCCCTTTATACCGATAAAATGATTGTTTCTGGGATCATTTACATTACATCATTTCCCAAAACCTTCTTCTTCCTTATTACTCATGTTTTTTTCCGATTCTGCTACTTCCTTTATTGCTAGAATTGCTGATATACACAGGGCGAATTAACCATAAGGCGGGATTGGGCGATCGCCAAGGGCGAAAAATTAATGGGGGAGAAACCGAAAAGGGGAAGTAAAAAAACAAATGCTTAAAAAAAAACGAAAAAATTAATCAGATCAACTGATTTAGGTTAAGACCGCCAAATAGCATCCAATGTAAATTTAACATACAATTTTCAAGAACTTGTGGCCATGATTGTGTGTTAGTGTATTTATGGATAGACTGTTGTTTTTTTTTTTTATATAACAAGATGTCTAGTTCGTATTACAATGAATTGAGTGGTGATCAAAGGTAAAAATTTGAAAAGGAGAACAGAAAATAGAAGAAGTTCTCCAGAAATTTCGAAAAAATTTTGTAAAAAAATCTGATGAAAAACAAGATATTCCTATTCTAGTTCCTGTTAAGAATAAGTAAGACCGAAAATGAAATGTTTATACACTTTAAACCTGTTAGCACGAAAAACAAAATTGCTCTTCAAATATGAATGTGTTCAAATCGATGTTTTTAAAGTGGATTGAATCCGAATTGAAGACAAACCAACTTAAAGTCGGTTTCAAGTTCAAGACAGTTGACTTCAAAAATTCAAAGAGAGTTTCTGAACATGAATCTAGATATGCAACATGAAAAATGTTTTATATTCAACTCATAAATGGCGAAGCTGTTCGCCGTGATTGTCTCTAGTATTTGTCATCCACTAACAAAGTGTACTGCTTACCGTGCAAATTATTTAGCAGTCGAAATACTCGGGATCTGAAGGCATTTATTTATGGTTTCAATGATTGGAGACATTTGGAGAGAATAGTTGATCATGAGCGATCGCTGACCATAAAAAGAATATTACTACATACATTTTAAGAGTCAGGACATAAGGAATGATGGACACTTCTCTAGAAAGACAATGCTTTATTGAAGAAAATTACTGGAAGAATGTTTTAAAGAGAATTTTAGCAGCAGTGAAGTTTTTATCTTAATAAGAATTGTCATTCAGAGGAAATATGTATGTGTGAAGAACGATCAGTAAATTATTTAGTCACGTTGAAGTTAATTTCCCAGTTTGTTCCTTTTCTGAAAAATCATCTGAAGTTAAAGGTCAACCAAGGAAGAGGAAATGTATCTTATATTTCCAAAATTATATGCGCCGAATTTATTGCATGTATAGGAAAAATGATCAGAGAAAAAATATCAACTGAAATAAAAAACAAAAACAATGTAAATATTATGCAATAAGTAATGATTCGACCCCTTATATATCTCAAACAGACCAGAAATACACTGATGGATTCAATTTCATCTTCAAATACTGCTACTTGATCGCTAAAAAGCTTTCGACGAGAAGATGGTCAGCAAGAGCAGATTCAGTAAAGGCAGTGTATGAAGGCTATGAAGCTTTCAAATCTGTTTTGGAAATGTATAATAATGAGTCCTTACAAGCACCTAATGTCCAAGCTCAAACAAGAGGCATGACAAAACGATAGAAACTTTAGAAACTGGAATTCTATTAGCCTTTTGGAACCACATTACATTCATTTTTATAAGACCAGTAAAACGCTACAAAACATAAATACGAATGTCCTTTTGGTTATAAAACATCACTAGGATTTATATAAGTCTCAGAAATAATTTCCATGATTTTGAAAAAAATTTTGAAAAAAATTACTGGTTGTCAGAATTATCAAATCAACAACAAAAGAGTCAAGAAAAGAAACTTACAAGACGAGGAAATTAGAGTAAATGAGACACAATTTGATGGAAGATATGCGTGAGTAAACGTTTTCATTACAATTATAGATACACTTGCTACAGAACTAACAAAAAGAAAAATACATATAGCATATGACAAAATTTTAGATTTGCTCAGGTTTTTTGAAAGAATTGTATTATCATCTAACGGCGAAATACGAACAAGTGTAGCAACTTATATAAAAACGATAATTTTTCTCAGGAATATGTCCAGTATAAATATTTGTTGATTCGTACTGGTCACTATGTTAGCCTAAATTTGGGAGACCTTCTATACAAAGTTTAAAATCTGAAAAATTGATCTTGACGTTTCCCAATATCGAGGTAGTACTGAGAATTTAACTCTGGCTGCCATCTAAAGATAAAATTCTAAATAGATTTGCATTACCAAAACAAAGAAAAAATTGTTAAGGTACATAAGAATTTTTCTGAATGTTGTTCACTTTTAGTTAAAATGCATAGTCTTATATCAGAATTAGTCACAATAATATATATAGTCTTGTATTTCCTAATAAAAAATCTAAGTATTTTTTGTTTTTTTCTCAAGTATCTTCATATTAAAAAATTTAAGGACTGGCCTTGGAAAGGTCGAAGTGATTTTAACCGCCCAGAGTCGAAAAAAGTCTTAATTTCGCCTCTTACACAAGAATTTAAGTCTCAATGCCATTTTTTTTTAAATGAACTTGCATGCAAAGTGATAAGACGTCAAGCGAACTGCCTTCTGCTGTCAAATTTAAAAACCCATTGGAAGGGAGGCTAACATACAAGCTGTACTTTGTCGTGTAATCCCCACGTAAGATACTGTCATAATGAATTTTATAACAGATTTTAGTATAATATTTTTGATCCGGTTGGACACATTCACATACCGGGTATATAAGTATAATACAAGATTGTGAATTTAAGGTAATCAGTATATTTTTTTCGATAATCCAGCAACAGGCACATAAAAGAGGTTTATTCATGATCCGGAATCTACTTAAATAACAAATTTCCAAATAATTCTTATATTAACGGAAAGCAAGTCTCTTGAGGACTTATAGCATGACATTTAAATGTAATATCAGACCGTTTGGAATAAGTTAACCTACTGCGTACTGAGTAATAGAATTCCATAAGACTAACAAAAAATGTACATATTATGACAGATCGCAGCATATTAGGAGTTACAAGGGTTACAAATTTGTTTACTATTTTTTTAATGAAACTGCGCAATATAAGACTGCTACAGATAGCGATGGAAATAATTACATTAATTTTGAATAAGAGAAATATGTCCTTAAATATTAATTCTTTGCCCTTTTAAACCATTCAATAACAGAATAGTTGAGTAGGTATTCCTTATCCTCCACAAGCTCTGCTTTTATTTAGGGGAATGTCGTCAGGGTCTCCATCCTTTTGACTTTTGTCCATAACTTCCGTTTAAAGAAGATTTGCTCAATCCAAGTACATATTTGGAAAAGTGTGAAGAAAAGGAACACTTTTGTTGAACATAGAAAATTGATTCGGTGAAAAATGAAAAAATATAGGAATTTTAAAACAAGTAAAAAAGCTAAAATTGGGCTCAGACCAATTCTTATTATACCCTAGATGAATGCACGTATGGAATTGAGCAATTTTGATTTTTGCAGTGGTTTTCCGCATATATTTCTAGAACGTTTAGTCGAACAAAAAAAATTATTATAACCAATTTTATAGGACTTGTTCAGAATAAAGTTTGTAGTACAATAGAAATGTTTAGGACTGATCGTTTTCATATAATCCGTAAAAAAACTAAATTTTTATATGGCAACACCAAGAATGGGTTGCCCGATTTATTCCATTTTTTACAATTGGTATTACTATGAAAATACTATGTATCAAATTTCACCTCTATATGTCAACGCGTTCTCAGGCAGTGTCCAAATATGTAGTGGAAAACGAAATTTTTGTATGGCAACCCCACGAAGGAGTTGCCCGATTTGTCTGATTTTAGAACTTAATTTTACTTTTTTTTTTAAAGTCCGCGTACGATATTTCAGCTCTCTAAGTACACGCGTTCTCGAGTTATCGTGCGCACGCACGGACGGGCGGACGGACAGACGGACATGCAAAAATCAAAATAACTTTTAATTTTATGCGAGGGTGTCCAATCCATTTTTGACTACTAGCATTATTTCTGTGCGTTACAAAAGGAACGACAAACTTAGTACCTATACACTTTAGATTTCATCGAGAAAATATGTGCTCAAATAATTGAAAATGACATGGCAAAATTAATTAAATCAAATAAAAAGCCGAATTTGTTGCGTTTTTTCTATTTTTTAGCAAAATTTGCCAACCCTGACTACGCAAAGTGGCCAACCTTGACGACAAGCGCCACGAACCTTACTTCACATTTACAATGCTTACGTTGACCTTTGCATTTTTTCTCCTCACTTTCTGGCGGTGCACAACACATATTTTGCGTTTAGTGATGGGCAAAATCCGTCATTTTGGTGACTCAGGTAATACGAATCATTTGGTGTAAGTAACTCATATAAAAGATTCGGTCATTTGAGTCATTTTAGTCAGTTGGGAATAATTATCTAAGAGGCTAAAATTACCTAATCACCGAATTGATAATGTCAGAGCAACACTCAAAGCTAAGGTTGAATTCACACCTGAAGCTTTAATCGTGCTTTAATGATTTTTCAGAGCAATTGATTAAATCATTTTGTTTTACCTGTGTGAATGCAAGCAGGGATAGCGTAGAAATTTGTGTAGCGCTTTGTTTAAATTAAGACTGAAGCATGATTAAGCTTCCGGTGTGAAATCAGCCTAAAATTCCACTTGGTTTTTTTTCAGTTTTTCATCCATTCGCAACTGTTTTATCACGACGCGACGTGTTAAGCAATCACTTATCAAAATAGTGCCACCAAATGCAAAAAGACTGTTGTTGCCTTCGGAGTAAATCATTCTTCAATGCTGCAGAAAGTTGTTCTGGCTTCCATTTATGTCATTATCTAGTCATAGAAATAACTTTTTTTTAAGAAAAACCCGTTCTAAGGAAATAAAAATTGCAAATCTAGCACAACTCCAAATTAGTTCGTATTAAGTATATGTGCTTGCATACACGAACTTAAAAATCCTAAATCGATCGTTACTGGTAGAGCACTAGGCAATATATAATAAGTAAATATTTTAAACTATACAAATTATCCATCATGTCCCTTAAATGTTTGCATTGGAGCCCTTTTGTACCCTTGTGTATGTGCAGAATGGGGGTAAATACCACAACTGCAATTTGACGACAGAGTTGCATCCGAGCACAACATCACAAGTTGCTAAAAAAATTTCCAAGGAAACGTATGGGAAAACATCTTCTTATACGCTAGATGAAATCTATAGGGTATACAAAGTTTGTCATTCCGTTTGTAACGCACAGAGCAACATTAAAGGGGAGAGTCTACAGTTTACAGTTTTTATAAAAAAAAGTTATGTTAACGACCTTTTTGCAAAAATAATAGAAGAAGAAAATCCGAAATTTTTAGTTTAGACAACCATAATTCTTGATGGCAGCGGGGTATAGGGCTGGTTGAGCAGTCGTTGGAAAGGCCATGAAGTTCTGCATACAATGAGCTGTTAACAGTGACCATACGCCCTGTACTTTTTAAGATACAGGGTGTTTTGTGAAAAAGTAGCTTTTTTTTATCATCCTGTAACTCCTAAACGGTTGATATGGTCCCTCCCTGCCATACAATTTTTGGTTCGTCTCGATGAGTACTATCACCTCCTGCTCTATTGACCTCCTGGTGGGAAACACCCTGTATAATTCACACATTGTTTTTGAAAACAAGTCATATATTGTTTTTCAATTTTTTGTTTGAGCGTGCCCAGCGCACCAACATAACTTCCGTACTACTTAGTAGTATGGGCCATAAGAAATGAGCTATTCAGCTCATTCTTATGTTTTTTTAAAGGTGCGGTATTCTATCACCTATGGTGGAGTATGGTGCTATCACCTATTCCCTAAATTGTACGGAATGGTTTCTACATTTTAGGAAAGAAAAATTTTAAGATTCCCTACATTTAGGGAAAAAAAAATTTAAAATTCCCTACATTTAGCGAATTTCCCTAAATTTTAGGGGGAAAAAACAAAAATTCCTTACATTTGAGGGAGGAAAACCTAATCTACGTTTTCCAAGGTGGGCTTTTCCTAATCTTATCAACAAATACCTATCCTTCCTGGCACAAATTGTTGCCACCACTGTTTATTTGACTGTAATAAATCAGTCAAGAACAGCTCAAAGAATCAGTTCGTTGAGTGAACAAATGACCGATATGGTCGGGAAACGGTGACTCAGGTGCTGTTGTGAGCCAGTGTACTGACCCATCGCTATTGCGTTCACGCTCCAAATCTTTACTGAGAAGTTTTGCCGCGCTAGAATATTTGTGGCGCTAGTGGTCAATTAAAAAAATCGCGGGCGACATAGACGACAGGACAACCGTGACGACTTTCCCCTACGTTATATATTGAAAGTACCACATAAAGATATTCAGAAAAGATCATATCCGCAAAAGTCTCATTTCTAATTTCAAAAAAGTTTCTACAAAAATATTTCGAAAATCACTTTGAAAAAATTTTTCTTTTTTTCGAAAACCAACAGAAATTAGATACTTTGATTCTAGTGTCAGGACCATACCAATGATTACACTGGGGAACAAAAACAATATTTATTCTGCGGCATTAGGTTTGGCAGTGATTTTAGTATACACCATCATTGAAAATACCCGACGTGTAGTTAATTTATTTGGGTTGGCTCTGGTTCTCAAGAAATCCCACCTGGCACAATAATTTTGGGACCCTTCGATATCTTCAAGGTTGTGAAACTTTCTTGACGACTCGGCGATAAACCGACAGTCTAGGTAGCTACCAAGGTACATAGAAAACAAGGTATTCCCATTGCGTTCCACCATTAGGTGTCATAATATCGTGAAATATATAGGAAAGTACGGTACAGAGAACACAATACTCTCTCTCCTCTCTCTCTGTCTTTCCTATAAAAATGTATATACATTAGTCACAGAATTACGACACAAGAATATCAGCTGCAATGTGTCAACAATTTAATGGGAATACCTTGTCTTCTATATACTTTGGGTAGCTACAGCCAAGTATAGGTAGATGGAAATATCATTTACGATAGAGTAATTAGAAAGGATAGATAAACCGACAGTTCAAAATACATTCAGTTCTCGAGAAAATGCATTAAGGGCAGATGTAGGATAGATTACAGATTATATGACAGATATGTCAGCTCCAGATTTACCTGCAGTATAGTTAGAGAGAATACAATAGGGTAACGACAATTAACAACGAACAGCAGTTTTAAGGTCTAGCTGAGAATAAATAAGGTGTCGAAAGGTAGAAAGAAGAAAGTTTGATTTGGAATCTTGAGTTCACACGATAGCTAGGCGGTAGATCACATTCGGGTGGGTCGTCAAGTTACGCGATATCAAGAACATTTTACAATTGTGTTTTTTTATTTTCGAAAATATGAGTTTTCACGCAAACTTTGTGTTAACGTTCCCGACAGCATTTGCTATATATGTGGTAAATATTGTTAACTAATAAATCGAAGATATATTAACTGTTTCGTAAAACAAGCTTATCAAGCATATTTTGGAAAACAGTATAGGCAGCAGGATAAATATTGGACGTAAGGCTTGTGTGGAGTCTCTCCGATACTGGGTGAATGAAGGACACAAGGCATCATCTTGATGATTGCTCCTTTTGTGCAGTAAATGTGAAAAGTATGAACTGGTACAAAAAGCGCACGTGGGTTTATTCTAATATACAATCGGCTAAAGCATCAATACCACACAGTGAAGATTTGCCAGTACCGATATTTACTACCTTATCAATGGATTCCTCTGATGATGATATTGAAATGTTAGTCACTCAAAATGAATGCAACAGTGAAAGTAAATTTGAAGGATGCAGTCCTTCACTTCAGGGTTTTTCTCAAGGTGAGCTCAATGACTTGATTTGCAAATTAAATATATCAAAGAATATCAAAGAAACCAGCTGAGCTTCTTGCCTCCAGACTACGGAAAAATATTGCTTTCAACCAGGCATAAAAATAACATTTGATCGAATTAGAGAGGAAAAAATTCTTCATTACTTCAGTGGAGAAGATGATCTGGTGCACCTACTGTAACAATGTTCCTGCACTTTTAAAATGTATGAGTCTACCAGAATATCTGCCAGAGGAGTGGCGACTCTTCATGGATAGCTCAAAAAGGAGCTTGAAATGTATGTTACTGCATAATGATAACAATTTAGGTTCGATAAGCCACTCAACAAAACTTTAGGAAGAACACGCAAATATTAAATTTGTTTTAGAAAAAAATTCGTTTGTTCAACATCAGTGGTGAGTGTGCGTCGATTTAGAGATGGTGAATTTTTATTAGGTCAGCAAAGGGGATACACCAAATAAATACCCCTGTTTCCTTTCTCTTTGAGATAGTCGTGCATAAGAAGAACACTGGAGAGAAAGTATGACTGTGCGAAAAGCTAACATCATTCATGAACCATTAATATACCGCGAAAAATCCTTCTTCCACCACTTCATATTAAGCTTGAGATAATGAAACAGTTCGTCAAAGCCTTAAATAAGAATGGCGATTGTTTTAAATATATTTGGCATACATTTCCTGCCCTTAGGATGGAAAAATTAAAAGCAGTCATCTTTGATGATTCACAAATCCGTACTCTTATAAAGGATTGTAATTCTACAAGCCACATCCCGCAAATAGAATAGGGAATAGGGATAGATAGGGAAGGTCTTGGCTTACACTTGAATTGTGCTGAAAATTTATTTTAATTCATTTAAGGGGGTATTCTAGTCTAGAAATTCGAAAAAATCGATTTTTTTATGTTTTCATATTTTCAAAGTTTAACTATTCAAGAATATGCCTACAAGAGGATTTTTCAAATTTGTATCTTTATATTTCAGCTGCTAACAGTGGAATTCTAACTTCCAAACCACGTGGACGTATGGACTTTAAGGGGTAACGCCTCTGTACCGGCTAAAAAAAAGGGGGTTTTTTCACGAATTTTTGCTCGCAAAATTAAAGGTGTTTGAAAAAAACCTTTTAAGGGTATTATCGGGCATACATTGAACTTTATTGATAAATTTTTGACAGCGAAAAAAAAAACAAAATGGCGGCTCCACAGCCATCTTCCCGGGACATGTTTCGGAGCAAGTTTGACGCGCTTGGTGGCGACCTCCATTTTCAAAGAAAAAAAAAATTCTCGCACGGGACTTTTTTTTCTTATTCTAGAGGGCTTAAACTATTTTTTGAGCAAATAAAAAAAACGATTTTTCACAAATTTACAGTGGTGTTACACCTTAAACGCGTTTTTCTCGAAACTGCCTTTTTCAAGACGATGCCCACGATTTCTCAAGTTCTACTGGACCGATTTACTTGAAATTGTTTTGAAAGTCTTCTTTATAGACTTGTCTATGTCCGGAACTAGCCGCATCCCAAAATTTCAATTTTTACTATTTTTAAAAAATTCGAAAAAGTCAAAAAAAGTGGTACAAAAATTGCTTTTTTTTAGGCAGCGGCTATTTTGTGAAAAACATTTTTTTCAACTTTTCCCTAGTTCCGGACATAGCGACACTCTAGACTAATAACCTTTTTTATTTTTTTTTCGGATTGCTAGGCGGGTTGGAATCGTGGGCATGATCAGGCGCCAATTTTTTGAGGCCCCCACTTCATCAGCAGCTAATTTTTTGAATTTTTTTTTTCCGTATTCTTCCAATGTTAATAAATAACTCATAAAAAATGGATAGAAAAATATTGATTGCCTTTTTTTTACGGCACTTCAAAAATCACCTAAAATTCGGGCCTCTAGACTACAATACCCCCTTAAGGAGTTTTATTTATAAGACACTATTCGACTTGGTATAATGCTTTAATATTTTAGTTCCCTTCTATAAATTGAATAACTCATAACCCTACGGCCGTCCTTAATTACACTGCTACCTAATACCACTAATATTAATTACTCCACATCTAAGTTAGTATTTTTTTTTATTACACTACTTGTTTTCTTGTATTTTATTTAAATGATTAGTTATTCCAGTACTCGGTTACTGAGCTTCTTATGTTCCACGTGGATGAAACTTGTTCCTGGACGAACTCCTTATGGTTGATCTTAGCGTCCATCAAAAAAAGAAATTAAAGTATCTCCCTTTAATTTTGTTTTTTTTTTTTTTTTTTAAAAATTTATTAATATGTACTTTTCTTATAAGTTGTAACTTCTCGAGCTTAGTTTTACTTTTCGTCTTCGTCGGATTCCAGGGGGAAGAGAAAAAACCAGACCCGGAAACCATCTCCACTTGAGCTCTCATTCTTTTTTTATCGACCATGTTGTTGTGCGGAAGGATCTATCAAATTGCCCAGTATTTTATAAAGTGTGATTCCATTTGAACTTGGACCATGGTTACGCGGGAACATATCGACAATAACCGTCAACGTGTTAATCGGTGCAGCTGGCTATATAGTTGAGTTAATTTGTTTATTTTGTTAATTGTAGGCGTTTTATTTATACATAATTCACACTAATTGTACGTATTTATTTTATATTTATTATTTGATTTATTGTTTGCATTTAGTGTTTGTCTTATAACTTATCCCTAATCTTATTTATTATCTGTCTGAGGAATCCAAGAAGCTCAATTGTGTTTTCATTATCCATTTACCACTTAAATATCGTTTCCCAGAAACCTTGGATTAAAATAGATATAGGGCCGGGGCGTACATTACACCTGGACCAGTTTTGTATCAGTTATCATACATTTTTTGGGGAACCAAATAGCAGTGAAATATCCCGAAATAGTCGCCAAAATGCTTAAAAATTTTGAAAAATTAGGAGCTAATATGAGTGTCATACTACATTTTGGACAAATTCCCTGACCTTGGCGATTACTGTTAAGACCAAGGAGAGCGGTTCCACCCCAGAGCATGAGTATAATAATGAAGGAAAGGTATCAAGGGCGGTGTGACGGCCATGTGATGACGGACTATTGTTAGACCTTACAAAGGGACTGTCCTCGCCAAAAACACAGTAGATTGTAATATAGAAAACGTTTTTCTTAATTATTTTTATATTTTCTATTTTCATGTAATTTATGATATAAAAAATACCATTTATATTTAATATATTTTTTACATCATTATGTTTTTATAAGTAGATTGTTGTTACCTCAAAAACTAGAGCCAATTTATCAAAGCTGATATTATTTTCGTATTTAGCGAACTAAAATTACTCTAAATCGGCTCTCAAACCCCGTGCCGCAGAATCACTATTCCCCAGTGTTATATTCTTTCCTCTTTCTCTATTCCACCTAAATAGGTACTGAATGCCTTTGAATATAGAACGAACATAACCTGAATCTATTTCTGGTGACAACGTCCAAGGTACACAGATTTAATATCGATATATCGGAATTTCAATTTACTTGCTTAATATAAGCATGATTTGATAAAAAAATCTTTAATAAATTTTTTTTTGTATCAAAGCCCGAAGGCTTCAACCTTCACTGATCTATTCTTCTCAGCATCCAAATTCATATTCAATCCCTTTTCTAAGCCAAGCTAAAAATGTGACAAATCCCTTAAGGTAGGGATTTTTTTTGGAAACTTTTTGGTAAGATATGTTTAAAAAAAAACGGCACATATGTATCTCGTAAATATTAACATTTCCAGCACAATATTCCATAGATCAAATCAAAGGAAAGGCTCTAGGCATGCAATTATGCATATTTAGTGTACCTATACCTGTACCTATAATACATCACTTTTTTCCCCCCGAGTTGGTTTCTACAATTGTCTCGTCTATGTCTCGTGAGAAACAAATCCCCAAAGCAAAGATTTATGGGCTACAACCCATACATATGTAGATACATAGTGCATATAAATGACTCCAGCATAGATAGACGTTTTTGTGTTCTCTTTTAATTTTCACAGAATTGCTGTCGCAAATCAAGTCACAAAAGCGGGTACAACGACAACAAAGTGCATGTCATTCGGCATTCTTTAAAACTGCACATATGTGGAATACCAGCACGATGATTGTAACAAATTTTCTACACGATGCCGGCAGTGAAATTGTGGACTTCGACAGCCTCTGATTCTGATAACTATTGCGGCATCTAGACCCATATATGTATATATATACGACTTTGAGCTTTGACATCCATGAGCTAGCTTGAAGCTGAAATTCTGAGCATGATATCTTCACAAGCAGCGGCCTGGGTTGCTGAGCTATACCGGAAGATGGGAGCACGGCAGAATTTCTATCGTTCTTACACCGATTTAGCATTTCATATAACTTCAAAGAGCCCCAAGCAAGTCATGTGGAGATATCATTCTCTCGTTTAGTTTCTGCTTTATATCTTCTGCTGCTGCTGCTCCTGCTCCTGCGGGATCTTGATTTTTTATTTATTTTTTCTTTGTGCCGGAACGTAATAAATTGTCAGGGCAATAAAAATAATTAAAAAGCTCAAGGAGACCAGTATTGATTGCTCAATTTGGCGGAAGGTAGATTGAAAACTTTTCTGACTCAAAGGTAATTCATGATATCCTTTATGAATTCTTTTCGAGATAGGTTAAAATTCCTAAATGAAAATTTGTGTTATCTGTATTTATACGTATGTAGTATGTATGAATAGCGGTTACCTCAGAGTAGTGGTTAGCTCTATTATATTATAGTTATGAATTTAAGGCTCTGAGAGTTATACCCTCAGGTATTTTGGAATCTGGTAAAGATAGTGAATTATACTGATGATGGTAAGTTATATGTTGAAAGAAGACCGCAAGAGCATAATGCAACTTATGTTAGTAATACAAAGCTGCAACCGAAGATTAATTCGCCTTTTGTTTTTAATCTATGAAAGGCTTCTTCATTATTTTAAAGACCCAATCATTAATACTGTTGGTGCGACCGTTTACAACAGGTTGTGTTGCATGAAAGGGATCAATAATCTGGCCTAGCTAGTAAATTAGCTTCCTCATTTCTCATAAATTATTGGTATTCGTCGCAGAGGCCCTTTATTGTAAGTACAGAACCTATCCAATAACTACTTGAAGTCCCTACACCAACTTAGAAGTTATTCGAACGTCACATAAAGTCACTTGAGTGGACTATCTATACTCGATAGAGCTATGCATCTCCTTAATATGCACATATCAAGAGCTACATTCCCTATCCAAATTATTAGACGCACTTAAAATGTTAACCAAGAAATGTATTCAGATCCTTTTAAATCGATCTATTTGATATTTGGCATACGTTAAGCCCTCTACCTGAATTCGTATTTCTCTGACCTATTTGGTATCACTGATAATGTTGCTATCTCCCTCACTCTGCGCGCCGATTTTGGTTTTTATTTTATTATTGCAGTATTTTTGTGTGTTTATGGACTGTGTTATAATTTGTGTTTTTTTATTATTTTGAAAGAAATTTAAGTTTTGTATTAAGCTTAAATACAATTTAATAAAATGGGTAAAAGCAGCGATCTGACGAAAGAAAAAATCCACGAAGGCCTTGATCTATGTGAAAATGTTTTCGAATCGATAAATTCTAGGAGGTTGAATATTTCTGAGGATTTTGTAAGAAGGATTAAAAGAAAAATTGAATATTTGGGTCCTCAAAGGAAGAGCAAGTGTGGCCGCAAATCAATATTTTCACCATGGGCTGAACGACTCCTCAAGAAAATATACTTAGAAAATCGGTTTACTTTCACGAATGAAATTAGAAGTTGTAGCACACGCACACCACCGATTCCCACGCTACTATACGCCTACAGTTAGAATGTAGCACACCACCGATTCCCACGCTTCTATACGCCTACAGTCAGAATGTAGTACAGCACCGATTCTAACGTATAAAGGATTCCCACGCTTTATACGCCAACAGCCATACTCTCATATAGCACGCCCCCATTTTAACAAATAAGAGTTTCTCACGCTTCTGTGCACCAACATCATACTCGCTCGCCGTTCGGTAGTGCTTCCATCAGAAAATCTTAGGTGCACCTGCAACTTTCGTAAGAGTTGTAACGGTTTTATACTCAACAATTCCCAGGCTTTGCGAGGACATCGTTGGACATTTCTATCTTATAAATATTGTATAATTTTTAGAAACTTTTGTCATTCTGTGTCTGGTTCTAAATAAGAGAAGTACACAGTTTTCGTAAATTAGGGAAATAAATTGTTTTACTTTTAACGTTTTGACCTTTTTCCTACAAAGTGAATTAAATGAAAATAAAATTTAAAAAAATGTTTGGGTGCGTCTAATAATTTGGCCAGGGACTGTAATTCCACTGACATTCCAAAAGCAAAAACCTCAGCCTGGAAGATAGTGCATTACAATCGGTTACATCTCTCAATGACAGTCTGTATAAAGAAAGCACACTCACCGGCCCCACTATCACTAGTCCATCGAACGCAATCTCTTGTGGTGATGAGTTTAACTGAGGATGTTTTAAGGATACAAAACTGTTCCAAACAAAAGAACAAAGTAAGGTTTATGGTGTGGAAATTCTTTGAATCCCTTTATAATGCTCTGCTGCTTGCGAATAACGGCAGCCATTCTTAAATGCCATTTGGATCCGAAGCTTTAACTCTTAAAAAATACCAAAATCTCATATTCCACCTGATCGGCATTAATCATACTGGCAAAAGCTGATGGCGGTGGAAAAGGAGTCTGTGACGACCAATGCTGCCATGAAAAAAGATATATAAGAGGACATCATGCATGCTTGACGACAAAAATTTGTTGAACTGAAGATCGCTTTGTATCTCCCACCGTGGGCACTGCAGTAGAATAATCTGATGATCTGATGTACAAAGAAGTTATAAGCTCACACGCGCGATCTTTTTGCGAAATAAATAAGAGACTTTGACTCTGTGGGTACTGTAGTAGGGTACGATTTCCGTATTGCTAGGTCAAGCACAAACAATTTATGTGCATATGTAATGTCAG
This sequence comes from Dioctria linearis, assembly GCA_963930735.1. Lineage (NCBI taxonomy): Eukaryota > Metazoa > Arthropoda > Insecta > Diptera > Asilidae > Dioctria > Dioctria linearis. The sequence continues at coordinate 182,161,691 of OZ005744.1, forward strand.
ATATAATAACATCTCAAATATAACGGACAAACACGTTAAAAGTTGATGAATTTGAGAAACTAAGCATGCATGATCCTTATGTATCTAGTATTTATGGGGGCTATAAGAATACTGGTTGTAATCTATATTCTCTCCAGACTTGAATGGGCATATCTTAACCTTCACATGGTCCCCGGTCCCACACCTGAGTGCTAATAAGATCTTAAGCCCGAATGGAGTTACCAGTCCCGTTTCATGAAAGGATATCTGCATGAAGATACTATTAGGAGTAACTATGGCCTTATGGCCATGGATTACGCAGCCCTACCAATTGGGTAGCCGACACTGCTAACACCTCAACACAGTTGTAGACTCCTTAATGGGAGCATCGTGGTGATTGTGGTAGCCCATATGTGGGTAGAGAAAGAAAGAGAGAGAGAGGGAGAATGTCAGAATCTAGCTTACTTGGGCACACATACTCTAAATAATGGGAGCAGTACTATGTCGATTGTATAAAATGCATACTGCAACTTAGGATTTCAAGTTATGATCGCTTACCCATTGCATGCTGAGCTACTTGGCCTCGGCGTGGAGTTGCGCTAAAACCGCCGAATACCGTCACCCACAGATCGGTAGAGATTTTAGATAGGTCTCGCTTCAACCAGTAAGTTGTTGTCAAGCATGCACTGGCATAACTCGTACTCATAGAGGCTGGATATACTCTGTCTCATAAGGGCGCTGTTTGTCGCGTGCATTTTTAGAATGTCGTGGGACTAAGACTCCACCAATTGTCAATAAGGCATGCTACTAACAAGATTGCTAGTGAAGTTTCACGAGTTTACTTAGCATACATTTTGCTTAAAAGAGAAAATTTTCAGTGCATTCTGCATTACTGGTTTCTGATATTAATTTTTTTTCCTTCGCTAAGATCCTGAGCTTGTAACGAAATCACATAGCCGTCCACTATCCCAACTATATTCCGGCCTTACAGTACAAAACATACCAGTTAACATTATACCCTGTAAACGCCTTTCCAAAGGCGCGCATATAATAAGACTGAGATATAATGAGACTGTCAAGGCAGTCAGAGATCTTGAACCATCGAGCAACCACCAGCCAGCAGACTAAGTCCATCTACCGCCAATAAAAACAGACCAGTAGACCAGTCCAGCTTCCAGCCCGATACCAGCCTCCAAGCCACTGACATATAATAAGAATGGACTGAGCCATCCTATTTAATTCCCATAGTCAAAAATGGCACAAATTTTAGTTAAAATCTATTTGTCTCTTTCAAGCTCAAAATGTACACTGAACTGTAACCAATTTTCGAAACAGCACGGCTGTATTAATGGGAATGCATTGGAATTGACATAAAAATTCAGACAAATATATTGTTTATATACGTCTATCTGTTACAAACTCAATTAAATTTGTCAGCAAATCTGCAGAAGAGCACATTTTTCAATAATATTAAAAATTATTTTTGGGTTAATTAGAACAAGTTTAAGTTCCTAAATAATTTTAATTTAATGCAATACTTATTTTATAACATCTTTAGTATTTCCAATCGACAAATAATAACTAATTATAAATCGGTGTGCAATTGTACGAAATAAAGGGTTTTCACAGCCTGTTCAACATTTGTGTTATTTTTGAAGCAAGAACGCTAAGTCCAATCTTATTATATGTCAGTGCACTGTACACAAGAGGGAAGATATAAAAGCACGCATCGCACTAGAGCCAGAGTTGCCAACTCCTGGCTAAGCTTTGTGGCTAAAATCTACATAAAGAGTGGCTAGAAGTAGCTAAATTTCAAGTATTTGTGGCTAAAATGTGGCTAAGAAACGTTTATACCTATAACGGTAACAACATCTTCTTTCACCTAATAATTTTATAGAAGTTTTTAGTCTTATTATTAAATTAAGTGTCTGCAAATTTATTCTATATTAAAGTTTAGATTTCACCAAGTTTATCAATCTGAACAGTCTTTCATCTTCTGTATTCGAGCGATATCTTTTGCATTGAAATAGCTAACGCTAAATTAATTTTTATCTGCAGCATTTTTATATTTAGATACCTCGATCTAAAAGAGGCTTATATTATTGACGTTCTGCCACTTTATAAAATTAATGTTATTCCATTCAGATAAAATCTTGTCAATAATTTCTTTTTCGGTTCCCATAACTTCCGCAATTCTATTATTTCTTTACCTTTAACAAATTTTAAGACTTCTACTACATTTAATACTGCAATTTTTTTTCAATATTTCACAATATATGTAGGTAGCTTTTGTTGCAGCTCTTCTTTTAATTTCAATGTAAAATCCTTGCATCAGGTACGTATAATGTTTTCTTCCTCAGCGTTATACTCAAAACTACTATAACCCAGGTACGGTGACGGATCTATATGATATTTACCAGCTGGAGAAAATAAGTCAGTCCAATGTAAATTGCTGAAATCAAGATTTTTTCACAAATATAACAATTCTGTTTCTCACGATTCAATTTAAAATGTAACGATAATTCATCCCACTGTTCTATTATGTATGCGAGATATGACTGATTCAATTGACAGCCAACGAGTATCATATACTTTTCAAATCTTAAGGGGCTCTTTTCCCTTTTTATGCTCCTTGATTTATTTCAACTCAACCCAGCGTTTGACCTTCATTGAAAAAATTGCGGTATACCCAAAATATCCCTTACGATACCAATTTCACACATTTTCTGCTACACACAGCAAACATGGATTTTTTTCCCACTGACATGTATAATATGGACCGCTGACACCACTGAAATCGTTTACATTTTCATGGGATCACTTGTCTATAGTTGTCTCTTTTTGGCTTAACGACTGGATTCCACCGAACTTGAAATAATAAGTTCTATACGAAATCCACCATAGTTCAGTTTCAGTTCAGTGGATTTTCCAAATGAATATATAGAATAGAAATAGATGGCAATATAAAATTTGTAATCCTTTCTCTGTCACCCATAGCTACTTTTAAGGATAGGCAGACAAAAATTGCATAATTTTATTTCCTTAAAAATCGAGTTTTAAGGAATATTTGATGTTATAGGAGATAAGCTTCCAATAAACATAATAATTTTGAATATATTTGTTGAGCTTGTAACAAACTTGAAATTCAGATTCACAGCCCTGCCAAAAGAAAGTGGCCCTCTTATGAAATAGAAGATCAAGCATGTTTAACATGTCAGTCTTTTTTCCTCAGTACAGAAATCAAATAAAGCTTCGTTCTAGTTTGAAGTTTCGTTCTAGTTTGAAGCTTCGTTCTAGTTTGAAGCTTACGGTAGTATCTTCTAATCCCGTCCATCCATAGCATACGAATATTTGAATATACTACCCGTATAAATTGTTTGAATTTTTCTAAAAACTGGGTAGAAATTTTGAAAAGTTCTTAAAAATGCCTGTAATGAAAAAACAGCTTTGGAAATAAAAAGTGGCTAATAGCAAAAAGTAAAAAAAAAATGTGGCCAAACGCTTTAAATAGTGGCTAAATTGGCAACACTGACTAGAGCAGCACAGCACAGGCACAGCAGTAACAGGCAGTTACCTGCCAGCATCTCCATTGATCACATCGTTCTTACAATCCTTAACCTCTTACGTATTGGCTAGATCTACGACAACCGTACGTCTATTCGTGTTGGCCCTAGTAATAGCATTCGCACGCATTTCCTGTCCCGCTTCTTCGTGCGTGTTGGCTATTTCTACGGCATCCGTACGTTATTCGTATTGGCCCTAGTAATAGCATTGATACGTATCTCCTTTCCTGCTTCTTTTCCGTGTTGGCTAATCCTATGGCACCCATACGTTATTCGTATTGGCCGTGATAATTGCATTCAAATGCATCTCCTGTCCCGCTTCTTCGTCCTTGTTGGATATATATACAGCCTCCATACGTTGTTCATGTTGGTCCTTGTATAAGCGTCCGCACCTATTTATTGTCTCACTTTGTCTTTCGTGTTGAGTATACCTACGGCATCCGTACGTTCTCTGTACTGGTCCAAGCAATAAGGATTCGTACCGCTCCCTCTCCAGACTTAAATATATTACTATAATAGTAATATTAGTAAAGAAGTATAGCAATAATATAATAATAAATTGAAACTAACAGCGTTCTGAATATATTTTAAACGGCGTGGGAATTTACCCTGGACTACTACTGACTACCCGCCGCATTCCTGATACAGAAATTTTTTTTTTAGCCGTACTTTATTTATGAGGAAGAAATTGAATATGCCCCGTTGACACACCCACCACTTCCTCTGTATTTGATTCATCTATAGTCCCAAGGCAGTCCCAAGGTATACTGAATGCAGTGAAAATTTTAAAATCTTTAGGAAAACTTAAAATCTTCTACGTATAATAGAATACGATTCCGAATCGTCTTCTTTTAGGAAACTAGGCCATCATTATATAAATGCAATTTAAATTTCAAATGATTCTCTGTCGTGAATCATCTGCTTACTTCAAGAAAATAAACCAATATATTGATCGACAATTACTTAAAACAAAGGATTTAAGATCTATTTCTCCATGAAATATGAATAAATTTATGAAAAAGTAAACGAAAAAGTAAAGTTATAAAAACTTACGTTTAACTTGTGGCTGGCCATGTAGACAGTAAATTGTTGAAGAAGACCCTGTCGTCTTCGCCTTCGTCGTTGGCATTGTATTTATAGTCGTCCCGTAATTGTTCTTGAATTCTCTGTAAGAAATGCAAAAGAAAAGGTAAAATGATTATTATCACTCTTATCATTCTTGAATACGTTCGAATAAAAGCTGAAAGAAAAACGGTCGTTACACAAAGGCAAGAAGGAAGTAAAGTAAGAACGTGTTGCACCACACCACACCGCCCCCACCACAATTTTTATGTCTACGAATAGATGAATTTGTGTTTTGTGTGTGTATATGTGTAGAAGAAATTTTGCAAAGAATATAAGAGAGAAGAAAAAAAAGGAACTTCTGAAAAAACTTAAAAGGGAGGAAACCAATTCCGTCTCCTACGGCGACGACTATACTAGACAGTAATCGCTGGGACAAAGGACTTCCAAAGGGAGCGCTGTTTGAAGCGTAAACTTCTGTGAACATAGAGTGCCACAGAGATGAGTGGCAGTCAGGTGAGCAGAATGATATGGGAATATATATATTATGTAATAGTAACGTGCAATAAGTTCTTCCGTTTCAACACGAAAAATTCTGCTCTATACCATAGAAGGAAAGGGTGGCGGACGATTATAGAGAAGAAATTCCACCCACACTTAAATGTGAATCGAACTGAATGATACAGCGATCAATGAAAATAAAAAATAAGAAGAAGAAAAAAGTTTTGAAAATTTAAGATACCCTGGAAAGTATACGGCTGGTTTGCCTTTCCCCTCGCGCTTTTATCCGAAAAACAGCAAAAACAAAATAAAACTTTTGGATCCAGCGCATTGTTCTAGGTGGAATTGTTAACGACTTTTCTAACTTTCAGGTCAAGAGAATTTCTGGCCTAGTCATTGTTCAAAATTACAAAATTCCTTGAAATACTGAAAAAAAAAGAAAAACAAAAAAAAACTTGTGAAATTTACTAGAACGGTATCGAAAAAGAAAACTTTTTCGATTGCATTCAGGTTTGCCTTTTATATAGTTAGGAGGAGGGATACTCATCAGTGGAACGGAACAATTTTCCACTTAATACGTATCAAGGCACTTTGGTAGCCATAAGGCCAATTCAGTTCTAGTTCTAAAGTAACTTATTATTAAGAATCCTTTTTTCTAAACTTTTCAAATTGAGCTTAATGTTTTCTTCAGCTGCTTAAATGGAATTGTTTTCCCCTCCAAAAGAGGAAAGTTTTTAACACTTCTGCTCTCTGTTTTAGCCAAGGTGTTATGGAGCAATATAAAAATCGCATTAGAGAATCATTTTTACTAACATTCAGCAATGTAAGAGCATGCAATCTTCTTGAACTTGTGAAAGTTTATTAAATAAAAACTTTTCTCTCAAAAGTAAAACTGAATTTCAGAACTATCGCTACGTTTGTTTGGAAGTATGTTTGTATATATGAAAGAATATGTTGCTTCCGTGTGATGCAAAAAAAAATCAATTTGATGATAAAAATTATTTATAAACGTGTTTTTACTTTATGTAAGGTTTTTATCTTTCTCAATTTTCTTCTTGGCCATTAGAACTTAAACTTAAAAAGAAATAAAAAACTTCAGAACAGTCTTCTTCATTTTGGCGAAGTATAAGTAACTGATTTAGTTCTAGAGTCGGTTAAGGCTTTTTATTTTGTTGGTGAGACGAAATCAAGTCATATGCCTTCTAACACAAACAGATAAGTCCGGCTTAATTCGGTATCAAAATCATTGTGTCCTTCAATCTATCGTCGAAAATAGGACCGATAACTGACGAAGTCTAGTATTTTATTTTGGATCTTTTTCAAAGATTTGTTCCACTTAAACAGGCTAAAATATTTAACACACATTAATGATCTGATTAGGCAAAGAAATGAATCTTATTGATGTTGAAAGCGTTTCAGAACTCATGATACATAGAAGGACTATAGAAGGTTGCGGAACAATGTAACTACTAAAATCAGAAACTCCAAATTCCAAATTCAAAAAAGAATTGCCACCAGCAATACTATAGCGAAATCTTCGATCTCTTGGTATCGGTCGCGCTTCAAATCATGATGTGAACGAAGATCCAAATGAACTTCATCGCATATTTTAGTATGCATCTATTAATTCTGATCAGACTTCCACTAATGTGAATTTGGGTACCTTTTTATCTTCAAATAATGGAGGAAGCTTTACTTTTAGACTGGTTTCAGTCGGTGAGGTGGATAAGATGATCTCAATACGATTAAATCTAATGCTCCTGGTTTTGGTGAAGTTCACCCTAAGTTTATTAATCTACTTCGACCAGCAGTCTTGCCTCATCCTATTAATAGTGCAATAATGCAATCTGTTTTTTCCATGTGCTGGAAATTTGCAGGAGTAACACCGTAACCCAAATGCACGCATCCCAATATCAATGATTATAGGTCTATTTCCATATTGTCATATTTATCGAAAATATTTGAGAAATTACTTGATTTTCAAATACGAAAATATTTACTTCGTAATAACTTGTTTTGTTGTTATCAGTCAGGGTTTAGACCTAAACATAATTGTACAACGGCTTTGCTCAAGATAAGTGATGATATTCGTGCTACTTTTAGTGAGGATGATTGATTTTACTAAAGCATTTGATTTAGTCAGTCATCAGCTCTTACTTATAAGACTGCTTTCTTATTTTTCTTTTTCTGTATCGGCAGGTAATTTGATTGGATCCTATTTATCTGATCGCTTTCAATAAGTTCGGTGTGGTGACTCTTTCTTCAGATTTCTTCCAATAAAAGCTGGTGTACCGCAGGCGTCCATTCTTGGCCCTTTACTTTTTTCCTTATTCATTAATGATTTACCCAAAGTTATTAAATATTGTACTTTTTTTCATTTCTATGCAGATGATTTACAAATTTACACATCTAGGAGGTTGGCCTTAGTACAGGATGCAATTTTTTGTATTAATAGCGACTTTGGAAAGATTAACTCTTGGGCAACTGACAATGGTTTGCTTCTTAATCCTAATAAAACTAAAGCAATTGCTATATATAGGAATGCTCTTGACATATCTCGTTTCCCAAATATCACTCTGAATAAAAGTACTATCCAATTTTGTGATAAGATAAACAATCTGGGTATAATATTTAATAAGGACTTCTCCTGGTCAATTCATGTCGATAACGTTGTTGGGAAAACATATGGAGCTCTACGGCGCTTAGTAATATCATCATCTTGTCTGCCATTAAATATCCGCCTAAGATTGGATAAAGTACTACTACTTTTTCCTATTATTGTGTATGGCTTATGAGATTTATGGGCATCTTGATTCTCATTCAACTCGTAAACTGAATGTTGCTGTAAACTCCATCAGGCGCTTTGTTAATGGTCTTAGACGTTCTTGTCTCTCCATACTCTAACCAATTGTTAGGTCTTGCATTTAAGTTTTAATTTCCGTACCGTCATGTAATTTTACTAATCGGATCAGCTCCTCGATACCTTGCTGATAAAGTCAACGGCTCTACGGCGCTTAGTAATATCATCATCTTGTCTGCCGTTAAATAGCCGCCTAAGATTGGATAAAGTACTACTTTTTCCTATCAGGCTATTGAATTCCCTACCTCTTCAAATACGCAGACAGCACGAGTGAAACAGTTTCAGAACTATAAATTTTAATTATTATGGCTGTTTCTAACTAGCCATAGTATTTTACTATATTTTTATTATTTTATTAAATTTTACAATATTAATTTTTTCCTTGTCTATAGCCTCGATAACTAATACATATAATGAATTACACTTTGTATTGTTCTATTTTTTATAATGCTTAATTTTTTGCTTATTTATAGCCTAGAATCTGATGATCTAATGAATTAGACGTTGTATTTCCTACACATAATTTAAAGAATTTATTCTTACTTGTGTATAGTTGCTTATACTATATATAATAAATGAAAAAAAAAAATGAAAATGAAATGAAGTGTGCCCAAATTATGGCCATTTAGATTTGGTACCTCAATTGCTGTTCAACGCACAGGAGTTCATTTGTTACATAGTTAATCCATCTGATGAGCAGAATTCAACGAAAACACAGACAGATAATTGCAGTAAATGGATCACAGCCTGAGTCATCATTGTTTCATGTTTCATGTTTCACAGCCGTAAAATAGGGCGAAGTTCAAATTTAAATTGAACAGTCGAGTTTTCATGTTAACATAATATTTATTATTTCTCCATACCGATCTTAAGGATAAAAACATTGCTCTTGTTTTGGTTATTTTGACCTTTTCGTCTTCTTAGGCTCCCCGTCAAGTATGTCAATAGCATAGTTTAAATCAAGGAGGTGCTAGCCAAGATGCTCTGAGTTCCTCTTACTACTCCTTGATCTAGTGCAGCATTAATCACGTTCAGAAACAAAATCGGAGAGATAATAATAATATAACGCAGCCTTTTTGGAAACCAGATATAATTCCAAATGAATCGGACAAAATGCATGCTACACAATAAATGATTGATGATGATCTGCATCCTTGTACTTGTATTTAGAAAGTGATCCAAACACACGAAAGATGCACGAAAGACTGAAACTATGTCGGCTGCTGTAGAATAATTCTTAGGAAATGATCGGCCTAAATTCGGTCTCCTCTCTCATTGGTGTCGAACATTTTTATACATTTCTTTGAGTTTCCGGTAGTACTTCTGTTGTTACACTCTGGCTACTGGGTCTGCTGCACAGTTAATGCTTTACATCTGACAGGATCATGTTAAATCATTGATGTATAATTGGCGAACTTACTGCAGTCTCTTTTTCCTTTCTCTTCTTACAGTGATAGAGGTGTTTAGCAGGACTTCTAAAAGAACACTATACCAAGTCATGCTAGTAGCATTAACCAAACGCACCCTAATCCAGAATTTATACAACTCTATAATCTACACGCGACAATTCTTTAAGTTCATATGGTGCACTTTTAAGGCAATTAAACAGGAAGAAATTGCCTATTTGACTCTAATTTTAGCAAGCTACTTATTCTCAAAACCACCAACTTCATAAATACTTTTATGACAACATAATAATTTAGTTAGTTTTGATTCCCTGAATAGAATTAATACTTCGACTGTAAAATTAGCTACAAGTTTTCGTCTTATAAATCACTTGACACACACCTTCCTTGTATCTCATTTACGAGAGAGATCCTCTATACTTAGATATACATAGATAAGATGGCTACCTTGGCTACCGATGCACTTATCCCAAAGTTTATTCCGTGATTGGAATTATTATTCTTTCGGAAGGGCCTTCAGCTGCTCTGTCGGGGCCCTGCAAATGTCAATAAAGGTGTCAAAACGTTTTCCTTTTAGTGCAGTTTTCATTTTTGGGAAAAGCTAGAAGTAGCATGGTGCTAAATTCGGAGAGTACGGTGGATGTGGACAGACATGAATTTTTTTCGGTAAAAAACTCGTGTCAGAGATTGCTTAACAATATATATAAAAAAAAAAAAGCACCATTTAAAGACATAAAAAACGGACATCTGAAACAAATGTAATTTTTTTCTAGGCCAGAATTGTCTAATCAATATGTTTCCATCAACAAAAAGTTAAGTGGAGAATCGGATAAAGCAGGATCAGAAAGTAGAAATTGAGCTCCATTCGAATCTCACCGATAAACAATTACATATTTTTTTATTACCTATCACAATACATATAAATAATTGCGATATTATACCAGGGGTAGGTCATAGAATATTAGTAACATTAAACAATCCGATAACTTCTCATGCAGTGCATTTCATAACTATGTATATCACCACCGACGAGTTGTGGGTTTTCTCAGGGATGGAGCTAAGACACTTGTAGTTGTCGTCATTGCAAGGACGACTGATGGAAGTGAGTGATAATTCAAGAGGAAACAAGCAACGATTTTGTTCAATTTTGGAGGAAATACGGGAAACAAGTGAAAGTGCAGTTTTCATAACTGTATCACCACTTAAAATATTTCAATTTTTTTGGACTTTTAGTTAAATTTTTTGGAATTCAAAAATATTTTCAGTATTTTGTCGGCCATCCTTGACCTTCTAATACTAATAGTAAAAATCGGTCTGGCATGCTTCTCCGTCTCGAGACTGTTCCAGGCGGCTTCCACGGCTGCACGCAGGTCATTCACGTTGCTGAGCTGCCTGTTGTTGGCGTACACCGCTCGACCCAAAATACCCCGAATGGGTTTTGGTCCGGAGAACAACCCGCCCAGTGTACTCCTCGCTGTTCATTCTGGTGTACGAAAAGGCTAAAAGAAGGGTTTGTTTACCACAAAAGGGTCCCGAAATCATTAAGTTTCCTCCACCAAAATTTCCCCGAGAAAAGTACAACGGGTCTTTCCTCAAATCCCTCCAATAATGCTGGAAACCATCTGGACTGTCGAAGTTGAACTCTCTCTCTCTCGTCGGAAAAAATTGCCTGAAATACACATGAAGGAACAAACGTAAATCGCACAAAATTAAGGTTTAAGTTTAAAATGACTTTTTAATTTACCTCGTTCAGTTCCGATTAACGTTTACTCTCGCAAACTATAGGCGAACGTCTTCATGACAGGATGTAAATCAGGGTACGGACTTCAATTTTCAACTTTCCAGGTATTCACAGCGTGTAATTGTCCAGTAAATTGCCGTACAGGAGACAGGCAGCTCAAGTTTCGGATTTTGCAGAAATTTTGAAACTGTCACGAGAGATCTTCGACAAATTTCGCTCAAAGAAAGATTCTCTTCCCACAGAGCTAAGATTTTACCCCCTTTCTTCTTCTGACAAGTACATACGTACCACGTGGCATTTTGCTAAATTTTGAATGAAACCGGTTTGTCACTAAAAATTTTAACGTTTGCACTCTAATCAGCACAAATTGCCCGACTAACAACTTTGATGGTGATATAGTTATGAAAATGGCTTTTTTGTTTTTTTTTGTTTTTTTTTCTTGAATAAAATCGTTGCTATTTTCTCTTGAATTATCATTTATTTCCATCAGTCGGTTTAGCGATGATGATAATTCCAGAGTGTCTCACTCAACTCTATCTTTCAGGTTTACAATTCGTCGGTGGTGATATATAGTTATGAAATGCACTGTATAATTTCGTTAAATCATCTTCGGCCGTCGGATATCTTTGGATTCGTTATCGTTACTGCACTGAACTATTTAGTGTAGTATGATCCTTTATATATCAATTGATACTATACCAGATGTTAAACGGTGCTACATACCAGGCCGATGTCTTCATCTTTCGAAATATTGATGGATATACAATGAAAGCCTATACTCCTTTTTTTCATGAATTATGCGTATGTAGAACAGTGAACTGTTCAACAGTGGACTGGATATTAATATCGACACATTCCACATGAACTGTGTCGTATTTTTATCGTACATTGATATGCTTAACTTTATATGTATAAGATATCAGCTCCACTTAACGAAATAATAAATGATTAAAACAACTTAAAAATTACATACATTTAGAAAAGCATTTTTACATTACATACATATAGCAATTTAAAAGAACGCAATCATTTCGAGCTCGATAAAATTAATGAAATAAAGGACAAGTATAAAATAAAAATATTACTTCTACAAATGAAAATGTATCAATTCAACACAAAAGTTAAAAAATTAAAATAATGCAATCTAACTTAAGAAAATTATCTCTCTCTCTCTCTCTCTCTCTCTCTCTCTCTACTCAATTCGCAGCTTTTTTAACGTTTCTCATTCCATTCTTTTTTTAATGTTAGGCTCTTAAGCTTCTAAAAGAAAACGGAAACAATTCAGAATAAAATAAATTGCTTTTTCCATCTTGACAAAAGTTCAAGTGACTACTCTACTGGTACGAGTAGAAACAAAAACGCTAAAGTCACTCACTACTAACGCACTTGAGATAAATCAATTAAGACTCTTTATCTGCTTACCATCATACGCCAAGGTGGTGGGCGGCGCAAAGAGTATAGCACAGCATTCATTTAGCACAGCATTAATTCTTCGCAGCATCTTGTTAGCGAACTTTCACTGGAATATCCTTTTCTTTTTTTTTTTAATAAATTTCACTTTAAGCAGCGACAACGTAAATATCAGAAGAGATATCAAAATATCACTTTGATCAAATTAACCTTGTCTGAGCTATTCCTTATCCGCATTCCACCAAAAATGTCATATAAGTATAGAAAAAAATTTGTTTTGTTTTTTTGTTTTTACTATTCTAGTAGATATGGACATATGTAGATATAGTCTATTTACGTTACGACTAACTCTCAAGCCGGCTATCTACTCCACTCATGAAATCCTCCTGAATAGCATTCGTTATTCGTTGTTAGTTCCACCAAGTGAACTTTGAAAGACCAAACTTTTTTTTATACAGCAGAACTTCTACAATTTTTATTACAAAAGTTGTGATACGACAAATGACACACGACAACTCACCACATCTACGATGGAAAAAAAAAAGGAAAAAAGCTATAACAAGAAATGATGTCAGGTGATAGCTTGTTGATAAGGTAGCTCCAAGATTTATAAATCCTTTAAATCATTGATAGCAAGTTTTTCGCTGGCACATGGAATGCTGGTGATGTGTAAACCAATGTTATATTCTAGTTATGTGTGTGAGTATTCAGATTTATAACGGGTTGAGGAAATAATAAAAAATATTTTTGGTTGGCTGTAAATTCTTCGATGAATGACAGCTTTGATGGTAGAACTTTTGAAGACATGTCATCATATATTATATACATACATATATGTTTATCATTACAACATTTTGCAGTGTGGCGTTATCTCAACGCAAGTATTCAAATAAAATCTGACATATGAATCAGTTTTTTTTTATCTTGAGTAGTGAATATATTACGTAAAATGCACAACACGCATGAAAAAATTTATTTCATATGTACATAGAAGCGGCTGATAAAATTTAAAGAAGTTATCTCATAGCCCATAAAAAAAATATACGAAGAAGTGCACAATACGATTGTACTACGAATTGTTTTCATCACTACTTCACATGCTACTCGAAAATATTGAATATGAAACTGCTTATATCCTTGTTAACACGATTTGATGATTTCATCGATGAGTTCAATTTCAATTCAATACTTTGGTATAGTACACAAGACTTACAGTCTTTTGAAGTACAATCTAAGATACAGGAAATTGATTAAGAGGTCAGAATAGATAAAGTATTAGAAAATTAAAGTTAAGACTAGTGTGTAAGTTACCTAACTACATATAAATCCTTTAATTAGTACATATATCATATAATTAGGGGTAGCAATTAAATTGGATTGTACTATTTAACTAACATAGCGGTATAATAAATAATATTGAAATTAGATGGATTATACAGTTAAAGAGGGTTAGTGCATGGCCGCAACGCCGCACCGCACCTAGCACACCACAAGACCAATCATTCCCTAGCACATCGCGGAATTAATGGCCACAGTAAAGCACTGCACCTTGCCTAAAGCGACCTCGAATATTTGACTTCTGAAGTAAGTTAAGATATTGCGAAAGCGCAGTTCAATTTTCGTTAAAGGGTATAGACAGAATTCAACACTCTAGTTGCAGTTCATCTGAAGAGGACGACATTTTGTGTGAAGTTAGTAAGTGGAATTCCTTAAAAAATTGTTAAAAAAGACAAGCCGCATTCATGAAACTAACTTAAAGAGAAGTAATTTGGGTGAATTTCATCATTTCTATAAAGACCTCCGAAGAGACCGATAACGATTTTACAAATATATGCACATGGACGTATCTACATTTGATTACATTTTAGACAAGATTCACGGACAATTTGTGAAAAATGGGAAGAATTTCCACAATCAACCAATAGGAATAATAAGAATTTTTTTGCTTGATTATTAATTAATTGAATTACAGTTATTGGATGTTCGAATGCATATTCAGACTTTTTCACATTCTGCATGGAAAAATCTCTGAAAATTCATTCCGATAATTAAATGGGTGATTACCCTTTTTGTTTTTTTTAAGGAGAACCCATCCCAAGCATGGAGACCATTGCGGCCCATTGTGCTGTCCTGCTAGAAGCCCATTCAACAAAAGCTTCCTGTCCTCTTAATGAAGCACATCAGGTCATGGTGAGGAAGGTTTTTCAGCTCATCTACAGATAGAAATGCAGACCGGAGAGTATCCAGCCTGTTCTGGGCGAAGGCCGGACAAGCACACAAAAAGTGTTCGGTTGTCACAGGCTCTCCTTCTAGACAGGACAGACACCAACAGGACAGACGCCAACCACAGTTCTGTATTGTTTCCCTCCGAACCCCATAAGAAAATCGGAGATATTCCTATTGGTCCCATCAAGAAACAGTTTTGTGCACCTACAAGTACTCAGGTTCTCCCATCTCTGCTGATGCTTCCTATAAATCAGCTTAGATGAGATACCCGATTATCGAGGTGGCAACGCCTGCGCCGGGCTTCGGCCCGGGGAACGGAGAATCTTAGTCAGCCCTTTCATTCCCCATTATTTCCAAGTGACCAAGAACCCACAGAAGGGATACCTTGTTGTGCATATACAACTTTTCTACAGACGACCTGTAATCCTACAGTAACTTAGATATTATCGGAGGGCCACTCAGCAATATCCTTTCCGTTGATCTCCATATCAAAGGTTATCTTCGCTGGCATTGAGATGGCGAAGGCTTCAACCTGGAAGACAGTGGTATGTCTTCCAAGTGAGTACTCCATCCCAATGCCAGTTTCAGGAAAGTAGACATCTTTCCCAGCTCCCTTATTAGTGAGAGAATCGTGGATAAAAATTTGTAGAGCGGACCGGGGAAGGCTCGATAAGCTGGAAATTTGTCGTCTTTATTAGACTGAAATTCATTGAAAAACAAGTGAAAAAGCTAGAATTGGTCTAAGACCAATTCTTATGATACCCTAGATGAATGCACGTATGAAATTTAGTATGGTCACCCATTTGAGCAATTTTGATTTTTTGCATTGGTTTCTCGCATATATTTCTAGAAAGGCTCGTCGGACAGAAAAAGTGAGTATAACCAATTTTATAGGATTTCTTATTCTGAAGAAGTTATTAGTACAATAAAAATGTCTAGGACTGATCGTTTTCAAAGTATATGTAAAAAACCAAAATTATTATATGGCAACACCAAGAAGGGGTTGCCCGATTTAGCCCATTTTTGAAATTTTATTTGCTATTAGTATGAAAACACAGTGTACCAAATTTCAGCTTTCTATGTCGACATGTTCTCAGGTAGTGTCCAAATATATCGTGGAAAACGAAATTCTTGTATAGCAACCCCACGAAGGAGTTGCCCGATTTGTCTCATTTTCGAACTTAATTTTACTTTTTTTTTTAATGTCCGTGTACAAAATTTCAGCTTTCTAGATGAACGCGTTCTTCAGTTATCGTGCGCACAGACAGACGGACGGACAGACGGACGGACATGCAAAAATCAAAATAAATTTTAATATTATGCGTGGGTGTCCAATTCATTTTGCTCTACCATCATTATTTCGAGGTTTTACAAACGGAATGACAAACTTAGTATACCCCTATAGATTTCATCTAGGGTATAAAAAGGCACTTCCCTCAGTCCATGATTCCCTTGCAGGGAAGTTCACATATAAGCGACGCCCAAAATGAAGCTCAAGTATCATCGCATCACGTGGCTTACTGGCCAGGGGGTTTTCCAAGTCCAGCCCATACGTCAGAAAGAAATGAGAAGATCTAGTGCAGCAGTCCTCTCAACATCCCCATGAGCACAATCTGCACCCGGTCCTTTTGGCATTTGACTGAATAACAAGATCCAGGGGTGGCTACCCCTACTAGGCTCCATATCGTGATCATGAAATTCTTCCACGAGAAGTTGAATAGCTTTAGTTCGAAGTCATATCTTTTGCCAAGGAGATAATGATTTAACATGTTAGCAAGCTATTAAAAAATGGGATGTTGTTGTCTATATTTTTCTCCATCCGCATTTTGAGAGTATTTTCCTTTCGCATAAGGTATTGCAGTTTTTCTCTTTCTGCATCCAAGAAAGCAGGATTAAGAGGATCCATATTTTACTGTCATATATAAATCTAGTGAATTTACTCGCGATAAATGTTACAAAAGTACTCTACAGAAGAAAATTTACTAAAACATCGTTAAATCTATTAAATTCATCCCAGTCGGGATAAATTTTACCAACAAGAAATAACAACAACAAAAGAAATAACAACTCAATTCCTGTGTGCAGTGCTAGGCTCAGTGCAATGGTTGGTGCAGGGGGCGATGCAAGGTGCGGTGCGCCACTGTAGCCATTTCTATTTGAGATAAGGGATAAATTTTATCATCGCACACCAAGCTCAGGGCGATGCGATGTGCGGTGCTTGGTGGATGGCGCTGTTGTGGCCATGCCCTTATAGATATACAAGGGAGAAACAATTTAAAAGTTGGTAGAAAAAGTAACAGGCAAAAGCAATTAAGTTCTAAATTACCTACTAAACAAAAGGAGTAGATATAATTGTATAAAATAAAATTACTAGTGTTACAAATATTAATACTTTACAAAACTTAAAGAGAAAAAGCCGAAAAAGTAGCATTCCCATTGATAGAAATACTTTACATAGTTAATAATTTTTTCTTGAATGCACCAACATCTCTCACACTCTGGATAGAGAACGGTAAAGAATTCCAGGTTCTTGTCGCTGGAACAAAGTAAGAGAACTCTTGAACCATTCTACGATAACGGGAAATTAAAATATTACGATGGCGTTACGAATTCAAGAGTTGGATGTTATTCGCAAGGTAATCAAGTTTTAATTGCCATCTTAAAAAAAAGATAATAAAAAAATACTACTTGTTTTTTTTTCCACAACGTACATGTATATTTTAAATTTACATATAATGTAACAGCCAACGCGTTTCGTCTGGTCAGGACATCTTCAGGGCTTTTGTTGTACTGAAGGAATGATTGATTTAGCTGTTAAATAAACTCTCATGGGTAGCTAACGCATGCGTAATGTACTAAAATTCACATTCAAAAGTGGGCTGTTGTTTTTAAAATCTAGCTGATCATTTACTATAAAGTAGCCATCATCCTTAGCTTTTTTAATTTCAAAAGTTTCATATCTATCTAGTAATTTTTTATCAGATAAATTGTGTAATAATTTAATGTCGTCTGCATTAGGCTTGTGTCCGGTTAAGCTAAGGTGTTTAGCGAAACCGGAATTAGGGTTTGCAGCCTTTGAGCTATTTATATGCTCCTTGAATCTTGTTTTAATTGATCTTTTAGTTTGTCCAATGTAAATAGCATCACAATCCGCACAATTCAGCTTATAGACCCCGCATTGGTCAATTTCATTGATTTTAGGTTTAAATTTGTTGTTGACCAGAATATTTTTTAGAGTTCTGTTGTTAAAGAAGGCTGGCTTTATGTTTTTTTCCCCAAATAATTTATTTAAACATCTGGATATCTCGCCAAAGTAGGGGATCCTTCTCCATTTTATTGGGTCATTATCCAAACGTTGTTGTTCGAAAGGAAAGGTCATTGAAATAGCTTTTTTGTAGTGCTTTTGCGTCAGTAATTTGTAGATAGTTCTATTACTATACCCATTGTTCCTAGCGATCAGTTTTATTGTCGTGAGTTCTTTTTTGAAATTTTCTTGATTTAATGGTATATCTAACAATCTATCAAGCATGGAGTGAAAAGAGGACATCTTAATATTCCACGGGTGTAAAGAAGATCTGGGTATTATTGCGTCTGAATAAGTATCTTTTCTATATATATTAAAATCTAGTTTGTTATCCGCTAAAGATATGGTCAGGTCTAAAAAATTAATGGATTTATTACCTAATTCTAATGTGAATTTTATGTTATTGTCAAGTCTATTTAAAACATTAGTGAGGAAATTATTTAATTGTCTATTTGTTCCCGTCCAAATACAAAATACGTCGTCGACGTAACGCAACCAAACGAGAACATGTTTTACAAGGGGATTTTCTGAGTTAAAAAGGATTTCCTCTAGATGGTTCATAAAAAATTCGGCTAGAAATGGAGAAAGGGCAGATCCCATGGCCAGACCATCGTTTTGTAAATAAATTTTGTTGTCAAACATGAAATAATTTTGTTCTATGCAAATATTTAACAAATTGTTTAATTGTGAGGATTGTGATGTATCGGTTAGTTTCCTATTAATTGTCTCAGTTAGCAAATCTTTTAATTTTTTAACAGGAACCGAAGGGCGATGATATGGAAACTAAATCTAATTGCTCAAGGTTAATTAAATCAGGTATTAGACATGTTAATAATAATAACACACAATATGATAGACTACTTAAAGGAATTAAAGAGAAATTGAAGACAGATAGTTTAGTTCTATGTAAGGCCGATAAAGGCAATTCAATTACTATTTTAGATAAAAGTACTTATAGCCAAAAAATGACAGATTGTTTAAACTCAATGAATTTAACAGAAATTAATTATGATCCGACAAACAAATTTAATAGGTTATTAAAAGAGACTGTAAATAGATCAGAAAAAATTTTCGATAGGAAAAAAATGTATTTGCTAAAAAATAGCCATCCTTCTATACCTTTAGTTTATGGACTTTCAAAGTTACATAAAAATAATATACCAGTTCGCCCCGTTTCAGCTTCTTTTAATGCGCCTGCACAAAGGCTTTGCAGAGAATTGAACAGCTTGGTGCCAGTTCTGATCAATTTTGAGCCCAAATACTCTATCAAAAACACTAAAGACTTAGTCAAAAGAATAAAAGACCTTAACTTACCAAAAAACTCAAAACTGGTATCATTTGACGTTTGCAGCCTTTTCCCTTCGGTTCCTGTTAAAAAATTAAAAGATTTGCTAACTGAGACAATTAATAGGAAACTAACCGATACATCACAATCCTCACAATTAAACAATTTGTTAAATATTTGCATAGAACAAAATTATTTCATGTTTGACAACAAAATTTATTTACAAAACGATGGTCTGGCCATGGGATCTGCCCTTTCTCCATTTCTAGCCGAATTTTTTATGAACCATCTAGAGGAAATCCTTTTTAACTCAGAAAATACCCTTGTAAAACATGTTCTCGTTTGGTTGCGTTACGTCGACGACGTATTTTGTATTTGGACGGGAACAAATAGACAATTAAATAATTTCCTCACTAATGTTTTAAATAGACTTGACAATAACATAAAATTCACATTAGAATTAGGTAATAAATCCATTAATTTTTTAGACCTGACCATATCTTTAGCGGATAACAAACTAGATTTTAATATATATAGAAAAGATACTTATTCAGACGCAATAATACCCAGATCTTCTTTACACCCGTGGAATATTAAGATGTCCTCTTTTCACTCCATGCTTGATAGATTGTTAGATATACCATTAAATCAAGAAAATTTCAAAAAAGAACTCACGACAATAAAACTGATCGCTAGGAACAATGGGTATAGTAATAGAACTATCTACAAATTACTGACGCAAAAGCACTACAAAAAAGCTATTTCAATGACCTTTCCTTTCGAACAACAACGTTTGGATAATGACCCAATAAAATGGAGAAGGATCCCCTACTTTGGCGAGATATCCAGATGTTTAAATAAATTATTTGGGGAAAAAAACATAAAGCCAGCCTTCTTTAACAACAGAACTCTAAAAAATATTCTGGTCAACAACAAATTTAAACCTAAAATCAATGAAATTGACCAATGCGGGGTCTATAAGCTGAATTGTGCGGATTGTGATGCTATTTACATTGGACAAACTAAAAGATCAATTAAAACAAGATTCAAGGAGCATATAAATAGCTCAAAGGCTGCAAACCCTAATTCCGGTTTCGCTAAACACCTTAGCTTAACCGGACACAAGCCTAATGCAGACGACATTAAATTATTACACAATTTATCTGATAAAAAATTACTAGATAGATATGAAACTTTTGAAATTAAAAAAGCTAAGGATGATGGCTACTTTATAGTAAATGATCAGCTAGATTTTAAAAACAACAGCCCACTTTTGAATGTGAATTTTAGTACATTACGCATGCGTTAGCTACCCATGAGAGTTTATTTAACAGCTAAATCAATCATTCCCTCAGTACAACAAAAGCCCTGAAGATGTCCTGACAAGACGAAACGCGTTGGCTGTTACATTATATGTAAATTTAAAATATACATGTACGTTGTGGAAAAAAAAACAAGTAGTATTTTTTTATTATCTTTTTTTTAAGATGGCAATTAAAATAAACTTATTCCACCAAGTGTTATCCATAAAATCAGTGTAATCAAGTTGTCCCGTATTAATGAGCTTAGCAACATTTATTCTGCGCAGGCAGGTAGAGTCAAATTTTGGAAATATCAGGCACCCAAAAGTAAAATGTGGTAAAATCAGAGCTTTGATAAACTTCAGTTTGGTGTTCGAACTTAGAATTTATGTGGACAACCATAGCTTGAATGTGCCAATAAGCCTCCACTGCTGAAACTGATACAGGTATTGGCATGAAGTTTTTTTTCCAATGATAGAGGGTAGCCGGGGCCATTAATAAGAAGCAATAAATTTGGGTTACATGGAAGAAAATATTTGAAATAAATAACGGTATTTATGAAATTTGTGTAAAAAAAATCAAAATTTTGGAAATATTTAAGAATAATTTAAAGATTCTTAATTAAAAAATAGAGTAATACACTTTTTGACAGCTACTTTTCTTGGCTATTTAATGAGCTGACAATAACCAAAATCTATAGGATGGTTCAAAAGTTATACTCATTTATTCATTTATCAGGGTTCACAAATATTGGCGAAATCTTCAACTGGCCACAACTCCTAAAGGAAGGTTTCTAGGTGGGTATGTGGAACAATTTTTTGATCAGCTTACCTCAAGGAATCGTGTGGTATACCGGAAGGTATTTGGATCTTAATCACCCTGTACCTATTAAAAATTAAAAATGCTTTCACGTTATGCAATTCACTTCACAGCACTTTACATAACTTTCTTAAACGAATGCTATTTTCAACTACGAATCAGAACTAAAAACTTTACTGTTTTTTAATCAATACCTACAACAATCATAATTTCGTGTAAATGGTATGCTGATCGAAAGGCTCATCGGAAATCATACGAAAACTTCACCTGCATTCAAAAGCAAAGAAATTTACACATACATGCTCAATTTCCAGATGTAACAGCTCTAGTTTACATAGGATTCCCCCGAGCAGAGAAGACGGTTTTCGAAACCGATGAGCATTTTCTACTACAGTGAAGACTTATGGATTAAATTCAAAACAAATCATTATTACATTTTATAGGTCGTTTGTTCATATATTCGCCCAGCATCTTTTCTAATGCAATCACTAAACTTGAATATAATTCTACAATTATAGTTCTTGGTGACTTATGATTTGTGAATAAATGTTCAATGCAAATGATTTCTAATATTGACCGTATAGCCTTTTCCTTATCGAACTATATGTCATTGTGCCAATTTGAACAATATAATAAACTTAATTTTAATAATAGAATTCTTGATCTTGTTTTGTCTAATATTAATAATAATAAAAATAATTAATTGCTAATAAATGTACACAAGATTTACAATCTTTTATGGTACGACATAGTAAGTCGGTGCTAGATAAATTTGTGATAAAAAAAAAAGAACTGAACTATAAATAAAAAATAATCTGTGTTGAGTTGATAATTCAGAAAAAAAAATACATAAAAGCTAAAAGCTAAAAAAAGGATAAAAAATAATTATCTACTGCATTTTATAATTTAGTTTAAATATAGTTAAAAAATAGTTTAAATACTACCTCTTAGCCTAGAAGAGAGTAGGAACTATATTATACTATAAAGGGGTTATTTTAAGTGAGTTCGAACTTGGATTCTAAACGCATTGACGCAACGGGTAAATTATTCCATAATGCGATAGACTGAACGGGGTAAGAACTTTCCATAACTGGTCTATAAAAACACGGAATTATCAGGTTTCTGCTCCAGTGAGACGAAATAGTCTGGAAAAGTTCCCTGGGATATCCCGGTTTATTGGACCGTATGCCGAACAGTAGAAAGAGCACGCTTTAAAAAGGATTCCAAAGACCACCCAAATAAATAAATAAATAGGGAAACGTGATCAATTCGTCGTAATCTAAAAATAAATCGGGTACAGTCGTTGAATGCAAAATTCATTTTACGTGCACATATACTATCTAGTTTGGGAAAAACAACGCTTCCAAACGAGAAATGAGGCAGAATCAACATCTTTACTAGGATCAGCCGTGTGTTACAAGGCAATATAACGGCCGGGAGCCAAAGACTGCACACCTCAGCATAAATTTTTCCCAATCTCGCGTTATTATAACCGCAGAACATCATATTGCTCATTTAATTCTATCCCAAGATTGATAACCTTATTCAGCATGGGTTCAGGATCACTGGTGGGACGTCAGACACATCGAAAGCATTATTATAAAAACTTATAGAAAGTGATTTTACGGGATTAAGTTACAGACCATTATCTATAGACCAGGTATATATTCTATCCAGATCACTATTAATGCGTGATAAGCAATGCTCAATAGGACCTACAGGGCGGCTTCGATAAACCTTAGCATCATCCGCATAGAAATGTATTTCTACATCACGAACTGCTTTCGGAAATGAATATCCTGAATAACAATGGACACAATATCGATCCTTGCGGAACTCCATACTATAGAAGCAATAATGCAGAATAAACATTGCTGACCCTGACTCGCTGGCCACACTCACTCAGAAAGCTATCCAGCATGTACGCTGCTGAACTACTAAATTTAAAAGCTGTCCTTCTTCTGTATAACCAACGCGAAACCATGGGAGCGGGATCGAATTTCGGCGGGACTCAGCGGGAGCGAGAAATTATGAAACAATCACACCCAGCGAAGCTGGAACGAACTCGTCCCGTCGTTCTAATAAAACTTTTATGATGATATTCATCTTCCGTTCTTGCGGGAACTACGCGAATGACAGGAAAAACGGTGCATGCTGCGAACCGAAAATGAAACACTGCAATCCCGCGTTCGCTAACTAGAAATGCAAAGTTAGTGCGAGTGGTACCATATTCCGACATAGTCTCGAGTCCCGCAAAAATTGCGACCCCGCTCCCGCGGTTTCGTGTTGGTCTGTGAAAGCCTTAAGGGTTCTAGGATCTACACTATCAAAATAATAAATAAATAATAAATTTCCTTTATTAATTTGCACAATTGAGACATATGACTCAGCCTTTGAGAAATCTAAAAGGACTAGCGTACTGAATTTGTCACTTTCCATCGCGTTTCTAATATTGGATGTTATCTTTAAAACAGTCGTTTTACAACTATGAAATGCACGAAAGCCTGATTGCCATATTCAAGTATTTGCTGGTACATTGATTTTTCTAATACTTTTGATAAAAAAACAAAGTATACTGATTGGACGAAAATCAGCCGGAGAATCTGGCAATTTTTTTTTTTTTTTATTGTAAGCTACGAACAGCTGGAGGGAAATGAAGAAAATGTGTAAGGCATCAATTTATTATATGAAGGTTATGTACTAATTATCATCATGAGTCTCGTAAGAACGAGCTATTATTATTATCAATAAAGTTTCTTTTGTGTACCGTTTGATAGAGTCGAATGATTAGCTTGCTTTCACCCTTGTAAGGGAAGGTTGATAGCAGAGATAAGTGGCAACTATAAACATAGTTGATATAACCACAATGCTAAGTATTCTTCATCTTGATTACCAGCTTCATTAACCAAAATACAATAATTAATAATAATTATAAAAAGGGTTTGTTGCTGAAGAGTTCAGGCACTGAGCTCTATCCATCAGACATCAGACTGCACGACATAATGTCCGTCATGCTAGAAATCTTGGATTAGATTCTGGCGCACTTCCGGTCATTTAACTTGAATTCACAATCTTGCATGCACATAGAGTCTTTGACAGTGCGGAATATGAATGTATCCAATCGATTCATGAAATTATACTAAAACCTAGTACAATTACTAATGTGGTATTATGACAGCACTTCAAATTAAGGCGACCCCTCTTGGGTTGGCTACTAAGATGCTCTCCAGGCACAACGATGAGAAATATCAGAATTGTATTCAACCCCCATATATCAGCCATTTCCTCAATTGGTCAAGTTTATACTGCAATCTAATTCTTATTAAAAATGCTCACATTATTATCAATCAGAACATTTAAATCCCTCATTTCCTGAAGCCTCTATCTACCCAAAGCAACATAAACAATCAGTAGAATATTTAGTCTACAAAAGAATGAATCCTCTTGCAGATTGAATAGTCCTCCAGACTGCTCAAAGAATAGTATAGTAAACAAACGGCCCTTATGGCTCCCGTCAACAATGTACCCGCAAACAAGGATATTTGAACAATTTCCCACTTTTCCCAAAGGCGAATATAAAATTTCTATGAAAACTCAATGCTTGAATTTTCTTTTGAAAACTTATTCTCTGGGGCCATACAAGGAAAAGCGAAAGAGAGTGTGAGTAACGAAGGTAAAAAAAAAAAATTCACCGTTATCCTCAATAAGGAAAATAGAAGGTGACATCAAAATAAAAATCTCGTTTTACGGATAACGTGAAAATAAAATAAAAAGTAAGTGGAACGAAAACTACTAACAGTCATCTGAAACTGCAACACATCTCTCTATATTATCACATAAAATTGACTGAAGAGTATAAGAGAAGGTAAATTAACTTCAGAGATTGCAAGACATCCACTTTGGTGGTATTGAACAATTTCTCAATGATGCGAAGGTAAAAGTTTAGTCCCTCCATTAACAGAAGCGTCCTTTATCTTGAGGAATTGATGCTTGCAGTCTTTACTGGAAGTCTCTCACCTTCCAGCGATTAGTTTTCCTGACGGGAATCAATAAATTCACTTGCTCCCATTTCAACCTTAAAGCCATTTGCCCTGAGACTCGCTATCTCGATTTCACTCTCTTTTTACCACCATCCATATAATATATATCCTCTAAAAACCCATTCGAGTGTCCTCATTCTACTTCCGATGTTGAATTCCTGCCCGACGGCTTTCATTGCCGGAGCAGCTTGTTATCTTCCTGCATTTACCTCATTCTTTCTGTTAGTAGTCTATGACTGGGCATAGAACTTTCCGAGGATTTATTCCTGTTCCGGGGATCTTGTGTTAGACCTGCCTACAACTCCCTCCTAATGACTATACCAGAATTCGGTTTACTGCTAGTTTTCATCCAGTTCAACTTTTACGATTCCACGTTTTTTTTTTCTTATATTTGTATATAAATCTATGAATGAATATACATATATGTATATAGTTTGCGCCACGCCCAAAATTACTCTTAAGAGCCGAATGTACTGAATCAATGTATATTTTCTAGCTAGACAATTTGTTACCTATACTACCTATACAGGAGGAGTATTATTAGAAACAAACCGGGCCTAGTAAAAATTTCTTCTTAGACGTGGCACGTGCATGAAAATGAAATGAGATGCTCAGAAACATTTTATTTATATATTCGCTCATATATTTTCATGAATATAAAAAATTTATATCTCCAAAGATAACTCTAGCTGACAACGTAATGCTAGTATCTGTATCATCTGTATTTGCATTCTGTATTTTATATTCTTTATATAAATTGCAAACATTTTTTACAAATTATTAAAATTCTACCGGAATTAGCCAAGAAATACATCTATAGATGTGTGGTTTGGTACATTATATGTACGTGTGGAAAGGCTTGTGCTATACAAACAAAAAATAAATCAGATTAAACTTGGATTTTTTTATAGGTAAGATTATTGCGTAGAAAAATCACAAGATTTATCCCAACTGAACACTCGGTGAAAGATAAAATTCCTGCTACATCAGTTATAATAGGTGCATCGAAACTGAACTAAACTCATCTTTCACAAATAAAGTATAGGAAGCTTCGCGAGGAAGTTTGAGACTTGACGGTCAAAGCAATTTACATCTCACAATGTATGATGGTAAATTTTCATTTTAGTAATTTATATTGCATAAAACAAATCTTGTAAATGCTTTTTGAATGGATTCAATACGATAAATATGAACCTTGTAATATAATCATCAGACAATGGATGCATATTCAAGAATGGATCTTACGAGCGCGAAGTATAAGGTCTTGAAGGTCTGAATGTTTTGAAAGTCTTTTGAATGCTGCTTTAGGAAACCTAAACTGCGTCTCGATTTACTGATAATAGTGTTAATGTGTGAGGGAAATGCCAATTTAGCGTCAAAAATTACAGTAACAAATTTACATTTTGGATGATAAGATGTAAATTACATTTTTAGCGCACCAATCAAATAGAATGTTGAGATCATTTTGCAGTTGGTAAGCAATCGTTCAGAGAATTTATTCTAACGAATAGTTCTAAATCATCAGCAAAAATTAGGCATTTGGCAAAAACAAAAGCCATATGCTATATCATTTGTTCAAAAACTATTTTGTTCTCTCAGAAATTAATAAGTCAGGGTGTTACACACCCAGCAACTCTTGTACCACTACACCAAAATTATAATGCTGAAAGGGAACATTTTGATTAATTACAAAAGACTTGGTTGAGATTGAAAACAAGACCGAGCAAGACTGAAAGTTTGTAGAGCGATAACAACAAAAAACAAACCGAATAATGAAACAAGTGAAAAAGCTAGAATTGGTCTAAGACCAATTCTTATAATACCCTAGATCAATGCACGTATGAAATTTCGTAAGGTCACCCATTTGAGCAATTTTGATTCTTTGCATTGGTTTCTCGCATATATTTCTAGAACGGCTAATTTTATAGGATTTATTATTCTGAAGAAGTTTTTAGTACAATAAAAATGTCTAGGACTGATCGTTTTAAAAGTACACGTAAAAATCTAAATTTTTCTATGGCAACACCAAGAAGGAGTTGCCCGATTTAGACCATTTTTGAAATTTTATTTGCTAGTATAATGATAATACCATGTACCAATTTTCAGTTCTCTATATCGATGTGTTCTCAGGCAGTGTCAAAATATATAGTGGAAAACGAAAGTTTTGTATAGCAACCCCACGAAGAAGTTGCCCGGTTTGTCTCATTATCGAACTTAATTTTACTTTTTTTTTTTAAAGTCAGTGTACAAAATGTCAGCTCTCTAAGTATAGGCGTTCTCGAGTTATCGTGCGCACAGACGGACGGACAGACGGACATGCAAAAATCAAAATAACTTTTAATATTATGCGTGGGTGTCCAATTCATTTTGCTCTACCATCATTATTTCGAGGTGTTACAAACGGAATGACAAACTTAGTATACCCCTATAGATTTCATCTAGGGTATAATAACTTAAATGTGAAATGCTTATCTACTTAAATTACAATCAGGCGCGTAATTCTTGCATTCTTCTCTTGCACCTTTGACTGGGTGTCATATTCATAAAATTATTTGCAATGACACATGGAATACAAGAATTATTCGCTAGACTTAGCGTTAATGTTTTGGATGCAAACGCCCGTTTATAGAGCAAGCACTTGCCGATTCTATGCTAGACCGTTGACCTCTTTGCCGAGTGCAAACATTCTCCCCCACGTTGAACGGATGTTCAAGATGCTTATGATGTCCAGATCCTTATGATTCCTGGGTTTAGGTATTGGCCCTACAGGCTGCTGCTTACGTCTTTTTGACAACGCCAGTTTTGCAATTAGTGATATGGAGATAATGATTGTAACAAAGATGCTGATATATCCAATGATGGTTGTGTGAGAATTCTGTTCGTGTATTAACTTCGGCAGCTCTAGATTTTGAGATGAGAGTTGTTGCTGTAAGAGGCTCAGTTCCTTCCATTCTGCGTGGTAAATGGGTCCATCTAACAAGGTTGGGGCCGGTGACCATGAAACTGACGTGTTGAAATCATTAATCAGCTGCTCATATGATGTTGTTATATTGCTCAGATATTTATGTTGCCCTTCGATAGTAACTGAGTCATGCTAAAGTATGCAGTTGGGTTGGGTGGTTAGGAGGCCAGATCCTTACATTGTTGTAGTAAAGACCTTATTTTCACACATCGCATTGATTGTTATAGGCTCCGCAAGTGCATATATCCATTTGTTTTTATGGAGAGTCTGAACAGTACTGAGTTGTCTCTTATTTCCTTTAATTGGCACTCCTTTGGAGTGGGTGCATCATTTAAAAAACTATCTCACACTTGCTGACTTGAAACCCTCTGTTGTATATTGGATGATGCTAATTGCATAGATAATGTTCCTCATATCCAGTTGCTACGCATGACAAAATTTCTTGATCGGACAGTGGGTAATAGTTGTCCCGACGCGAGCTGATAGATAAATAGGTCGAATGCGGTCTTATGCGCATTAGTGTTCCATTTATCAGGAATGGTATTGGAAGTACTTTCAATAACTCGAACTATTCTGCATTTATGAGTGGTAGTTTAATTTGGAAGATTGCGAGTTTGTCAACTACTCGTCCTTTCACTGTCATTAGTTGGTATATATGTAAGATCTCATTTTGTTTCATTGGCAAGCGCAAATTTGATGGTAAGTTCATTTTTATGATTGCTATTGCTCCCTTAGTTGTTGGGGTGCAAGCAGCAGTGGACTGATTTTTCCGTGACGGATATCGGTTATCGTGTCTATGAGAGATGACTGAATGCTCTGTACACTTGTGATAATCAACATTAACTGGAGGGATAATGACATCACAAGGTGCTGTACCTTTTGTTGATAGACTTCCTTTTCAGTAGTGTCGATCTGGATGCTTAGTTGACTCAACTGATTGTTTATTGCGGGGAATTTTTCTTGAGTAGCTAGCTAATCTCGATTCATTATATTAATGGTGGAATCCACTATAGACGTTTGATTTTTTAGGAGAGATAGTAAGTGATTGTTATCTTCCTTGATATCCTGAAAAGCAGAAACTATAAAGGACTTAAGTGACTGCCCTAAGGAACACCTGAGGTAACCAGATATACCTAATATTACCAATTTATTTATTTATTTATTTATGACTTTACATATTTTTTGCGGTTAAATAAACAGGCCACAATACAACTTAAAAAAAGGAATGGAAGCCTATACTTTTCAACTTATGAATGAGAAGAGGAATGCCGATCTTATCAAATGCCTTCGAGAAATCTGTATAAATAGTATCAACTTTAACACTATCTTCAAAAGCACTTTTAATATAGTTCGAAAATAATGTAAGATTAGTTACACATGCGACCTTCCCGTAATAAAACTATGTTGCTCAGGGACTATATGTATACATTCTTTTACTAGAGGACTAAGCTTAGAGTAGAGTTAACTGTATAATCCAGTAATTTTGGTGCTTTCTTCATTACAGAGGCTAGTCTGTAATTCTCTACATTACTTTTGGAACCTGATTTAAATATAGAAGTGATAAATGACGTTTTCCACTCACCAAGTAAAGTACCGGTAGGTACTTGAGGATAGGTTAAAAATCTTACATAAAATTTCGGCCAGAAAAGCAGCGCAATCTAATAGTAGTGAAATCAAGATCATTGAGACCGTTCAAGACAACATTAGCATTAATCAATGAATGACCAACATCCACAGGGGATGCATCAGTGTTAACGGGATATTCTTTGTCCATGTTATGCTCGTAGCATACGGCATGTAGCAGTATGCTACACTGAGACTAGAGACACCATGTACACTCGGCCTACTGTTCTCTATATGAATGGAGAGCCAGACGCGCTGAACGCGCCCGAAAAAAGGAAGAAGAAGACTTTCTTCGAGCGGGCTGTCAAAAGGAACGAAGTGAAAAGCCATCGAATTAAGTCGAAAAACAGAGGATAAGAGCGAGCATAGTGACATCCGGTGAACACAAAAGTCTGAGAAAAGAAACAGCGCGTGTGTTAAAAGTTATAAGGTATAAACCAAAACAAAAGAAAAAAGTGGAATTCAAATCCGAGGCAAGCGTTCGTGTTAAGCGCTTTTGATTAAATTTAAACGTTAGCTACGGGTAAATTTTCCCGAAAGTTCGATTGTGCGCGATATTTTCTGAATCGGCCGACCACGTGAATGGTTCCAACAGAAACCAAACCCAATTAAAAGCCCATATCAGTGTTCCAACAAGCGAATGATAGGCAGCTCAACAACAGTAGGTACTGTACATATTCTCCAAGAGAAAATAAAAGCAAACCAGATAAATGAATGGATTCCACTATTCCCTCGCGGATGATTTGAGAACAATTTTGCCACTTAGGTAAATTTCGAAAACTACAATTTTTCCCTATTAATCAATTATATTTTGATTAATAATAACTACAGTTTTTTACCAACGTGAATTGGAGCCCGCCTTGTTATAGTAAGAATAAATAAGTACTCAAATACTACACGCTCGGCGGAGCCTGACAACAGTAGAAGCAACTACTCCAGAGGTCATATACGACCCTTAAGGTCAAATCGTCTCTCCTGGATAATTCGCAATTGCAACAGTTCAAAAGGTACCAGTAGTATAATTTCATGTTAATTCAAGAATTTTTATTAGATTAAATTAGCAGTGAGCTATCAAAATTTCTCTCCTATACGTAGCTCGATATTCGAAAAATATTTCAACAATTATCACCCTGCAATATCATGAGCATGCATAGCGCAGAGGATGTTAGGGTGTAAGACTCGGAAGTAATCCAGCCCATGCAAGCATATATAGAGGCGGGAGAGGAACGGTGTCGACGGGAGTAAAACAATCGCACAAAAAGGAAGAAAGAAAAAAAACGGATTGATTATCATAACTAACCCGGCAGGAAAATATTTAAGCGACAGCAAATTAGTAGTACTATCATTAAGCGAATAGAGTAGCGGATCCCCTAGGGATACCACTCCTTCTCTGGTTGAGTAGATCTATCAACACTCCATGCTTGAGAGTGTCAGGTTGTCTGGCTTTATACGTCTATAAATTTTTTTCAGGACATTGCAACACCTCTAGGGAGCTCCTTCGAGGGATTGAAAAGCACGTGAGTAACTCTTGCAAATTTATTATTATTATATTTGTGAAACTTTTAAGCGTAGTAAGAGCAAATTAACTTTCGAAATTAATTAAGCCTGACTAAAAGATCATAACTTTACGATATGATGTTGGAAGCCGACAAATCAGCAATTTAACACTTGAAGTTTAAACGGGCATCCTCCCGTCGAGAGCCTAGGGTCGATATAGACGTCTTTAAATTGCTTGGGTAAAGTCTATAGACATACGTACTATTATATTTGAAAAGGAAAGAAAAAAAATGCAATATAAATTAGATAGTTAATCGCGGAGAGTCGTATAGTTCAAATAGAATAATCCGATATGAATTTGAAGTAATGCTATTTTTGGATAATAATTTTAACTATTTAGTTAATCGTGATGAATCTTATAGTTCGAAACGATGCTACATTTCTAGGATAAGCTAAAATAGAGATCGATATCGATAATGCCTTAATTGAATAATATATTTATGACGAATTTTATAGCAGTGTTGGACCGCGTTGAATTTAAGTGGGTATTTAGTTTTGATGGAAGTCTGAAATTCCAAATTAAGCTATATTGAATGCATTTTGTTCGCACGTAGGTATGTTAAGATTAGTAGCTGGTTCAGGATGAGTCTGTTTAATTTCTAACATCCTCGAGTCCGCGTAGACCAACTCTCGTCAGCTCCTTTCTTCACTTGTCTCACCGTGGAAGAGTATAAGAAAAAAAAAAGAAAACTTTGTTAACATTAGAGGCACTGGAACTGAGAATACTGAAGTGAAATTTTTTGTAATCCAAAAGAGCTAGTATAGATTAATTAAGTTAGTGTGGTATGGTCACTACAAGAAGTGACGGAAGTCTATGTAAGACAGAATAGATATAGTAATAACTAGATTTTAAACAGTTGGGGTTTTTGATAACACTAAGGCGAAGGCTAGACCTCTGTTATTGTGAACTTGGAGCGACGAGGCTCACCTGTAATGAATAAAAGTTAGTTGAACTGGTACAAATACATGAAAATGGTTGTGATGTCATAGACTCTTTCTCTATCCCTCACTCTCCTGGAGCCCTCTTGATTTAGAGGTCGAAAAGGTCCGCTACTCTTCTCTCCTGTCAGGTTAGCATAGGGACACTGGAAACAACCTGCCCTCAGTGTCATTGGGTAGATGGGGCAAGTAGGAGAAGGCAATCCATCTGTGCGTTCACGCAGATAATGGTAAGTGGTGTAAAGGCCCCTTCACGGCTGGAGTGTGTGCTGCGACGTTTGTTTTTAGGCACGAAATTTTTTTGATTATGACAGGTGGCAGCGACAGGTTTTTGGGTAACCCCCCCTATAACTCTCCCGCAATAGCCGAGGTGCTAGCGTGTCGCCCTGCAGTCAACGCTGTCCACCGAGTGATCTGTCAGCTTATGCTGGCAGTTGGGACTTCACGTCCAAGTCATTCACTCAGCATAGTTCCATAACATTCGATTCATCAAAAGATTCGTTACTATAAACAGATTTAAAGTTGTAGGCAAAAAGATTGCAACTAGTGTGCAAATCAAGGACCAAAAGGCCTTACTATTAGTGCTAATGATATTTTCTATTTTGAATTGAATACACGTATTGACACGTATATGCAGCACATCGTATTCCTTTCAAAGTCCATGAAACAACGCCTCATCGGCGCTGCTTTATGTTGGAGAAGAAGATGTTAAGACCTAGATAATTAACTTTGTTAAAATTTGTTCGATATTAGGGCTGCTCGCATACTTATGGTGCAAAAACTTTCTGTGCAAAGACTTACTCAATTGGTGGGGGAAGAATGTAAAAAGTATGAAAAAGTACGCGAACGCTTTTCTTGCAACTTTGTGAAAAACAAAAACAAGTGTGGAATAATATTTGCGAATTCAGTATTGTTTTATTTTACCTCTATCAATAGTCCCAGGAGTACATTAAATAGTCAAATCATCTGCATTCGACATTTTGACCGGAAGCGGAGCAAGTGTTTTTTCTCAAACAAAGATGTCTAAAAACATATTCCACCAAGTGTGAACACATAAATCGGTAAATGTAATTTTAATTGCGTTTTAAAAACTTTTAAGAAAATTAAAAAATTATACTTTTCTTATGACAGCTGTAATTTTCCTTGCAATAGTTGCAGAAAGTAAAACTTCGGGTAAATTCATGCAAGAGGGGAAGTTGTGACGTATGCGAAAGTCGTGTATTGCGTGTGCACGGAAAAAGTAAGCGAACGGAAAATGTGTAAGCTCGTGCAAATGCATTGCATTGCCTCAAAAATGAGTACTAGAACATACCTTGTGATTACATCATTGAATAAATAACTAATAAG
Source organism: Dioctria linearis (assembly GCA_963930735.1). Classification (NCBI taxonomy): domain Eukaryota; kingdom Metazoa; phylum Arthropoda; class Insecta; order Diptera; family Asilidae; genus Dioctria; species Dioctria linearis. Next base: position 182,195,616 of record OZ005744.1, read on the forward strand.
GAAGCGGAGTACTTGCGAATACAGTGTACGTGTTTAAGCAATTCAATCACAGTGTAACCAATGATCGGGGGGGGGGGGGGGGGATGACAAGAGGGCCTACTACCTTAGAATATAGAGACAACAGGAAGTGTTGATACCTGTAAAATTCGTGTGCATGAGCGTGGATTTTTCAGAGTATCATGAAGTAGCTCAGCATTATATTCAAGAAAGAGACAACTCTATGTTTAGCTGTCGAAATATCGAAAAAATCCTTCCTCCACCGAGATTTGTTTACGTTTGTGACAGCTGCGGAATTCCCTGAGTATGATGGCGTAGTGACAGTGAATAAGAACTTTTTCCATGGGAGCAAACGTAATATCTTCAACCATATATCTTGTTGCCCCGCTCTCTATATTGATTCTACTACACGACTATACTGAACGTTCACTACAGGGGCAACAGATACTAACACAACCAGAATTTGACTACATAAAATTTGATATAACACTTCCTGTACTCTCTATATTCTAAGCCTAGTACCTATTGTGCGTCAGTTCAACATTTCTGACATTTCATATCAGATGAAATTGTAATTGCTGCCTAAATTATGTCAGTCACACAAAGGCAACACCTAGAAATATTATCTGAAAATAAGGGAGCGCTAAAAATTTGTTTATTTTACATAGCAATTTTCATTATAAAAAATGTCCGCCTTCAAAATGTCAGAATTTCATTACTGCCATGAAGAAACGAATACAAACACAGCACACTAATCCGTTTCGCCGATTGGCATAGGTTTTCACCCGATATGCCGCTTCATTATTAGTTATTAATTCAATGACTTACATGCACTCTTGAAGTCTAGATATGCTTGTGACAGAAGGTTGTAAGAAGAAGATTATTGTTGCAAGATTTTTTTTTTTTTTAACTTTGTAAAAATGGAAAGCGAAATTATTGATGGTAAGAAACTACTTATTTGCAAAAAATGTAAGGCAATTCTTTCGTAGACTGCTATTATTACTCTTTTCTGACAGAAAGTCATTGTTATGGTCGTAGCGTATTGCATATAGAAATATGCTACACTGAGAAATACTGCAGCATGTATGTCGGCCTGTGGTTAAACAGACAGCTCGAACGCACCCGACTCGATAGGCAGAACGTTTCCTCATTTTTAATTTGTGACAAGGAAGAAGAAGAGTTTCGTCCTCCTTCGGTCTGAGAGAGAAAAATGTGGTTGGAAAAAATAGTCTTAAGAAAAATTGGAAAATATCGTGGACAGCAAATAGTATTATTATATAATAATTAAATTAGTAACGCGGAGGTAAGAAAACGTGTAGATTTATATATCTGCAAAAACGCAAAAAGGCGGTCCAAGATAGAAATGTTTAACACCGAAATACAGAGCAAAAAGGCTTGCAGTGTAATTTTTGGCGGACGATGGTCCTATAGGTTCCACCCTGATGGCCCAGAATTGCTTATAAGTGCCAATCGTGCACCCTGTTTTAACGATCCAAGTAGAAGGACGACCCTTACGACAAGTTCGTGGTGAAGGCTTTCTCAATTATCAAATTGGTGTTGGTATTAATGCAGCTGAAGAAATTTTAATTGCTGTCGATCATAATCAGTCTAACTTAACCACATTCACACAAGATGGTCAATTTGTCTCGGCATTAGAATCAACAGAATCAGGCAAAATGTTTTGATGTCGCATTTAGGGATGCTGTATTGGCTAGCAAGGATTATCGTCTATACATATTTCGTTATGTTCAGGAAGTTACTAGCGATCTCCCATAAGATGGCAACCCCTATATATTGTGTATATTAGATATTGTATATATATATTGTTATATTGTAGCTTCACGTTCACGGCATTTAGCTAAACATATCTACAGCGTATATAGTGGATCTTAGGAAATAAACAAAAACAAAAGCAACCAGGAACAGGGTAAAATAGTCGCTATACGATTGAAGGAATTATAATAATACCCGAGGTATCTAGCTTGTTTGTTTCCAGCACTCTAGCGTCGCGCAGCAGCCTCCAGGGAGCTCCTTAGGGGAAAAGGCCCAACTGTGAGTATTATTTGAGTAAACATTTTTTTAAATACTTTTTGTGTGTGTCATTATATTCCTCAAAGTAATATAATCTACAGTTCCAAAGGAAGTATACAGAGAATCATCTTGAACAAACATTTTTATTGATTAAGAAATGTAATGAACATCGTTCATTTGGAAAATTTTAGAGTGAATTGAAAATAGTATTAAAGAATCATTTTGAACAAATAATTTTTACCACTCCTGGTCAGTTTGAAATACACCTTGCTTTTGTTTTTGGTTATCGAGAAACAAATCAGGATCGGTATGATGAGTAGAAAATTAGTATGAATACAGAATCATTTTGAACAAATATTTTTAATTATTTTGATTAAGAAACATAAAGAACAGAAATCATCTTGGATAAGATTTTATTTGGTTGAGAGTATCACAACTTATTCAGGGAGTTAGCGGCATTCAAAATTAATTAAGTATATTTTCGAAGATCTCTCTAGTTTTATCCTAACAAATGTGCAGAGGAGAGTACTAGGGTTAGCGAATAAATGTCGTGCAAGATTATAACGTTATGACGCTGTAAAATCATTTATTTTTCCTTCACGATCCCGGAGCCCTTTCGCATGAAGGTCGTCTAGGTCCGCTCGTTAGTCTCTCTTTACAGGTCTACAAGGGACTCTGAAAATATCTGCCCTTAGAGCCAGTTAGGTGGTTGGGGCATGCATTGAAGGCATACCATCTGCGCCTTCAATATTGGATGTAGGTAAGTGACGTAAAGGTCCCTTCAGGACTGAATGTGTGCCGGCGTTTTGTTAAAAGGCACGATTTTTTTTGATTATGGCAGACGGCAGCGGCAGGTTTTTCGTGGAACCTCCCCACACTCTCCGCCAATAGCCGAGGCGAGCCTGCGTGCCACCCTGCAGTCAACGCTGTCTGTCGAGTGATCTGTCAGCTCATGCTGGCAGTCTGGACTTCACGTCCAAGCCAATCACTCTACATAGTTCCATAACTTCATCAATTAAAAATAACTAAATTTATAATACAGCCTTTTAGCAATTTAGCATAAAATTTAGAAATATTCTTGTTTGTTCGTAGTCTGGAATGATGCAGAAGCAATAGCACTCTTTGAAAAGTACTAAAACAGCATAATTGAAATAGGAGCATTTAAAAAATTTTAAAATAAAAAAGAGATGTACGCAAAGCAATTTGAATTATATTTAAGTGCAGCACACTGTGAGGTCGTTATATATGTATCTATATATATATTTTTTATAACCTAAAAGACCAAACTCAAATCTAACTTTACTTCACAGAGGTAAAACAGTGCTCCTTTCGTTCTTTTCTCGAGCAATGTTTTTTCATTCGAAGACGTAAATATTACACAGAGTAACTTGAAAATGTCATTCGAACAAAAGTTCTAAGGTTTTTTATATTATTTTTTGTAGCCTCTATTATTTTTTTGTAAAAGTTACAGAATTTTGCCATCATTGTGTTACTAACTAGTTGTCGTAAGAAATACGAAAAGTTTGAATAATTTTGTTGCAAAACGAATGCAAAAATATCTCTTTCAAAATGACTGCGCATGATAAGGCTCTAACCTTGTTAAATCATATCACTGTACTTAAATTTTTTTCAGATTTTATAAAAATTATAGGAAAAGATATAATAAGCTGAGACTCTAAAGCTATCGCGTGCCAGCGTCTGCGCCAATAAATTTTCAACCTAAACATGGCACGGGACCGCAGCGCGTATTTTGGGTTGTCATGCTCAGACCGTTAATTCCGATCGATATTGCAATATGATCCCGACTTTTCTGATACCAGAAATGCAAAACCAGATTGGCTATAACCGAAACACATTTTTCCAGCAAGTTGGCGCCACTTCCCACGTCACAATAGACTCGTCTGCTGGTCTTTATGATTTATTCCCTGAAACAGTAATTAGTCGCCGAGAAGACATCAAGTGGCCACCAAGCAGGAGTCCAGATTTGCTGCTTGCTGATTTTTTCCTATGGTACTACTTAAAAAGTGAAGTTTTCATTCCAGTACCACTTAGCTTGAATGTTTTAAAGCAAAGAATCAGAGACGAAATCAACGCTATTCCAAGAGTGATGCTGTAGTGATTGAAAATTTCAGTTCCAGTCTAAATGAGTCTGAAGAAGGGGACTCTGGTGTTTTATTTTTAAGTTTAAAAAACTAAGAAACTTCTGAGACATCCTTTATTTCGTAAATGAGTGAATTTGTTTAAGAACTTCATACTACATATACATGCATATCTCTCATGTTTCTAGTAGTCTCAGTAAGTGCTCCGATTAAAATCGCAGGGGGTTCGAATTCCATGTTGACACGGTCCTGTTCTTTTTCTCCTATTTAATTTTCCACGATTTTTATAGCTTTCATAATGCTCAAAAGCGTTACCACAAAGATTATCTATGCCAACAAACAACAGCTTCCCCGAATCACAGACAACATACAACTAGATAAGAAAACCTCCATATAAACCTGGATCACTTTCTGCAAGTTCTTTAACTTTACATTCAACCAAAGAAAGCTATCAGTAACAAATATTGGGAAGAATTTATATGGCATAATGCAGCGAGAGAGTGAGAGTGAGACAGACAGACAGACAGAGAGAGAGACAGACATACAGAGAGAGAGACAGAGAGAGAGAAGAGAGAGAAGAGAGAGAAGAGAGAGAAGAGAGAGAGAGAAGAGAGAGAGAGAGGAGAGTGCGCTTTTCTTAAAATAAACGACAATTGGTGGCAGCCCATCCCCATAATTGGATAGGCTAACTTCAAGCAAAGAAACAAAGGCATACAAAATATGCAACAAGAGTAAATTCTTCACTCCTAAAATTTTTCAAGCACTAGGGCTGGTGCGAGCGAGCTGACGGGGGAAATTTGTTTTGGCTAGCAAAAATACAGAAAACAGAAAATGAGGAAACGAGAAAAACTCGCACGATCAGGCTCAGACCCCGTGTCGTATTATGCCGCTTGTAAGAAAATCGTAGCACAAAGGAGAGAACAAAATACTCAGCTCTCAGCATCACTTCACTGATTCGTTTGCACTGCCGCGCCATTATAGTAAGCTACATTTTCCTCGGTCAGCCATCGTGATGTCATCTGATGCTTGTACTACCCTGGTGCTGGGCCTAGGGGTCTCCGGTCGAGAACCCAAGAAGAAAAATTTTCCGATAAAATTTCACACTCCTCATGCAAGTTCTGTATGTCTTTATGTTTCTTTGCTTCAAGCTAATCACCTGGCTGGCATAGTGCACAAAAATTATTTAAAAAGCTACAGCAGACAGATATGAAAAAGGCAGGATAAGAGGCTATGTAAAGTCCTATGCTCCTAATGGGAGTGAAGAGGGAAAAAATCATAAAAATCAGACTTGATATTTTTCACATAATCTTCTGTCAACTTTATTCTGAATCTTCTTTGCCACAACAAAATTCTACATAATATCTACCATTCCATCCAAGCTAACGGTATACTTATTTAAGAATATAAATCTTTACATTAAGTATGCGTTGCATTCTGTTTACTTGTATGTATTTTAAGCATTCGTACCATTTATCACATCAAGGTGAAAAGTTTCTTTCTCAATTTTTTTTTTTTTTGCTTTAACTATGAATATAAACTTCAGCACTCCGAGAACGAGAAGTTGCAACCGATTGAAAATTCCATAAAAAGCATGCTTCGAAGAAAATCTGCATACTCATAAAATGATTATCACTTTACACATCAGTAAAATCTCATGAAAGGAATCTGAAATATTCCAAACAGTGAACGAAACTTGTGTAAGTTAAAAACTTTTCTGTTTAGATCTGCTTTTGCTTTCTGCTTTTAAGATTCATTTTGAGAGACTAACATAAGAGCTAGCGAAATGATTTCTGACTTACTTGTTTCCATCTTTCTTCTACGGACCTTCCTTTGCAAAAAAGTCGTATGAAAATTTAATTATGAGAGTAGCATACCAAAAAACGAACTAAATAAGAAGCACATAACATATTTTCTGGTAAAATCCGACAAAAGTATTGCGAAAAATATTTAAAAAAATAAAGAAAAAAACTATTGACTGTACTGACATTTATATTATGTCAGTGTTACAAACGTCCTAAGATCAAATAACTGAAACGATAGTGTATAAGGCTCTGGAGTCGCTTTGAGCATAGCATAAAACTAGATATTATTATAAAATATTGTGCGATTTGAAAATATATTATTGGAATCCTTCAGATGACAGCATGAAAATAAATCGAGCTGCTTAGGTATATGTATTATATATGCAGCTAAAGCAATCCTGGTAGACAAATCATGATGAGATCCTCATGAATGAGCAATTAGAGATGAACGTACTGATGAAATTTATTCGCGTTTGAATCAAAACCGGGAAAAAACATTTATTTACTTATTCACAGATAGTGAGCATGAAATATTACATCTCTGTCACTTATTTAGAAATGTATGCTGTGCTTCTCTTTTGTGCATTTTGCAATATTAGATGAGCACTTCGATGAGTACATAATGAGTGTCACGATGAACTTAATAATGAGCATGTCAATGAGTGTCATGATCAGTTTATTAATGAGCATGTCAATGAGTATCATAATGAGAATTTGATTAAACGATTGATTTCATATATTTTTCCGAATTCATGAAAGTTTTGATTACCAAGTTGCCAGTTCTGGAAATACCGTTGAACTTCAAGCAATTTCTCGTTCCCAATCATTACAGTTCAGTAGGAAACTATGCTCTCACGAAAAGAGACAGGAATATGTATAAAAGTGGTGCCAATATGCTTTCATGCATTCTTGGTTCAACGAGCAGTCCATTTATAAACATGTCACTATGTCACTCCAATATTGAAATATAGAAATCTACGGCTGTGCAATGCACGTGGTTTGAATTAGCAATTTTTATTACTACCGCGAACTGGTAAGAAATACGTAATTAAAAAAAAACTGGAGATTTTGACAATAATTCACTGATTTCATTCATTCAAATACCATTTTCCATATACTAAATCGTTCAAGAGCTTATCTAATGAAATTTTGTTCATTTAATTTTAACGGCGAGCTCCACCAAAGATGTTTCAGTTTTTTCATTAATTTTTTTCAGCTTTCAGTTTTTTTCATTAATTTAAGAAAGCAATATCCGGCGAAGTATTTCACAGCAACATCACTCGTATCTAAGGGAATTTTCTGCGTGCTGTAGTGGTTCGAGAGAAATAACAATCGAGGAAGATCTGTCTAAGTCCTCTTCATTCTTTTCACTAATGTTCTGGAAAATGTTTGCTGAATTAATTGGAGTTAAATGATTTTCCTGAGTTTGAAAGACTGCATCAAACTAAAATATTCGTCAATGCCATCCTCGCAATTTGAAAAAGTCGAAGTGAAAAGTAGTTTAATTGTTATAATGTTCGCCAATAACTGATTTAATTCATAAAGGCCGGGATTAGTTTTATTACCATTTCTTGCTCTTATAATGCACAAAACAATTTTCCAATGGATCTTGGTTAAATTTCCGGCCGTAGATATTAAAAATGTTTGTATGTAACTCAAAAATTGCTAATGATACTTTTATTGATGTTAAATCACTGAAACAAAAGCAATTCTTTTATAGGTAAGGGGTTTCATGTTCGATAAATAGTTTTTCATACTTTAAAAGAAATTCAAATTTTTTCGAATCCCTTATCAGTGGAGGACTGCCAGTTAAAATATCGAATCCATATTGTTGAAGCTTTTAGCGGTAGCTTCGGGTTTTCCTTCATTCTTAAGGTTATGACTTTCCACAGGAATCAGAAACCAATCACTTATGATTATGAGTTCTCGGATTCCTCGGTTCGCCGTGTGGATTCTGTCTGTGACTTGGGTGTCAAATGTGACCACAGATTGAATTTTATCTCCCATATAAACTACATGGTTTCAAAGAGTAGTTCTATGCTGGGCTTTATAAAACGTTGGTCCCGAGAGTTTTCAAATCCTACCATAACATTGCGTTTGTACACTTGCTTTGTGAGACGACTTCTTGAGTATGCTAGCCAGGTCTGGTCTCCATTTTACGGTACACACATCGACCGAATCGAGTCTGTTCAGCGGAACTTCCTACGATTTGCTTTCAGGCATCTACCCTGGAATAATTCTTTAATTCTTCCACCCTACGAGGATCGCTTGAAGCTTTTGAATATGCACTCGCTTGAGAAACGTCGCTTGGTTGCCGATGTAACATTTGTGCATCAACTCTTAAACGCGAATATTGATTCTCTATTGTTACGTAACAAAATCTCTTTTCGTGATAGTAGCCACAATTTTAGAAGGCTACCTCTGTTGCATGTTAACTCCTCAAGGTCTAACTTTAGCATGTATGAACCTATTAATCGCATGTGTATTACTGTCAATAATATGGCTGAGAATTTTGTTGTTGACGTCCCTAAGCATGTTTTAAAAAAACGCCTATTTAATATTTAATTTTGTTTTAATTAACTTTTTTAAATTGTTTTGTTCTATGTTGCATGTCATTTTATCCGTTGTTCGGTGTATGTTTAGTGTAACATACTAGTACTAACACCGACTAAATGATGAAACGCATGTATTGTTGAGACGTTTATTTATTAAACGTGTCCATGCAGCGAGCTTGTGTTAAGCTGGTTCTGATAGTCAATTCAATTTAAGGAATTTTTTTAGCGTAAGAATTAATAGAATTTTAATAGGAAAGTATCTCCTTCTCCTGCACAGCAAGTCGAACACTCATTTTTTGAAAGTCGGTGGGACTGGTGTGAGAATAAATTAATTCTTGGCACACTTTTGTGCTTTTTACCCTTTCCGAATTATATATAAATGCAATGACGCTCCAGCATATTATCCCATCGGAAGTACTAATCTCAGCCAAGAGCAATTTGTTCCTAAAAGCTTTGAATAATTGTGGAATGTCATCAAAGGCGTATATGGCTTTACCATTGTGTTGAACAAAAGAGGATTATTTTCAGATACTTGCAATTCACAGAACAACGCCCTGTTTGTGGGACCTTGATCACACGTAATTGCTCGAACATTAAGCCCAAGTTTGTTACAAAATTCCAAGCATCTAATTAATTCGTTTTTTAAAATTTTCCCAGTCAAAGAAGACAGGTTTCTTCTTACCACATGCTCGTGTTTATATTTTGCCAAATTTTCATGTTTCGTTTCATCTCCATCCATTTTTGCAGAACATTAGTGAAAACGGTGAAGACGACTTAGTCAGATCTTCTTCGATAGAAATTCCTCACGAACCACTACAGAACGCAGAAATTCCTTTAGATACGAGTTATGTTGCCTGGAAATACTCCGCCGGATATTGCTTACTTAAATTAATGAAAAAACTGAAAACTGAAAAAAAAAAAATTAATGAACAAAATTAAACATAAACATCTTTGGCTAGCTCCTGTAAACATTGCTAGGGCCTACACGCTGCAACATGCTACACTTTCCGTTGTTGAAAGACATTCAGGGGGAGGAAGAATTTCTTACTACACTTTTCTAAGATGCAGCACGGGCAGCATACCAATATTACTGTAAGCAAGTAGTTTCGGCCATTTTAAAATTGTGAAATTCCTGATCGAACGGACTGCTGTGCAGTTCTTTACCTGCGATTTGATGTGATAATATAATAATTCAGTTGTCATTACGTGCTGTGTATTTGTGATAAAATTATTATTTATATCAATAACTGTAACTTCATTGAGTACGCACACAATTAAACTCAGTAATCATATAAGAACCTACAGCGTATCAAAATTATTATGATGACAAGTCTAGGCAGACGTGTAGCAAAATACGAATGCTTCTTCGTGTGGATTGGCCCATTAAGTCTACCTAAGAATCTGCATGCATAAACATGGCTTTTGCGCCCGAATAATCTAAAATTCCAAATCATTAGAGACTGTTGTCAGCCACAATCACGAATAATGCATAAGAATTCTAAAGACAACTGTTCAATTTAATTTCCTAGAAAAAATTAAGGTTTGTCTGCGCTAATTATATTTTTAATGGCCCAGGCGTGCGGATAATTAATCGAGTCAATATCACTTGTTTGGAGCTTACACCGTTGCCTAATGTTGGCCACCAATTGCGACATGTCGTCTTGCTATTCCTACACTGTTCTATTGCTTGCAACATTGCAATGAAATGAAAACTCCTCTTAAACAAAATTTTATACAAAGGCAACATAACTAACTTATTTATTTATTCAATGGGTCCAAATTGAGTGTTACCATTTTCAGATTCAAGTCTACAGTGATATTTCGTTACCGTAACATTCAAACAATTTATTCGTTTCTGCTTCATTACGATCTTTGCCTCAAATTTCAAGTATACACTTTAAGTACTAAGGAGATATTTGTGGGTGGATCTAGCTAGAAGATTGAATTTATCTTTCTTTTCTTTTCTTAGAAAACACTGTTTTCTACTATACTAATGAGTATAACTGTAAATCAATCTGTTTACTTATACCAACTTTACATCGCTCATTATATTTAGATTTCATACAGAAAATGAAATCCGTAAACGCAACGGTAGTTTGGCTATTTCATTTTTTCTTTATATATGTATATTATTAAGCCAAGCTCAGGTAATACCCTATTTTTTTATCTTTTTATTAGGCAGTTCATCCGATAGTTAAACAGCTTACACCAATACTTACTACCGATTTAAATTGAGACAAAAATGGATCTACATCTCATTAGCAGAAAAAGCGAGTAAACATAAATTAAAACAAAGAGTAAAACAGAAATACAAAACTACAACTAAAGCTAAGGCAATGTAACTAATAAAAAAGAAATAAAAAATTAGAAAAAATTAAAAAAGAAGTAAAAATAAACATTAGAAAACTTCATTATAAAAAAAAAGCAAAATAAAAAATTATATACTACAAATTCAAAATTACGAAAAAAAGTAAAATATGGTATGAATAATAAATTAAAAATTACTAAGGAAAAAAATTAAGCAGAAAAAAAATTCAATTCAAACAAGTAAAGAGCTAGAATTGGTCTAAGACCAATTCTTATGATACTCGAGATGAATGCCCATATGAAATTTCGTGCCAGAAGTATGGCAGTCCAAGTTGCAAGCCAACTAACTGTACTATCTCGTGTGACCCCCGGGTTACAAACGGAATGACAAACCCTATAGATTTCATCTAGGGTATAAAAATGAAAAAAAGTTTGAATAAAAAATTGAAAGCTAACAGTTGATAGTAATATCAGGAGGAAAAAGAAAAAATGAAAGAATGAAGATGGAAGACATATAGAGAACAAGAAAAAAAATAACAGCATGAAGGAAAAATAAAATTATAAAGAAAAACACCTTCTAAAAGAGAATTTTGTCCATGGCATTACGTTGAAAAGTTGCAGGGTAAGAATGGAAAGATCAAGATCACTGAGATAATAATTGTGAGATCTTTGAATTCAATCTTATATTTGTGCCATGTGACTCAAGATTAAATACTAATAGTTCAAATTTGAATAATATGAACTGAGTAAAACGCCCTCATATGTACTTTAAAATACTCCTTACGAGACTAAAGTAAAGCACCTTGAACCAGGGAGTCGAAACGGGACCGATATTTAGGTTGTTTTAACCGGTCTTGACTTCGGTACCGACATTAAAACCGAAATTAAAAGTGTACCGAAATAGAGCTTCCGAAATCAAATGGGACCGAAATAACGAGACCTCAATAAAATGTGACCGTGACTGCCAGGCCGAAATTCAAAAACCTATTAAATTGGTACCGACCACAAAAGAAATTGTATGACCGGTCTTGAGAAATTTTTGGTCTTACGAGGCGACGAATTTTTTTGCCGGGATGTAGGATAAAATTACAGTGGCACCTTAGATTTTGTTTTTAAAGTTTTTCAGTTTTTCCCAAGTTTCACTGGTTTCCTTGCATAGCATATTCACAGTAAAACAGCAATACCTAGAATAGGCAATCTAATAAGATACAAATTACATACAAGTTTGAACTATTGAACTTGTTTAAAAGACTTCGTATATCAGAAAATAAAACCAAGGGATTTATAAGCCTTATTAGTGATACTATTGATGCGCTTGTCAAGCAAAAGCTTGTTATTAAAGATCGCATCAAGATCACAAATTGCAATAACCTTACTTATAGGAACTTCATCAAGGTGATAATATCATTCAACTTTCTAGTAAAAGTAATATATTTGCATTTGCTGATATTCAAAGAAAGGAAATTATGTTTACACCATCTAAGTAACTGCTTAGTGTCATATTGCAGCTGAATGCAATCTTGTGGCTCCTTTACTATTTTATATATTTTCATATCATCATATCAAACAAGATGAGCTAATTGCATCTAGTAGATCATTAATATAAATTAAGAAAGACGCAAGGCACAACATGGCAGGAAGGAGATAGGGAAAGGAATTAGAGAACTTGAGAAAAGTGGTGGAGGTGCTGATGTATGTCACTCTTAAACTTTCGCAGATTGTATGCCAGAGGAAAGGCAGAAGATGGTAGACTATTCCACATTTGCAGAGATCGGGATAAAAAAATACCACGGAATTTTAATGTACAACCGAAAGTAGTTTGAAGGGTAATAGCACACGCAGGTAGAGATAAAGGAACAAAATGTATCCAACAATGAGGCGGTACTCGAGTGATTCGATATAAGAGAAGTTGTTGCCAATGAGCTTGCAGGCTTTCTGTTGGACAATATCCAATGAAGCTAAGGCTGTAATGCCAAGAATGAATAAAGCTGATGTATCATAAATCAGTGCTCCACCAAAAGAAACAGGAGTGGAAAAATCATGCAATCTCGATTGATAGATTTGGCATTTCCTCTAGAGTTCGCAGGAGTGGCAAAGGAGTAAGCGAACTGAAGGGTACTGTCATCTGCAAAACTATGGATGGGATTGGAAAGGCGCATCATTGATGAAAAGTAAGAAGAGAGATGGAGATATAATAGAATCCTGTAGCACACCGGCATTTATAGGGTATCCGTATTAGGTGACCAAATAAAAAAAAACTTTCAATCCATAATAGAAGAGAAGGGGAGAGATCAAGAACTTTAAGTTTGCCTAAAAGGGCTGGATGCCAGACTCGCCTAGGGCAACGATTTTGGACTCACCGAAATTATGAAGACTATGGTTCCACTTCCGTAAGAAAAGTTCGCAAGTCTCCAGATGAGCGTCCCGTCCGGAAGCCATATTCGCGATCGTTGCTCTGAGTTGATTGATTTCTACATATTTTATTAATTTGGAATTAATGATAGATACAAACACTTTTGAAAAAAAAATACAATGGTAGGGATACAAAGAAGACCGAAACACCATCCTACTACATAAAATTTATGGTTCTGATGATTCGAAAAATTCGTCGTTTATAGCCCTCACTGATCACTAGACATATATCGATCGATACAAAAAAAAATGTTGAAGTTTTATCGAAATTTGAGCAACCATCGAATAACGAATTGGTGATTTGCTTCGCCAAACAAGACTTGGACTTGGCATTTTCGCCCTTCACGTTTGTGGTCATAAAAATTGGAAGCATTGATAATTACTTTCCTGAATAAATGTATTTTAGTTCAAAGCTATGAACTTTCAATTTTCCCTTACGAAATCGGATATTCCATGTGAAAGAACTCGATAGAACTCAAATTTCAAACCAAGGCACTCTACCTAGTGAACATTGAACCAACATTTTTTAAAAAAAATCCAGATTACAAACTAAAAATCCATCACTTCATATATTACATGATGATAATGCAAAATGCTTCTCGTTTTATTTATTATTTACAAAATAGACAATAGAAATTTATTGTTTTCTTCAGTCATCTTCAGCTATCATCAATCCTGTAATCTATGATATCAAGAACAATTTTATCTCTTAGCAACCTTATTACGAACTGTAGGTAGTATCAAGATGGTAATATATTTTTCAAGACAAGTCCTTGGATCCCACGAATGTACATAACTCTCGTTTGACCATTGTTCATTAATTAGTTAAACTAGCGTGTTAAGTTTTCCTGGAGTCTGGGAGACTTGAGGTTTTTTTTTTCAAATGCAGCTAGGGAGAAGAAAATTTCTTAAGAAGTTCACATACACGCAACTATGAACTTATGAAAAAAAAACCTACCTACCAATATTTGCGTACTAGTTTTTAGTATTGTTAATAATCTATCAGAATTATGTATTAAGTGTATCAAGTAGTTGGGAAGATATATAGAAAATTTATCTAAAGCAAAAGAATGGGAAACTGAACGTGGAATTTAACTGCTGGATCATTTGGTATCAAGAAATCAAAAAGACTTGGTAACAATTTTTTTTAGTGAATTATAAAGCATAAAATGGGACACTATCCATCAGCTAAATTCTATAACTCTCACATGAGTATTTTTTCTGACATAGAATTCTATGAAACTGTTTTTACCGACAAAAACAAAATTTTTTCGAACAATTATATCTACTCTCGTAAGAATTACAACCGTACAACTAGGAAATTTTTCATCGTTTACTAAGTCAATGATCAATATCAAATCTACAAAAGTAGATTACAGCTCGTCCAAATTGATTGAAATACATACGAAATAGAAAGTATAGATTATCCAAAAAATATCTATACTTCCGCCAGTGTTATTGCAACTGTACTCGACAGCAGCACATGCAGCATTCAATGGAGATTAATTAGTCACATCACTCACATATCAACATCTCGATTACCCTGTTCGCTATTCTAAATTCATAAAAGAACAGTTTGGTATATTCAAAGGAGTTCAAAAAAAATCATCCAGAGTTTATACTACTACAACCACCACCTTGTAAAAAAAAATATCAATTCAATTCAAACTTACATGACAAACGGTTTCTTTTCTTTGGTCTGACTCATTTTTAATCTTCCTACAAACTTAAAACTTTTCAAAAAAAATACACACAAAAATACTTTAGCCTCAAATGAAATGAAAAATTCACTTAAGAAAAACATGCACTAATTTTCATAATCGTCTTCGTCACACTGAAAATCTCACAATTGAATGAAGGTCTTTAGTCTCTCTTAACTCAATCTTCAATTTCTACTTACTTACAAGAGTGAAATCATATCCCACGCAAAGTAAACACTGAAACGTCTTATCTTGACGAATTTTACACTCAGTACCACGAAATTAATTTAGTCACAGAGCTAAACTGACAGAATCACTGTACCAACAAAAGACCAAGAGATAAGACAAAATACGGATAAATGATGAGGAGATTGACTAAGGACGACATGAACAGCACGGCACTACATACTCTAAGGAGTTGAAGTGTTTTAAAGTTACTCGACCCACCGACGATATAACACTAGTGATAAGATATAAAGTAGAGATTCATTAGCCAAGAAACGCGGGTCTCGTGCTTAACTACAACATCACTGAGGAGATGATCTGTACCACTGGAATTATTGTTCTATTTGTTGATAACAGTTTACGAGAAATTATGACGGTGATTTGCGATTGTTTATACAAGTAAGAAAGAGGCTGAAGTCGAGATAAAAACATTATTATTTAAAGGTTTATCATTTTCATTATCCTCCATCTCTTGTTCCCTCTGTTACCTCATGGTTGTGAAATTTTCGCAGTGCTTACACTTTTGCAAGTGTCAAAGGTGAAAATCAATTTGTTTTAGAATTTCATATTAATTTATGACAAGGATGAGAAGATGAAATTATAATAACAGAAAATTTTTCCCCAAATGTCTATCAGGCTGGTTAATGAAAAGAAAAGATAAGGATTGTGGCGGAAGTTTACAGAAACCGAAAGACTTTTATGTTTAAAAATTAGGTCGATTATTTTGGGGGAATATTGTAATATGCCTGATTGCAATATCTTGCAATACCTCATGACGCAAGATCCAAATAACAAGAATGTATGCCTGATTACAAAATCTTGCAATACCTAGCGACGCAAAATACAAATAGCAAGAATGTGCAACGTATCATTTTCGATGCATGCGCAAGTGCGGTCAGCGATATTCTAAAATGATAAACAAAGTACCAATATGCACAGCAGATTTCTATGTGTGGGAAGAGCGTCAAAAATACATATCTTAAGAAATAGGTAAATGATGCGTGTGAAAAAGCAAAATATTACAGTAATAATATATATTTTATCATAAAAGCCCAAAATAATAATAATAATACGTTCAAAATACAAAAAAGAAGGTAATAAAAAAAATTAAATATTTCTATGTATTTCAAACTTCAGTAGAACTATTAGAATTTCTAAGAAACAAACAACAAAG
The DNA here is from genome assembly GCA_963930735.1 of Dioctria linearis. NCBI lineage: Eukaryota > Metazoa > Arthropoda > Insecta > Diptera > Asilidae > Dioctria > Dioctria linearis. The sequence goes on from OZ005744.1 coordinate 182,211,918, forward strand.
AATTTGAATATATAGTTAAATAAGAAAAGTGCTTTTAATAATAAAATGTTGTCTTTACTCTTGCCTAATGATCCTGATTAACCCCGAGTTTCTATGTCATAGCAATTTACTTAGTATCCTAATAAATATTTGCCGAATATATTTTATTTATATTTTTATAGTGATAATGACAATAGATCCTACATATAATAATTTTCTTTATTTAGTCTGTATTTGTAGTGACTCCTGATGTTTTCATCGTATGATTAAGTCGAAATGATTTTATATCTATTTTTTTTTTTTGCCTCAGTCGTTTCCTCTGACAAAATCTCCGATATTCAAGAGTGCAAAGTTTATCACATCCGATCGATGGATAAGAAACTTGTGAACTGATGCAGGCAAATAGTACCTTGCTAACTAGTAATTTAGCTGTTTTTGTAACAAACTTTTTAACCCTTAACCACAGACGCGTGGTCCCAAGGACCGTTAGAAATCTAATTGTTTTTATATCATTACCACCGTAAGCCATTCAGCTTTTGCTTTTGCAGTAGCTTCCTAGTTTTTAGTTCTTTACCGACTGTTGATGTGATAAATAAGTACGATTACTTTTGTTGGTATTGTAGGAAAATGTATATAGCGGTTTGGGGGACCGTGCATCTGGGGTTGGTCCGCCAAGAAACAATTTTTTTTATATAGTAGTAACCGTAAGGTTTCCATTACCAAATTATATAACTTGAGTTATATAGACTGGTACTCGAAACGTCTTTGTAACCACTATAAACCCCTTGTAGAGCTTAAATGGAGGATTATATAAAGGTTACCGTAACTTGATTTAGGTAACGTTATATAACTAAAAGTTTTATAAAATGAGCAACAAAAATATTCTGGTTACCTTAATATAACTTCTTATATAACCCTTATATTACCCAAGGTGCTCTCGATTAATTTATTTTGGTCATAGCAGTGGTTGCGGTAATGTTTCGGTTACCTTTATAAACTTTGTTTATAATGGTGATGGTAACGTTTCCACAACGCTTGGAATTCTCAGACTGATTACTTTCAGTGATAGAAATGTTAGGGAAATTATTTTTCGTTACCTTTATAAAACAATAATATGCAAATATTTACGAAACCTATCTTGACATAGAATTTCGATTTTTTTTTTGTATTGTATTTTTATATTGTAAGGGTTTAATATTTTTACATTTTAGAAGTACAATTTTTCGGCATATATGTGGTGAAATTCAGCTGCAATTGAAATTTTACTGTGAATATCATCATAGATACTTCCAAAAAATACAGACCGGTCCAAAAATAAGCAATATTTAATAATTTTAATTAAATATGACAAAATTTAAGATTTTCACTTATGTGACATTAATTCATAAAAATTACATAACATACACTAGAAATGTTATGTACCTAAAAGGATGTATTTTCCTCATATAAAAATAAAACGGAAGCCATATATCTGCAATTTAAAAAATTGGCTTAACCGACATTCTCATTTTTTATCTACAATGGACAGATGAAAAAATCGCGACTTGTACTTAAATGAACAAATTAGCATTATAAAACTTCAAGTAGTTTTATATAAACTTAATGACCCTTATAAAACTTTAGAAATATTATATAAACTAAAGGCACTACCATGCTTCGAAAATGGTCCTTATATACCCTTTAGTCATAATATGTAACCTTTGGTAATGTTATATATCTTAATTATAGTCACAAAAAACAGACGTTAGTGTTCTTATATACCCTTTGGTTATATTATGTTATATAAATAAAAGCAGTTTTATAATGGCTCCATTCGACACTAAAAGTAATTTGTTTTTATAACGATCACCGTAGTTACTAAAGGGCCACCAAAAAATTTTACGATATTTTATAGTGTGTATATGTATTACCGAAAGTTCCCAATTTTTATTAAAGTCACCTAAATTACTGAAAGTTGTCGAGTTATATAAAAGTAACCACGAATACCGCAATAAACACTTATTACTAATTAGTTTATAACGTGGTGATCAAAACAATTATAAAACTTTCTTATATACCTTCTAGTAATGGTTACTCTAAGTTATATAGACCGGTGATTGAAACATTTCCATCACCAACTTATAAAACGTTTAGTAACTTAGTTCCACAATAACCATTAGTAACCTAAAAAACTCTAATATAACTACATCACCAATTGGTAATATTATAAAACTCTTATATAACCACTGAAATTCTTATATAACCGAGTAACCATTATATACCCCTAATAAAACTACCCATCACCATCAGTCACCATAAATTGGAAAAATTGTTTATTTGGAGGGGGACCGTGAAACTCCGATTCTAGTACAAGCTCATTCACGAAAAGAACGAAAGGAAGTGATACAGACTTTGAGAAAATGGTGCCTAGAATTTTTGATAGCCTCATTATGACATATCAGATTTTGAAATTTATAGAAATCTATAGAAATGTATGGAGCATTAAGAACAACACACCATGCAGGTTTCCTGTAGCCGATATTTTTTAATATGATTTTCTAAATTTAAGGTGGAATGGATCCTAATTCAATGAAATTAATGAATTTTTCTTATACAAATTTTTGTTATATTGTTTCTTTCATTTCTCTATATTTAAACTATTATAATTTTTATGAACTTTTGAGGCATACTAGTATTATGACAAAATTTACTAAATATAAGCTAAAAAGTCAAAACCAGTTAAATGAATTATAATTTTTAGCTTCCATTTGGTGATAAGGTACACATTTAAATTTCAATATTTTGTTTATGTTATTCAATTTTAAGCCAGTTTAAATAGCGGTCCATGGGACAGAGCGTCTGTGGTAATGTGGCAGATTTATACATCTGTAGTTAAGTATAGTTCACACAAGCGAAGTTACTGTCCCAAGTAGCCTCGTTTTCAGTCCCTCACCTCCTCTTGACAAAGCCATCAGTTAACTTGCGCCAGTACGAAAACGAGTTCCCCTCACTTCAACTTTTTAGCGAAGTGGAACCTGAGAAATAGTCAAATTGAGTACATTTTCTGCAACTGGTACATTTTTTGATTTAAATAGTCTTTAATAATATCACAGCTGGTGTGGAACTTGTAAAATGTCAACACATTTATATTTGCAATTTTATACGGAGCGAGTGCTTTTTATTTTTCAGTAAGAAATTTCGTAAATTTAAAAGATAATTATGTAAGCAAAAATATTATTCTTTAGCAATCACTGTGCCAGGAACGTACTCGCACTTTCTTTTTTCTTAGAATTGTTTCTCCGAAATTGCCCTTACATTGCTGCACAATTTATGACCTTTTTAATATGTAATTTTTCACTTGAAACCATTTTCTCTAAAAAATAAATATCTTCACATTTCACAAGTTCCACACCAGATGATATTATAAATGACTACACACATCAAAAACGTGTACCAATTGCAGAAAATACACTCAATTTGACTATTTCTCAGGTTCCACTTCGCTAAAAAGTTGAAGTGAGTGGAACTCGTTTTCGTACTAGCGCAAGTAAACTGATGGGTATATCAAGAGGAGGTGAGGGACTGAAAACGAGGCTACTTGGGACAGTAACTTCGCTTGTCTGAGCTATACTTTAAGGGTTAAATTTCAAGGAATGTATTTTATAACCCGATTAAAAGAGCTTTAAAGATTATCGCACATCTGTCAATCAGACATTTGTCCAGCCCTGATATTTCCTCTGGAATATCCTTAGAATATAGAGACAACAGGAAGTGTTGATACCTGTAAAATTCGGGTGCATGAGCGTGGATTTTTTCAGTGTGCCGTGAAGTAGCTCAGCATTATATTATTGAAGAAAGAGACAAATCTATGTTTAGCTGTCAAACGAAGTTTCCGTAATTTGCAACAATTTAAATATAATTTAAATATAATTCAAACTGGTGAAAAGTGATTTAAAAATAGTGCTAAATAAAGTAAAGAGTGTAAGTAATTATCTGTTGATATTATAGTGAGAAATTTCTAAGTGATGTTCATGTAATTTCAGAATGAAGTGTTCGGTGAAAAATTGCCACAACAACACCAAGGTACGACGTGGGAAATCATTTTTTTGGGAAGTATAGTTTGAAATTATTATTTTGTGTACTTTACACACCTTTGTATATTAAATTAAATTAAAAATACATATCAAAACGATGAAAAATCCAAAAATTCCATCCTCAACCGAGATTTGTTTACGTTTGTGACACCTGCGAAATTCCCTGGGTATGTTGGCGTAGTGCATCGAATAAGAACCTTTTCGGTGGGAGCAAACGCAATATTTTCAACAATATATCTTGTTGCCCCGCTCTCTCTATATTGATTCTACTATACGGCTGAACTGAGCTTTCTCTACAGAGGCAACAGATACTAACCCAACCAGAATTTGACTACGCTAAATTTGGCTTATCACACTTCCTGTATTCTCTATATTCTAAGGGAATATCAGAGTTGGCGAAATATTTTCGAGCGGTATTACCATCGTTAGAAGGGCGCAAGTTTTTCCATATGGTGTTTTCTGATGATTTGTCCACTAAACGTAAACACGTAAAGACGTATATGACGTAACAAACAGACTCACATCTCCGGTTTCCGGATTACTGAAAGCCTTGTACTCACTGTGGCCACTTTGTAGCGCAATTTCCACAAAATTTTCTGTTACAGTTGACACAATTTCACAATATAAATTTTTCAAATAAAATACGATGCACAAAAAGGGTATCGGTGACTCAATGTCTCAGGTAATAAGTGCACTCCAGATGTCAAACAAATAATGAAGATGTGCTTAAAACGTAAAAATATTTATACCCTGAGTTAATGGGGTATCCTACTTTGCTAATTAGCTGCCATTTAAATGGAATTAAGATGACACATTTTTTATTTTTTTTTTTGACATAGGGCAAATTATTCTATGATAATGGGCCAATTATTTCTTTTCTACATGAGGTAAGTATGCAAGGTCCGTCATATTGCAACTTTCATCGAAATATGGGAAGATTAATTAGGCATAATTATTGATTTATGAAGGGTTGACATTTTTATTGTATTAATATAATACAGAATTTAATTATAGCAGCATTGAATGTAAGTAGTTATCACCGTCAGTAGTCATCGTAGTAAATAAAGTAAAAATAAAGTTTACGTCGGACTATTCACTGGGAATTCTGCTGATTAACTGCTTCTTGGATTAATACTCGATCCACCACCTCAAATAAGAATTAATGCCTACAGGCTGCTCGTCACCCATCAATAGGAGTTAATGCATATGGGCTGCTCTTACAAATATTCTTTTCGCGACCGTAAATACGTAACAACCTATAACATATTGTATGTACGAGATGTGATCAAAAAATACGGTGAATGGTTTTATTACAAACAAACAAATAAGTTTACATCAAATTTGAAATAATATCTTTCAATGTATTCTCCTTGGCTGCATTTATTCCAAAGTTGATTGGAAACATTTCTGGAAGGCTTCTTTCAGAAGGGCTTTCAGCTGCTCTATCGTTGCACTCTGAGTGTCGAAAAAGGTTTCAAAACGTTTGCCTTTTAGTGCAGTTTTTATTTTTAGGAAGAGCCAGAAGTAGCATGGAGCTAAATCTAGAGAGTACGTGGATGTGGACAGACAGGATTTTTTTTCGGGAAAAAACCAATGGACATGTTTAGTTCTTCCTTAAGCTATCGAATAGTCAACTGCCTGTTTGAACGAAGCCGTTTTGCCACTTTTTGTACATTTTCGTATGTTTTTGAGATCGAAGAACGTTCCGACCGTTGCTCGTCTTCAGCCGACTTATTTCCGCTTGTAAATCGCTCATACTACTAGTAGGCAGTCTTCAGAGTCACCACACTATCAACATACACTGATTTTAACAACTCATGATCTCCTTTGGGACTTTTCGGCAACTTAAAACAAAACTTAATATTAACACGTTATTCGAAATCCATGATGTGCGACAGACGCGGTAAGCATGACCTCATTCTTCCAATTCTAGAAGCCGACTAAAAAGTCAGAACTTGTTCAAACTTAACACTGACTTTCTCTCAAAGAATCAAGTGCCAAACACAATTCCGCCGTTCCGATTCAATTCGATTCGATTCAATTCGATCCGTTACGTGTATGAGCACAATTGTTCCGTTCAAACTTATCATCAGTTTTAAATTTCTCATTGAAATTTTTCCAGATTTTGTCTTTTCTTTTTACATCCATGTAAAATTTGTTGCCTTTGTCATAAAGCACTTCATATTTTTTAATTTCTTCAGTAAAAACTTCTTCATCCATCTTGAATTATACGCAAACATTGCACAAGTAATTTTTCTAGGTTATGTCATCCGTAAAAGTTGAAATTTGTCAACTTCTCCGTTTCGATCCATTTCGGCGAATGTGTCCAATTACACGTACGTCTCATATAAGCAAATTTGACATTTGTACGTATCGGATCGAAACGGTGCAATTGTGTTTCCCACTTCAGGCTATCAGACGGATAGCTGCAAATGGATATAGATAGCGTCACCTCAGATATGCAATCATTGTTAAAAATGATCAAAGGCTTGTCATTTCTTTAATCTCACCCCCAGGATTGACCCCTATTTCCGGTAACGTATGTAGTATTTTATAACTCTCTAAAGTTAGGTACTAGTGGTGTCCCGAAAACGAGTCACTTAACTATTTGAGTTACGCAGAGCTGGAAACAGTACGATTATCCACAATAAGGAACTCTCTAACATCAACTCCTGTTTTTAGTGATAAATAGAATCCTTTTCTTTTTACCAAAGGAGGAAAATAAGCCAGTGATGATTTAGTCATTCTTGTCTCGAAGAAGGTCTTATCAATGATTAAGTTGACCAAAATAACATTGCAAAAGCTTCTCAGTAAAGTAATCAACTGTGGTCTGGAGCTTAACTCTTTCGCAGACCGAATTATTCTTATTCATCCTGATAAGAATAATTTCGATTTTCAAACTCTCGAAGCTAGAAATGATACTATACTTCAAAGTGAACTAGAAGATAAACATTCAGCAGCGCGTCAAAAAAGCATCATTGCATTATATGCCTGCATGAAAATTTGTTGCTAAAAAATATAACATCTACCCTATACCGTGAATGGGATGTACACCTGTATTATAAAATCTATTCTGAGATCTTAATATGGAACGCACTACAGAGATCCAACTTGGACTTCATAGGAGCTCTTTAAACCACCAGCTAAAGCAATGGAGACTAGACTCCGCTTCCTACTTCTTAGTAACTATATTAACTTATAGCTGCAAAAGTTACCCACAGAATAACAGAAGAAGACTGTTACGTATCCGGAAACGCAACCCAAATTCAATGAGAAACCTCTTTAGGCTACTAAACAAACCCTCCTTAAAATCTACACAAAGTCACAACAAGATACTAAGAATTTATAGGGAAACTGTAAATTACATATAATTTTCTACGACTTAATTAAAAAAAAAAAAAAACTACATACCAGAGATGTATAATGATCACATATATGTCTTCAGATATGTATCAAGAATTAAAGTGCATTGGAAGCAAAAGCACACTCAGGCTGAGTTCACAGATGAAGTTCTACCGTTCAGCGGACTATGCACTGTATTCCAATCTGAAGTTCTAGTTATCAACAAAGCTTCGAAGGATAATTCTAAATACACTACAAAGGATAAACAATTAAAAATCAAAACACTGAATTCGAATACTGTCAGATCATATCTGTTTCAGCGATGCCGGAACGATCTCTAGAGACTGGTTGTCTCACAAAAATTACTCTCTGCTGTTACCACAGTAAAGATAAGGATACACGGTGAGAGACCTTTTGGTCTCCAGTCTCCGGTTTACAGAGACTAAAATCTTCGAAAGTTTTACACGGTCTCCGGAGACCATAATAAAAAAATCTCTAGAGACACGTTTCCGAAGTGTATACACGAAATTTGAAGTTTGGTCTCTAGAGATCTCCAGAGATCTTTGCTCATTTTCAAGCAAGAGATTGTTGGAAAGAATTATCTCAAAAGTTATTAATATTTTTATATTATGGATAAAGTGAAAAAACTTTAAAAAAATATATGCTTGGTGTACAAATTTTACGGAATAAGCACAACTTTTATCTTTTTTTAAAAAATAACCAGAACCCTATTGACGAAAAAATTTGTCTGCCCTGAGTCCATTATATTAATTATTAATGTTTTGTAACAATTTGTCAAACTCACTCCACTTTACACCATTTCCTTTCCGAATAGACCTACACTCAATTGATACACACAACTAGTCTCCGGAGACCTGGAGACGATAAATGAACAAACACCGGAGACGGAACCTGGAGACCTGTTTCTTTTAAAATACACGACGGGGACCGAAGACCAAAAAAGGATCTAGGGACTAGGTCTCTTTAGAGATTTTTTGTGTCTCCGAAGTGTATACACGAGTGTCTGGGTCTCCAGAGACCAAAAAATTGGTCTTTGGAGGCTAGTCTCTCACCGTGTAGATTCACATTAATGGTCCTGCGCAAGAAATGAAGCTGATAATTTTCCCAGGAAGTATACAGATCATTCTTAGTAAATTAGTAATTTTTGAATTGCGAAGAATCTAATACAGCTATGAATTTATTATTGGTTTTGTTTTCAATCACTGTATTCTAGAATCCAATGTCACCGTATTGTCGAGAATTACTCTACAGAGCTTTATTGTCCAAAAATGTAGTAAAAATTTAACTGCCTAAAAATCAAAAGAGTATGCAGTCAAGGTCACTGATATTCTCATTATGTCCAAAGAAACCTGCACCTACGATTTTATATTACAGGGAGGCATTATCATTTCCTCACTGATATATAGGTACATATGTACGTAATGTCCAAAGGAATGCACTGACATGCTTCTCATAGCCCCTTTGAACCATCAGCTAAAACTCTATTAATCATTTTTCAAATGAGGTACATAAAATTTTTTTTTTTTACAGACATCGGTTCCTTTCTATAGACGGACATCGGTTCTTTCCTCTCCTCTAACATATACCCTAACCTATACTATACCTAAATTTACCGAATCCAAAATCTTTCCTCAATGAAATAATCGACTGCTAAACTCCAAAGACAGTGAAAATATTATATTGAAACCCAGTCATACACTTCACCCATTTTGATAATTCCTGGCATACTTCAAGTGCAGCAAATTATCTACTTATCGCATTTCACCATTTAATTGAAATGACATTGTCGAAGAGTCCTTCAATATATGCACAAGAAGACAGCAAAAATAAAGCCCCTCATTTCGATTTTATGAAGAGCTGATACTAACCAGGAGATTGGTTATACTCTCAAAAAGAACAACACCTGCATCATTGCTGATCAAATACCTGTGTGCAACCCAAAAGGTCAACATAGAATTGGACGAATTGTCAACATGTGAAGGACAGTGCTTTCTGAATGCACACAACTAGACTACACATAGAATGAATTGTAAACGAACGTTGGAGTCAGTATCGGGTTTATATTCGGCTATATATAAATGCTGACTGTAAAGAGCGGGGAATTCGAAGGAACGTAAAACATTACACATCCGAACAATTCGAGAAAGGAAAGCAGAGTGAAATTTCATAGTAGGTTATGGTCGAAATTATTTCGAAATTAGAAGGGATGCGTGCGAATTGCAGCGTGTGTAAAACATATCAACCAAGCAATCATAGAAACAACGGAAATTACTGCTCTAAAGTATAACATCTAGCTTTTGTCAGCAATTCTCCAATTAGCATACATTTTTTTGTACGACAACAAAGGCTGCTAGTAGCCATGCCCACATATGGAAATTATATTCCAATCCACACCAAATCGATTCAATAATGTTTTTAATTTTCATCACGTTTTAGTGATATGAGACAACTCTGGGTTTTAGATGCATTGAGCTCGACGCGATTCACTATGCATTTCCGATTAACTTAAAAATAATAACCGGCCAAGTGCGAGTCGGACTCGCGCAAGAAGGGTTCCGTACCATCGCCATCGTACAAAATTTAACACTATGTACTTTTTATTTATTTATAAATGAGAGTAGGCGTCATGTGAAAAAATAATGCTGTCATTTGAAAAAAAAATATGCCTACTTATGATAATAATAATGAATGAGAATAGAACGTGGAAAAAAAACGCCGAAAAAAACCGTTTCTTGTATGGGGGCCCCCTTTAATTTTATTTTATTTTTATTATTTGTTATTATATCGCCAATAGAAAAACACAGTCTGTGAAAATTTCAACTGTCTACCTATTACGGTTCATGAGATACAACCTGGTGACGGACGGACAACGAAGTCTTAGTAATAGGGTTCCCGTAGTTACCCTTTGGGTACGGAACCCTAAAAAGACTGCGATAAGGTAAAATGAGTAAGAAAAATCAAAGATACTTCGCTAAGCTATGAAGATAAGACAAAGAAATTTATTTATTTTTTTAAGAATGTTTATCTCATCGACACGAGAGTTGGTCGTGTAGTCAAAGGTTTTTTTACATTTGTTTACGTTGATTTCAATACAGTTTTCGTGGTACAATTTTTCTAGTCATAGTATATCCTTTTTAAAGATGAACACAATCCGTCAAGTTATTAATTTCTCTAAAAATCTTGGCATCATCAGCGAATAATAAACAATCAGATGTCAAACAAACAGGCGTGTCATTGACGTATATAAGAAAAATCAATGGTCTAAGTATTGTACCTTGGGGCACTCCAGAAATTTGTTTAAATTAGGGGGATTGTAGCCCATTAAATACAACGATATTATCCATGCTAGTTAAATAAGAGTGGAACCAAGATACGGTGTCTGCTTGAAATTCCATCAGTGCCATTTCTGAGAGACAGCGCTTGTGATTATTCTTGTCAAATGCTTTGGCAAAGTTAGTGTGGATAGAATCTATTCGTGTATTTTCATCGAAAGCGGACGCGATTTTGTCTGTGAATGAAGATAAGTTGGGGATCGCTGTGGTAAAAATCCGTGCTCTGAACAGCTTCTGAGATAAATGGTTTTATTTGGAATTGGAACTGATAATAAACGACTTTTTTCAAAATTAAGTGCAAGAGCGTTAGAGATAGAAATGGGTCTATAGGTAATATTGAGCTTAGGGTAACCAGATAACGAAGTCATTTTTAAGAGCTACTAGATAAATTTTATTACTGATTGAAAGATTGAATAAACTACTAAGCGGTACCACTAAACTTTGTGCACATCTCTTAAAAAGAATATTTGAAATCCCGTCAGGTCCCGGATTTTTATCACAATCAAGATTTCTCAATACATTAAGAACTGATTCTGAAAGAATAAAGCCGAACATTATATTCATATTGGTAGTGTCCGGAGTAGGGGAAAAGATAGTGGCGAAGTCTTTTTCAGAGTATACGGATGTAAAGTGCATGGAAAACATTATGATTACTTAGAGTGTTTAGTGTTTTCCACGTACTTTTGATAATATTGAGTAATGAAGCATTTAGATAGCTTACTCAAATAAGAAAAAGTCTTATAAATCTCAGAATGGGGAGTTTTTTTTGTACAGATGTCTATATTTATCTTTTGCCTTGGGGACTTTACTCATTTGGGAGCTATACCATTTCGGAAAATGATGTGATTGCGTTTATTTATTTCGAGGATAAACAAGCCTATTCCAGTATTAAGTGCATCATAGAATTTATTAAATGATTGGCCAACATCAAGGAAAAAGACGAGAAAGCAAAATTTTGAAAAAATTCAAAGGTCAGTGTAATTGCCTCCTTGGAAATTCCTCTTTTTTTATTTAATTACGAACACTTCTTGAATGTGCCAAATCCAATATAAGATCTAGCTGAAGATCATGGGAGTCTATTTTAGAAAGTGGACATAAGGGTGAAGTAATACTCACTTTGGAATGTGAAATGTTGGTCCAAACTAAATCCAGAAAGTCTATTGTTTACATTAAATTTATCATTCAATTACGTTAAATTGCATAATGCCATATTATTAAGGGAATGTGAGGAAAAGTTTAGGCTGTTGAGGGACGCGTGCAATTATCAGGCGCTTCATAAGCCCAATTAAGATGTGGTAAGTTGAAATCGCCTAATAAGACTACTAATGAGTTAGCAGTAAGCTGTAATATTTTATTAATTATTTTATTAATTTTCAACATACGGGGGGTTAGATTTGATTTCTAAAGATTTGAACTTCACTAAGAAATTCATGTGCCAGATCCTATTGAAATCTTTGAAAATCTTAAGAATTTTTTGACTAAACAAAATTGTAGCGACAACTGATCCAACAATAGGATTTAATCATGTCACACCGGAAAGCATTACTGGTGATCGTTGGATAAGGTGGCTAGTTTCAAAATATTTTCGTAACTATACGTTACAGAGATATGGCAAAAACCTTGAGTAAGAGTTATGTGTCCCCTTTTTCGGAGTTAAGGGCTTTAGCCAAGTGGGAAGATGAAATACTACCCGTTGTTGTATGAGTTGGATTTCATACAGCTGCCTTGAATACGTTGAACGCCTTAAGCAGTCATCCCGTGGGAAGGCTTTTTTCGCGCTTCTGTTTTTTGCAAATTAAATAAACATACAACTGCAAACATTTCAGCACATATTTTTTCAATTTTACAATTTTTACAGCCTGAAACCGTCGCTCATTGCTGAAGTACACGGCAACTTAGCCACTCATCTTAAAAAAAAACCGTTTCTTTGCAGTGACCACGATTGCGGAGGTTCTGTTTATTAGAAACAACAAAATCAAACTATATTTTAATCTGTGAAGTATCAACTAGTTTCTGAAGTAGGATTATTAAAAAAAATTGAAAGATAAATTTTTGGCTCTTTCGTGAATTTTGGTGTTTGTTCACGACGTCTTCAACATAAAAAAAAACGGCTTGATGAATCAGAATTATCCTAAATTGCAAGGTGTCATTGAATAAATAACTAATAATTAATTGAAATAAACATTGTTAATAAAATATGTTCAGAGAATCATAATGCATCGTTTAAGACATCTCTTATGTCTGTTCATGTCGGGTCTAAAGTGGTATAAAAAGTGCGCATTGCTTATGCAAAGTATGATCATGAACGACAGAAGTGAAGTTGGCGAAAGGAATTAAAACTTGACGAACGGCTTCTTATTGCTATTGTGGGTTGGCATTATGAAAAAAACTTGCTCGCATCTTTGTATATGCTAGCATATGCACATTGTGGTTAGCCCTTTAAGCGGATATGTGTCACAAGGAATTACAGGCAAATAGAAGATGCAATTGCGGTGCAGTGACTCTTCCCTGCTTACGTATATGGTCTTTAAAAATAAATCTCTATGTGCTTAATATGTAGTGGTTCAAAATAATAGGCGTACCAGCAATGGAAAAATTTTATATTTTAAAAATTGTGGTAAGAAGCCATAAAATGATGTCCTTTCGAAAAGTTTTGAAAAGAAAGAACCTTGAAGATCTAATCATGAATCGACGAATTACACCTGAATCGCTCAACTTTTATGTGACCCCTTAGTATGTATATTAAAAACCTTAACAATTCAACAGCTAAAAATAACTTCTCTAAAACTCACCTTCATATTATATATTCATACATTCTTCAAATAGAATCCATGAACCTAACATCAAGTTTATTTTTTCTTTGAGAAAACATCTTAACTCTTCACTGTAGAGAGTACATCCTCATAATACATCCACATTCTTTGCCTAAAAATACAAAAGAAGTGCATTAATCATATGCTGGTTATAATAATGGTATACGAACAGTTCAGAACTTTAATTTACCTGAAATTCTGCAGAATAAAATCTCAGCGCATGATGACACCAAATGACATTAATCTCCAAATTAAATGACCACATCATCCAACTGGGATAAGAGTACATTCTGTAACATAGAGAAATTAAAGTGCATGGGAAATCAGAGATACATATATTGTTATTGAAATCTGTAGTTCCTATTCTCCATTGTATAATTTGGAAGGTTTTTTTTATCTGTATCAACTATAGCTTCCAGAAAAAGGACAATCTCTCAAATGTCCAATGTTGTGGAAGTAACAAATGTTCAGTAAAGTCTACTCAACCACCATTTCCAGGTAGGACGAACATTCGGGATTATCAACGACATATATATTATTAATAGACAGATAAATGTGAAGCATAGTATGAGTAATAATGACACCACGCCGAGAACATCTTTGTATTTGCTTCTCCCGAGACCTCTTCAGTGGTCTGTCTACCAAGGAAGAATTTCGAGCCCCTAAAAGCTCTTTAAGTCTATCCTGTTGTAGTCGAACAAACGCAGCCTTAACATCGCGACCGGCACCACTGACATCGACTTTCTCAAGTAAATAAGACAGCTGTCACAGAAAAAACAGCTGATGAGGTGAAACGATGAAAGTGGGCGTGAAAGCAAGATGCCGGAAGCAAAGATAATCTAATAAGAAAATAGGAAGAAGCCGAACAAAATTGAAAATTTTTCATGTTTTTTAGAATGAAATAAATAATGTCATATATTTTCGTCTTTTGCATTAATGGGGGAAAAGAAAGTTAAACACAAAAATCGAGAGAACGTAGGATTACCCGAACGACAAAATCTTATTGAATCCCACAAAATTCTATCAAACTCATAATAATGTACTTCGGGTCACACTACCTCATTTTTTTAAGAAAATGTTCAATTTCGCTTTGGCCAAGATACTGAAAGGAGATGTAAAATTCCTCTCGAATAAAATTCTCATTTTCCCACAAATATCAGAGAATCCAGCATGAGTTTCTCCCACTTAATCTCTTCAGAGCAAAACGAATGTAAACAAAAGCACGTGCTGTTCAAATATCATAGGAATACAGCAACAACATGTGTCCATTACAGAAATAACATGCGACCAAACTCTGTCAATATTTCAGAAAAGCCTGTTTTCACAAAAGCGCGGAAAATTTTGTGAGAATAAAATCTGAAAACTCCGCCCCTTCTCATTTATTTACGAAAATGAATCATTTGCCATTCTGTTTCGTTGCATGCAATCTGCGCTTTCACATTTTTTATCTTTGTTCATAAAAGTTTTAAGGAGAGTTTAATATTTTTTCTTTCTTTCTTCCTTTTCTTGCCGTGTACATTTTAAATGTAAAACACTCGGAAGTCTTGCCTGCTTCTTAGCTTATATTGAGTTAACTTTTCCGGAAGTGGAGAAGAGGAAATGTTTGTTTTTTTTTTTTTATTGAACAAGTAAGAGGACAAGAGACATCCAAAAACAGTTGACACAGAAAATCAAGAAATATTTAATTGATCGGGAAACGTGCGTGGTAAATTATCAAGAGGGAATTGAAAATACCTCGCAATTAAGGAAGGTCGACGTGAAGATGCGACGAAGGTAGAAGCGCAGATCAATATTACTAGGAAAAAAATACAAATCGTGGTAGGACGCTGTAGCGGACTTAACGATCCCCAATAGTCCAAGCGTTGCCTTTTGCAGCCGGGAGCACCCCGAGACCATTCGTTCGACTACAAAGTATACCAAAAAGAAGTTTTTGTTAATTATCCGGAAAGAATATATGATGGAGAAGCCAGCCAAAATTTCATCTTCTTGTGTCGTAGAACAAAAATAATCTTATTACGTGTGCCCAGGACCAGTGATTAATAACACCAATGCTCCATCTTCACCACGGCACTTATCTCTTTGGGAGATACAATCATACAAAAGACGGCTCGATGGATACAAGGGTGCCTAGTATTTGTACACCAACACAACATCACGGATCGTGTATAAGCTTCTCTTCAGAGAGACGGTAGTGCTTCTGTGTACCAATGGAAGTCCCACAATTCATATAAATACGTTGTACAGAATAATCCAGCAATAAGTCGTAAGTAAATGTTGCCTCTCTTTATTTTGTTAATATCTTACGGCCATAAAGATGATTGCATTTAAGTCAGATGTGATATTTGGTTAAACTAAAAATAAATTGATAAACCGAGAGTTCTAAAGAATTGGTCTGGTTACTTCGAAATTAAACTTTAGTAGTTCAATTAATAAAACCCAGGGCTTTAGAAAAAAAGGGGGACAAAAAGTACTGTTTAGATAGTTTTGGAATTTAATCGTTGTTTGTTTTAAAAGCGATACAGAAGCCTAAAACCCTTGATAAATTGATCTGCCTAATTTGAAACGTTTGAATATTTTACAAAATAAAAAAATAATAAATACGAAAAATTTGCCTAGGTATTAGTAAGTTTAAGCTTTGATCATTAAAAAAAACACGTGTTGTCTATCCAATTTGAATTAATTTTTGATTATTCTACTAGACCTAAAAGAATGAGAAGTATGAAGAATTTCCTTAGATATTTTTTTTTAAATTCGGTCTATGTTCATCTTATAATACGTGGGCAAAAGCTAAGGACCCTAGTAATTGGTTGATCTGAATCAGGTTTGATTATTTTAACAAACGAGACCACCAACTATCAAAAGGGGATGAGTAAATTCTATAATTATTTTGTTAAACTGAATATGTGAATAGTCAACTACAAGACATCGTTTCACACTTTTTTGTTAAGAAAGCTTTCCTTTATGACGTCATGGTATACTGAGTTTCTATTTCTGCCTCACTCTCCGGGAGCCCCGTTCGCATACTGTGCGGATTGACTAGTATCATGTTTTCATGCGGGGTTGAATCATGGTTCAACTCGGGTTGAACTCCATGTATACGAGGGTAGAGTTCAATTTGGATCGACTCGACCGAGCCTGGCTGGCGTAGTCGAGTTAAAATGGTATCCTATAAACGCGGATTGAGTAGTCGAGTTGGCAGCTAACAGTTGGAATTTATTTTGTTAGCTCTTTACTCGAAACTTTTGGTAGGATGCATATTTATTATGAGTTTATTTTGTTTATCTAAACAAAATTTACAACTTTTATAGCTCCATCACAAAAATACCATAAATAAGATTTTATGTATAGCTGTCACTTCCAACTATATTTGGACCCGATTCCAACTCAATCTCTCAACCCTGCGTGCTCAGAAACACGAGTCGAAAACTCAAATCAATCTTTCAACTGTGCATATAAACATGGTATAGGTTCGCTTCTCCACAAACTCTCAGGTTCAATAGGAGTATCGTCAACAGGTGCCCGCGATACCATGAGCGACAAGGAAAGATCCCTTCAGGACTCGTGTGTATTTGCTTTTCTCGGCTGTTATAGGCAGGTTTTTTTTTTTTTTTTTTTTTTTTTTGAAAATGGTGAATGACAGCGGCTGGTTGTTCGTGTGGGCCCACCCCACACTCTCCGTCATAAGCCGAAGTGTGCTAACGTGCCGCCTTGCATACAATGCTTGTCACGGAGGGACCTATCAGCTTCGGTTGATAGTCTGGACTTCACGTTCAAGCCACTCACTCACTACCATAACAGTCCAACGTACTAATTTGTTTGATTCCAATTAGTTACTTACAAAGCAAGACCTACGTCAATTTTTACTCCAGGAAAAGTGCTATAATTGAACTCAGCTCTCTAAATCCGTATGATATCTTGATGCCCAAATATTCATTGCAGAGACACCAGAACAACCACTTCACAACCCCATCCATTCAAAATTCTGCTGCTAAATATTTTTCACCACAATCTACTGAATTGAGTTGAATCTAAAAGATCGACTGAACTATTTTTATTGTACAATTTTACATAATGCGATCTTAAAATCCCGATCCATGGTAGAGTAACTATCCAATCATTCCAAATCACTAAATTCCTCTATAGTTATTGCAGCAAAGATAAAAAAAATATTATTCTACAAGAGCCATTACTGAATGTTAACAAATGCAATCGATCATATTTTCAATCATAACCCTCCAACATTATTGTAAATGCAAATTTTATTATTATTATTTGAATCTCAAGAGCCTCTGGATGGAAGCTTGCAGTTTTCAAGCTTTAAATATTTTCCACCTTTTAATCAATACTTGAACGAGAGAGAAAAAACTGTTGCTTCGCAGTATTTTCTTTATCAATATTGCATCATCCTTACAGTTCCTACCTCCTATTATGGAGAACAAGAGCAAACAGTGATTTCGCTCCATTAAAACACTGTCAGAGACCAAGTCTCCAGGCAGGATGTCCTCTTTTCAATTTCCACCTTGTAAATATTAGACTCGCGTGCTGGCAGTTTGTCGTTTTACATTTTTCCCTTCTTTTAAAAAGCTTCCAAGTACCTACCATACCAGGAACTGTGTGTTTACTTTAAAAAAAAAACTGAATAAAAAAAAAACAGTTTTAAGACAAAACGAAGAAGGAGGAGGGGATAGAGCCGAGGAAATTGTTTGGGTTGATTTCGAACGCGACAAATACGCGATTTGAATGAAAGATGCCGTCTGAATGTAAATTGATAAGACGCCAACCTTGCATAGCTAAGAAAGTTTCAGTTGTGATGACAGCTTGCTGTAAGCACACTTCATTGTGAATTCATGCAGTTCATTGCTGCAATTTTTATGCACCCATCACCTTTTTGGTCTCGATTTGGTATACTGGTCGCATGCATGCATACTCCATATGCACATATCCCAGCTCTCTCTCTCCTTAATTTTCACTGCTTCCAGTCTTACTAGTCGTCTAGTTAGTCCTATCCGCCGTATACTGTTTGTACTCCGTCTACTAAACTCTTGAGTCTAAGGTGATAAAGTTAGCACCCGATTTTCAACAGTCGAGACACGACTAACATCCGCAACCAAGTACGAACATATGTGCCATGTGGTGGTAATGTCGTTTTAGTCTAGATGTTGTTTATGAAGACCGCGCGTCATCTGGATATAGTATTTATATGCCATAAAGGACCAGAATTGCGAATGAAGAGATAATAATGTCACCCCATCATCGTAGAGCCGTCATCATCATCATTGTCACCGTCATGGCTATCGTTGCCATCATCATCATCATCATCAGTTGCGGCAAATGGAGTGCCCACGATAGTCCTTGTCGTTGGTTTTTCTCATCTCCCTGCACAACGGATTGTGCTTGCTGTATGCATTCTCGGCCAGCTTTATAGGATAATAATCTTCATAGGACGTGTCTCAGGAGGGTTTAGTAGATAGTGACACTGTTTTTAAGGGGGATGATAATGGTAAAAATCTTTTCCGGATAGTTAGCTGAACGAAACATTGTTGAGGTCAATTTTGGTGTACTATAAAACAAAAAAAAAAGACTGATGTAGACTAATGATTGACAGTGTGGATTTAAGGATATTCGGATATTCGCAAAACAGAAAAACTCTCAAGCTTTTTGTTTTTCCTCAGTAAGGATACATTCAGGTTTTCTTCAGTTCAATTTGGATTTAGTCAGTTCATAAATCACTGCGGCCACTTTAGCTGAAAAACATTTTGAGAAATATTAAAGATTACTGGGATTAGAATGATTTCATCTTGCTTACGCATTTATTCCTCCACTTAAGAATATTGTGGAGCTGTAGAAGAATTCACTACCTCAGAAGCATAACACTATGTATGTATGTGCAAAATCATGATTTTAGAGGAGAGCTATTTTTGTGCAAATTTTAGGTTACAGTGAATTTCAAAAGCATAACTATAAACTTAAAACCGCACAAGATACGACTTAAAATTCTATTATCTTTTCACTATTTTACTATCATGAAAAAAAAAATGCATCAATGCTTTCAAATAGTTTGAAAGAAAAATAAACCATGCATCATTCAAATAAACTCAATTCATCTAATAAAAGTAAGCAAGAGATCATTTTGTATTATAACTTGACGAAAAAGCCATGGATACTATGGACCAGATAACTCATGCTTATATTGCGGAAAGGTAAATCAGTCGGTGGCCAGTTACTTACTTCTGAAATATTTTAGAGGTAATTGGTATTGCTGCGTATCGTACATTATTTTGACTAATCAAATATCTAATATTTCCATAGATAAGAAAGATAATTGGATAGCAGCGTCCTACCTAACTCGCGATAAGTGATATGTCAGCATTGTAAGGTGAAGTGGATATTCAAGAGAAGGAGTAAGGAGAATTTCAAACGCAAGAAAATAATGTTACTTGTGTCCTGTTAAAAAGGAAGGCAATAGATGCAATGAAGACGAAAAACTACTATGCGATTTTTGGAGGAGAAAATAAAATAAAATATAAATATATATACATATGTATATATACTTATTTTTTACATTAAATATGTAAAGATCTCACAAATCAGCCAACTCAACGGCCCGCCCGATAGCAATATACCGTCTATATTTCCGAACTAAGAATGAGCTGATTCTACCACTCAATACCTTACTTATCCTTAGCTATGCATTTAAAATGCTGTCGGCGCTGTTAATTATGTTCACCCTATTGTACTCTACTCTAGCTACACTACAGATAATTCTGGAACCAGCATATACAACCTGCCATATAATCTGTGACTCTCTTTCGTCTACCCTTAATGCATTTCTCGAAAATTTCTTGGACTTTCAATTTAGTTAAAGTGGGTGTTACACCGGGAGCGTAGCGGTGCGGCATTTTTAAGTTGTCTAGTAAAATTAAATCTATAAGTCACACCAGGAGCGGCGCGTCAAAATAGTTGCCGCGCATCGATTTTGGAGATTAAGGACGTTTGCCAAACGGGCTAAATGATGGCTAAATTCCAGTTTGCATTGGAAATTTAGCCAGCTAATTCCAGGGCTGTGCCAAACCAAAGTGGAATTTAGCCAATTGCTCAGCTGTCACTTTTATTTCAAAAGCAAAGCAATTGTGTGGCATTTAAGATGGATTTGCAGGAAATAAACAAGGAAGTTATGGCCGTAAAATTATTTTCTTGTATTTGTTCATTTTACAAATACTTCTAAAAATCTTTCAAATAAACCGCACTTGTCAAATAATTAGACGAATGTGAAGAAGAAGAATTAGCAAGCTCGAAAATTTACTAAATGGAAAAGTAATAGATTTAGCCAGCATTTAGCCCGTTTGGGAAACGCCCTAGGCAGAAACACATCCAAGCAAGCCTCAGGCCTGGCCTCTCACAGGCTTCCTCTCAGCTCGCCTCAAAGCTTGCCTCAGAGAATTGAAAACAAAATGATACCACCGGACTCGGTACTGTCATTGTAATTTTGATAGTAGGTCTGTTTGATGAAAACCCCGGGTAAACCCCGGTATACACCGGGCTAGACTATCTTGTTTTTTGAAAAACCTGAGCTACCCCGTGCTTACACTGAAAATTTCTCAGGGTAATGGTTTGACAGTTTGTCACTTGCAATTTGTTGTTGATTGGGACATATAAATTACTTCTTGAGCAGAAATAAGCAAAAATTATAAAGAAAAGAAATAGAAAAATAACTAGAGCACATTTTATTTGTATTCACCCATTTTATAAATAATTTTTTACAATTAATTATATTCACGATAACTATCAGAGAAATGTCATTACGTTAGATTTACCCGATGTTTTAAAAACTTGTTCGATGAGTGCACAAAACCCCGGGTAAATTTGGGGAAAATTGTAGGGGAAATTTACACGATGTTTTACACGGTGTTTTCATCGAAGAAACCTATATATCTGTTCACAGAAGTAGGCCTGAGAGAGAAAAATTTCCAACATTGAGCAAAGCGCGCATTACGGCGAGGCCTTGAGGCTAGCTGCTGGCTTGATTTTGTGTTGGAAATTTTAACAACGCCTTGAGGAAGCTTCGAGGGCTGGATGTGTTTCTGCCATTACTGAAAAATACGATTTAGTCACTGTCTCTAGCGACAAAATTTCTTTTTCATTCCAAATAAGTCCACACAATTCGTTAAATGAGGCTATTGGCATTCTAATGTATTCTTAATCGAACCTCATCACTTTTCTCTTTTTGTCTTCAACCAGAGCTACTAATAACAGAATTCCTTCATTGGAACTACAGAACATTTAGTTAAAATCCGCCGCTCTCGGTGTGAACACTCTATTCGTTCACAACGATCTTGCCAGATAGGATTTGTTTGGCGACGATCGTTACACATATAAGTCTTAAACTAATACAAGATCGTTTTCAATGTTGAATCCGTGTTGAAAATTTTTATAATAATTTTTTATTGGAGAACCAAATACCCATTGAGCTAAGGTTATCAAGTCCTTGTATTTCAGTGTGCTTATTTTCCTATCTGTTGAACTCAGAACATGTATGATTCTTGGTAAATTGAGGTTTGCCTCTTGCTTCGGCGTAAATCTTGTAAAAGTTACCTTGCTGAAACGAAGTCTTGTAGAGGAGTATTCCGTTATTTTGTTTTTCTACTTTTAGCCATAAACATTTCGAAATGGGAAAAAATTCTCTGTCAGAATTCTTGCGTCGGTTGCTGAATTCCTTCTCCAACTACTTGAAAATTTTAAGTCTCATGATGATGTGTACGATGATGAATGGATCTTTAGCTCTGCACACTCGTACAAACTGCACCCAGTCGCGCGGGATTTCAATTTGGAAGCTCGAAAGTTTATTTTTTTCTTTCTTTATATTATGGATTGGATTGAGTGTGCTTCCAAATGTGTATGTCCGCAAAGCAGATATTTTTGGTTTATTACCTTGATGTAAATGTTTTTATTCTGTCCAGCACAATTTTATCTGACCAGAGATGGTTAGATGTTCGATTTGTACGTCTTCATTTGTCTGTCCTTCAGGAGTAACTGTTTCGTTAGCAGCTATAGCTCGTAACGCAGTGACCCAATAATTCAAAGCCGATTTTGTAAGGCAAGAAGCTACTTCATTAGCGACACGACCACCTTTCGTCTCACCCCACATCATACAATAAATAGCCCTGGTTTGAAGCAGCGTTAAAGATTGTTTCATTTAATTTCCACATTTTCTCAAGTAAAAAAAATCGCAGTTCGTAAGAAAGGCGTGGGAAGACACTTCTGCATGCCGCATCATTATCATAATATTTCGTCTTCCATTAGGTTGTTTGGCTTTATCCTTATCGACTTTTTTGCGTATCATACCTTAGTGAAACATCATCAAGGTGAGATTTATTTTCGTCTTCGATGCCATGACATTCCGTATCATTAGCATGCGTCAACCTAATCACGTATTGGTCATTTTTGTCGTATGTGTCTCTGTTTGGAGAATGAAACGACAGGTTTCTCGGTACATTGGTGTCTTTGCACTTCTGAATATACAATGAATGCATTTTTGAAATGTCCAGTTCAGGACAGAGAAAATTGCACGAGCTACGATCTCTAGAATAGTGCGATGAGTATGAAGGGAAGGACGAAATGTGGTTTTATCACCACAATAACAGGCTCTGGTGTTTTATTTGACGATGTGTGTTTTCCTCTTTTATCCGGTTCAGTTATGTTTGTGTTTGAAATTTTTTTTCTAAATGCCGTGCTGACAAATTGCTCCGAAATAAAGAAAGTAGCCAAAAATATTTTTCGATACACATATATTTTTTCGCCAATGATAACAACAAGAAATTTTAAGTGTGTTTGACCACTTCGAAGCCAAGGCATCACTTCGCTTTCGGAGTCTCTCCACAGCGTCGACATCAATCGACGAAATTAAGTATTGTCTCCTTTGTTCCCAAGACGACATCATTTTCCAAAATTCGTGGAATTGTGATTGCCTCTCATCTTCTCTAATTTTGGTATAACACTTTAACCTGCACGTATTAGGACAAGGTCTAATAGTTTTCTTTTCTATTATTTGAGGCCGATTTATACTCTACGCTCATAGGTCTTTTCTTTTTTGGTTGTACCCTTTTCCAACCTTGTTGATTACAATCCATTTTCTTCGAATTTCGGTTTATTACGTTTTGATCAGCACATGCAGGATATGGGGCAACGGTAGCTTGACTCGTATTGAGAAAACTGTCTTCTTCTATTGGATCTGGAAGAAGACAAACTTCCACATCATAGCTTTGAGTAAGCGCAATCTCTATATTTAATGCTGGAGCTAGAGAATTAATTCGTTAATTTATTAGATGTGTATCGTGAATAAAACGTTATGCTTACCTTCGTCCTGATTGAGCTTTAGAGTCATGTTAACTCCTCGTAAGATGCGACATTTTTCACATTAATAGTATTATTTCAAATACGCAATTTCTCTCTGCACAGTGTATCACATTACTGAGAAATTGTCTAATAACGGATAGCATTCTATGTCACCATAAAGAACAAACACGTGGCGAAAATCATACAAAGATTTAGATACATACAATAATAGATGTGTTCTTTTGTGTACCTTGTTCTAGAACTCCCATATACTGGAGAGATCAAATTGTTCTGTCGATTGAAGCGAACTAATTGAACTGTTCGCATCATTTATAAATCTTCTATGAAAATGTATGCGGCATTCTTTTGTGTATCTTTTGCTCTGTCCTGTTCTGCGGATACAAAAGAATACAGCTAATATTCCCCTGAGGCCTTACTTTAAAGTCTTAATTGCGAAATTAAGCATATTACGGTAAGTGCATTTACAGTACTCTGCATGTATTCCGAATTTAAAATTGCAATGTACTAAAATTGTAAGTATCCTTATAACGATGTGCTTGCAACATTCAACTGTTAGTTATCGCATTATACAGTTGGCTATCTCTTTCATTTTATTAGATACGGGAATCACAGTGAAAACTTCGAAGCAGAACTATTTACTGATAATTTTGGTATAAGTAACTCAATTTTGCCAAAAATGCAACATACAGTGTTATGCTTCTGAGGTAGCGAATTGTGTGCAATCACACTAATATGCAACAAAAAACTCGCAGAAAACACAATTTTCAAGTCATCAAACAATTAACGATCTCTTGTCCTGCTTTCCTATAAGAAATTACATACTTCAACATCATCGAAGATTATTGCACTTTAGAATTGCCTAGTTTTCCCTCGCGTTTTTCCTGAATTTTCTTCAAATCTAAAGCCATAACCGAAACAGACGCAGCAACAACAGCAACTGCCAGAATGGAGCAGAGTGGAGCACTATAGAATACCCGATTTTCTCTGTTTGCAGTCATCACAGGGTTGTTGCTTGATTGCTTGCACTTGACGATTTCTCCGTGGTCCGGATTGCAGCTAAACGCTTCATCATCGTTGCCCCCTTGAAAATTCACGATTGGGGTGTGCTTTTAAAAGCAAACAAATAAACAAATTAAGAAATTTTGTTGACAATTGAAGCTTGTTTGTGGTCTCATTAAGTAATTTGGTCACGGGAAAAATAAACAGCGAACGCTGAATTTTCACAGCGCTTTACAGGTGAAGAAACATCATATGTGCCTGCCTTCCAATGGAAAATAACTTTCATCATGAGTCAAAAGAAATTCACAGAGAGGTAGAGGATAAGTTGAAACCTTGTTGTGGACGGTGTTGGGGTTTACAAGGGGAATACGTGAAAGCTTAACGAATATTTATAAACTTGTCGTATATATGTACATTGGTCACCTTGACCTCACTGATTCAAAAATCCATTACCCACTGCACCTGGACTTCCACAATAAAATATTTTTCTCTCTGCTATATTTATTTAAGACGTTTTTATTTATTTACGAATTTGTATTCGTTTGTTTTGTTTTTTTCTCTGTGATTGACATTTTTTTTTTTTTGTTATAAAGAAAAGCTGATGTCGGACGTAAACAAATTAAACTCCACTGCGTAGAGAAAACCATGCTTTTCTAGAATCACGACTCACTCAATGGAATAGACAGGACTTTGATTGTTGACTTTAAGTAAATAAAAACTTAATTGAAAATTGTCTTATCCTGGCTGCTGTCAACACTTTAGCTACTCTACTGTGCAATAATGGAATCTATTTTATATTATAGTATAAAAACCAAACGTAGGTCTTGTTTTGTATGCGTGTAATTAACTTATCTATTTATGGAATATATATAAATAAGGACAATATTGTGTTGTTCTGCACACATTTATGAATTCCTTGGAGAAATCCTCAGCTACTCTGTGAAATTTTATTCATAGTTAGCCTATATGTGCCTCATCCTTGGCTAAACCTCTGAGTAAACTATTCTACTTGTCTTATTCGACAGGAATTTTTCCAACTACTTGGAAACTAGCCCATGTTCAGCTAATTCCCAAAATAGGAGAGGGTTGCGATCCCTCAAATTATCGACTAATTGCAATCACTTCGATTGTTTCAAAGGTTTTTGAATCTATAATTAACTCCAAATCAAAGAAGTATCTAGAAACCAATCAACTCATCATTTGGCAATAACTTGTCATATCAACTCACTCGATCACCGCCGCAATGTTGGATGCCTTTCTCTCCTTTATCGCTACATGCATGGCCAATGTTCCGATGAAATATCTGATCTAATCCCTTATAGATTAGTTCCTGCACTCAATACTCGCGCAGCAAACCGGGCACATCTTTTCACCCTACAAAATACTTTGGGCCGTACAGTTAAATTCCGTGATGCCTTTTTATCCTGAACTGTGCGAATGTGGAATAGGCTACCATTTTCTATTTTTCCTTCGGCTTACAATCTGCGAAGGTGACATATGTGCATCAGCACCTCCACCACTTTCGTAATTTCCCCTAATCTTTTCTCTATCTCCTTCCCGTCATGCTGTGCTTTGCATCATAGGGTATCCCCTGAGCTTGGCTTAATAGTATAAAAAAAAGACAGACCTAACCTGTATGCAGAACGCCGAAAACATACACATTTCGCGACATGACTGCAACGTGGAAATATAAAAAAATACTTAACATTCCAAGAAGTAAATTAACTCACTAGCTTCAAGAAAATATTTGTGATCCTACGCAAGATGAGTCAATTCAACCTTTTGGTATCTTCTAGCTTACTTAATTTTTGATTGGGTTTTCTATAAACAAATCTTCACCAATATTTTATTATTATTTACATTCTAAAAGACAACCGTCGTTGTAAATCACACTTGTAAGAACTCGTTCAAATTCATTAATTATCACTTATTTTTCAGGGAAAATGCTCACCTGAAGTCGCAATATTTTAGAATCAATACATCGTGCGTGTGTCATTGATTAAAAGGCACACTTGGGAGATTTTGGGGGATTTTGATCTGCATCTAAAGACAGAATCTGAAGGCTAACAGAATAGTTTGCACATTTTTACATGTCGGACGCAAATGTTTTTTTTAACCCTTTCGGAACTCGCCAGAAACTTGTCGAACTTAAACGCGTATAGAATTTGAAGAAAGTAACGGAATTGGCTCAAATAATTTTTGTACGATAAAACAGATATGTGGCGTCCAATGGAAATTAAAATTTTTTTACACTTTAATTGTTTTTAATATGAAAATGAAATCTGAGAATGCTGAAATTTGGTATATGTAATCTTCTTATGATCCCACTTATAGAAAAAAATTAAAAACTGCACTAACTGTTATTTCGTAGAACGAAATTTCCAAGAAATAAATGTTACGGAATATAGAAGAAAGACGGCGTTGAATGTAATGTAATGACAGATAAAACGTAGTATGCTACGATAATTATAGTCGGATCGTGCTGTAGTGAAAAGAACTATTCTTAAAACAAATAGGGGTTGTAATTGACCCTCCTAGTTTAGCCCTCCTTGGTAATTTCGGTACTAAAAACTTTGATTTCAAATAAATTAGATAATTTTGCCATTTTTATCTCTAGTACTCCCCACCGCCCTGGGCCCGCTCTTTAAATTTAAACCTAATTTTTACCACTAATGCATACGAAAGAAATAACGACCAAAATATATGCAAAATGAAGGAAGGGGGTGTATATGACCCAAGTGCCAAAAAAGCATTTTTTAACGGTAAAAACGTCCGGATCAAAAAATTACTTACCCACTCCATTACACTCCTCTTCCCCTTTAATTTGATACCCCACACGCCCGGGTTGTACAGACCCTATGGGGGTGTGGTATTATCCCTCCACTCAGCAACACATCCAACAAAATTTTTCACGTATATTTTTCTCCCGAACAGCGCAAATCCATCTAAAAAACCGCATTACTCTGCTCACCTCCACGGAAAGTTATGTACATAGAAATGCACGAAAAATTGACCGTCCATAGCGGAATGTTGCTTCTACTTTTGCTCCGGTCCTACAAAGCGTTTCTGCATTGGTCTATTCCGTACCGTCGATTTTATATTCGACAAAAGCGTTGCATATTTTTGTTCTACGTGTCCAGTCTTTGTATGTTATTAGTTTGTCTATGGTAATGTCTTTTTTATTATTGCATTTCTTAATTAATTCACAAATATTATTGGGTGTACAAATGGAAAACCGCCGCCCAATAGATGGCGCCAGCAGTAGATTCTGGTTGAAAATTGCGGATCAGAAATGTCACACGTTAAGTTTTGGCATCTGTCAACAATTCTGGTCGTTAGGTTGGCATCATATCCTTTTTTGTGCGCGAATATATCAAAGTTTTAGCCAAATTAACATCATTTGCGGAATGTTTTTCTTTTTGCCTTCAAATCAAAAAAAATATGCGGCTGAGGCGGGTCGAATGATTGTATAAACTAATAGTGAGGCTGCTATTAGTGAAAGAACGAGTTGCGAATGGTTTCAACACTACAAAATGGGCAATTTCGGTGTGGAAGACAAAGAGCGTCCCGAGCCCGTCAAAAAGTTTGAAGATGCAGAATTAGAGGCATTACTAGACGAAGATTCATGTCAAACGAGTTGAAGTCAAGAAACGTCGAAAGACGTTTTTTCACATGGCAACAGCTGCTCCAACGACAAAAAAGGAAGGGGTTTTTGCATTGCGTTGTCACCGGCAATGAGAAGTCGATCCATTACAATAATCCAAAACAAAAAAAAACGTGGGGATACTGCGGCCATGTATCAACATCGACGGCCCAGGCAAATATCCATGGCTCGGAAATCATACTGTGTATTTGTTGGGGGCCCAGCCCGTCGTGGTGTATTATGAGCTACTGCAACCGGATGAAACCATACAGGAGCTCGCCACCGAACACAATTAATATGTTTGAGAAGAAAGTTGAAGGAAAAATGGCCGGATAATGAACAAAAACACGACAAGGTGATTTTGCTGCATAACAACGTTTGGCCACAAGTTACTCTTGTTCAGGCTGTGAAAACCTACCTGGGAACACTGAATTGGGACATCGTACCCAACCCGCCGTATTCTCCAGATATCGCCTCTTCCGACTACCACCTATTCCGATCGATAACGCATGGCCTAGCTGAGCAGCTCTTCCGTTCTTTTTTTAAAAGGCAGGGGCGAGAGATGCCAAGCACGGAGGCCAGAGCGGCCATTTGTACTACTTCCGTGCTTACGAAGAAACCAAAAATTGGATCGACTCAAAAGACCAGATGTTTTTCAACGCGGAATCCGTATGCTACCAGAAAGATAGGAACAAATTGTGGCTAGAAATGGATAAAATTTTGAAGAATAATTATGTAATCATTTTCCCACAATAAAGGCTCAATTAAAACAAAATGGGCGGTTTCCATTTATACTCCGAATACTTTAATTACATTTTAAATCTGCAAGGTACCACCGCTATATTTGGTGTATAATATTGTACATCAGGAATTGATTGATTAATGTTTTTAACACTGTCAACAAAGTAAGAGTTAAGTCTATCTGCAATTTCTAGAGTAGTATATATACTATATATACACTCTTGAGCATTTTCCACACGCCTTTTCGATCTCCAGACCATGCTTCAATTTGATAATAACAATCTAAACCTCTTTTCAATCCATCCATCCAGATAGGATTAAGCCTCAAAACTAATTGGCTTAAACAAACCTGTATACGAGATGAAAGCATGCAATATTGGAGACTTTTGGGGAATATGTAATCGCGGTTATTCAAAAAGCAATAAAAGAACTATGCACAAAAACTCCTTTTTCAGAGTCTGATAATTATCTCGAAACGTTCTAGTTGAGAAAATTCAAGTAAACAGCAATAAGGAAAACGAAAAACAAAAATTTCATGTACAAAGGAGCGAAGGAATGTAACGGATGAGGAATCAGAATATAAAAGGTTTATTAAAAAAAAATCCAGTAGGATGCACCATTCAATTTCTTTATAAATTGTGATCCCTTTCATAAATTTCGGACTTGATTTAGTTATTTAAATTCTTTTGCAGAGTTCCGCTTCAAATCTCTTCAATTTAGTTTTAACTCCATTTTTAGTTTCCTTTTACATTTTGCGTCCGAATTAACTTTTGAATCCCATATATATATTTGTTTATTTTTTTTTTAACTTCTTAATAAATTTCGTGGTTTAATTTCCTTAGTGGAAAAACCACGTAGCAGTAGAACTCTTAATCATTTCAGGTGATGTGTTCCATGCTAAATAGTTGTCATTACATCAGTTGAGCTATTACAGAGCAGAACATACATTGCAAAAGTCATTACGAGGAAGATCTGATGAAACTGGACATCCCGCTGGAAATCTTATTCATCGAGGAATCAAGTATTTTTACGTTAAGTTAGGTTTCTTACAAAATAAAGTGTAACATTTTCGCTGTAACAAGAATAAGATTCCAATTGGTCTAGGACCTAGATGAATGCCCGTATTTAATTTCGTATAGTCACCCATCTGTGCAAGTTTGATTTTTGAAGTGGTTTTTCGCATATATTTCTAGAACGGTTCGTCGGACAGTAAATCGGATTAAAACCAATTTCATAGGATATTATATTCTGAAGAGCTTTTCAATACAGTAAAATCGTCTACGATTGATCGTTTTCATAGTATGCATAGTAAAAACCCAACTTTGTATGGCAACACCAAGAAGAGATTGCCCGATTTAGTAAGTTTTTGAAATTATATTTACTGATTGACCAGTCGTTGGAAATACCATGAGGTTCTTTTTACATATAATGAGGTCTTAACAGTGACCGCATACCGTGTACTTTTTAAGATAGTGTGTTAGTGAAAAACTAGCATATTTTTTTAATTACTGTGTAACTCGGAAGCGGCTTAAGTTTTACTGTGATTTTAAAATACTTGGAGATTCTACAATATTGTCTTCATTCTAGAAAGACTAGATACCTTGCTAGACACTGAATTAAAAACCCGTGCACCCGTAGTATTCGTATTTTAACTTGGTGTACACTTGAAATAGAGAGCTCTTAGTAAATATGTCTCTTCTTGTTGAAAATGTTCATGCAATGATACGTGAGAAAATTTTCTGCGATATAGAAATAGATACACTTCTCTCCTAAGGAAGCCTTTAATAAACTTAAAGATGTCCACAAACTACATATAAAGTCAATCAGGATAACATATAAAAAAACATTCTCTACAAATATGCTCTAAGCTATCAGCTTACAAGTGAATCCATGAATGGTGGATATTGGGAAGCTCTAAACGAGCAATTATCTATCAGTGCAGCAGTGTAGCTCTGTACGAAATATAAACAAGCCATATTATGAAACAGCATACGATAAAAGCTGAGGGATTGCTTAGAAGCTGTTTGTTTCTTCGCTACTCTTGGAAAATTATAGAAAATCTTAAAAAAAAAAAAACTTCTTGACTAGTTAAACGAAGAAAATAGTTATCCTTGTTTCCGAAAAGCTCTTATAAAAAATAACTACCCAAACCGACATTCTTCTGAATTGGGCAGTTAGTTGTTGTCTAAGGCTAACCCCATCAATGACCGAATCAGTCAAAATTAAACGGAGAAGAGCGTTTCCGACTTTTGAACTCTCTAAGCTGGGTAACCTCACCATCGGACTAAAAAGAACGGTAATTATTTACGTTGTATTTTGGACTTCAAACTGAATTGCAGATTAAACATAACGGTTAACGGGTTAAAACACATTCATGGCTTTTTATGCCGGCTAGAAAAAGCTTGGCTTGGAAATTGACATCCAAGAGAAAATTACTTGGAATAGTCATGATAACTTCAGGCTGGTCCTGCCCAGATTCAAGACACATTTTGGAAGTAGAAATATTTGCCAAGTTGTCGCAAGCCTCTGGAACACTCTACCAAGCCAGATCAGGTCAGCTGGCTCGACCAAGAGATTCAAAGAGCTAGCGATTATAATAATAATACGCCATCTGTAAAACACGAACCTGTATCCGCATTGGCGTAACTAGGTAGGGGCCAGGTTGAGCCCCCCCCCCCTTCCCCCGAATAACTATGGACTGCAGCAACCTCTAGGAAATAATAAAATTCCTAAAAAAAATATACGTCAATTCGTACAATCCCTGGCATAAATAAATTGAATCCGTTTGGATCGGAATCAAAAAGGCTTATCCTTAAGAAAATCTATTGAACAAATTTTTAAATTTTTAAAAACTGTTCTGACACTGAATTTTTACAATGGTGTGAGAAGCTGTATTCAGTAGGAGAAACTTTGATATCAATTAAATTTCGTAAAATTTTCCTCCGATTCTACATAAGAGACTTTTAAAAGATCTCTTAACCTCTTAAATTTGTGGCGACGCATTCGTTTCAGACCGTACATCCGATAGTTGCTAAAACCGCTGTAAAGAAATAAAATATAAAAAAGTACTTTGAAACATTTTGGTTGATGACAGAAGGGAGATTAGTTAGGTAGGCGATTAAATAAAAATATTGTAAAAAAACAAAAACGTAATTAGTCTTAGAAAGTATTTCATGAGAGACAGATAAAAGGAAAAGAAAAATAAATAACTTGTAAATTATATATAAAAAAAAAACGACTTATTAAGAAGAATAAATATAACAAGCAAGGAAAAATCAACCCCTTTGTATAATGAGAATGGATGTTTTCTTTGGTATGAATTTTAAGGAATAGATAAACTTTTCCTTCCAGAGTTCGCACTCCAGTAAGTCAGCGTCGACAGGACCGCCTTACTTGCACATCAAATATCGAGACGACTCAGTGACAGGGAAGTACCTTCTGCAGACGGGACGTACTTAATTCAGACGACGCTGGCACTAAATGCGCCATACCTTGCTCCGCTACTAGAAGACGTCTCTTACTGTAGTAACCTGATAATCTGATGTCTGACATTATCACTGAAGACATTCTGTGGTATTAAATCCTTCGATTTCCATCGAGTCGACATAGCTCCGATTTGGTCTACGTATGTAACTCCATTGGTGGGGTACGAGCCAACCATTCCAGGTGCCTAAGCAGATCAGTTCTGCCGAAGATATTCGAAGTCATTAGCCGTGCTATAGTTTCGACTAGAACTATCAAGTCAAGAACAACTTTCCAGTTCTCAATCGAAGTCATTAGCCGTGCTCTAATTTCGACTAGAACTATCAAGTCAAGAACAACTTTCCTGTTCTCTATCGAAGTCATTAGCCGTGCTCTAGTGACTAGAACTTTCAAGTCAAGAACAACTTTCCAGTTCTCTATCGAAGTCATTAGCTGTGCTCTACTTTCGGCCAGAGCTACTAACTCTAGGACGATCCTTCAGTTCTCTGACGAAGATATTAGCTACGCTGCTGCTTCAGGCCGCTTAGGGCTTGCGGCATAATTAAGATATATTTTAAAACTTCCCAAAAATTTACGAAGAGATTTTAGCAGAATTAATATTACACCTAAATTTTTTTTGAGAAACTGAAATTTTAAGAGGTTTTGGAGAATCTTAAAACTCCCTCCTTTCTTTTATTTTGTTATTCTTTGGCTGCCAGCATTGCAGTAGAGGCTACACGTGCAAGAAGTATGGCAGCGCAACTTGCATGCAAGCTGTACTATTACGTGTAACCCCTGGGCAAAGAATAACTAAATAAAAAAAAAACACAGAAGAGTGTTCCGATTGTTTTCCATTTAAATGTACACGGCGAGAAAAGGAAGGAAGGAAGAGAAAAAATAAAAAAAAATCAAACCCTCTTTGAACATTTTACGAATAAGACATAAAATGTGAAAGCGAAGATTACATGCAACGAAATGGAATGGCAATTTATTTATTTTCGTAAATAATAGAGAATGGGTGGAGTTTTCCCAATGTTTTTCGTAAACAAGATATAATGGGCGGAGTTGTCCCAATGTTTTTCGCAGGAATTCTAATGTTTGTTGGTGTAATCCCATGATATTTGAACAGTACGTTTTTCTGTTTACATTCGTTTTGCTATGAAGAGAATAAGTGGGAGAACTCATGCTGGATTCTCTGATATTTTCGGGAAAAATGAGAATTTTATTTGAGAGGAACTTTACATCTCCTTTCAGCATGTGGACCAAAGCGAAATTTATCTTTTTCTTTAAAATGGGAGGTAGTCTGACCTGATGTACATTATTATGAATAGTTTGATAGGATTTTGAGGGATTCAATAAGATTTTGTCGTTCGGGTAATCCTACTTTCTCTCGATTTTTGTTTTTAGCTCGTTGTCTCGGTTGCACTACAATAGTGTATAGCCAAGTTCTTGTCCCCGATTCGTGCAAAAGACGAAAGTATATGATATTACTTGTTTCATTCTAAAAAACACGAAAAATTTCCTATTTTGTTCGCCTCTGTCTCTACTTATACTTATTTATACTTTGCCCCGGGTTAGAAACAAAACAATTTCTGCGACTTTCACGATAAGAGATTTAAGTGTACTTCGGTGAGGAGCTCTGCTAAGAAATATTTGCAAATCTCTTAAAAAAAATCTCCACAAAAGTTAAGAGATCAGCTGTCGTCTGACACCTTTAACTCTTTACGCAGAATACCAATTTCTGCTAAAGGGCTTTGACAGCCCAGTTAAGAAGACAAGAGCTCTTATCTCTTACGTAGAATCAGGGGGTTTGTTTAATTTTTCTGAAAAATGCTTTTTTAAGCATTTTCGCTTCCGATCCCAACGGATTCAAGACGGATTATCTTTTTAATTTTATTTAGTGCGAAATTAAAAAAAAATCAATAATATTCTTATTACGTTTCATCATGAAATAAAATTATATTGGCCTCGCCTCGCGGCGAAGATTTTCAACATGAGTTTTTAAAAGATGCAACACAAACCAAGCAAGGCGCGCTTTGCTCAATGTTGAAAATTTGTCTCTCTCAGGCCTACTTCTGTCAACAGATATACTATCAAAATTACAATGACAGCACCGAACCCGGTGGTATCATTTTGTTTGCAATTCCCTGAGGCAAGCCTTGAGGCGAGCTGCGAGGAAGCCTGAGTGAGGCCAGGCCTCAGGCTTGCTTGGATGTGTTTCTGCCTTTTGGAAATTTATAATTCGGGAAATCGAGAAATTCGCATAAAAACATGAAATTTGTCTAGAAACTACTCGATTTTCGAAAAGCAGAAGGCAACCGGAGAGAGAAAAGGACTTCATGATAAAGTCCACTGTAGTTAAAAGTAATTTAGTGGACTTGCTATCAGATAAAAGGCCTTCCAAATATTGGAAGATACATAATTACAACCAAGTCATGGACAACATTATCAAAAATTGGCTGAAACAAAAATAATAAAGAACATATTCCAAAACAAGAACATTGTAATAAATTTGGAAAGACTGAAACAGAAATTTATACAACTTGCTGCGAGCTCCTCTCAGCCGGCTATGAACAAGAGAGAGCTTTCCGTATGTGTCGAGTTAAGGGCAACTATGCTTCAGGAGAGGTTTTCGAATATGGCACTCCTAAATATTGAAAACGAAATATTTAAAAGCAAAGTAACAGCGCAACTGGTGCTAAAGAGATTTGCAGAAAGAATCAGTAAGCTAAAGCTTATATAGAGTTTAAGTATAGGTATCTCCTCATGTTATAAAACGTGTATCTAACTTTATTTTTTGAAACGCATGCAGATGGTATAAATGACCTGTTAAATATTTAATCACATTGGTACTGAAGTATAAACTAGTACCAGTACCAGGACCTGAACTTAAAAAATTGTTAAGTACAATTACAAGTTCCGGTACTGGTACTCAGAAAAATGTCAAGTACAAGTCCAGGCACTGGTACTCACAAGTCCCATATATAAGCTTAAGTACCCTATAAGTGCCTTCTAGAAATTCTAGGACTAGCTATCCAAAAATTAATTGAATGCTGATGACTTATACTAACTGATAAGTGATATACCATACTCTGTACCGGGTGCTAACTAATATTCAAATAGAATTACAATAAAAAATGGGAAACAATTGAAAACTACTCGTTGTTCCTCTGGCCTCTAACATCAGAACCTCCACAAAGGCTGCCCAATCTCTTATAAAAATCGCCCCATATGCACACTGCAGTGGATTAAAAGTTCTGAGTTGATCTAGTCTTTTTTTGTTACTTGGGAGCTGGTTTCACGTATGAAGATTATGTAAAAAAGTAGTGTCTGTGACTTGTAAAGTGACATACTATCGTGTAAAAAAATTCCGGTCAATAGATTGGAATAATTCTCAAACAAAGTGTTTGTTAAGACCTGTTACGAAAGTTGGGGACATGTGCTCTGCCCCAAAGACTAAAATCCTAGTTACGCCAATGTGTATCCCAGCCATCCGGCCTACCCAATTTGATGTCTCATATTTAAATATGTTAAGTGAATTAGGGCATTTATAGTAGTAACTTATGCGAGGTTAACGTATATTGTGATGTAATTACGCATAAAAAAAATACAAACGATTAACAAATCAATTAAAAACTCAAGAATGCACATTCAGCATTCTTGCAATAATAAATTGACCTGAAATCATTCCTCAATCAAATTAATCACAATAATGCTAATGCATTATAAGCAACACATTCACCGAAATGCACGTCACACTCGAATAGCATGTGACTGCACTTGTTTACATGTTTTGCAATATGTTTAACACAGGTCACGCGAGTTTCATCACACACGTAACAAATACTAAGCACATAAGTGCAAACAAATAATTTTTGTTTAACATGCCCCAAATCACGGGCATGTACACAAATCATTATGTACTAATAATAATTAAGTTTAGGCTAGCAAATTCACGTTTGTATAGATAAGCGAGCGATACTCCAATAAAGTGGAATTAGTAGATTGGCGATCAAGCAGGCACTGTGTCTTTTATTAACAGGGCATCTGCTAGTTCTAGCTACGCCCAATATAACAGGGGATCTGCTTTTATAAAGCTTCCCCACTAGGAGATCTGCTTCTTAAGCTTCTCCACTTCTCATAGGAGATCTACTGCATAGCTGTTCATAATTCTTGCAATAACTTCGACATTATAACTTGGCGACCGTGATAACATCTACTGCATGGCGATGCACACATAAACATATATCGTATTACAAAACAAGCTTATAACAATATCTTTATATCTTATATCGACATTTATGTTCATGTTCGTTCCTTATTCAATGTATCTTCTGACACAACTATAAAATTTTATTCTATATATGCTATCGGTTACTCACACCATTTGCTTTGTATTCAATATAATTAAAAATGTAAATCTATGTAACATAATAATAATACCCAACCTTCTAGATCGTGGCTATGTGACCAGGGTAGTAAATAAATGAATTTTGTTCTATTCTATGGACCACGGGGATTACAAGGCTATTGTAAACTAGAATTACATCCCTATTGTACAACCAATCCTCATTATATGGAATCTAAGTGAAGCGCTATGGAAAAATCTAAAAAATATTACCAAGGAGCTACTCATTTGGGTATATAACCAGAACACTATTTGCTATGGTGCAACCGCGGCAATGACCTGCAAATATATGCCTAGAAAAGAATCCTTAGAATTAAAGCCAGACTGCTGGGTAAATGCAGACTAGAATTAGAACAAATTCAAATTCAAAAAGCGCTTATGAAAGAGCTTCAGCTTGCGCTACGTTACAACGTTCGGTACATGGAGTGAGTGAAAGATAGTGTTAAGGTCGTAGTGCAGCACGCTACAGCAACATGCTGCACGTACTCCACTGACGAATGCAGTGCTCATTGTGCCACAGGGCGGATTTGCTGACATTTGGTAACACGACCACACTACTAAACCCTGGCGGTGTTCGAACAGGTGAGATTTGCCGGAAATAGTTACGCCGTTACGAGTTCAAGGTAAATCATACTATAAATGTACGTAATTATATCTCCTCCGATTACCCCAGGGATGTAGGTAAAAGAATTTTTCTAAAAGAACCCGAAGACTTACTGGACGGGGCAACTTGGAGAAGATCCAAGGAGATTCATTTGTGTGAACGGCTCCTGTGCTTAGCATACTTATCTAAACTTGATTACAAGAGCACTTTTGCACTATATTGCATGGCACCGGCCCCACGCAGTCTCCACTACTTTTCGGGGACACTTCTCTACAACTACGCTCATACCCTCTGTCCCACCCAGTGTTGAAGCGCTCATCCTAAATTTAATCGACATCCACCGGAACATTGCTGCCGCGATGTATCCTTGCCGGACTTGCTGAAGAATAATAGTCGTGCTACCATCAACTGGACATAAGCACTAGTGACCATAGCATATAGTTAGTAGGCTAGAACAACGTTTCTTTACTTTCACAAAAGTAAGAATTTATCGCTTGTTCGTAGGCGACATAGATTCGTTAGTTAGAACAAGCATTGAGTTATATTGCTTCATTGAATGTACTGCATTACATAATTAAAACAAATTATGAAATTTGTATCGTTCATAAATTCTTATATTGCTTCATTGAATTTAACGCTTCCATATGTAAGTCGAGTTGAGAGATATACGTCATTGAATTTATTGCAGTACATATGTAAGTCTAGAGATTATTTTTGCTCATATACTTGAGACATGGATTCCGTAATTATTACGTCAAATTCCACTACTCTTATGGTACAAAAGTTATAAAGTTATAGCACCTTAAGTGGCTCTTAAGGTTAGTATGTTCTTTTATGTTATAAGTCGATGTATGGAATCGATGATCGCATCTAGGTAGGCTAAAGATAAGTAAGTCTATTATGGTAGGCGGTAGCAAAATTGCATTAATCGTTTCATTTTGTTCCAGAGCGTTTTTTGAAACTAGCTGTATAATAGTCACTTATAAGGACAACAATTTTATGTGATTAATACTCGCCAGTTGGTATAATAAGAAGTTTTGTAACGTAATGAAATTGTAAGGCTATATTCTTTCTCCTTCACTCTCCCGGAGCCCTTCTCCGTGACAATGGTCAAATAGGTCCGCTCCTTCATTCATTTACAGGTCTTCATAGAGCATGGCAAACTTCTGCCCGCAATGTCCCAGGGTGGATGGGGCGATGGCATCGCGGATCATTCATCTTTATCCTCACATTAAGGTAAAGGTAAGTGGTGTAAGGGTCCTTTCTGGACCGGATTGAGTGCTTGGTTTTTTTTTTTTTTGTGACAAGACACGAATTTAATTTTGTGTATGGACTGACAGCGGCAGGTTTGGTCTACCCACCCTTCAACTATCCCGCACTGGCCGAGGTGCTAGCGTGTCGCCCTGTGCTAACGCTGCTCAAAGAGTGAGTTGTCGGCTCATGATGACAAAATGGACTTCATGTGCAATAGTAGGGATTATTGATTGAATACAAAATTGCTTAGCAAACTAACAAAGGATCAATGAACAGACTCATTGCGGCAGAAAGTTATATTGCTACTATAGATTAAGATAAGGAATTTAAAAATATAGAGAGCATAAAGTAAAGCCGAAGGAAAAATAAAGAAAATTCTAATTAACATAAGACTGCACAGGCAAAGAAAACTGCACAGCATTGACATACAGTACGTTTACATGAATACTTGAAGTGTACTTCCAGTGGAGATCAAGCAATCTAAATGTCATGTAATTGACTTCAAGTATACTTCAGTCAAGTAAATCACAAAATTTTCATCGGTTTACTTGAAAATATTCATGTAAACACAACTGCAGTACTTGAACATTTTTCATGTCTGCGAGTTATGAAAATGGTAAAGAGAAACAAAAAGAAGATTATTGTGGACAATTCTAGTATGCTTACGGACTAGTGTGTAATATTGCAAAATAAGTGGATAAGCCCGGCACGTGGGCAACCCAAGGTACATAGTAGGTGTCAAAGTAGGACTACAACAATAAAATCTAATTGCTAAAAAAAAAAAAAAAACTAACAGCTAAGAATGATTAAACACTAAAACGCTGAAAGTGCTACAGTGTTACTGAGTGAGATGGGGAATAGTGCAAGCATAGCTACAGAGTGGAAGTTAGTGGTTGGGTTTGGACCAGAGAGGTATAAGTTAGATGAGGCTGGGTAGCATATACTGTTAAGAGGGCCAGAGATGTTTCAATTAGTTGACCAATTGTTAATCTATCTATCAACCAACCCATACACATTTCAAATTGGTATCAACTTGAGAATTGTTACCGTTTTTTCTAAAGAATGAGTTAATATGGTTCAGAGAACAAATTTTGTTTATTATTCTGGGAGGAATTGTAATTATCAGTTATTCAATCATCGCACATACACAGTGATAAGTTGACGTCAACCACAAGTTTTTGTGCGAGCCCATCAACTTACCAATTTGCAGTTTACACAGTCCACATACACGTCTCAATTTATCCCATCAACTTTAAATTGTAGAAAAGTTGATCAACTAATTGAAGCGTGTATGGGCCACTTTAGTGAGAGTTTAAGCCGATCACCAAATTATCTGATAGCATAACAGCTGGAGCAACGGTTAACAATGAGGACTAACTGCTACATAATGGGAAGTAGATGCATATAGGCAGAGTAAGTCAAATAGAAGCAATTGCGTTAGGCCAAGCAATAGCGGTAAGGATTTAACAATAAAATTGAAGGATTAAAAGGTTAAAAGCCAAAGAAGCAGATTATGAGCTAATATTAGACCAGTGTAAGAGATAACATTAAGGGTCCATGAGATGGAGCAGAGCTAATTGTTTGAACTGCTTATATGGACGAGTCCTCCTTATGGATTCTGGAAGGGAATTCCAAAGGCAGAGTCCCCGCCCAAATATAATGCCATTCGACCCAAACCTAGTGAGTCCTCTGAAGGGCCAGTATAGAATTACCGAGATTGGGAACTGGCATGGAAAAAATCCATCCTAAAGCCTAAATATGACGAGAAGACATAACATAGCTAAATAACCGGTCTACGTACCCACCGTGTAAGGGCATGGCCTTGGTCAATAAAGCATTTTTGTGTTGTATTGTAAAACATCTGCATGGAAACCTATTTAAACGGAACGGAAATTTTCAAATACAGAAACTCTGTAGAAAGAACTCAATCCGTTTAACAATTTTTTAATGCCTAAAAAGACAATTCAATGAAATTTAAAAAGAATCTAAGAACGAATTACTATTTATTTATTTTTATTTATTACTATTAGAATCATACATCTCTTTTAGGTATAGAATGATAATAATTGAAATGCTTGAAAGTAATTTACCTGCTTGTTGGCGGACGTAAGCTTGAATCCAAAACTTAAATTTGATGGCAATATACTACTGCTGACTTATATTCACAAATGCAAGTAAATTGATTCATTGTCGTTTTAAGATCAAGCATAAAAATAGCGCATAGATAGATCCAAAAGAAAAAAGGCAGCCTTCGCATTTCATATTTAAAAAATCACAAGTTCTCCATATTTTTGCTTAATATTCGACATCAGGTTTGTGTATCCGCATTTATTTTTATTACAATTTACATATTTCATCTGAAACTATATAAACAAACAAGCTACAGTTAAATAAACTTTAATGAGAACTCAAAGAAACAACAAATTTTGTGGATATTATCTGAATTCAATATTCCCATTCCGTTCGTTAAATTGAAAACAACAAGTCAGAAAGCTGAATCCACGACGGAGTATTGAAAC
The DNA here is from genome assembly GCA_963930735.1 of Dioctria linearis. Lineage (NCBI taxonomy): Eukaryota > Metazoa > Arthropoda > Insecta > Diptera > Asilidae > Dioctria > Dioctria linearis. Next base: position 182,253,461 of record OZ005744.1, read on the forward strand.
GGTGGCGTGAGTGTCGAAAAAAACATGGCAGATGGAGATAGTATTGGAGTTTCGCGACATGTAGTGAGTGGCGCGAATGTCGCAAAGATGCTTGGCACCGCTAAATGGATCAGAACCGCAATATGTACCTTATTGTAAAAAATTTAGGATAAAATTAATTGCAATATAATCGTAGTCTACGCAATTATTTCTACATTTTTCAGCTTTTTGGTGCCAAATATTAGACGAATTTCAGTACAGAAATAGTAAATTGTAATTCGCATCAGAATCAAAAACAAATTCAACATTAAAGGAACTTCCTTTGTTAACAGCACCATCTCTATGAATTTTTGTAGCACTATCTGACACATAAAATTTGAATTTGAAACTGTATCGGAATTGGAATGAAAGAAAATATATAGTACAATAAAAACATGGTAGAAACGCGTCACTTCCCACACTCGTTATTTGGCAGCCGCCCTCCGGGGCGTAGGAAAGCAAAAAAGCTCCCCACGCAAACTGTAGCCAATAGATTTTTCAGATTTTTCTACAGAAACCGTTTCCCCAAACCAATGCACAGTATATATATTCCCCAAGTGTTCCGAGCCGCCCTCCGGCGGGCCGTAGAAAAAGGTTTTTTTTTTGCATACCCAGCGGAGAAAAGCAATTTCATAGAATATCTGGGTTTTAGGTTTTTTTTAGGTATCAATAGAAAAATGAAAAATTATAAGAAAAGTTTCGGTATTCGGTAAGTTGGTTGTCGTTTTTTTTCAATTCAAAATCAGGTACGCGCATTGAAAGCAACAATTGTGAAGTGTGAGAAGGTGTTTTTCTGAGTTTCTAATTTTAATATCATTTGATTTGAAATTTGAAAGCAATTTAGAATAAAAAGTTTTTGTGAAGTGTGAGAAGAACAACAATTTAATTTATAATTTTGTTTGGTTTCTACGAATAATTTTGATTTTTCATTTGAAATTTGAAAGCAACAATACTTAGAATAAAAATAGAAGTGTAAGAACGTGGTATAAGGATAAGGTATAAGTTTTCTTATTCGTTTCTTTCTTGAATTTTCTACGAATTATCATATTTGAACCAACAATTTATTTAGCTTTCTTGAGTTTGTTTGAATTTTAAACAATATATAAATAGTATTGATATCCGACAGCATGACATATTGTTGCTGTTATAAAAACTGTCCGCAAAAATTTAGTAGGGGGGGAATATCAAATTATCTTTTTTCAAGTTCTCAAACGATTATCGTAGAAATGTTTGGCTACACCATAGTGGACAACCATTGGGTAAGACGTCGAAAAGGTTCTGTAAAAAATTATTTTTACGAAAAGGACGTTATAGAACATGCGAGAAGAAGCACTTTAAATAAAGCGGCCTTACCAAAGCCATTTAGTTCAGGAGAATGTTCCTGCTCAGAGGCAAGCATGGACGAAGTCTGCTTAGCAATGCTGGGTACCACTAATTGCACACATCTAGTTAAAAATACCCAGCTAGCTGTGAATAAAACGGGGGGGGGGGAATCCTAAAACATTTCGTAGCAGGAAATATAAAATTTTAGATCAGTATCGTTTTCCTGATGAGGCACCTATTTGCAGTTCCCCAGCAAATCTTTTGTACGTTCACAGCTTGTGCATAAAGATACGACTAAGTGGACAATTAGAGAAACAAACTTAGCGTTAAAATTTTATAACGATTCCCCAGAATTCTATAAAGATAAGCTGAATTTGGGATTTTTATTGCCCCCGACATCCACCATTCTTAAATGGCATCATTCGATGGTGAGATTGGACACAGGTATTTCTAACATTGTTTTAAAACTACTGAAACAGAAAATTTCTGAGTTGGCAGAAATAGATAGACGGTGTGTTCTAATTTTCGATGAAATGATGACAAAACCGGAGTTGGAATTGAATAATGACGTCATATATGGACTAACAGATTTAGGTCCATTAGGTCGCAAGAACAGCTTAGCTTCCAGTATCCTCGTGCTGATGGTACGAGGACTGAATAAAAACTATAGTCAAGCTGTAGGCTATGTTACGGGTAACGTTTGCGGTGAGGATTTAGCGTTAATTTTAAAAGATGCGATTTCCAAACTGCTGGAAACTATGGTTTGGATATAAAAGCAATAACTTACGACCAGGGAGGTAACAATAGAAAGTGCTATCGGCTTTTAGGGGGCACGCGTGAAATGACATTAAAATATATGCGTCTTATGATATACCTCATCTCTTCAAGAGCGTTAGAAATAATTTGTATCATAGTAATATTATTTCTAACGGAAGGGAAATATCTTGGGATATAATTCGCAAGGTTTACGATATGGATAGTGGGAACATTAGACCAATGCATCGGCTTACCGATACACATATTGATCCCGAATATTTTCACCAAGTACCTGTTGAGCTTGCGACCCAGATATTTAGCCACTCGATTGCTTCCGCGATTTTGGCAGCTGTAAGTTTGGATAGTTTCCCGGAATCTGCCGAAAAATTACGTGCAAGTAATACGGCAGAGTTCATTGCGAACATGAATACACTGTTTGACCACCTAAATAAGAATCCTGAAAGAAATGCTCTATCGCAGAGAAACAGTAATACGATCGAAAATCTTTCTTCAGCAAAGATATGGATTGATACATGGGTTCATACGGGAAGAATGAAGCGTCCATACTGCTTCGATGGATTAATACAAACCATAAATGTGGTACGTATGCTATGAGATGATTTAAAAGAGAAGCAGGCCTTCTTAATGACTTCTCGGTTAAATCAACACCCTCTCGAAAGCTTATTTTTAAAGATTAGAGAATTCAGTACGAATGAGCAGAACCCATCTGCATATGTATCATACAAGAATTTAAAAGAAATTCTGTTGAATTCCAATGATTCTAATGTATTACCGTCGGAGTGCTCTAGTCATAATATACCAACAAATTTGATCAACTTCAATTCAGAGTTCATCAATATCTTAGTAGAGGATGTTGAAACTGTGGAGAAACCCATTGTGAAGATAGTGAAGCAGTTGCAGGGTATATCTCTGAAGATGATAATGAAATTTTTGATGATTTGGAAACATGCACTCCTAAAGAAAAATGTACTTCTTCGAAGACTTACTACTTTGGACATCTTGCAAAAATGGTTGTAAGACGAACAAAGTTTGAGTTCTGTCGAAAACACATGATTGATGACGACCCTGGTCATAACGAAAATCATGCGTTGACAGAGAAGAAAAGGCTCGGATCAAAATTTAATACAATCCCGACAATTAAATTTCAAATGGATTGTAACAAAATCTATGAACAATTTACAAAATGTGTTCAACAGCACATGAGTGAGAGAAACATTTTAAAGAAAATGCTTCCAATCGTTGGCAGTATAATTACTCAGTGGGACGGCTGCGACCACAAGACAGCAATGGTTAAATATATTTTGATTACATTAATTAGGGCAAGACTCAAACGTCTTAATCATCCCCATCTCTCTGCAAATCACTTCAAAAATTTGGGGTTGTTAATGGATCCATTCACTGGTGTCACAGATTAATTTGATTTGTTCTAGAGTCTGGCGTCGACTTCGCTTTTTGTATGCTGTGTCGCTTAAACTACCACCCAATATCCTACTGATGCTTGTTAAAGTGAGTCGCTCACTTCTTTAATATCAACATTTTACGTGCTCTGTCAGATTTGTTTACGGTTTCGGTCGCTTTGTGCACATTTCACCATTCATTAAACTAGTTTTTCCTTATTCTCTGCGAAACCTCTACAAAATACGGGCGTCCACCTTCATCCTCCACTCGAAACTTATACTTCGCCCTGGGTATGTCAATTTAAAATCCAAGTGGAGCAGAAGATGTACAGCTCATATCATACTATCCCGTACCGGGACCCACTACGAATTCAGAAGTATTATGGACGAGGGATCTTGCGCTGAAATATACTGCCCCCTTATAAGGGAGGATTCTTTAAAGCATCAGCACTAGAACACATCAGTAGTTCCCAGTAACTAATTTGGAATTTAGACCTGATTATCTCGTAAAATAACCGCACATCCAACGTGCTATAGGTCTCCGATCAGCAGCCTCGCAATGTCTTGCTGAGCTTGACATTCATCTATGTTCACTTGCACTAAACTCATTAACACTAAGTTTATAAACTAAACTCGAAACTTTATGCGTACCAGAAATCGTTTCTGGGGCCATTCGTGTTCAGTCCTTATTATCAATAATCTTCCAGAAGTAATCAAAAGATGTCTCTATTCATTTATATTCTGACAATGCTTAGATAAACAAGAATAAACTTATTTGACTACAAAAGATTGTGTCAATCGTATTAAACCAGATGGAGGTAAATTCTGTGAATGATAAGGAAAAATTAGCAGGTATTAAATAAAAACAGTCCCTTTATATGTCTGTCTACAGGATGAGTCTATTACCCTATCTCAGAAGTTTTTTTGAATTATTAGTATAGTAAGTCCTCGTAGGCCCTCAGCTAACAGAACACGTAGACATCCTGCGCAAGATCTCCGAAAATAGGCAAAATTACCTTTCTCGATTTTATTTAACTTGAGCTACGAAGTATTTCCTCCCCGAATTGGATAGAACTAGCCCACACAAATCATCTTCTAGATAAGTTCTATGAAGTCTAAAAATGCTGCAATGAGTGTAAATAATAATAAATCAGTTATTCTTAAAATGGGCTTGGAAAGTTTCCAATTATTGTCATTGATATGGCATTCAGAAATTTTTCTCTCCAACGCCTGTACATAAATCAAAAGTTCACGTGTCGATTTTAAAAATTACTTTATTTAAAAACAATAAAAATCCTTCTTTAATTTTAATTAAAAGTAACTCTGCAATGATTCCCCAAGGATTTTCTCCATTTCATGAACACCTTTACGACAGCTCTTCTCAACATCTTCATTTTCATCCTCAAACAATTCCGCTACGAATGGAATTGTCTCGGGCAATAAAGGACTAAAGCTTTCTCCTAATTTTCTCACTGTTTCTACACAACAAGAAAATGCCAGAATTCTATGTTCTGGATTGTTGCTCCTAGTTTTAAGTAGAACTTGGTAATTAAGCTGTTTCCATTGGGAATCACTGCTTACAGCGACAGCCAATTGAGATAAACAAGACACAAGTAATTCTTTTCTCTTCTCACATTGTAATACAATTGGATTTTCCAACTGATCTACTAATGGCTGCATAAGTATATCAAATCGATGAGGATCAATAAATCCTTTACTGTCGTGCAAGAAAACATAATACAACGTTTTTAAGATGCTTTCAATAAGCACAGCGTTTTTTTCTTCGCATGACGAAAAGTAAAGCTCTTCAGATTTAATGCCGTTACATTTATCCAATAAGTCGGCTGCATTCTGAATAAAATCGGAGGCGAATAGAACGAACAAAGATTTCAAGGCTTCAGCAACTCTACTGGAGAGTAAAAAGTACGTAATTACTCTATCTTTTGAATTTGAATCTCTGATTGCCCAGTCATAGACTTTGTGATAAAGTGGTCGGAAATTACTTTCGGATAATTTTAGAATGTGCACAACAAACGCATCGAGAATATGCTCTTCAGATGAAACTATTTCAGCTTGATCTTCATAATCTGCTAAATCAGATCTAAATTCAAGAGCTTGTAAAAATAATGTTGTCAGTTCGTTTTGCTGTTCCATAATATCTTTGGCCGTCACATTTTCCATGCATTCCGTCAACAAATTCATCAGGTATCGAATTCCACTGTACTGTTTTTCCAGCATAAGTTTCTTATAGGATTTACAACAGTTTGGAATCAGTACCCGAAGTGGAATTAGGCTGGCAAATTTACTCCAAATGAATCGCAATTTACTGATAAGCGCTGCAGCTCTGGGTTCTTGTTCCTGATACGGAAGAACTCTTACCCAAATTAATGTAAATGCAGTTAAAATATCAACATTGTATGGCCCAAGGAATAGAGGAAGTGTCTCGTAAAGTTTTTGTACTCCTGTAACGATAGCCAAGCAGACATTTTCCGGTGATTGAGTTAGCAGCGAATCGGCTTGTTCCTGCATTACTGCTACAAGATGTGGCACAAATTTCGATAGGTATGCAATAGAATGAGCTTTTAAATTGGACGAAACTTCAGTTACTGCCAGAACTGCAGTGGCTAAAATTATTTTCGAAATTGAGCTACGTTTCTTCAAGATTTTCGTTAGCTTTGTCAGAACTACTTTGAACTCTTCTATATGATTAAGTGCCATTATTTTTGATAGAAGTTTAATAGCAATAAGAGCTATTTGTTGAATAAACATTATCTCATTGGATGAGGCGTTTTCCATAAGCTTATCCTTACCTAAAATTGAATCGATGATTTCATTGAATGGATTCAGTAATTGAAGAAGATTATCTTTCTGGCAATCAATGAAAAAGTCTGTTTTGTATTGTAACTTGCTAATGAGGATTTCAATGACTTTCTTTCTGACAGCAGCCAATTGATGTTGCAGAAGTCCGTGGACTACAACGAGCAACATATCTGGAGATAAAAGTGAAATGGCATTGTCTAAAACATCGTAGGAGTGATGAAGTAAGATTTTCCAGAATTTCGCTTGATTTGTATCTGCATTTTCATCCATCGCTTTTGTTACAACTGGTATATAGCTAAGTATTTTGATAATTAAATTCTGATAGTAGGGCTTCAATTCCTTCATTTCCTCTTCATTTCGCAAGGCAATTGCATTGATAAATTCTGCAGATGATGTCAATGTGCTGACAAACTGAAGAATAACATACTTGTAGTGTCGTAATTGCTTGGCGCTATGTTCATCGATATTAAAAAGTGTCGTATCAGTTAAATCCACTTCCATTTTTTTCTCATCTTCAATTTTATCCATTGGCAACTGTGGAAGGTAATCAAAGAGATTGATACAAGTCTGCAAAGCTATAGTCGGTCCAAAAGTTTTTGTAAGCTGAAGTGCAATATCGATTCTCTTGGGGCACTCCTCTACATTGACAGGAAATCGTTTTACAAGACGATTTCCTTTCTCCTTCTCATCATGAACAATATGAGACTCAAATAGTAGACAATGGAACATCCATAGATACTGAGATGCACCCAAAGTACGAAGAAGTTTTAAATATAGTGGCAATCTTCGATGTTCTGGCACATCGAGTGCAATATCAACAAATACTTTTAAAACTGGAATGACTAACTCTTCCTGTTTCTCTGGTCTATTTCCACTATTTGCTTTCACAAGGGTCGGCACTACAGATTCAATTATATTTGAAATTATTTGAAAGCTAAATGAATCATCATGACGAACTACTGATGATCCCATGAATGTGAACACATCCATCATATTGTGAAGAACTTGCTGAGGTAGCATAAGAGCAAGATGTGACAGCAAAAGTAGAGCATGATGATGTGTTTGAGGATTTTGTGTTGCTCTGATACATTGCACAACCAGATCGGTACGATAAACATTGTCCGGAATTTTTTGTATATCATTTTTTACTGATTCTGAAGATACTTTTTGGCAACAATGAAGCAAACAAGATAAAATCAATTGTTTAGCATATTCCAAAGTAGATTGTTCCTCAAAATCTAAGCATTTTTTTAGAAGCTCAAAGAGAATGGGTATGAGAATTTTATAATTTGTCAATTTCTTTTTGTTCTGTAATAATTCTAGCAGAGTAATACCATTATTCCATTCAGCACTCTGCAATGACTCGACATCAGGCGCAATTGCTTTTGACACTCGTCGCCTTACAATTGAGTGACTGCAAGTCTTTTTCATTTCTTCCAGAATCGGTACAGCGTATCGACAATCTAAATTGATTTTCGTAATTAATTTATTACCAGCTGTTATTAACGAGTAATTCCCAGCAAATGTGAGTGTATTTACAACAAGACGAATTAGTTGTTCTTTAAGTTTGCTGGGTAATTTTTCATAATTGAATTCAGTAAATATATCCATAACTTCGCATGCCAAAGATTCAAGTTTTCCATTGGTTTCTACAGATGCTCTGTGAAGTTTTAGACATTTCTCCAACAATGCCCAGGCTCTATGTTCATCCATTAGCAATAATAGTGTGTCTCCTTCATAACGGTTGAGGATAAGTTTTAAAATTTTCGATTTAACTATATCCAAGCATACTCCATCACCATTAGATGATTCGGAGGATCGTTCTACATCTTCCACAATGTCAAGTCCATTTTTAAGTAACTTTTTGAGGATTTGTGAACTATTTATTTGCTTAATAATATCAAGAACTTGTGCTTTTAGATAATCGTCTACATTTTCATTAGTTACTAAAGCTAAGAACTCTGATAAACACCTCGTAGCACTCTCCTGTTCGATTTCTGATTCATTTACTTTTGATCGCTTGGGTGAAATAATTGTAAATAGAATCAAAGGAAATTGCCTTTCATCCATTATAATCTCTTCTGATCTTTGTAGAATTTTTTTAGCTAGAATTGCGAAATTTTTATCTAGACCAGGACATTTGGCAAGAAGCTCTAGAGTTTTTAAGGAACATTGACGTGTAACAGTCAATGTTGAAGTCAAACCAATTAAGATCTTGATAAAAGCAGTTCGATCGACTATGAAATTCTCTTTGACTACTCCTTCATCAAGTAACAGATTACAAATTTTAAACGTACGAATTCGTAGTGCCGAACTTATCCAATTACTTGGGATTCGATTCGTTATGTAAAAATTCGCAAAAAATTTCAATTTCAATTCAGGCAATGGAAATAGCGTATCCAAGACATTTTGTAATGATTGCGAATAGTCGTTTTTTCCACCTCCTCGAGATGTGAACGCATTTGTAAGTAAAATATTATAAATCTTGAGAAAAATTTCCAGAGATTTTGAAAATTCGTCAGTAAAATCATCCAAATCACTCAGTTCAGAATTTATAGCCAACATTTCAAGTAAACTACGGTAGAGGTCTAGAGGAACCTTATTGTTTCGAATAGTAAATATCCACTCCCCTTTCTTGGGGGGTATGTAAGCGAATTGGAATTTATCTTTAAAGCTTTCAATAAATTTCAAAATATCCAAACCAATTTTGGGATCCGATCCTGATATATAGCAAGACTTGATTGCTAATAGAAAACATGAAAAATTTATAGGTTTGTAGAAAAATGTGTCTCTAACAATTTCAATGGATTCCAATACATTTTCAGCGGATGGCAGAGAATTAACATTAGTCATTGCTTTTATTACGTTTGTGGTAACACTCCTGAAGTCTGTTTGATGTTCAATCGCTGGGGCAATGCATTTTAGAAATGGTGAAACCTGTGCAAATTTGCTGGACAAAATTTCGTGAACAAGAATCATTTCCTCGTTAGTGCATGGCATTAAATACGGAAGTAGAGCAAGAAAAATATAATTATTGTCTCCATTTCGTAGAATTTCAATGTTTGTAATATGTTTGATCGTACTCAAAACAGCCTTCATCCAAATATCAGGATAATTGTGACTTTTGTTGAGAATATTGACAAGAGCATCAAGAAATGATTTTATGCTCAGCATTTTTCCAAGAATTTTAGTTGGCATTTTAAGTACTTCATATACAACTTCCGGACTATCATCGTTCAAACGATCTGCAAGGCTATCACTGAGTAGATTTTTACTTTGTTCTGAGATGTTTAAATTTTCCAAATTTTTCACAAGAAATTTGACTCCTTCAATTCTGTTTGTTGCATTGTGATGGTATAGATTTTCATAGATGTATACATTATCCTCGGAATATGTAGACTGCAGACGGAAAGCTGTGAATTAAAAAAAAAAAAGAAGAAGAGTTTAGTTTTTCTTTTTCTAATGTCGACGTTTTCTCCGGTCTGGATTCAAATTCAAGCAAAAAATTGTTTTTAATACAATTTCAAAAGTGCACCCTCTAAGAGTGACGTGTGATTTAGACATTTTAGTTCGTAAAGCAGTTCCATAATGCACGGTATATAAAGTGCATGCAGGAAAAATATTTTGGCAGAATTCAGAATTCAGCGGTATTTCACATCAAAATATCGACAAACGTGTCTTTGTACGCTGCAAACTGCGTCCGTCTGATTTATACATACATCAAAAATTTCTTAAAAGAATTTTAGACTCGTCTGATGGACAAATTTGAAAAGCGGCTGCAGACCATGAAAATAAAACTGACCAAATTGGTAAATGCTGCAATTGATCCCGTTAAGACCCACCTTGAAGCATTACACTACAGTCCTGATAAAGAACGAAGTCTGTCAGATGTTGTTATCACAGGAATTCCATACAGGAATGGCGAAGACCCCCTTAAAATTCTACAAGCTATTTCTGCTAAAATTTGGCATAATCTCTCAACTTATGTGAATGCTTGTCGTCCATTTTCTCCACTACATAATAAAATAAAGAATAAAAATGTTCGTCTGGTACCTATTCTGGTAAAGCTTTCGTGTATGAATGAACAACGTTCATTTCTTTCAACTTTCAAGAAATATGGAGGAGTTAAGTTTAAATATATTGAAGGGTTCTCGTCAGCGGGATTAATATTTACGGATTAAAGTCTTACACCTAGAACCCTGGGTTCTTGGAAGCCTAGTTAAAGGGCTTCCAACTAAACAAGGTAAGTTGATCTACGATAGGAACTATGCCACCCCATGGGTGGCAATACTTTTTAAACCTAATATGTATTAACTTGCTTCCTATTACAGAGCAGCTCATCTCTCGGGAACTAATGGCTGCCCTAGTGGAGGTGGCAACGGACAAAGACAAACATGTGGTGGTAATGGCCTCAGCCTATTTTCCGGGTAATAGGGACCTACCTCCTCCAGAAGAAATTACAGATTTTCTGGATTTCTGCAAGGAAAGTAATAAATCCTACATCATCGGGTGTGCGCCTTGACTGATTACAATAAAGAGCTTAGGAAATCCAAGAGAAGAACTTGGAAAAATCTTTGCGAAGGTATTGATGATCTACGCACAAGCGTAAGACTCAACAACTTCTCTCTAAATATCATACCAATGGTATCGGCCTTCTACAGAAAGTCGATGGCGGCTACACGAGTAGCCGGGAAGAAACAGTAAGTGTGTTATTACAAACTCATTTTCCCGTTTCAAGTATAATGCAAAATGACGATGAAGTCTCTGAAGAGCTAAGACCTGAATTCAGACCTTCCAAGAGTGTTAAAAACCTCTCTGGCAGAATCTTCACCCCAAGGAAAGTTAAATGGACCGTTAACTCCTTTAAGCAATTCAAATCGCATGGAGCCGATGGCATCTTTCCAGCCCTACTTCAACAAGGGCTAGAAGAGTTACTGCCAAATCTTATCAAGACCTTTAGAGCAATTTATACTCTAGGGTATAAACCAAGGACGTGGAGGGAAGTTAAGGTAGTATTTATACCTAAAGGTTATGGCGTTCACCCGCACCCCGCTACACCCAAACAAACATGCTTACCAAGCAGGGAAGTCTACCACAACTGCCTACATAGTCTTGCCCTAGGACTAGAAAAGGCGGTAGAGGATAAAGAGAATTCCTAGACATTGAAGGAGCATTTGACAATACTTCCTTTGAAGCCATTCAGAATGTAGCTAGCAAAAAAGGAATGGAACCTTCCTTGATAAAATGGAAAAAAGCTATGCAAATCACAGCTAACCTGGGGAGGGCTCTATAACAATAGTAGCTACCAAGGGATGTCCCAAGGTGGGATTCTGTCCCCTCTACTATGGTTGCTGGTTGTCGATGATCTCTTACCGAAGCTGACCAACTCTGGCTATGATAACCGGGCCTCTGCAGATTACCTGGTCAGTACAATTAGGGGAAAACATGATTGGATAATCTCTTGCAGAATGCCCTAAACACAGTTCGAGACTGATGCCAAACAATGGGACTTCGAGCCAATCCTGGTAGACAATAGTTGTTCCTTTACGAGAAAAACGAAGCTTTATTTACAAGCACCATCTCTTGAGGGAACAGTAGTGGAATTCTCGGAGGAGGTCAAATATCTAGGCCACAGTGGCAACATGGCATGCTTTTTGGCAAAACTTGGGAGTCTTAAACCAAAAATAACTTTGTGGTCATATACATCTATTATAAGACCCATGGTCACATATGTTTCATTCATTTGGTTTTGGCTACAAAACAAAAGACAGCTCAAGCTGGTTTGAAAAACTACAACGGCTTGCATGTCTAGGAGTAACTGCTGCAATGCGTACCTGCCCAATTGCGGCCTTAGAGGCTATGATGGGCATACTACATTTACATTTACATGTTAGGAAGGAGGCCATGCTCAGTGCAATTAGGCTGCAAAGGGCAAACCTCCTGAGCACAAACAATTTGGTTGGCCAACCCAATTTCAGACGTTATGCCCAAACGACATAACTTAACTATTTAAGGTAAGTTTGGGAGACCGTCAACTGTGACACACTGAGGACCTACCCTTTAAAAAAGCATCTTTTAAATGGTACACGGATGGGTCCAAAATGGAAGGTATAGAAGAAATACACGCCATAGAACTCTGCACTCGCGAAATAATCCACAAAAATATGCGTGGAGCCAAAATATACATAATATCAGACAGCCAAGCAGCACTTAAAGCGTTAAATTATTTTACCTTTGAGTCCAAACTTGTTTGGGACTGTCTTACTGTCTTGAAGCAACTGGCTGAAACTAACTGGGAGACGCTGATTTGGGTACCAGAACATGAAGGCATTAAGGGCAACGAGACTACAGACCGCCTTGCAAAGAAAGGAACCAAACCTTTGTTTATTGGCCCTGAGCCTGTCTTTGGACACCCAAAAAGTCATCTTTCAGCTCAGACCAGGCTTTGGGAGGACAGAACTAAAAAGGCACTCTGGGTAAATACCCCGGGGCTGAGACAAGCGATGAAGTTTATAAAGTATTCGCAAGCAACAGAGGATACAAGCATTCCTCACACTCAGTAGAAAGGAACTAAGGCTCATAACAGGTTTATTTTATTGGCTCTGCCCACTTAGATATCATCAAGATGGGTAAGGTCGATGCTGAGACCTGTCGCTTCTGTATGGAAGACAATGAAACCGCTCAACATGTTCTGTGTGACTGTGAAGCTCTGTGCCGCATAAGGCTAAGACATTTTGGAAAGGCAGTCTCACTGCCAGATGATATCGAAAAATTGGCCCAAGAACACCACAGGCTTTATTAGAGACCTTAAGTTCGAATGGGCGCCCCAGGCCATTTAGGGATAATGTCACCAAAGATCTTATAGGTCACGGAGACTAGATGAGCGGTGGGAGTCCTTTCTGCACCCCCCTATAAATAATAAAAATAATAATAATACACCTATAAACCAAATTTTACTGAAGAACACGCTGCTTATTCTCGGATCGGTTTTGTTTACATCAAGCATAATGAAAATGATAAACCAATTCGATTAATAGATTTCGACGAACTCTGAGGAATGTATCCATTTATTGCAATTGAATTTTTTGGATTCTGTTGCATATTAATCTTCGTTTTAAATTTGTTAATTGAATTCTCTTACATGATATAGAAAAACATCTTAGGTAATGTACTTTTACTTTCTTTTAGCCTATTGCCTTCTAAACTTTAATCATCTGTTAGCATTAATTTTAATTCTAAGTTTGCATATAAACATGTCGTGAGAATTATCTTCATTACAATCAATTTATTATTGCCTCTTGAATCTGAAAAGTGCTTCGCGAGATCTTTTTATATTTATGATGCTCGTAGTCGGCGTTTTGTTTTTTATCTTCTATGAATGATTATGGCGGCTGGACGGGGTAAGAATTTTGTTAGAGAATTTTGCAAGCTTGCTACTGGTCTAAATGTCTCTGCTGAATGCGAGCAACGTAAAAAATAAAATCGACGAATGAAAAAAGTTTTCCGTGATATCTAATGTGGATGCAATTCTGATCACCGAGTCTTAAGTAAAGTATCACATACTAACTTGTATCCATCGATGGGGTCAAATTTATTCCGATTGAACTCTTATCAGTAGAAGTTCACACCGGCGTAGAAAAGTGCGTTCTCTCATCGGTATATTGCCCACCTACATTATTTAATATTGATGGATCTAGAGAATTTGATACCATTATTTCTATTTAGGTTCACAAATATAATCGTGTAATAGTAGGAGGTGATTTCAACGTCAATATTTTATACCAAAGCTCAATTTGTGAATATAATAAGCTCACTACCAACATATATGAAAAAAGCGATTCTTTCTCTACTAGATCTCTTCCTAACCTCCAATCCAGCCCGCTTTTGCCAGCTGAGCACTCGACTGTTTCATACAGAGATTTTAAGAACACTAAAAAGTCGACTCTGCTTGACGAATTGGAGTAAAAGTCTAAATTGTTAGCGATTTTATTAAATACTTATACGATCATCACATGCCCGTTGTAAATATGCGAATAAAGGCGTCCGGTTTTCCTTGGTTTACCACTAATATATCTTCTGTAATTTCAGAAAGGGAATATTAATATCAACTTTACCGGCGTATTAAATCTCAGTATACAAGGCAACTGTTTAAGACAGCACCTAACCGAGTTACTCTAGCAGTAAGGAAGCCTAAGCAAAAAAAAAATTCTCAAACAGATTAGTAAGTAATCACAGCATAGCCGGTTGTTGTGGTAAATCAATTAACTGGAATTCCGATCCTAACAAACTTAATGCTTTTTTCTCTCAACATGGTGAGGTTACCGCTCCCAAAAATGTTCTCCCCATTCTTAATACGTTTAATAACTCTTGTGTACTCTTGTGTATTCTTTACATGAAAGGCAGTTCAGGGTTTCATTGCTATTCTGATGAGATCGCAATGTACTGCTGATCGAAACATATATGTACAGTATACTCTCAGAATTTCATCATGAAATTCTGATTTGTGGGTGTAAGCCAACAAACTGATAGTACCTCGGTATTTGTCGTTAAATTCTCTGCTTATCGCAGTAGGTTGCAAATTTGCCTGCAGACTGTTTATGGGTCTCGAAAGAGTAAAAACTCAATCCTCCTTTCTATATATTATTGTTAAATGAAAAAAATTATCTGTAATGAAGGACATTTTTACGACATTTACAACACTTCAAGAACATGCAATCGCTATCAATTAACCTATACTGTAGCCTTTGCCGAAAATTAGTCAGAAATTTGTAACTTGAAAGGGATTGACGGCTGTTTGTTATGTAACACATTACAATTAGCATAAACAACAAGCTCTAGAATTAGTTTTGAGTACTTCTGTGGTTTATACGCCAAATTTTTTATATGTAAATACCAAAAAACAAAAAGTAGCTAGAACGTCGCCCACAGATCTAAGATACTAACCTAGAACAGTTCTTAAAGCTTTCCTCCGGGGTTCGGAAACATTTTCCTTTCCTTGTAAGGTTTCTTTGATTGTGTAATCAAATTCCTTCGGATATTGCCTCTCTAATCTCTGAAGATATCCAGAATACCAGTTCTGTGCGTCCTCATCAAGCATTATTATATCTTCGTCAGAATCAATTTCGATCACTTCATTAGACTTTATTGGTTTTACAGGTTCATTCCTGTGATAATTATCTAAAGTGGTTCTAAAAAAGAAAAAAGAAAAAAACAAATACAAAACTTTCTTCGGAAGCAGATTTCTGCAGTTAATGAAAAAAAATCTTACCTGATAAAAGATTTCGCTTCTTCTCCAACGAAATGAACGTCTTTTAATAGACTTTCCAAAAATATTTTGCATGCATTCCATTCTTCTCCTTTTGCCTGAACACGCCGCAAACAACTACCTACTAGTGAATCGCAAAGTGCAGATATCGCAACAGATTGAGCTGCTAATGCTGCCAGAGTTGTAGTTAACCAACTATTGGATATAAATTGAATCAGTACATCCTCGGGAAAATCATTGAAAACAGTCATTTGATTTTGATATAGAAGGATCAGTAGTAAAAGCATATCTCCCTGTAGTTTTGTGTGATTAACTGAGCAAATTTTTGTCACAAGTGCTCTTAGAAGTTTTGGACTCAATACAGTCTTGGATACCAGTTGAGCTGTAATCATGAACACAGCTGCTGTGAAATCAATAACTGGCGATGCGAATCCCTTAAGCAAAGACGGTAGAATATTTCCAATGAATGATTCTGTAACCTCCTTGCAATGTTCTAGAGCTCCGACAATAGTAATACAATAAAAGTTTATTTGTGCCTGTAACAAATGTGCTTTATTGTCCAATTCCTTTAGAGCGTCTGTAGTTGCCTTGCAAACAAACTTTACAAATGCCGGATCAGATGCTGCTCTATTCAGTATTGCAGTCTTTGACAAAGGTATTCCAGGCTTTTGAATTGGTTGCAGCCACTTCCATGGATCATTGGCATTCTTGACATTTAATGTTTGAACGCATTTAACAAAAACCATAGTTTCATGATAAGGCATAATCAGAGCTAAAAACTCGTTTTTATTATATTGATTAATATTAAATCTCCGTATCAACCATTCCAGGCATTTGTGAGCAGGTTCAAGCATGAAAAATGGTGACAAATGTTGGAGGAATTTCTTGATATTCTTGTCTAATAATATATTCACTTCGGCAGATTCTACAGACCGCTGGAAAGTGATTGTGCTTTGATTGAAAAGAGTCTGTTCGAATTGAAAAAATGCTGGATTTAATGATATTAAATCCGTTAAACCACTGTAACCCAAATCGAATATTGTTTGCCTATTTTTCGTTGCGGCATCTTTTGGATCGAAAAGTATTGAGGCACGTTGTTTACTATCAACAAGAGAAAATGTTTGCGGGACACGCAATCGACGCAATTGCTCTGCTAAAGATGTAGACATTTTTTTTTTCTTGCTGAAGAATCAGCTCCTGAAATTTGATAAATTAATACATATTTCCAGGAATCCTTTTGTTTTTCAATAATACCTTTTCTTTAATAAACTTTATTTTCAAATTTTGGAAAGTACAGATGAAACTTAAGTCATATATTTAACAAATTTATAAGAATTAATAAATAATCACAGTTTCAACCGTAAACGAGCACTTTTCCCATGTGTTCTATTTTCTGACAACTTTTTGACATTACTACGTAAACACCCTTGAAGTTTGTAAGAAGTGGACCAACGAATGAGTACGATTAAACATTGTTGCCAACTGTTAAATTATCATGGAGAAGTCGAAGAATTCTGTAAAACCATTTCAAACAATGTTTTTTTTTACGTTTTATGTCTTTTGACGTATAGCAACTCGCCGTGTTGGCGCGTCTTGTTTTTGGTATAAATTGTATTTAATCGTTAGAGTATTTAAAATAAGTCGATTATAAACGTTTAATTACTGTTGAAACATAATTTATATTGTATTCTATTATTCTATCTATGTGAATATTTTAGCGTTTCCACAAAAAATTGCTACCCAAAACAACTTTTCAACAAGTGAACTCTTTCATAACCGTTATATACGTTTGTATCCAAAATGCTATGTTTCCATTATTTTTTGGCAAGACAAAGGAAGTCAGTTGAGTTGTGATTAAGAATAAAGACAAAATATAAATCTTCATTGGCTTGATCGAATTTTAGGGTGTTCGTGTTTGTTCTTCTTTTCATTATAAGTGAATTATAAATTTTGTTTATTAGTTGTAAAAATCTCAGCAATTAAGTGCCATAAGTGATTTAAGAAGAGAAAACTTTTACGTGATGTGAAAAACGGTAAGTGTAGTTAAACTGGTAAATTGGACAAAGAAAACTGAAGTTGACTGGAATCGAAATAAGTAAGGGAAAATATACAATTTATTGTTGATCCTTTTATGTCATTATAAGATATCTAAATAGAAATTTTGCATTTAACAGGAACAATAATAGTTGGTTAGCAGGTGACTTGACGTTGACGGATCTTTTCAAGGTGTTTACCCGAGAGGCCTAAAAGATTTATTTCTTTTATTCGGATTATATGTTTGCACTTTCGTGCATAATACAATTGTTTAGGAAGTACGTTCTGTTAATTAGGTCTCGTGTCCTATACTCCTGTTGGGAGCGAGATAGGATTTTCTTTTCGAGAATATCAATATGTTTCACGTAAATAGGCAAAGATGTGTGCTAGATGAGGAAGAAGTAAGTCCTTTTAGGTAAATCAACAGCTTAGTTCCTTATGGTAAGGACTGCTTGGAAAGAGTCAAGTATAATGAAGTAGTCTTGATGTCCGACGATATCAGGGAAATTTTGTTGCGTCTTCGTAAATGCTTCTTCAAATTTTTCTGGAAGGCAAAGTTTGTTCTGTAAGAGACAACATACCCAGATAATGCAATTATTAAAACTAGAGGCTTTGTATACCAGCAATTTCAGTCCCACATGAAAGGCTTTTTCCAAAGATTGTGTAAGAACTTACTGATAATGCATTAAAGTTGCGACGATTAGAGCGGTCGACTGCCAACGCGACAATTCGGGGAGCTTATAAGCAGCTGCAGCGGAACTCAGATCGTGACTGGCTTATATCTCAACTACAATAGCCGTTAAGACCTTACGGATTTCAACGAGACTGAGGTTTAATTACGATTAATTTTAATGTTTATCACATTCCGTAAGGGTTATTTTATCTTAACATTTAATGTTTACAATTTTTTCGTAAGTAAACCTCAGTCTTGTTGAAATCCGTAACGTCTTTACAACTATTGTAGTTAGTCTTTACTCACTAAGTAATTAGCAGTCCAACCAAGAAGTAGCAAATTCAGCACTACAGATGATGTGTTGATGGTAATGATGATTATGAAGTTAGTTAGTTGGGCATAGTGGTACAGAATTGACCTAGGGAATTGATATTTTGTAATTCTATATTTTGATTTGATATGATCACTGCACACTCCCCATCCAGCGTAGCGTTTGTATATGAGAACTCTTATTTAAACTTAAAAAAAAAATTAAATGCATTTTTTACTTATTGGTTGATTCAAGCTCGAAGACACCGTGGATACAACTCAAGCAGATTTCAATCTATCAAAACATATAGATTGATTCTTTCCGTTTATATTCAGCACGTCCTGTTTTTTTTAGTCTTCGGATTACCTTAAATCGGTGATTCGGGTTTCTTTTGGATTGACATGCCTCATGGTCTCTCTAAGTTGTTGAGCGAAGGTAGTAGGACTGATTGAGTTGTTGTCAATTTTGGGCACGAAATACATATTCTCCGGGAACTTCAAACTTTGTCCGTATACAAGATCTGCTGGCGAGCACTGGATGTCTTCCATGGATGCCTAGAAGTACCAGTGGTAGCTCATCACTCCAATTAAATGTATTACCTCTGACCATTAAAGCTACTTTGAACTGACGATGGAAACGCTCTACTATTCCATTAGCTTGCGGATGGTAAGCTGTTGTCCGAACCCGGATAGATCTCAACCTGACAAAGTTTTGCTTTCTTGGGTATGGGAATAACATTCGCTTGCTTCCATCTAGGTGGGAATTGTTATCTCATAAAGCAGGCATTATAGGTGTCAGTGATAGCTGTTTTTTTTTTTTTAATTTTAATGAGATCCCATCCACTCCCGACGCAGTTCGTTGACACAACTAAAATCGAACTGCAGATAAACAGTCCTATTACTAGTTCCAATCGACTCGGAGGACATTGAAGTGACAGATTCCGGAACGTTGCAGGTTGAGAACTGGACAAAATAATTATTGCATTCATTTCGATCAAGATTTATAGATTTCTTACCGGATTTGTGAATACCACATTGTTTTAAATTTTTCCATAACACTCTTGGTGGTAAATTGGGATCTAATTTAGTGACATAACAATTCAATTTTGCTTGTAGAATAGACGCAGTGACGGAATTTCTTTGAAGATGGAATCGCCCTCACAGTAATGGACTTTTTATCATCTTCTACCTTTGACAAGCTGTGTTCCGCGTTGAAATAAGCCTATTAATTTCCATCGAAAACCAAGGGCAATTATCTTTAATAACTTTGTTTTAAAGGGTACATATTTGTCAATAAAATAATTTACTGCATTTTCGATAGAGGCAGGGAATGAGCTTTATTTGTTAACATTATATTGCGGCCAGAGCGAATGTTATACGATATGAAAATTAATCATGATCAGATATTCCAGATAATCTCATAACTACTTAACTTTCAGCAAAATAAGAATGAAATTGGTTATGGTCAGATAGGAAAACTGGGAAGTTAGTTATTTTACAAACAAATTTTAATATTGTTACACAAAAACATAATAGCATTAGAAATATGATTGGATAATTGTAGGTAGTACTTATTGTTACTTAAAAATATTTGCGCATAAGCAAAAAAGCAAATTTTATTTAATTTAAGATGTAAAACGTTTATTGCAGTGCAATTGATAACACTGAAAGAATTTTACTTTTGAGTGAGTTACATTCTAAAAGTTTGGAGTGTGAACTTTAGTCTATTTTAACAAATGAAAACAACAATTAATTGTACTTTTACTATGGCTTAATTTAACAATGCAATGGTTTATTGAATTGGTGCATTGTAGAAAGGTCTTTCGAAAAGAAAATAAGGTCGGCTATGTCAATCAATATGTGTAAATTGATCTATTTGTCAACAGAAGTGATTATTATACCCTAGATGAAATCTATAGGGGTATACTAAGTTTGTCATTCCGTTTGTAACACCTCGAAATAATGATGGTAGACCAAAATGGATTGGACACTCATTCATAATATGAAAAGTTATTTTGATTTTTGCATGTCCGTCCGTCCGTCCGTCTGTCCGTCCGTCCGTCCGTGCGCACGATAACTCGAGAACGCGTATACTTAGAGAGCTGAAATTTTGTACACGGACTTTAAAAAAACAAAAGTAAAATTAAGTTCGAAAATGAGACAAATCGGGCAACTCCTTCGTGGGGTTGCCATATAAAAATTTCGTTTTCCGCTATATATTTGGACACTGCCTGAGAACGCGTCAACGTAGAGAGCTGAAATTTCGTACATGATGTTTTTACTATATTAGCAAATAAAATGTTAAAAATGGACTAAATCGGGCAACTCCTTCTTGGTGTTGCCATATAAAAATTTAGGTTTTTTACGCATACTTTGAAAACGATCAGTCCAAGACATTTTTGTTGTACTAAAAAGTTCTGCAGAATACGAAATCCTATAAAATTGGTAATAATCATTTTTTCTGTGCAACAAACCGTTCTAGAAATATATGCGAAAAACAACTTCAAAATCAAACTTGAATAGATCGGTGACCATACGAAATTTAATTCATCTAGGGTATCATAAGAATTGGTCTTAGACCAATTCTAGCTTTTTTACTTGTTTTTAAGATAAAATTGAAATATACTAATTGGTTTCAGACGTATACCTATGTACTTTTAAAAGTTCATGAACGTTGGGTTATAGAATGAGTGAGCTTCCGCGTTTCACAACCATATATTAAAATTGGACCGTAGTAGTTTTGTCTTAATTCAGATATATTTAAGATTTCATATCCTGACAAGCTGAGAAAAGGTGTTTCTCGGTTTGTTTATATGGGAACCTATGTAAATCTTTTTCAGTATCGCCAAGTTTCGGTAATTACACTACCAAGATCATAGTAATTCTTAACAAACTCTACGTTGTTGTAGTTATCAATGTTGGTCCGGGAAGTTTTGCTTTATGTTAATACACAATTCTTGGGTTTTTCCATATCTTAGGTCATTTAGATTTTTTTTTCGTCTGTAAAATTTGTAATCATTATATTGAGGCCTTGATGTCGATGCAGGCCGGATTTAGAAGTGTGGAGGCCCTGGGGCAACAAAGGAGTGGAGGCCCCTAATTATTTTTAAAATGGGTTACACATTTTTTTAAATTGTTTAAATAATTTATTGCACGAAAAAATAATAAAAAGACAAAATAAAATAAATTAGAAAAGATGAAAACGGGGAAAAACGGAGAATTCGGGGAAAATTGGAGAATTCGGTGAAAAACGGGTATAATGTATACGCAAGCATAAACAGGCATTCAGTGTTCGATTCCTCGTCGCGATTATATTTTTCTCATTATAGAATGATGAATAAAAATAAATAATAATATCCAATTAATTGATATTCTTTAATTATTAAAGAAATCATTATTTCCTTATCATTTCTTTCATGCAATAAAAGGTATGTGAATAAATGATTCAAGTCAATTGTTTCAAAAAATAATTATTTGCGTATTTATAACTACTTATACAAAGTACATTCGTATTGGTGTCATCAGTATTATCAGAACCGAAATAAGGGTACCCTCCGAAAATATTTATAATAATGTAATATTATTAAAAATATTTTTCGAGGTTTGTGGATGAAAATGGATGTATTTCGTCTGTGTAGTTAGATAGTTCTAGTGCGGGTTGTGGAGGCCCCGTGCTAGAACCCTTGTTGCCCTCCCCTAAATCCGGCCATGTGTCGTTGAGTTAGTAAGCAGTTACTATTGGCAATGGTTTAATATAGACCTATAAGACTTTTTAACAGTCCTCATTGTGTGCCGCTGCAATTGTCGTGAGACCTGACAAGGACATCGTTTTTCATCGGGAGAAATAAAAGTAGCAAAAGTAAACATAACATCGTGCTTGTAGTCAGGTGTTCATATTAAAGCTATCCGATAGGGACCGTAACTGCTATGGGACTTTGTGAAAAAATCTTGAAATATTAGTTAAAATTTAACTTTTTTTTTTTAGTTCTATGTAGCTGTTATAAAAAACTTAAAATTTTAGATCATAAGATAATAGTTATTTATTAAATGTATTTTATTACAGTCATAGCTCTTACTGAAGACTTATTAATTTAAGTCTTATGATAAGGAGTCCCAAAATACTTTTATTTTTTTAAGTCTCATAATAACATTCTTAGTAGACTTTTATAATTTTAGCTCAGTGCTAAGAGTTATCACAGACTTTTATTAATAAAAGTCTCTTCATAAAAATCCCACAAGACTTTTAATTTTTTAGTCTGAAGATAACTCTATAGAAGAAATTTCAGTCAATCCATAACTGTTGCCAGAGATTTTTATTCATTTGAGTCCTATGATAAAAGTCTCATAAGACATTTTTCTTTTCAATTTCTCGATCGGGACTTTTATATATTACAGTCAGTTATAAAGTTATAGAAGACTTTTATTTATTTAAGTCTTATAATGGATGTATTACATATCTTTTATTGTTGCAGATCATGGTATTTGATTTTGCTAATATGCGGATATCCGGATACCCGGATCTGCGATCGGTACCTACAAGTATCGGTTTGGACATTATCGATATATTAAAAGTATCGATGCCAGGATATCCAAATAATATTTATTTTCATAGCAATTCGATTGGGATATTTTTGACGAATACGTAAAGTTCTTACACTTCTGGGTAAGACAGGTTCACAGGGTAACAGCGCGCACTTTCATTATTTTACACCTATTAATTTTCGTGCGAGACATGCAAAAATTATGTCGTCAGAGCCAGTCCATTATTTGGTCGAAAATAACTCCAAAATCTTCGACTCGCTGAGTAGTATAAAACATTTTGCATTCATGTTAATGCAATCCACTGATAGCTCAAACAATGTCTAACATGAAAATAATGGCACACATATAGGACCAACACAAGCTATAAAGTAAATTTTAAAATAATTTCTAACATGAGAGAATAATGCATAGATAAATATACTAATTCCAAGCAAGTTTTTCTTTCCGCTGGAGCTATCTCTGTCGCCTGTGCTGTAGAGTGTTTGTAATTCATATCACATCATTACTACGGTCGGGGGGCTAGGCAAATGGTATATGTATATAATTATCATACGCTTTGCTGGGTCTTTTGTATTTTAAAGCAGTATTACCAATTCGAAGAATCTACATTTACGTTTCGATACCGCTACGGCGATACTAATAGAATATCGGCAAGATACGATCGATATTAAGTATCGATACTATCGTTGGCAAAATATCGATACTTCACATATATCGATGCTATAATAGTGTCCCTAGTTACAAGTCCTTAGGTGGGTATATTGATTTTCAGATCCCAGAAAAAAACTATTGTAAATTGGCGCTAAGGGGGATCCCCGTCCGATTGGTGTATTTAAAGTAAAGGGAAAGTCCTTATCGCTTTAGTTGTTTTGTAATCAAATGATTTGGGGAAAAACCTTACGCAACGATTACATGAGTCAATAGAGCTGACGGACAGTCCTGATTTCGTCTGTCAAATTTACTGACAAAAAACGATTTGCGTTCTATCAATTGACCAGTCTGTTCATAATAAAATGTCGTCAAACGGTGCAGACATTCCTCTTCTATATGCATATCAAACAATTTCTTTTTTAATCCATCTTTATTCTCTACAAAATAAACAATAAAATGTATGTTAAACACTTTTCAGTCATTTCCCACTCAAAAGAGAGCAGATTAGGAATATAAACATAAATATCCACTTGCATCTACCCTTTATTTTCAATTTCCGCCATCTTAATTGTACGTTTGACAGTTTATTGACTAGTCCGTACTGACTCGTCAGAAATCTTGTCAGTACAGACTGGTCAGTAAAAAAGAGTAGTCAGTAGGGTTTTACACGAGCCTGTGTAAGTGTCAATCGCTGTGAGAGTCAGTTCTACTGACTCGTGTAATCCCCGGGTTAGCCATACAGAGCTGCCAGTATTATTTTAACAGCAGTATAAAAATTTTCTGATTACTGAAAGTATCATATGGAAAAATTAGAGAAATTTAAAAAATACTGTGGATGCAAATACTGTCACTATGCAATAACAATGACGTTTTTTTTTATATGTATGAAAATCTGTTGCCATCACTGACATGTATATCAATGGACTGACTGATCTCCTGTTTCATGAGGCACCAGTTTAGATTTCAAAAAGTATGCTCTCACTGTTATGCTACCAACTGTCGTAAACTGGAGCTATATTTATATTATCTTACCAGAAAAGTATTTGGGACTATTTGTACGGCTAAATTTTAATTATGAGTCGAAGAAAGTGTTGTTAACAAGGCTGTTTTGGTACGAAAGTTTTGATTACCAAGTTGACAGTTCTGGAAATACCGCTGAACTTCAAGCAATTTCTCGTTCCCAATCGTACAGTTCACGGAAAGAGACAGGAATATGAAAGTGGTGCCATTTGCTTTCATCCATTTTTTGGTTCAACGAGCAGTCCATTTATATACATGTCAGTGGTTCCCATGTATAGAATTTCGAATAAATCCCATGGGATACTTTCAGTAGTCATAATAATGTAATAGATTGTTTTACTGGTTGAAAAATTGGTCATTGCTGATCTACTACTATGGCAGAGACTAGGGGGCCCCATGTATCGCCATGCGCTGAGCCCAGGCTGAGCGGGCCCATGAGGAAAGATGGAACTGGACGCGGAAATGGCGCTTGTCGTCAAGATTGTCCACTTTGGGTAGTCAGGGTTAGCCTACTGTAATTGTGTGCTTAGAAAATACCCAAAAAACGGCCAGGACCAATCCCAACGAAGTGCGCCAATAAAACACCAGCTAAAGAAAGATGCCCGCCCAAAAAAGCGCGGAAATTGTCCTATTCGGACAATGTAAGAGAGATATGCATTTGAAGTGCGTCAATAAAACGACATTTACCGGAAATGGGATTCCGAATAATGTGCCATTCAAATTTTGTGAAAAAGCAGAAAAACGCAACAAATTCAGTTTTTTATTTCATTCAGTGAATTTTTTCAAGTCATTTTCAATCATTTCAGCACATTTTTCGTCGACTGGCCAAGCTAAACCTGCCCGACCTTGACAGCATTTCACTTTTTTTTAAATGCCTATATTTTTTTCACCTAATCAATCTGCAATGCTCAGCAAAAGTGCTCCTTTTTCCCAAAGATGTGCTTGGATTTACCAAATTCTTTCTAAAAACGGAAGTTATGGGCAAAAGTCAAAAAGGTGGCAAACCCTGACAACATTCCCCTATGCTGCGTTCCTTTTCTCGTTCAGAATGAATTTTTTCAATCCATGTCGTTCTTTCTCTCGGGCCGAACGATTTAGTTTCAATCTGTCATCGCTCTTTTCGGACTCCGAATAGTTCTGAATGCATCTGAGTTTTTCCCGGATTCAAGCAGAACGATTTTAATTTGTATTCGTGAATGCGTTGTTTACAATTTGAACGAAGTGGTATTAGTTGAGTTTAAGTTGCCTTTGATGGAAAATAGCTTTATTTTTATATAATTATTAATTAATATTTGCTTTTATCAAATTGAAGAAATGTCAAACACTTGTAATGGTTCTGTTTCGTTCCTTTTCTATGAGCACAGAATTAAATTATGACATCGTTCTGTCGATTCATCCAGATTCATTCAGAACGAGAAAAGGAACGCAGCTCTATATATAACTCTCCAGTCAGTTAAGTCCGCCTTTTTTGAAAATAATTGACGTTGATGCCTTGCATTCAACCGAGAAAGTACAAATGTTCTCTATGATCTTTCCAAGATTGGTTGAAATATATTATAGAAACGCTAATCATTAGTGATTGTATTTTAGTCTATCGGTCTTTATGTTTCTTAGAACATCGGTCTTATTGCTAGTCTGTCTGTTTGTTTCTTTCAAGTTGATGTAAGAGCCACTGATCCGATTTTGATAAAACTTGCACCGTAGTGTAAAAACGTGAGCTGAGCTTTAATATGTATAATCTCGATTTTTTTTCGGACTTACCAGTCCATTTTGTAGATTGATTTAAATCTTGTCAAAAAGAAAGTAGGTAAATAGCTAAATAATAAATATATCTCGGGGCTAAAATTTATATAAAATAATGTAAAAAAAATCATAAGAAAACAATATAAAAATAATTCCTAAATTGAAAATCAACCCGCGGCTGCATATATTACGTAAATAACTTTGAAAGTCGAAAATCAATAATTTTTTGCTTAAATCAAAACTCTTTCAACTCGATGAAATTCGATATTGATCCTTGGAGTATCATCAATCATCGTATACGTTCCCAAAAGTCCAGCCATGTTTAACATTCTCTCTAGCGTGAAACAATCAAAACATGAAATCATAATCCCCAAACAAGGATAACCGTTGGTACAAATCTTCTGGCACTTGATCAATGGTCATATACATACAGACAGACATACATATATACATACATACGTAGGTAGAACAGTCCAAAATAAAGAGGAAATCCATAAAAGAGTGAGAAAATTTGTAAGCTTATATTCCGATACACTTCAAAAGGATATTTGTATTGTATACATCTATACAGTAGAATTTATATATTATATGATATGCTATGGTATCGTACTATTTGAACATCCAAACCACAACTACTGTTACACTTTTGCACTGCTATCTATCAGCTCCAATATCGACTTGAACATGACTTGGCGGAGCAGAAAACGTTCCCCAAACACACATTCAGCACGAGAGTTCTTGATTATCTCGTCCACTCCTTACTATCATCCTTTTTATCTTTTGTTTCCCTTAACAGGATACCACGTAGACAGAATAATAATCAAAGTCTGCAGATAGAATAGACGTTTACTGCAGGTGGAATCTATATGGTTAAAGTGTAGAGAGTCCTGATTGTGATTTCTGTGCTTTCGAGTTAATCCTGAGAAGTCCAGTCGATTTTAAATTGTTCTGAATTAGGAAAATTGTATCGATTCAAGTAAACTGAACTGGGTACATATGAGTTGGGAAAAAAATAAATCTGCTTAAATGAGTAAAGATACTTTTGGAAAATTAGAAACCTTCAAGTATTTAAAGCCTTTCTTTCTGATTGGTTCTCTTTATTTAAGAATGATTCGAAAACCAAAAAAAAAGGTGAAATGGATATTTTTTGTTTGGAAGAAGTTTTTGCCAACAAAAAAGTCATCTTGGATCCTATCGTTTTCTTATAAAGCAAATTGTCTCCCCATAAACTGCAGATGATTTGCATACCACGAAGTGATATTCGAGGTGCGATACCGCCAAAAAGAAAAAAGAAAAGCTCAAGAACAGCATCATGAACAGAAGAAACTTAATGAAATTTCTAACTTCGATCTTTCATGAAGTCACGAGCCAAAAAAAAGAAGGCGCACATATCACCCAGGTCTACCCGAGTGTGCTTATTTAATATTCACGGCATGTCCTGGTTTCGTTGACAAATCGAATCTTGTACAAGTAATTTAATTTTTTTCTATCTCCTCCAGGTTTTCCGGGAAAACATAATCCTAAAGAAGGTATATACTGTCTGCGAGGAAAATGAATGCAGCAATTTCCGTAGGTAGTGTCTTTGGGTACTATAGTTCGTATCTCCTTCCCACACTATTTGGGGAAACTTATTGCTCTCCAGACTTCAGGTTAAGACACTTTCTTCGATATAAAAACAAACATTCCAGTCTGCGACAACTTTAGTACGTATAGGTACAGAGATACTCAGCAAAACGTAAGGATTTGGTTTGGCCCATCTCAGCGCTTATTATAATCTTCCGCACCTACCCTCTTCGGGTTATATATTGGTCCGTAACACAAAAACTGCGGGGCGCATTCAGTTGTCGAACATAACAACAACCAACGTATTGATCTTATTTAGTTATAAACTCTTAAGGAAGATGTCGTTTTATGCAAATTAAGTTGCTTCGTCGTGCCGGTCTGAATGACTTTTGATAAATTGATTTCGTGTCAGTGGAGTGGTGAACGTCTTTAAGGATAATTTCATGAAATTTGGTTAACTCTGTTTGCTCAGGGAAATTCATTTCTATACTGGTTTGTCATTGGCTCTCGAATTTCGCGGGGGTTTTGTTGTCTTAATTCGTCGAGGGTTTGGTATTCAGTTTCCTTTCCTAATTTTTGGGGACATTTTCTTGTTGGCTCTTTCAAGATAGGGCATTTAAGTATAGAAATTTATGCAAATTCTATTATTAACTGCTTTTGGGAATTTGGGAGCTTTTTATGTTAGTAAGCTCCTCGTATACCTACATGTCTAGGTACATAGGAATGGAAAAAGAAGCGAAATTATATACATAAATTGAGACTTATGATAGAATTTCATGATGCGGATGTCGACCTGAGAGGTTGTAATATTTTTCATTTCAAGTAGAAAAAAATATAAAGAAACATTAGGCAAAATATATGAAACTATCTAAAGTTGCCGGTTCTTACAACGAGATTTAATTAAATTCAATTCTAACTATACATCAAGATTTTTTAATCTTTTTAACATGCACAAAATATGTTATTTGGAAGAAACTGCTTAGAGACGAAATAAGGACATTTTGCGTTGAATGTCAAGTTGGGCCGGATTCTGTTACACGCAGAATTATGGAATTTGGGAGATTAGAATTTTCGGTTTCTCCGATTAAAACTACCTACCTAATTCTCCATTTGCAATTCACTAATATATTTGGAGAATTTGGGCAAACTTGAGACGATAAAGGGTATCAGTTTTTGGTATAGCGGGTTGGTTTTTTTTTGTATTCAAGGTACATGGGTCTATTACCTATCGACTTAGAGACAAATTGAAATTTTTTCTTAGTAGGGTAGTTATTGAGGGATTTAGGGGTAGTTTTTTTTAGTTTTTCTGGAATAACTGGAGAATGGAGATGAGGTGAGAAATGTATATGGTCTCAGAAAAAGTTAGAGCTCGGGGCAAATATAATAGAAGAGCTTTTTTACACGTGGTTCATATATACCCCAGTTCCTATATTTTGCATGCATTTATTCCATTCTTTCTATCACATCAATAAGTATGTACATTTTGTGTGCATTTTTATCATGTTACTTTTCACGACTTACCAGCTCTTCACAATGATGAGTTAAAAGAATGCCCATAATTTTGTACTAACAAGACCAATTCACGATACCTTAGATGAATGCCCGTATGAAATTTCGTATGGTCACCCATCTGTGCAAGTTTGATTTTTGAAGTGGTTTTTCGCATATATTTCTAGAACGGTCCGTCGGACAGAAAAAATGATTAGAACCAATTTTATAGGATTTCGTATTCTGAAGAACTTTTTAGTACAATAAAAATGTTTAAGACTGATCGTTTTCACAGTATCTGTAAAGAACCTACATTTTTATATGGCAACACCAAGAAGCGATTGCGCGATTTATTCCACTTTTGACATTTTATTTGCTATTACTATGAAAACATCTTGTGCCAAATTTCAGCTGTCTATGTGGACGCATTCTTAGGCAGTGTCCAAATATATAGTGGAAAACGAAATTTTTGTATGGCAACCCCACGAAGGAGTTGCCCGATTTAACTTATTTTCGCATTTAATTTTCCATTTTTTTTAAAGTCACTGTACAAAAGCTCAGCTCTATTTGTATACGCGTTTTCGAGTTATCGTGGGCACAGACAGACAGACAGACGGATATGCAAAAATAAAAATAATTTTTAATATTATGCGTGGGTGTCCAACCCATTTTGCTCTACCATCATTATTTCTGTGCTTTCTAAACGGAATGATAAACTTACTATACCCTTTAGATTTCATCTAGAGTATAAAAAACGGTCAATCTTAAGCTTAAAAAGAACTGATTCACTTCTTTTGCAGTTATCTCTGAACCCATTTATCGGACTCGAAAACTAATTACATATCTAATTAGAAGACAAAATGTAGATGCGATTTCATTCTATATACAAACTTTAACGTGGATATTTAAAATTTATATAGCTTCTCTTCTGTACTGGAAGACGATCAAATTGACCATTTTCGCGTAATTTAAACATTTTTAGCGAGTATTTTGAGTCACCAAAATCCATAATATATCTCTGAAAGTATTGCATGGATATTCATAATTTGTTTTTTTTTTAATATAGCCAGGATATGTGGTTAATTTATAATTTAATTTGAAAATTCCTAGGTGCCTAGCAGACAAAATTGTCAGTTGAGAATTTTTCCTCTCACTTTTCCACTTGCAAAATACCGGAGAATTAACAAGTGGAATAGAGGATTCTGGAATTCTCAAAACAAATTCGCCGAGTTACACAGTTCCAAGTGGAGAATTAACTGTCAAAACAACTCTCATTTCAAAAATTCCCAATTTTCCGTATTACAGAATCCGGACCTTGGAAGTGAATTCCACTTATAATAGGAACGTTGGCCTATGGTAACTACTATAGAAAATCCGCTGAGCCTCAAAGTTTACAAAGTGCGCCATATACCTTACCCAGGATTCTGTTAACATAATCACAGCAGGTCAAGCGAGAGCTTAGCATTACCCCAAGATTTCTAATTCGCTCCAAACCTCGCCTATGGAGTGTCATATGATTTGATTTGTTTGCATTCAAGGCAAGATCATTTACCACAGACCACTCATGCATACGCTCCAGATCATTGTTGATTTTGAGGATACAATCCTCGGATAGACGAACAGGGCAGCACAGAACAATTTAGACATCGTCTTCATAAATATGTATTAATATATAGACTAAAGGTCCAAGGATAGAGTCTTGTGGTACATCACTAAACAGATATTTATATAGGGTCAGAGAAAAGGTTGCTATTTTCCACTTACTGAAATCGACTTGACAAAAAACTTTTCATGACTGATAGAGCGAGAGAGGATAATCTACATACAACAAATTGCACGGCCAATTTTTGCAATAATTTTTGCAAGTGCTTCCCGATTCTCTCTTAAGGTTGTAATTTATTTTTTTATTTTTTTGACGTATTTTTTTCTAAATTTTCTTTTATTTTTTATCTATTTTAATTTTTTCATTTTTTTAACAATTTTTTTTTAAACTTTATAATTTATTTTACTTTTTTTAATATATTTTTCATTCCAAAAAAAAGCATGCTTGGACTCGAACTCGTTACAGACACTGACATGTATATAAATGGACTGCTTGTTGAACCAAAAATGCATGAATGCAAATGGCACCACTTTCATATTCCTGTCTCTTTCCGTGAGAGCATACTTTCCCACTGAACTGTAACGATTAGGAACGAGAAATTGCTTGTAAAAATTCTTGTAAAAAACACTTTCTTCGACTCATAATTAAAATTTAACGATACAAATAGTCCCAAATACTTTTGTGGTAAATTCGGTAAATCCCACGGACATGCATATAAGTAAATTCACAAATAATTTAAATATAGCGCCAATTTACGACAGTTGGTAGCATTGACAGTGAGAGCATACTTTCTGAAATCAAAATTGGTGCCAAATGAAACAGGAGATCAAGCAGTCCATTTATATGTATGTCAGTGGTTACAGACAGTCTGGGCTTTTCTTAAGTTTTTTAATTTTTTTTTTTTTTTAATTTAAAAAAAGCATGTTGGGATTCGTCCGCGTTACAGACAGAGCCTAGGCGGCGAGTGTATATTATCAATAGAAATCTCTTGACCTTGAGCTGTTCAATAGAAAGAGATTACCCACCAGAGTAGGTAGCATTTGAAAAAATAAAATAAAATATGAATGCAAATTTTGATAGAAAGAATTGCATGTAGCTTTAAGGAAACTGGCACATGTGTGACAGGGAGTAATACTTAGAATATAGAGAGTACAGGAAGTGTTATAAGTCAAATTTTGTGTAGTCAAATTCTGGTTGTGTTAGTATCTGTTGCCCCTGTAGTGAACGGTCAGTACAGCCGTGTAGTAGAATCAATATAGAGAGCGGGGCAACAAGACATATGGTTGAAAATATTACGTTTGCTCCCATGGAAAATGTTCTTATTCACTGTCACTACGCCATCATACTCAGGGAATTTCGCAGCTGTCACAAACGTAAACAAATCTCGGTGGAGGAAGGATTTTTTCGATATTTCGACAGCTAAACATAGAGTTGTCTCTTTCTTGAATATAATGCTGAGCTACTTCATGATACTCTGAAAAATCCACGCTCATGCACACGAATTTTACAGGTATCAACACTTCCTGTTGTCTCTATATTCTAAGGAGTAATATACTTGGTTTTTTCTGAAGGAGAAATGTTTACGTTTTTCAATAACCAAGCACTCTCAGCAAAACTCAGTGATGTTTTATCGAAATGCTCGCCTGTCGAAAGCGTTACAACATATCGACTATCGATAAATTGTCGAATCGAACGTTGAATCTTTCGAAGTTATAACATTTTGCGCCAGTTTCGATTTCAAAAAGTATACTCTTACTGTCAAAACGACCAACTGTCCAAAACTGGCGCTATATTTAAATTATTTGTGAATTTACTTATATTTACCAAATTTACCACAAAACTATTTGAAACTATTTGTATTTTGAATTTTTAATTATGAGTCGTAGGAAGTGTTTTTTACAAGGCTGTTTTGGCTGGAAAAACCGCTGAACTTCAAGTAATTTTTCGTTCCCAATCGTTAGAGTTCAGTGGAAGTATGCTCTCACGGAAATAGACAGAAATATGAGAGTGGTGCCATTTGCTTGCTATTTGCTATTTCTTGTCCACCACAGCATAAACTACAAGATATTTCAATTGTGAAATGAGAACTGTCAAATCCATTTCCCCTTATTAGAAAATGTCAGAGTGAAATGAAAGAAAGCGGGGAGTCACTATAATTCATTTCACTCTTTATCATTGTTTTAATCTGGCTATCTTTGTGTTGTAAAAATGTGTGCCATAATTCTACAGGGTGGAGGATATGAATAATATTGTTGGGTTTCAGTTTTTGTAAATATTATATAGACATGGAAAACTTCTTTTATATAACAATACAATAATCCCACGATATATACTATTTATTACAAATATTATTGTATAAAAATATTGAACTTTTTTTAGGTACACTATTTGTGATCCACCCTGTATTTAAGAATTTTGATAATTTTTATCAATCTATTTTTTAGGCAATAATGGCAGATAATATTGCTTTCATTTTGTTAGACAGAAAGATTTTAAAGTTTTCTAGTTTTTTCATTCTTATTAAAAGTAATGGTGCTCATTCAAGGTCATTGCCTGTTAGGAAGAGTTTTCATTGCCTGGTAGGAGGATTTTTCTCTTGTTAGTATACGCTCGCAGGTCTGCGCTTTTCTATATATTTATTATACCTTTGTACCTCTGATTCTAACTCAAGAATCCTTAAATGCGGACGAAGTACTTGATATCTATATGTATATTTTCTAAAGAATTGGTCCGAACAGCTCGATTATCCATTAATAAAAAACTTTCGTAAGACTTATTCTGGAGTATCGACATTAGGGTGGCCCAAAATGGATTTGCAAAAGTGTTAAAATGTCTAAATGCTCATTCAGAATTAGTTAGCTAATGTAATTTTAAACTTCTATGCAAAATTTCAATGAAATTCATTAATGTTGTTTTTTCAGGAAAACTGTGTCAACATTTTCTATTATAACTTTTTAATTTGATAATCTTTTTTCTTGATTCTTCCTTTAAATTAAAGGGAACCTAGCTACGAACTTATTGCAGTAAAAGTTCTTTTAAAAAATTCAATTCTTCTATTTTTTATAAATTTTTCAAATCGAAGACCCGGAACTCTTGTCTTCGCGTCAATGTTTTTGTAAGGAAAAGTGGCACGCGGGTGTACTTTTTCTACTATAATATAATCTACAATCGATAATCTTCCAAACAACTACAACTTAAGGGGATCATGTAGTGTATGAACTGTTACAAACATGTTACGACCCATAAATGTAACAAATTTGTCTTCTTTTCCAATTATTAGATTGGACACCCACGCATAATATTAAAAGTTATTTTGATTTTTGCATGTCTGCCTGTCCGTTTGCTTGTCTGTCTGGCTGTCTGTCTCTCCATCTGTCTGCTCGTCCGCACGTCCGCAAGATAACTCGAGAGCGGGTTCACTTAGTGTGCTGAGCTTTAACGCACCGGCTTTTTAAAAAGAATCTGAATTTAATTTCGAAAATAGGACAAATCGGGCGACTCCTTCGTAGGGTTGCCATATAAAAAATTCGTTTTTAACGGTATATTTGGGCACTGTCCGAGAATGCGTTGACGTAGAGAGCTGACATTTGGTACATAGTGTTCTCATAATAATAGTAAATAAAATTTCAAAAATGTACTATGTCCTCTTGTTGGTATTGCCATACAAAACTTTTACTTTTCACTATATATTTGGAGACTGCTTAAGAACGTGACGACGTGGAGAGCTCGCAAATTTAAGTTCAAAAATGGATTAAATCGGTCAACCGTTTCTTTGTGTTACCATACAAAAGTTTGGGTCTTCACTATATACATATTTGGACACTACCTGAGAACGTGTAAGCCATGTGTCTAGAGCAGGGGTGGCCAACTATAGTAACTTTGGGAGCCACATTTTAGAAATGCATATTTTAAAGAGCCATTTATTTATCTTTGAAAACAATATACATATAAGATTATTATAATTTTAAAAGTAAATCAGTTTAAAGTTAAAAATTTTTGCTTGCGTAGATTAGTAGGCGTGTGTATAAATAGGATTTTTAAATTCCCCCTGGGATTCTAAGGAAAAAATTTCCAGTAAATTTCTAAGAAAAAATTGCGGCTTTACCAACATCAGGTCCCAGACATCGCTGATTTTAATTTGAGCGAGGCGTTGCTGGCTTACCCTTTGGTTATGTCCTTAGAATAACTAAATGCTTTGATCCAATTCTTCTAGTTAACTGGTAAATTTAATTTTAAACTGAATCTTTTAAAGTTAAAAATTTTGTTTTTGTAGATTAGTAGGCCTGTGACTAAATAGTGTTATTTTAAATTCCTCTAGTTTAGGTGTGGTCAAATTATATTTTTGTGCAAATTAGAAGTTGTGAAAATTAAAAATTATAAGTTGTGAAAGAAAATTAAGTGAAAATTAAAAGTAACTATGCTGTCTGGAAAACGCAAATATGAAGACGAAAACAGGAGATTTAAGGTAGAGTGGGAAGAGGATTTTGTTTTTGTAGAGAGAAACGGAAAACCGATGTGTCTGATATGTGAAGTAACATTGTCACAGCTCAAGGCCAGTAATCTAAACGTCATTATGAGGCAAATCACTTTTC
Organism: Dioctria linearis; assembly: GCA_963930735.1. NCBI lineage: Eukaryota > Metazoa > Arthropoda > Insecta > Diptera > Asilidae > Dioctria > Dioctria linearis. Next base: position 182,289,279 of record OZ005744.1, read on the forward strand.
TTTCGGCCAACAATTTCCTGCTGGTAGCGAGTTACGGCGAACTAAAATATTGTCTTTAAAAGCAAAATTTAATAACCAAACCAAGGTTATGACAATGTTTATTAAAGAGGCAGATGTAACAACTGAAGCCGGATTTATTATGGCGTTTAATATTGCTCGTGCAAAACGCCCCTACTCAGAGGGAGAGTTTATAAAAAAAAAAATATTGCTGAAGTTATTTCTGCTTTAGATCCAGAAAATAAAAAATTGCGTAAATTGATTGAACAAATCCCTGCATCAAGACATACTGTGGAAAGACGAATTTCTCTCATTAGCGATGATATCGTAAGTACCTTGCAAAATGATGTGATGAACTGTTCAGCACTTAGTCTGGCCCTAGACGAATCCACAGACATTGAAGATAAACCGCAACTAGCCATATTTATTCGTTATGTAAAAAATAATGTAGACATCAAAGAAGAACTGTTAGACCTTGTTGCACTGAAGGATACGACTAAAGGTTCAGATATAAAAAACGCCCTTGATGCTGTGCTTGAAAAACTTTCTGTGCCGATTACAAAACTAGTCAGCATTGCAACTAATGGCGCCCCAGCTATGAGGGGTGCTACTAAAGGTCTTTTGGGGCTTTTAAATACCGACACATTGTATCCCAATTTCATACCAGTTCATTGCATCATTCATAGGGAACACCTGGTAGCCAAATATTTTAAATATGACCATATTATGGACGTAGTTTTAAAAATCGTCAACTACATACGCTCAAGTGCCAAAACTCATCGGCAGTTCAAATCTTTTATACAAGAAATAGAAAACGATGAGCTTCCAGATGATGTTTCTTGGTTTTGTTTAGTAAGGTGGCTATCAGTGAGCAATGTTCTAACAAAATTCTTTAATTTGATGGAACCAATCAAACAATTTGTCCATGAAAAAGGGAAATCTTTCCCGGAACTTGAAGATCCCAACTGGTTGATGGATATGGCGTTTTTCACAGATATTGTTCAGCACCTACAATCATTAAATTTATCTCTACAAGGATATAATAAACTTATTTCTGATTTAGCACAGAATGTCTTCAGTTTCCAAAACATATTAAAACTGTTCGAGAAAGATCTGGTTTCTAAAACTTTTGTTCATTTCACGTGCCTTAGTAAAACTTTACAAAGTTTACCCGGATTCGACATAATAATTACAGATTATGTATGCAAGCTGCGCATACTAGCAGAAGATATTACCGATAGATTCCGTGATTTAGCATTTAAGCCAGCATTTGTATTTTTGGAAAATCCTTTCCTTGTTGACATTTTGAAGAATGGTTGCCCTGTATCACCACCAATTGCTCTGGATGTAGCAGCTCTAGAATTAGAACTACTGGAGCTGCAAGAAGATGAAGGGTTGAAGCAAGTAAAACAGAATAGTTGTTCAACTATTGACTTTTGGAAACAGGTTCCGGAACAAAAATATCCTAAAACCAAAGATTGTGCACTCAGAATAATATCTATTTTCGGCACTTCCTATTCTTGCGAGTCGTTGTATTCCACTCTTAAATTTATTAAAAATAAGTATAGGTCTGTTTTAACTGATAAACATTTAACTGAGCTTGTGCGAACTGCCCTAACTGATCATCAACCAAACTTTCAGCGACTAACTGCTAAAATGGACAATAACCGTAAGGCATCAACAAGCAGATCTAACTTTTAAAGATTTTCTATTTTTTTTTATGTAATATTTTCTAAAATTTTGTTGTAATGAAATAAAATATTTTTTTTAAAATTAATCGGTTATAGTTTTTTTATATCAAAATTATGCACAAGAGCCACACCACACGACTGCAAGAGCCGCGTTATGGCCACCCCTGGTCTAGAGGATGACTTGACTTACATTTTAATTCAGAAAATTTTTTTTTTTTTAGATTTTATTTACGGATAAGACGAAGTTTAGGTTTTAAAATTTCTTTTTTTTATTCGTGTCCTTCAATCCCTGAACAAGAATAATTATTTTCCTTCATATCCCTACGGCCGTCGTAAGTTACATTTCTAATATAAATGGAGTAAGAACTAAATATTCTAGGTTAGTAATTATTAATGCCCGAAACGTGTTTCTTTATTGAATTTTATTAGTTAATAACTTGCTTTGGTGACTTAGCTTTTTTGTGTTCCTGGATAAAATCTCCTGGGTAATCCTCTTTTCCATGGAAGAAATCTACTCCTAATCTCCTGACTGCTCACGAGTGTCTTAATCCCGGAATATTCTGGGAATCCTCAGCTTAGGAATAAGGAATCCTCGCCTGATTATACTCTGGATACTGTTACGTCTTCTTTTATTTTATTCTTTTGTAGTTCTGTTAATTTTACTTTGGTATAATTTTAATTATCTGTCTGTGTGCCTTTTTTAGAAGCTCCTCAAAAAAAACTGTCCAATCCGCAAAAAAAAAAAAGGAAAAACTCTGCCCGTCTCTCCGGGCCAATCCAAAAAAATTCCCCCGTCTTGTTCTTGAACCTAGCTGTCATGCGCACAAAATTTCCAATAAATTTCCCTGTATTTTATACATATATTTCCCATTTCGGACTTGGCTTTATTTATACTGGAACATCTCGGCGAGGAGGGAGGCATCGCACTTAACGCGTTTTAACCGATTGCAAATGGGTTTAGCAATTGAATTTGTTTGGTTTTATTAAATGTGTGCGTTTCTATTTGGCTATTGTACCGTAGCTCTTTTCTTTTATTGCTTTATTTATTTCTTTTTATCTTTTAGCGTTAGTTTCATTCCTGATATCAGCTATTACCTACCTAAGGGATTTTGGATTTAGGGTTTATAATTTTCAACCAACTCGAGGCACAACTCGAGCATTTTTTCTAGTAAACTAAACCGGGAGAAAAAAAATGGTTATGTCGTAGGAGAGTACATTACAAACGCGTCATTCGAGAGAGCTGAAATTTTGCAGGCAGCATTTTCATAAAAATAGTAAATAAAATTTCAAAAATGAACTAAATCGGGCAACCCCTTCTTAGTGTTACCATACAGAACTTTTCGTTTTCACTTTGTTTAACTTTTATGTTCATCTAGAATATAATATTATTGGTCTTAAGATCAATTGTAAGTTGCTCTCTTGTTTTTTTGTATAATTCATTTGGTAACAGTGAAAAAGTCTATACTTTTATGGACCGGCACATGAGGGGTATAAAATCAAACCCAGCAATCTCCAATTTTGAAAAAAATGAGGTAAGAGCGTGTTCTAGATAACAAACACAGTTAATCTAAATTCATATCACAAAATTTAAATTTCGGAATTCACCTACTTCATGGTGAAATTTAAGGGAAAATATTGCATATCAAATCAAAAACGGCAATATTTTTATAAGTGCGTAAAACAAACATAGCATCCTCCATAAAAGTGGAGATTGCTTGTTTTGAAGTTCAACGTTCGATATTATAAGGTGATCGTGAAGGATTTTACTGGTTTTGATATAGGCTCCAGTTATTGTATGTTGTTTGGTTACTTTTTAATTTACTGTTATTGTGAAGAAAATTCCGTTAACTTTTGACTCGGCAGTAGTTTGGAATTTCGTTCTTCCTTGTTAGTACACATTTGGATTTTGCGCAGTAAAGACCTGTGTAGCTTAGTAACTAGTCATTTTTGATTTGGTTTTTTTGTAAAAGTGGAAGTTAATCCTGCATCGGTTAGCCCTAAACAAGGCCAGGAAAAGGGTTGCACAGCCTAATAAGTGGAAAGTTAATGTTGCGAAAAAAGAAAGGTAAAAGGGTATTTACTATCGCTATAAATTATTTTCTAAAACGAATTGAATATAATATAGAAACTCCAGTAAGGAAAAGCTCAAATTACCCAGCAGCTGTGGACATGCTTCACAAGCATTTCTGTGCTCTTCCCTGACGGAACGAGACGTCGAAGTTTTTCATGCTGCATTTTATAACATTCCGAACAAGATTCGCCAAGATGCGTTATTATTAAAATTTTGCTCCCTTGGATTGGTGATAAGAAGAAGACCCACGAATGGAAATAATTCTGCAAAAAAGTTTCACACAAAATACTGCGTTAGAACAGCTGGAGGGCAGTTAGTACCGGTTTGCCAAAAAGCTTTCCTCAACATTTTAAATATTAAGAGGTACCGAGTAGAACATATTTTAACAGAATTTGCAGAAACTGGAAGTTTATCGTCTGAAGGTCGTGGTGGCGATCGAAAGTCAGCCCTTTTTTAGACAAAAGAAAAGGGGTTATAAGTTTTAAGGAGAAACTGACATGTGTTGATGCTCATTACTGCCGCAGTGCTACTTCTACACGAAGGTAATTTTTATATAGCACTTTTCCTAAATATTATAAAATTTATGTAACTATATACAGATACTTACCGTCAGAACTAACCATCAACAAGCTTTGTGAAATGTGCAATGCACAAGCACCTACCGAATGTAAGGTCAAGCCATGTCTGTTTCGGCTAATATTTAATCGAAGTTTTAACTTGGGATTTGGATCACCACGGACGGATGTTTGCTCAAAATGTCTTGAATATGGAGAAAAGATTAAGACAGAGAAAGATGAAGTCAAGCAATCGGAAATAAGCACCGCATTAAAAATTCATAAATTTCGAGCCAGAGCATTTTTTTTCCTTATTAAAAGATAACAATCCTAAAATTGCACTACTTTCTTTCGGCTGCCAAAAAAATTTAGCTATGCCGAAAATACCCGACCAGCAAGTCTACTATAGTTAGACAACTATATTGGTACACCTTTACCATCGTTGAAGAGCCATCGGGATCTCCTCTTAATAAGGATAATGTTACATCCTTTTTGTGGACAGAAGATGAGTTTCGGAAGAGTTCAAACGAGACGCATCCGCTGTATTTCACAAGTTAACCAGCCTTGATTTGACTGGGAAAATTAGAGTAAGATTGATGGCTGATGGATGTGGAGGCCAAAATTAAAATTCAAATATGATTGGAATGTGTTGCTTCTGGCTGTTGAAAAAAGCTCCCTCGCATATAACTGAACTGGAGTTAATTTTTCCGATCGCTGGTCATTCCTTCCTCCCTGCTGACAGGGTGTTTGGGAATATCGAGAAAGAATTGAAGAAGACGGAAATTATTGAAAATCCTGATAAATATGTAGATGTTATATCATCATTTAGAACCGTTCTTAAACTTGGTAGAGATTGTACGGTGTTCGATTGGAAGCAGGCTGTGCACGAAATTATTAAACCACCTGCATGTTGGCATTTTAAATTTGGACTATGTAAGCGATATTTCTTGAAAAAAGTGATAACTGGGAAAAATATATTGATTCATGGCGAACCTTACTATATGAATCGAGATGGCTGTTTTAGGGGAATCACGAAGAAGGGTAAGACGATTGCGATGATGTCTCCTAGTAAAATAAATATGTTCGTAGACGTGAAACATAATCAATTGAAAATAAAGGATGTCCAGAATCTCTTAAATAAACATTGGGGAGAAAATTGGAGATCCAATACTGAACTGAACTTCTTCCAGCGTATTATAGACTATGAAGCTTCTGCTGGTAAAATTGCTGATACTGAAAATAGTAGGACTGAAAACGAGCCTTGTGAGGGCCAATTAGACGAAATCGAAGATTTAGTAGTCTTGACACAAAAGATAGCTATCACTGTTGTAACTATTACGTTTCAATAAAAATATTTTGTTATCGAAATTTTTGTATTTCCTTTTATCCTATTATTTCTTGGGTTCTCGCATTTTCCATTGTCATTATAAAGCCAGCAACCTTCGTCTTACTTAATTTCAAAGTCCTCAAAATCCACCCATAAATTTCAAATCCAGCAAAATCCAAGAATAAAACGGTTATAGTACTTAAATTTTTAAATTTTTGGGTTCAAATTTTTAATAAAAGTCATTCTACTATGTGTATCTTGAATGGAAATCGAAAAAAAGCTTAAAAAATGTTGTCAGTATTCGTCTACACTTTTTTGCTAAATAACTCGAAACCTAAAAAAGTGGAGTTTGCTGGGTTTGAAATTAGACCCCTCACATATTCTTTGTAATTTGTAAAAATGCTTCACCTTGGAAAATCTCATTTTCAGAACAGTTCATACACTAAATGATCCCCTTAAGTTGTAGTTGTTTGAAAGATAATCGATTGTAGATTATATTATAGTAGAAAAAGTACCCCGCGTGCCAGTTTTCCTTACAAAAAAATTGGGGCGAAGTCAAATAATTGGAGTCCCGGGTCCTAATTTTCGTTTTGAAAAATTTATAAAATATAGAAGAATTTATTTTTTTGAAACGACTTTCACAGTAATAAGTTCGCAACTAAGTTCCGTTTAATTTAAAGGAAGTATCAAGAAAAAATATTGTCAAATTAAAAAGTTATAATAGAAAATGTTGAAAGAGTTTTCCTGAAAGTCCAAAACAGCCAAAAAACCACTATTTTCGATTTGAACGACCTCTAAACATTAATGAATTTCACTGAAATTTTGCATAGCAGTTTAAAATTACATTAGCTAACAAATTCTGAATGAACATTTGGACATTTTAACACTTTTGTGTTTTGGGCTAGTCTGGTTTGTTCTCCCTTTAAATCGATCTACATGACCCGTATTAGACAGGCTTAACATTTTTCCATTGGATTCCTTCGAAAAAGTCGAAATTATTCCAGATTTGTTTTCTTTTTTGATTGTATGAATGAGGTGATAAATTCGCTTGAGCTTCTAAATATGTATTTTTAACAGAGCTTTTGCTGTACGCTCTTTTTGGAACCAATTTAATTCACTTTACTTCTTCCTCAACATGGCATTACAATTATGGTATGAATAAGCCAATTTCATCAATGTCTCACTTCCTTAACCGTTAGTTTAGTTGCATGCTTTCTGTTTCTAAGACGGTAAGTAGGTATTATCTTGGAACAAAATTCAATTGCTTTATGTAAACATGAAAACATATTGTTACTCAAGCACTATTTTCAATGCGGTCATTCCTGTACTCAGTGTCTGAAGCTTAAGTTAATAACTAATATCTGATAGTATTGGCAAGACAACATCCACGCTGCTGAAAGTGTATCTAAACAAACATATCAACAGAAGTCTTTTTACCAATCATCAAAGCAGGACCCATAGATTCCTGGAGAATTAATTGGATGGAACATATCTCAGTAAAAATTTCAAGAAAGAAAGATGAAACAAATTTTCAATAACTATACAGAAATCTGCTCCACACATTCGCTGTTTACAGAACATATAAATTGTTTATTTGTCCCCATATAACCTCATATAACCCCAATGAAAATTAACATCTTTTAACATAATTTACTTGAAAAGGTTGATTCATAAATCTCAATAAATTTGAATATTTCCCAAATGAATCAATAATATGCCATCAGTAGGCCTACCATGTCATAAATATTTTTCTGACGAATATCTGAACTATATGTATCGACTCGTACATACTTACAAAAGGTGTATGTATATGTACCAAGGGATTTTATATTCAAAATATATACATATACATATATATAAAAGATAAGATCGCCAACCTTTATTATATACATATGATCCCAAAGAAAATATTTCCCGTAAATCATTCAAAATCGCAACAAGAAAAAATATATTATGAAAAAAAAACCAACCTAAAGGACATTTCAGGACATCCAATATCCTTAAAAGGTTTTACGACCAACCGTCTCTCATAAAGTTTCATTTCATTTCAATTTTTTTTCAATTTTGACAAAATCAACGACCAACTGCACTGAATTTGGTGAAAGAGTTTCGCCTTTACAACCCTTGACTTTCGTTTGAGGGGTGGGAACAAACGGTTTAAACTGATATCTACCTACATGTTTCTCGGCTGTCGAGGTCACATTTATATTATACAATTCCCAGAGTAATACTATACCCTTAAAAGATATTTTCACATTCATATGCATAAAAAATGTACAACAGGACATAGTATGGATATCTACATTTTGCCTTGGTCGACAGCACACTAGACATGGGGATACTTGCGAGATAAGTATCGGGAGAATCAGCATATCGAGATGTCATTTTGAATTCTCCCGAACGGATCATCTTCGAGAATACCTGTCATGGGTTGTGCATGAATTTTTAAACATTCGAAAATTTATTGCACATATGTGCAAAAATATCCTTTTACCTGTTTAGTGATGGACAAGGAAAAAGTTCTCACATATCAGCTCGTTTTGGCTTCTATGCATTTTCTACAAAAAAAAAAAAAAAAAATAAGATAAATAAAACCCTCGCATCGCCAACACAAGCACTATCTACTGTCCATAGCAAATAAGGAGCCGCCTTAAACGTGACATGTAGGTTTCTTCCTGGGAGAAAATGAAATGGGTTTTTGAATATTGGATCTCTCGTCTTTGTGATAAAAATAAATTCAGTTGGAAAATTTTTATTAAACCAGAGTGACAGGGAAAACAGAAACTGTCTTTTCGTTAATTTTGCAATTATTCTTAACTCCATGAGTTTAATATATAATTCGATTCACATACCCAAACCGATGCGTCATCGGAATTTATTTTCGAATCTCGCAACCTGAGTGTGATGACATGCTCTTTTCGATTATAATTCAATATATCCAACCCCATATCAGGAAGCTTTATTCTTCCTGAATTTCACTTTATACTCCCCCCCCCTCTCTCCCCTTCCTTAACTATTGTACAGCCCAATTTATTATCCACTCGAAACCAAGATAGAGGATAAATCCCTCTTCTGACTAGAACAATACAAAAGGGGATGTCGGAATATGCAGACAATGGACCACCCAGCTCCTTCTGAATAGGATTCATTTAACGCATGCCATTGTGTCACACGGTGATTAAATACCCTTAAATGATCCTGTTCGTCGACCCTCTAACTCCTCTGTTGTTGTATACCATATAATATATGTATATAAGTACATTCTACTATATCGGGAGTGTCCTCCCAAGTTGTGAGGTGATAGCGCTACATAGCATAGCAAAACGGTTGAGTAACAGCACATTTACTTGCTGGAATGGGTATATATCGAATTGGAGTAATCCTTTTCATTGTTGTCCTCCTATACATATACTATGGTGCTGGAAGATTCTTGTAAGCAATGCAGCCCCTAACTCAGTTTTGATCGCCTCGCTTTCTGTACATTGTCCTAATTTAGTGGGTTGGCATATATAACCTAAAGGTGAGGATGGCTGATACTCCTCAAGAAAGGAGCAAGAAGTTGAATTGTGTCTGGCAAAGGAATTCGAGAATTTACTTGAAAGGAATTCGCTGATTTATTTATGGCCTTGGAGACTTTTTTGTAGTTGTTTTATTTTATTATCTTTTTATTTTTTATTCAATGAGAAAAATTGCTTAGGAAAATCGAAATAATCTATAAAAATTCGAGGAAACTTTTGAAATATTTGATTCAGTAAAAAAGATTTTTTTTTGTATAGATAAAGATCAAATTAGGCTATCAATTTTAGTAATTTCATTTTGAGAGAAATTCCCTTTGTCAGCTGCTACTTCTTCGGTTTTTATGGCCAAAAGTCCACATTTGAATCTTTATATGAAAATTTTACACAAACTTACATTGCTCCTTCAAACTAGGCATTTCAGACGTACCTATTCAAATAAACAGTAGCAAATTACCCAGGGACATCCCATTCTTCCCCCACAGATCCCATAACTTTCCTGGAATAAAATGCTCAGTACGTACTTAGGACTTTATTTCCAGGAGGTAGGTGTTAGAAATTTCCCATAACTTTTTACTTGGGATATCCCACAACTACTACTGTATATGGGAACAATCTCAATATTGTACAGAAAAATACATACGAGATGTGCCCAACAATTTTGGGACAATCATGGAAAAGTTGTTTTCCCCCTTCCAGAATTTATTTCGATTTGTTCTCTAGATTCTCGTGGTTCGCGTTGTTCTCTGTTGAAAGTGCTAATTTGTAGCTTGGTGTGCTCCCTTGTGTCGTTTTTAGAGACCAAAAACAGAATAACAAAATATGTTGTTTATGCTCTGGAATGTACTTTCCAGCCATTATGTTTTTTTTTAAAAACCTACCCGAAAAAAATCTACATTCCCAAAAAATCTCGTATAATATCCTGAGATATTCCTCTGCACATACTGAAAACAAAGATCCGTAAGATGTCCTAATTAGACTTGCAGCGGGAATGTTACATTATTGAATGTGATAACTGTGCCTACTTACAACCATAGGAAAACCTATAGGAAGGGTATTGTGTTTATCAGGGACATTAGAATCCCGGACATTCGTCACTCCCAGGGATATCCTAAATTGTTAATTGGGCCCGGACGGGATTTCCCACGAGCAATTTATATTTCCTAACAGGATTTCCTATTAATATACCACGGAAAATTCTGTGCTGTGTGAGAGTAAGATGGATCCAGTTATTAAAATCCCCGTCGTTAGATTAAGAGAGCAGCTCGAGAAAAATTACCTGACCAAAATTGAAGTGGGGAAAGAGTAGATATGAATGATCTGGTCGCAACAGCATATGGTTCTGTTAATTTATACTTTTTCTTCACTTAAAAGAGAAGTACTTCAAGAAATTCATTGATATCACAATTATGGTTCTTATGTAAAATCATAATTTCTTTCTGGCCAATAGCATGTTTTATTATAGTCGTCTTTTATACGTGCTATCTGCATGCATACATCGTCAGCGTACAAGTAAGTTTTCATGTCTTCGACAATACTAACAAATTCGCATTTATGAAAGCCTTGAATAATGGAGGCCCTTATATAGAGCCTTGTGGAACTCCAAAAGAAGATGAAAAAAGCTAGATAGAGTAATAAACGCTGCAACTGATTTCTATTAATCGATAGCTGAAAACGAAAACAGATGATAATTTATATCGAACAATTTATTGATTGACACTGTCAAAAGCTTTTGGAAAATTCGGAAACACTAGAGCGGCAATATGATCATTATATCAAATGGTAGACACGTAGAATATTTGTAAAAATACAGTTTCACAGCTTTGTTGGGAGTGAAACCGAACTGCCAGGTATTCCCTCTGGGAATAAAAAAAAAGGATCATACAGCCATTCCACACGAAAATGATCAAAAAATGCTTGCATTGGACCCGACCATCTCCGATTTGGATGAAACTTTCACAATTTGTAGGGAATACCCAAATAACTCACTAAATAAATTTTTTGGTTTTCTCCTATCATGCCCCCACCCCCTCATTCCGCTAGGGGAGCTAGCCGGGGAGGATATAACATTAAAATTAAGGGGGGGGGGGGGTCATCACTGCAATAAAATTTAGAAAAAAAAACATCAAATGGGGCACCACTCGTCCAGGGCCGTAAGTCGCTTAGTTTAGCCATCGAAGTACTGTAGTGAGGTACTGGGAAGGTTTCCGCATTAAGCTTTGTGGATGATGTGTAATTTTTTACAAAAACTAATTTTTTAATGAGTAGTTGTTTAGGGTGAAAACTGCAGGAGTCATTCTAACCAAATTTTTCTCAGTTTTACACACAGGCATATATTATATGAACTGCTCGATATGCTATTTCATGCTGGTACAATTTTTTGTGTCAAAAATAGTTCTTACATCGGTGCCGACAAGTTGAATAGTGATTTTAATAAAACCTTTGGAATTTCTACTGAGTATCTGTGATAATATTGCCTTTGGTAAAATACTTCTTATCACTAATTAACCCAAATAATTAATTTAAAAACATTTATTTCGGCGAACCCACTTATTTATTTGCTGTTTACAGTTCTCTCTCAGTTGGTACTTGGAGCTTAGAGAACGCTATATAGAAGAGTTCCCACTTTCTGCAGTGTATTTTTATGGACGTAGTCAGTCTATGTTATGCATGTAGTATGATTTACATGTCAAACGCCTTTGAGAAATCTAAAAGAGTTAATACACTGACTTCGTCAATATCCATTGCGTGGCGGATATCGGTGGTCACCTTAAGAAGTGCATTCTCATAGCTATGGCCAGCCCGAAAACCAGATTGGCAAGCACTCAACAAATTAAACGCATTCAGATAATCATTTATTTGATTATAGATTTATTTTTCAAATACTTTTGAAAGGAAGCACAACAAACTAATGGGCCGAAAGTCTGACAAGTCTTTGGGAGAAGGTGTTTTTGGAATTGGTCTACATTAGCAATCTTCCAAGAAACTAGCACCTTTTTTTAACTATCTATATGGAAAAAAAATTCGATGGTGTGTTAGTTATCTGTGTAGTTTATCTATAAGTCTTCTTACCTAGCTGTAAGTTATTTATGCCTTCCTACCTTTTCCAGAAACTATATTTGTGTGCATTATTTTAACATATGTCATTTTGGGTTTGGAGTGTTTTTCGATTTACGGATCAGAAGAGAATACATTTCTTTAAATTTCTCGAAACGTTTAAAGTTCTCGAACGAGTAAGATCAATTGAAAGTGTGAAATAAATAAGTAGCTATTTTGTTTATCGTTTATCTCATTTTCTACAAAAAAAAAACACTAAAGATCTACGCTTGTGGTTAAAAACAGTGTAGTAACAAAAATAGTATATTGTATTGAAGAAAAAGTACAATGAAGTGGTAGTGTAGTGCTTGCGAGCTATACAAAAATAGCAGCGATATATTTCGGATTGTTATTGCCAATTTAGTTAATAGCGGGAAAATTCTGAATATGGTGTTAGGGGTAGGTATAAAAGTGTGTTATATTTGCTTCAAATGCACAAAAAAAAATCTATAGTGGTATACAGCAAGCCCATTCTTCAATGATTGGCTTTGCTCACAAAATCTAAGTTCTACAAGCTCGTCCACTGGAAGTTCCGAGGAATTTGTTCAGCCTGACTTAGAACAGAACCTTAATTCCAGTGGGAGCTTTCCAATGGCTAGAAAGAGATTTAAGAAAGGAAGCCACGGTACATCAAAAGGTACTGATGTATGCAATCAAATAAAGGAGATGATATTGAAGTTCCTTAGTATGTAACTGAAGGAGTTGAAGCACACAAAGGAGCTGAAGAGATTTTTCGGCAAATGAAAGAAAAATTATCAAATTTTGCGTATTTAGATAGATAAGGCTTATAGCCTCAAAATTAAATACAAAGAAAAAGTGCTAAAGGTCCCCAATAGAAAACAAATACTACATTCTCAGCAGTTTGGCGAAATCTTCAACTGGCCACAACTCCTAAAGGAAGGTTTCAAGGGGGGGGGGGGGTATGTGGAACAATTTTTGATCAGCTTACCTCAAGGAATCGCGTGGTATACCGGAAGGTATCTTGATCTGAATCACCCTGTATAAGCCGAAATACAAATAACACCTGCGTATGAGAAGTAAAGAAATTATTTAAGTTCTTGGAGAATAAATCTTAAGGCTGGATCGTTTTCTGAAATTGGACAGCTCGGTGCACAATTCGCAAGATGGGGTGGCGCGTTAAGATTTTTGAATAAATCTCAAAACGATTAATGGAATATTTATTTAAACACCTAAGGCAACAAATTAACGTTTTCCAATTTTTAAATTTGTCCCCCAATTTTTATTGAAAATGATTTAAAAATGAAAATTGAATGATTTTTTTTAAATTTCTCTGGTTTGCGGAGCGAGGCTGCCACAAAATTAAACTAAATTAAATAAATTTTTAAATATAAGCTTTTTGAAGTTAATAAGCAGAAAATAACGTTTTCCGATTTTTGAAATTCTACTTATTTTTATGAAAATTTGATGCAATAGATTGCTTTCTAAATGGGTAAAATGCAGGTAAAGCAATCTATTGCGTCATTATGTAATATGAGTCATAGTGAGTAGACGTGTTTTACAGCGCTCTGGTAAACAGCAGTATTTTGCCGTGAATATTAGTGGTTCTCGCTAAAAGTAAATTATCCGGGGTTTATTCATATTTTCGATTGTTGATCTTGTGCGGATTTAAATAAAATAGAAATTATTTCCTCGTCATTGCTTGTAGCTCGGTATCCATCTCAGAAAATGGCGGGAAAACAAGAGAAACAGCTCAACTCTGCGAAGACATCTAGTAAAGAGAAACAGCGTTCGGATTCGGTGAGTTCCGTACACTGACTTATAAGAATAGACTGAGCGTATTGTCATTTTCCTTTAGGAAAGCATGGCACAAGTTTTATAGTTCTCTCTTTCGCCCTATGGCAGAGTTGGAGCTACCAACACAAAATATTGCATTCTGGAACGTTTGCTTATGCCATTTGATGTTTTTATGTTGGTTACAGATGCAATCACCGCAGAAGGAATAAGGTAAAGATAGTGCTTACCATGTTCCGTCTCTCTTGCCCATAAGCAGGATTCAGTTACGAATAACTTTTGAAAATTAAAGTCGGAATGAGTTTAATTCCTTATAAGCGATTAAAATATCATTTGGGCACAAGAAAATATATTTTTTTAATTTAATTCGATTTTCGGATGTAAGATTTCATCTGATTAGTTGAGTTTTACATGTTTTTTATGTAATCGATTTAAAGGGTGCTCTAACGGTGATATAGAGAAACACAATATTTTTTGTGCCACATGAAATAGCAAATCGCTCAGTCCATTGTTATAAGTCAGTGGTTCCGCCTCAGTTTTAACACGTAGTGCTGCATCTAACTTGATTCCTGGTGCCTGCGCATGCCCACAGACTGACGCTCTTAAATGCATGCTCACCGATTTTGAAACAAGGCTGAATGAGCGTTTTCAGCTTTTAGAGGAGAAGATATCGACTATGATCAGCGATGTTGTCAATCCGATTTCATCGCGACTGAGTACGCTCGAAACTCAATTTTCTGAGCTTGAGGCACGATACACCTCACTCTTACACAATAATGAGGATCTCCTTCGTACTCAGCGCCTATCCGATGTTACTTTAAATGGAATTCGTATTAAAGCCGGTGAAAATCCCATAAAATTAGTGCAATGCATCTCAGTCAAAATTGGTCATAATCTTTCGCACTACGTTCAAGCTTTTCGTCCGACCTCGAAACCTGCAAATCTTAAGTTGAATCGTATACCAAAACCTCCAATTCTGGTAAAGTTCTCGCGCGTTGGCGAGCAGCGTGCTCTTATCTCTTCATTTAAAAAACACGGAGGAATGAAGCTCAGTCAACTTGAGGGCTTTTCATCGGACGGCTCAGTTTTTGTTAATGAGAGTTTAACGCCTAAAAACCAGACTGTATTGCGGAAAGCACTTCTGTTGCGCAGAAGCGGATCACTGTGTTCTGTGTTCACTCAAAATGGAATCGTTTTTATTAGAATTAAAGAGAATGATAAACCACAAAGAGTCATGGACTTAAACCAACTATGTTTAGCTGATTCATCATCTGCTGTGGCCGGCGCTAGATAAATGGATAATGATGTTATCATTAGGGCTTATCTATATCTCAATAGTCATAAGTTTGGTTGTTTATTTTTTATTTTATAGAAATTATTATTTTTTTGTTAATGTCATTGTAGCAGTATCTATTTTCTGGTGCTCTTTATATATTGTATATGCCTGTTATTGTCGTGTCGTATTTGCCGTGGGGAAGTCGGTTTGTGGAATTGATTTTCTCTTCTCGAATGACATTCTGAATGATGAAAGCACTAAGAGGGATATATACATTCTTTTAGCGAAACTTTTTGGCCTTGTCAGTTGGTTCCGGCACTGGTGCTATTGTACTTATGAATAATTTCAGTGATCTGAACGGAGTGAGAGCGTTACTGAATATTTTTTGTGGTCAAGCGGTGGGCTTCAATGTTTGTTTACTTAATGCTAGAAGTATTAGATCAAAGGTGGACGAGCTTAGGCAAATTTTTTCAGGATCAGAGGTACATGCTGTTTTGGTCAGTGAGACATGGTTGCAGGAACATATACCATCATCTCTTGTTTCTTTGAATGGTTACAAATTATTTCGAAATGACCGCAAAAACAGAGTGGGAGGGGGAGTAGCTATTTATATCAAAGACTGCTATAGGGCCAAAATTATAAGCTCTTCAACGACGCCATGTTGTGAGTTCATGCTAGTAGAAGTCTGCACGGGTATGGCGAAAGGTGTTTTGGCTGCGGTGTATTGTCCTCCTGATATTTACAACGCCGAAACCATCAAGGAGTTCGAGGAACAAATTTCTCGGGCTACTCAAATTTACAGCCATGTGATCGTGGGAGGCGATTTCAATGTTGACATTCTTAGAAGTGATTCGCGTGCTAGAAATGTTCTATCCGTGATCCAATCATCACAGCTAGAAGTCATTACTACAATTCCAACTTTTATGAACGCGGCAAACCCTTCATTACTTGATTTGTTTCTCACTTCTCATGCGGAACGTGTCGCTTTTCATAACCAGCTTAGTCCACCAAGCTTTCTTGATCACGACATCCTATTCATGTGCTATGATCTACCTCTGCACCCTTCACAGCCTCAAGTGGTATCATTTCGAAACTACGATGGCATAAACTTGGAAGAAATTGGAGACGAATGCAGTCTCTTGAACTGGGGTGACATTTATTTGAGTCCTTCTGTCGACCATCAAGTTGAAGTTTTTAGTGCTTTAATCAAGCACTTGCATGACCGACATGTTCCTCTAATACGTAAAAGGACACATACTTCTGGATGCTCTTGGTTCTCTGCTGAAATATCTTCTCTAATATCTGAGCGAGAGCATTTCTATCATCTCCACAGACGAGTAAGAACTGACAATACCAAGAGCTTGTATAGATCTGCACGCAATCATGCCATCGCAGCCATACGCAGGACAAGGCGTCAGTTTTATAAAAATTAACTGAACCCTGAGTTGCCACCTAAGTTGCTTTGGAACAATCTGAGGAGAGCTGGTGTCAGTCGCAATAGGGATAGCGGTCCTACTTGCGATTTTTGCCCCAATGATTTAAATAATTTTTTCACCTCCACACATTGAATCGTCCAGGCTTTGTCAGATGATCGTGATCACTTAGTTAATTTTCCTGGATCTAGCTTCTCTTTCAGGTGTGTGGATATTAACGAGGTAATTAAAGCTGTTTTCTCTATAAGATCTGATTCGGTAGGCCCAGATGAAATACACCCTCGTTTTTTCAAACTAATTTTGCCTATGATTATTAGTCATCTGGTATATATTCTGAATTCATGTCTCACTTGTTCTATATTTCCTCTTGCCTGGAAGGTAGCCACTGTTCTCGCACTTCCCAAGAAGTCGTTTCCTAAAGAGCTGAGTGATTTTCGCCCCATTAGTATACTTTGTTTCCTTTCCAAAGTTCTGGAAAGGCTAATACATGCGCAAATGCTCGAACATTTGGAGGCAAACAAGCTACTCACGGAATGGCAGTCCGGCTTTCGCTCCCAGCATAGTTGTGAAACTGCCCTGCTAAAGATTACTAACGATCTCCGTGTAGCTCTTGATAATAATCATGTAGGCGTCCTGGTGTTGCTCGACTTTTCAAAAGCATTTGACAGTGTAAATCATGACATCCGGCTGTCTAAGTTATCTGTTCACTTCGGTTTTTCGTCTTCAGCCACCGAATTGATATGTAGTTTTTTATCGAACAGATGTCACCAAGTGAAAGCGAATAATGTTATATCTAACCTTCTACCCATCCGGTGTGGAGTTCCACAAGGTTCTATATTGGGACCTTTATTGTTCAGTACTTTTATAAATGACCTTCCTAATATTATTGAAGACGTGAAAATTCACCTGTATGCTGACGATGTGCAGCTTTATTTCAGTAGACCAATTGGGCTGATGGAGGATTGCTTGGCACGCATAAATGATGATCTTAATAGAATATACCATTGGTCTATGAGAAATCAACTCATGCTGAATCCTGCCAAGTCTCAATACATAGTCCTTCAAAACAATACTAACTTCAACATCAATGACTTTCCAGGGGTGAAGCTAAATGGTTCTATCCTCTCTAGAGTGCACCGCGTCAAGAATCTGGGAGTAGTAATCAACTCTACTTTGAGCTGTTGTGACCACATCACATTAATCTTAAAGAAAATATATGGAGGCCTTCGTCAGCTCTGGTTATCAGCTGATATTTTATCGACAGATATACGTACGAGACTAGTTAAAGCACTTCTTCTTCCCCATTTTAATTTTGGTAGCTTAATTTTTCCAAAGCTCGATAGCTCATGCGCTCACAGACTTAACGTCGCTTTTAACGACTACATTCGCTTTATTTTCGGACTAAGGCGCTTTGATCACGTCCAACGCTTGACATCCCATCTGCTGGGATGCTTCTAGATGACCATCGTAAGATGAGGATGCTGGTCTCTTTGTACATTCTGATTCACTCTAGGACTCCACGTTATCTGTATGATCAATTGCAATTCTTACATACCTCTCGAAACCACAATCTTCTCATTCCTCGTTTTCATCGTTCCATTCTGGAGCGCTCTTATTTCGTTCAGGCTGCACGCTCATGGAATGAGCTACCTGTAGCCTTTCAAGGTGCCGGTTCCGTCGATAAGTTCAAATCACTTTTAAAATCACTTTTCTCTGGTGCTTAATCAATTTGGTATTGTCATTCGGTTTCAGCTTTACTAGGTACTAAGTAATTATGTTCACCACGGCTTCTTCGATTCAGCAATGAACTGGGCATTTTAGTTTGTTTTTTTTATATAACTTTGTAAAATTTTTATAGTTTTGCCTTCTTGTAGTGTAAACCTTGTTATTATTCTTTGTTTTTTTTGCATTCTTATTGTTTATTGTTTACCTTCTCCTTCTTCATTTTTAGCTCGTCTAAATGTATTATATTTAACAATATTTTGACAATATTCCATTGAAGTTCCGGAATGTTATTTTCCAGCTTGCGCTGCCTGTTATTACACATCTAGTCAATAGACTAATTACGAACTCTACCTTCCCCAACTGCTTGAGGACAGGTTTTATAGCGCCAATTCCGAAGGGAGCTATGCCACCTTCTCCATCGGACTAGAGGCCTATCACAATACGGCTGGCTATCTCCAAAGTTTTTGAGATACTGGTCAGGGACCATATTCTGGAGCATGTCAACCAATGTGAGCTTCTATCGGGTCATCAGTCTGGCTTCAGGCATAATCACTCCAAAAGTGCCGTACTGGTAAAGGTGGTTACAGATATAAGTACGCTGTGCTGTGAGAGCAAAAGGACATGAAGAAGGTTTTCCATTCGGTCCCGTATTTACTGTTCCTCCATAAACTTCGAACCAAATTTGGCTTCTGCAACTCAGCAGGCGCACTTGTGGCTAGTTATTTAAATGGATGGACGTAGCTCTGGTGCAAGAGTGGTGATAACAGGCTTCCCTCAGGGGGCTGTCTTAATACCTCTTCTTCTCATTTTTTTAGAAATGATGTCACCACATCCATCTAAAATATATGGTTCCACTTCTATGCGGATGATTTGCAGATCTATGCTGGCTCCCAAACATCGGGCTTTCATGGGCTTATCGCAGATGAAAATTTAAACCTAGAAAGAATAAATAACTGGTGCATAGGTAATAGACTTGCACTTAATCCTTCTAAGACCCAGGCAATCTTACATTCCCCTAACGGTGTAAGACAGACAGAACTAGACACACTACCTCCGGTCCGTCTTCAGGATCAAATTATTTCGTTAGAATCTCCACACCACACGTCAAAAACCTGGACTAACTTATGGACGCGGGCCTCAATTGGCAAGCTCATGTTAATCTGATATGCTCAAAAGTTTACTTTGGACTACGATCTTTTGTATGCTGTCTGGCATCACCTGCTTCCGCTGGTTAGATCTCAATTTGGAACAGCACTTATTTTATCCTTATTCTTTTATGCAGATGTGACAGTCTTAGTAAAATTAGAACGTGCATTAAAAGCATACCTGCGCTATGCTTTCAGACCGGGACGACAATCCCACGTATTTTTAGCGGGAGGCACGGCCTGCTGCCTACATACATTCAAGAAAACATGGCCCGGAGTAGCCATGACAGTTGCAGATTAGTCCTGACAATTTGTAGGTAGAAGACCATACCAAGCTGGGGGCGAGTCTCTGGAACTTTTTGCCTGGCGTGGTCGGGTCAGGTTGCTCGATTGAGCTTGCGATTCAACACATCACTGGCTAGTCATATAGACCAAACTTTTTGGTCCAATCTCATGCCACGACTGAGTTTACCCAGGTTGAGATTTAATTTAATTTTATTCATTTCTATTTTATTTTTTAATTGTTATTTGATGACGGTTATAAAAAAAATTGAATTTAGAAACTTACAGCTTAATTTAAAGTAAATTCTATTTTCGAGACTGTGAAGCTGTCTTGTAGTCTGTTAAATTTTATTTTTCATAATTGCATAATCATAGTTATTATATTCTAATTATCAAGTATAGAACTTTATTTAGGCCACACGTATTTATAATTATTAAATAAGTAAGTAACTATTAGACACCAATGTGCATTTCAAGCTTTATGTTTAGTTATCAGGGCAACCAACTGAATTATAGCATAGATGGCACAAGAACTAGATGTCACGTGGCATATTAGAGCAGAGTATACAAATTGTGAAATGGGTAGTGCATTCTGGAATGGGCCACAACACGGTTTAGAGTATGCCGAGAGCAAATGTTTTTTTTAACAAGAGTTTTGTATTCGTTTGATCGACCTCCTCAACACTACAGATACGAAAAAATATGAATCACTCGACGTACACATCAGTTCAAATGTTGTGGTCCATTCTGGAATGGACCACCAAGCCATATAAATTTTGTATACTTTTTTAGTACTGCATGCGACATCTAATTCTTGTGCCGTCTATGATTATAGTCTATTACATTTTATATTTTATGTTTATATTCATACTTGCATAGCTGTTCTGATCAGATTTGTCCGTTTATTATATAAGTATTATGCAGGGCAAAGAACACTGTATTAATTTATGCAAGGTTAGCTCAGGACTTTTATATCGATGTCCTTTATTTTTGGAATCTATAACAATGCCTCTGTAGACATAACTAAAATTTTATACTGTTTACAATCGCTTAATACACCTTTTATTTTGTATTTTTCTGTAAATTAAGAATCTACCAATGTAATATCGAAATACCCAACGTTCCAGGACGCGGCCCTGTGGCCGGGGTTGAAAATAAATGAGTTTTCTATTCTATTCTATTTTAATAGCTGAAATCGTCAGACTTACTTTGTGATGTGAACTTGTACTGACGATTTTTTACTTTTCTGATTCCCGCACGTACACATAACTATATGAATATCTCAACTTTGTCTTTAATATTTCATTTCTGTCCATAATTCCTATAACAATTTGAAATTTCTTTAAAAAAAAAAAAAGTAATTTTATCTTTGCCATTTGCTCCAAATTAATGTTAACTGCTCCTTTGAAATGCTTTGCAGTATCCTATTCACTCGCTTCAAATTATATTTAAACATAATTTTCATACGATTTTATTCGGACAAATTAATTCACCTTCTCTCTATATAACTAATATACAGTTAAAACTTTGTAGATTTTAAAACATATATATATATACATAAATATGAGTATAACAGTTTTACATCGAAATAGCCACTTTAACTTAATTCGAGTTATAACTTCTGCCATTTGCTTTATCTAGGTAGGTAGGTAGGTACAACACGTCGGTTGCTGGCTTAAACTCTCCTCCAGACTGATTACACCCCCAAATGAAAGGCAGCACTTCATAAGACATAAGACGAAAAGCTGAAAACGATAGCACACAAAGATCTTGCAGAAGTCTTAATCAGCTAAATAATTTCGTTAAAACTGGAATAATTGCATTAATTTGCGCCTCCCATGGGCATCCTTGAACTCCTTAAGTTTTAATTACAACACTCACTCATTCCTGGTTGTCTTATGCAAAGTATAATAACAAAACAAGCTACGTCTTCTTCTTCTTCTTCTTCTTCATCATCTTGTTTCGTTCATCCTTTACAGTTCCCGCATATGTTTTGCTTTTAGGGGGGCGAGAGTAACAAGAATTCTTATTGCTATAGGTCGCATCCCTTTCCTAGTTTGAGTTGAAGTTTTTCACTTAAGTTGCCATTAAGCATCTTTTGCTATACCATAGCCAGTCTTGATAAACTTTTTTCCTAGATTATGACTGTGTAAAACTTTTACTACAAAATAATAACAAAATGCAAATTCCGAGAATATAAAGTCACAACCATGGATAGGACTTTCCAACGTCGTCGTCGTTGTCGACATTTCTGCTATAATTTCTCTTTGCAAGAGTATGTTAGTGCTTTAAGGCAAGCGAGTTATAATATTCGACCCCACCAAACCACAACCATTATAAGAACTGACTCCTTCCTCTATAGTAGAGGGAAGAATATGATTTCTTTCTTTAGCAAGGACTTAGAGAGAGTCTATGAAATCCCGCATTTCTTGTAAAGTACAAGAACAGCATCTTATATTGTCCCCAGTGGAGTGGGATAATAGAACCAAAGTAGTCTGTAATTGAAATATTATCGTACCCTTCTTATTTGTAGGTATATATGTTGATATATGACCGTGGCAATAGTCGTAAATACACAACTTATTTGTTTTATATACATATATAGGACTTGGAAGTCCTAGTATTACTCAACTCAATTGAAACATCATAAAATATTGAATATATGTACCTACCTATATGTACATGGGTAAAGGGAAGAATAGATCAAGTCAAGGAGGAGTAACACATCAAGAAAATGTTCGCTTTTGACGAATATTCCAATTTTTATGATGATGAAATTGAGGAATGTTAGCAAAAGTTGGTAAAAGTTATGGATGGAAAATTTATCAAAGGGTTCAAAATGTCGCTTGCATTCGTGCTGAATGCAATTTTATATGTCTTTTTTCTCTTTTCGTTCTCAGAAGCCTTTAGGGGGTGATTTGCTTTTGACTTCATCAATAAAATTTGGAAATTTTATAGGGGAAGCATGATATTAAGGTTCCAAATGGAAAATGTCTTACTACAGATTACTTGAGTGAATTTCTTTCTATACAATTTTGAAATTAATGTAAAACTAGCAATTTGACAGTTTTGCTATGAAATAAATTTCATAGCGAATTTAGCCAATATGAAAATTGACCGAGTCTCTGCTGCCAAATCCGCAGGTCGACAATTGAATAGAAAAAACTCTTTACAAACGAAAAATCTTTGAAAAAGAAAGTTTTTTTTTGCTAAAGAGGGCGTTTCGTATCAGCAGAAACCGTATACTCATCAGTATGGCATGGTTCCTCCCAAGTTGAACTCATATATGCACTTGAAATAATTTGCTAATCATTCAAGTAAATATGTAGTATTTCGCCTCGTATATTATTCACACTTAAAAATTATTTTAAATGGTTATATGTGTTCAGCTTAGTGCTGGGACATCGGAACGGAACATCGATGTTCACCATGGATGTTGACATCGCCCAGCCAGCATCGATGTGGCGATAATATCGATCATATAACATCGATGTACAAACCACATCGGTTTTAATGAATTTTAAACAGTCTGAACAAATGTATGACTAGTAAATCATTGAAAAAATCCTATGTTCTTCAGTTTAGATTTCTTTTTTCTCTCGTCTTTATTAATAGCTTAATAAAAATAACAAAAACAGAACAAGTACCTCTTAAATATGAAAAATTACAGGCCTAACTTAAACTTCTTATCTACAGAATGAAGAAACAATAACTGGCAAAGGCGTTTTCCCAGCAAACTGTTTCTCTTTTGAATTATAGTCTCGCCTGCCTTAGAGAACAGACATTCGGCTGGCAAGGAAGTAGCCACAAAGGACAACATTTTTGCTGCAAGACGTGGTAAGCCGAAATATATCATTTGGTGACGGTGCCATCATTCCAAAGGATTAATATGAAGTGGTTCCAAAGGAGCGCTTAAATAAAGCGGTATTTCCAATTGCCTACATTCCGAACCAGTAACGCACCCAGGATTTGGCTTTGGGGAGGGACCATAGGTGTCCCAAGTCCTAACGAGTCGGAAAAATAGGGCTCTAAAGTTGCGCCCTGTACACATCTGAGCACTTAAGGATTGCTATTGTAGATTAAAAGGTTTTATTTTATTTTATTGGACTTTGTAATAATATACAGACCGCATTTTATACGTAATTTGTAAATTATGTTCAGAAAACTGACATTCTGGAGGGGGACCGGTCCCGTTCGTCCCCCCTCTCGGTGCGCCACTGCCCTATAGATTTTATCTAGGGTATAAAAAAGGATTCCACACAGGAGTCGAGCATTCTAATATACTGCGTATTAGAGAATTGAACAATGCAATATGTGGAAAGAGATTTTTTAAAAGGTTTACAGGTTCTAAAACTGAATCCAAGCAATTCAAAGTATTTACTTAAATGTCATTAATATGGCAAGAAAACAAAAATTTATCATCAAAAACCACTCCCAGATCTTTAATATCAGAAACTCGTTCTAATGAGGTACTGCATAACTTATATACAAATTTGATAGTGTTTGTTGTATTACGCCGGTTTCGTAGGAACATAGAGCATCAAATTCTAATGTAAGTTCAGTCATTGGCACATATGCATTTCGCGAATTTTGAGTTGTGTGTGGAGGGGGACCGGTCCCGTTCGTCCCCCCTCTCGGTGCGCCCCTGTTCCGAACTTCCTTCCGATGCTTCAGTTCTTTTTTCAATGACCAGGCGGATGTGATTAGGACATAAAATGAACTATGTTGAGCCGGGTGTATTTGGAAAGCGCACAAGCCATAAAAAAACACTTCTCCTAGCGCACAAGCAGGAGTTTGCGAAGCGCACAATTGTTAAGGGATTACGCATTGGTTTGGAAACGCGCGGCTATGGTTAAGGTCAACGCATTGTTATAGCACGTATCTTTACCTGATCTGTGATCTTTACCTGATCTATGTAAGTTAAATTAAGTTTTTTAAACCACTAATATCAATATGAGGAGTACGCTCCGCGCCAAGCGCAAAGAAACACACGAACAGGCAGGCAGGCCAACACACACACACAGACAGGCTGCCAGGGGCACACACACACACGCGCGCGGAGTGAAGCGGAGTGGGTGGGTGTGCCTACCTGCCTGTGTGGGTGTTCCTTTGCGCTTGCTAAATACACCCTACGTGGGTATATTACTTAGGGCAGGTAAAGGTACGACCTAAAACAATGCGTAATCCCTTAACAATAGGTGCGCGCTTCGCAAACTATTTTTGACTAGATTAATTTTGGGTTGTGCGCTTCGCTTCGCTTCGTTGCAGGTAGACGTTTTCTTAAGGGGCCCATACACAGTTAGCATGTTGGCCAACTCGAGTAGGACAACGATGTTGTCACGCAGATTTGGTCGTGTTTGGGCCTCTTTGTGATGTGACACGTATGTCAAGCGGTTGGACGAAAATCAAATTAGTTTGATTTTAGTGGCGGGGCTACGAGTTTGACAACATATTGAACCATGTAGGGCGATGTTTGTGATGCATTCGTCATTCTTGAGTGAAGTCTATTGAAGAAATGATAGCAATTAATAGTTCTAACAGCTCCTGAAATGTGTTCCTATTCTAATGTTGGACAGCAAGTTTGACAGTGTGTGGAGAAAAAGTTTTCGTGTGTGGAACACCAAGTTGGATAACATGTTCGCAGTGTATGGCCGCTTTAGCTGAAATAATAAACAAACCTGTATCGCTCTCCTGTGGCCTAACTTCGTTGGCCTCCATTGAGTCAGTGACAGCAGTGTGGTGTAAGGTCACTTTGATTGTGTCCTCCCAAGTATTTAAAAGAATTCTGATTGGCTCCCCCGAACAATGTTTTCTGTCCCCAGCCCAAATATAAACTAATGATGATCAATTGTAACGATACTTTGAAAATGAAATGGACAATCACTACACTATTTCTCTTTCCGTTTTACCACGAAAATTTGATTGAAATAAACGCACTTTTTTTTCAACAAATCTAGGTAATTTTTTTTTTGAATTTTATTTGCTTTTTACAGTATGCATTTATTCCTTTACGGTAAGAAGCATGTAATTCCCTAACATCGATGTTTTGAAAACATCAATGAACATCGCCCAGCACTAGTTCAGCTTGGCTGTTACTTTGGCGTATACGGCAGGCAGAAATCAAGCCGTACTGATGAGTATACTATTCCTGCTGATACGAAAAGCCGTCTTTTGCAAAAGAAATATCTTCTTTCAAAGATTTTTTGTTTGTAAGGAGTTTTTTTTTCCAAAGAAATAATCACAAATTTTACTTTACTATGGATACAGAATTTTTTTCTATTCCCTCTTCTCTTAATTTTTAATATAATTTTTTACGTTTTCTTCCTCCTAAAAGAAGAGATTAAACCGAGAGTTTCAAAACCGTTTGAATTTGACAATGTTAAATTTATTTGAATTGAAGTTGAACTTCTGGGATGAAAAAAGTAATCCCAAATGATATTTTTTCGATCTTTTCATGTTTTGAATTTATACATATATTCGAAACAAATTAGGACAGCGACTAATTTGGTTAACTTGAGATTACCTAATAATTTACGTCCAAATTAAATCAATGGGTAATGGAAGAGTATAGGGATTTCGAAAATATTTTACTCTAGGAAAGAGGACATATGTATGTATTTCCTTGATTTGGAAAATTGTACGTAAATTAACAAGTGCACTAAGGCTTAAAGAATCGGGCTATTGGATAACATAGCAGAATACTAAAGATCTGTCCTGCGGAGACTGTATACGGGGAGATACGGATTACATAGTTCCAAGACTAGAGTTAGAGATAGCGTTCTCGATAGCATTCCTAGTAGAGAGGAATGGGATGGTAATCGCGTGGCAATTACCTCTGATATTATATGTGTCTTTACGGACGGTTCGAAAATGGATGTGGGAGTGGGAACCGGGGTGTATTCAGCATTCCTTCGAATATAGAAATCATACCTACCGGATCACTGTAGTGTATTCCAGGCGCTTATCCTGGCCATTTGCAGCTTTGGACTCGAGCACCATTAGATCGCGTCTAGTGCAACGGTATCGGTATAAGCTCGGAAAATTGGGAGTTATTCTTTATTGGGTGCCTGGTCACTTGCTAGAATGGGTTCTGCTATGATCGGCCCTTACAATCAGTAAAGAGGATTCTGGATGTAGAGACCTGTAAGATTGCAAATTAAAGATGGTGAGAGCTGACTCCATGTGCAATTTCAAGACAGCTTTGGCCCGAGATATGTCCTAAGAAGACTGAATCTCTGCTGAGGAGGAGCCGGAATGATATGCGTAATCTTCTGCAGCTATTACGGGACACTTGCCCTTTGGCAAACATGCAGAGCGCATACAAGCTCCATTCAATTACTTCTACAGAGTCTGTATGGACAAGGAAGATGTTGAGAGCATTTAGCATCTGCTATGTGAATGCACTAACATAAACGCAAATTAAATTTTCCTTAATCTCCACGTATTTTGTATCTAGTTTAATTAGTGTTTAACGTACGTGTCAATGACTTTTTTCGAATTACTGATAATTTCCATGAAAATGAAACTTAAATATTTTTTTATTTTTTTATGGATAAAACTATAATCTGGCATCTAAGATCTTTACGACAGAGATACTCTAGGCTTTCATCGAAAGATTTAACCAACCCTCTGACCCTTCTCGCTACAAGATTTTAATCAATTGAATTAATTTTAATTTTCGCATTCAGACTTTACGAGAATTTCAATCATTGAAAATCTGCGACGTTATAACTTTGGCTCAAGATTGTTCGAATAAAACAAACTTGTAAAAATATTTTTAAGTTAAAAATTTATTGCTATATAGTCTACAATAGTGTTAGTAAACCTACTTAATGAGGGAGTCTGTACTGATGTTTACTTTCTTGAACCTGACATTGGGTTGGAGTACTCGCTTGGAAGGCCCACCACTTTCTTCCAGGTTGAAGTCTTCGCCATCGCAATGGCAGCGAAGCTAGCCTTTAATATGGAAATCAAGGGTAAGGACATTCTTACTGACTGTCTAATAGTCAGGCAACTTTGATAGCTCTGAGTGGCCTTCGGATAACATGTTATAATCACCGTACATATAAAATTCGTGGCCCCATTCCAGGAGTAGATGCGCAAGTTACTGGGGAACTGCAGGACGTCTGTGAACAAGTTATGTATCCACAACAAGGTGTGCCTTCAATGGATTCCTGGGCACATGGGGAATGAAAAGGCTGAATTTATAGCCAGGTTTGCCTCTGGTTCTCTCTTCTCCTTGGATCGGAACACTCAGTGATCATCAAAGCGGTTGTTCGTTTGAAACGTAAGCACCGATGGGCGAACATGATTACCTCCAGGTGTACACATTTTTTTCTTCATTGGCCTAATAGAAATTTCTCTGACTTTCTCTTGGGGCTCGGAAGAAAACAATGCAGAACTGTAGTTGGCATCATCATCGACTACAGCTCGCCTGACGCTTATCTAACAAAAGTGGGAGTTGTTGACAGTTCTGAGTGTCTGTTCTGCCTGGAAGGCTGAGCACGTTTGGGTGTGCCTTTCTATCTATGGATGAGCTGAAAAACTTACCTCACCTAGACCTGATGCGCTTCATTAAGAGGAAGGTTTTGATGAGAGGGTTTTTAGCAGGTTACCACAATGGGCCGCCTTGGTCTCCGTGCTTGGGATTTCCTGTCCTCCTGTCTTTTTGAAAATATAAAATCTACTTAATAAAATTATATATGTTTTTTATTTCAAGAGTTTCTTAGAGCCTATTTGTGGTTTTTCAAACATCCTTCGTTCTTTTCCACATACATTATTTTCTGTTAAATTAGTTTCTATATTCTTTTTATACTCTTTTTTTATTTTGGGACTACGTTTTCAATATTTAATTGCTTTGTCTTAATTTTTCTTAACTTTCCTTTACTTTATTAAGGACATTCTTCAGTTCTTACCGCGAGAGCCCTGATTAGTGTCAATAGTTCAGTTTTCCGGATTAATCTTTCCATCTATTTTGAAGTTAGTGAGTTACTGCTTCGGCTCTATCTTGCCCGATAAGTTTTTTTTAGTTCAAAATCAGTGATGTACATACGCATGTTTTTGTAGATACCTGTTTTATTATTATATTTTTCTGAATGAAGAGGTGGGGTGATAAAATGTTCCAATGCTATTATAAGGTGCTCGCCAAAATGACGTGGCATGTATGATGGATGCTTTTCCGGCTGTGTGATGAAATAATTTGTATATGCGTATTCGAAGGGATTGTATGGACGCGGCCGTTTGAAAGGATTTCTAAATACCTGTGAGAGGATGATTGTTTGAATTTGAATGGGTGTGTGGACGAATATGTAAAGAAGGCGGTTGGCAGCTGTGTTCTCGCCCCCCCCCCTCCGATCCACTTGAAAAGTGTAATTAAAACTTTTTCACTTTTCATCTATTGTACAATACTATTAACCCTCTAACCGTTATAACCGCCTACAGGCGCCTTATATTATAATTAAATTAAATTGAGGGGAAACATTATTTTTCAGTTAATTCGTTTTACTTTCCGTAGAATTAAACTCACACACTGCAACCAATTTAAACTTCGTACGGTCGTTCGATTGATAGCTATCGTCATTTGAATGTTAACATTTGATGCATGAATGCAAAAAAAATATTTTTTGAAGTAATAGATTTTGTATAGGCAAAAAAAGTGATTCATAGCATTTGGATTTTTTCAAAAATATATCGGTAAGTTTGGAAAAGCTTCTTTTTTCTTAATTTTTTTTTATTCCAACTGAGTTCAATACTTTAGTTTTGTTTTGTCACCGAGATACAATAACCGTCCAGAGGCAGTTATAACGGATTATTTTAGTTTTACCTGCGAAAAATTATTATCATGAGCGGTGAAGAGGGGGTAAAGTCTTCCGAAAACCGAAAAGATATATGTAAATTTTTAGCGATGTCCGATGAACAAATTTGGGAGTTTATGGATTTGGTTGAAACGGATTTTTCAGATGGGAGCACGGATGGTGATTTCAACGACGACGATAGCATCGCTGATCCTGACTTCCTTTCTGAAGATGTGTGCAACAAAAATGGCTCATCATCTCCGTCAATATTTACCAAATAAGCCACATAAGTGGGGCATAAAATATTCGTGCTCTGCGATTCATACGGATATTCTTATCGCTTTGAAATTTACAATGGAGCTGGCGATAATATGATTCTTCCAAGTATGTCAGATCTTGGAGCCACTTGTAATGCTGTTGTGAGATTGATGCAGACTGTTCCAGACTTTGTGAATCACATAGTGTATTTTGCCAATTTGTATACGTCATTATCATTGCTGGTGTACTTACGTGTGCGCGGGATACTCTTTAGGAACAATTCGCGCTAACAGAATTCCGAACTGTAAATTGCCAACTGAGAAAAGTTCAGATTTAACTAAAGCTGCAAGAGGATATGCTGTTGAAAATGTTGGAACGTCATATGGCGTGGATATTTCCGCAGTGTTGTGGAAAGACACGAAGAATGTTAGACTTGCTTCTACATTCTTTGGAGTTCAGCCATTTTCAAGCGCAAAAGGACCCACACAGCCAAAGAAAGCATCACGGTATAACCGGAAAGAAAGAAAGTACATCGAAGTTTACTGTCCACAAATAATCCGGGAGGATAATAGTCTTGAAGACACGAAATCCAATGCTTCGCCTATTTTATCACATGCTAGATACGGCGTTGACCAATGCATACATCCTATATCGTCGCATTCATGTAAGCGACCCGAAATTATTACAGCTACCTGATTTTCGTGAGCAAGTTGCTGCTGCTGGTCTTTGCAAATATTGGTCTTATGAAAAACGTGTAGGTGGCAGACCATCTATGCAGCTATCAAAGCCTATCTCATCTGCTACTGGACAAAAAGCTCAAAGGCCAAAGGCCATACCCTAGTTTGCAATTTTTCTGAAGAAAAAAAAATTAAATGCTTAGAGGGTTAAACTATTAATAACTTTTGAATGGAAGCAGATATTGAGGTAATTGGTTTTTGTTGTAAAGGACTGTTATCGGGTCACATTTTAGAAGAAAAAACAAAAATTTGTCCTTGGTGTCTTACGGAATTAAGGATACCTCAGCAAATTTTCATGAAGGTTTTTTCAATAATTCAGCATTAAAGCTAGATCATAATCACTGAAGCATATGATTATAAATTGTGACATTCTGAAAATCGGTAAAAAAGATGAAATGTCTTCTTTGGAATATGTGCTCAACTTTAATCCGCCGATAACTTTGAAAAAACAAACATATGAAGATTTAGGTGACTGCAGTTCCTGTAAAAAAAAACAAAGATTTTCAAATGTAAATTTTAGTGTGGAAGGAGTGATCCGGACACTCCAAAGAATCTATTGGCATATTTCATACTAACTACTTATTTACCGAACATCCTGTGTATATGTATCTATGTACTCTCACCATGAAATTATCATTATTCTTTGCACACAAAAATGTATATCAAAACACTTTGTCAACGATGAAAATTTAACAACAAATTCCATTCCTTTCATTGTTCCCCCATTTAACTCTGCCGCACAATTGTTATCCGATTGCAAATCAATGGCTAAAAGAGCAGCCACAAAACCCCTAAAGGGTATGTGTAACCTTTATTCAACCCAAAGAACAATAGACGTCAACAAAGCTAAACAAGCATAAACTCCAGATCCGGTAGCATTTGTTTATGTTTAGTGAAAGGATTTACCAATAGGATAATCCAATTCAGTGAAACAAGCCACACAAACTGGACATATGTTTGGAAACATTGTAAATGTCCTTCCGGTATTATTGTCAATTTGTTTCCAAGCTTGGGTACACAAAACGCGTGCCCTTCGTATGTATACACATATATTAAGGATGTTATGATCTCTAAACTAGAGGATGGAGGTAATATCGATAAAGAAGAACCATTTTGAGTTAATGTCTTACTGTTCCTTTGGTGATGTATATCATCTTCCTTGCTATACAATCACCTGAGTGAGCAGAGAATTGCAGTAAGACCACAAAATCCATTTAAAGCAAATCACATGATTCGATTTTGTTATTTTTCTTCTGAAATCTTATCCTTTTACCTTTTATTCTCAAAATGAATCTTGAAAGAAGGATATGATGTATATGTATGTATAAGAAGACTATAGCCCTCTCCATGTAAAAAATAAATCAATAGGGAAGAAGCAAAACGTCGCACTTTTTGGGAAAATTGACATCTGGTAAATTTCCCGTGGAGGTTTTTGTAATCTGTGAACTGAGAAAAAGGATAAGGAAACATAATGAAGGATGTAACTATTTCGACATATAAAGAGCAGATTTTCTCCTCTGTTCACCAAATACATATAAAGTGATTGTCATCTTCGTCATCTACGTTATATTTGATTTTTGTGCTGATGGCCTTATCATGAAAATAGAAAAGGTTGTGACAGGGACATTTATTTTGAGAGAGATGGACTGAATAAGATCCTTTATAAAATGTTAAATCATTGTCTATTGTGCTTGAAGTATAGGACACACCCTCAGAAAATTGCAAGATGTGAATATATGTATATGTATGTATGTATGTACGTTGAAATATGAAATCATTGCCGCAGAAGTTTTTTTTTTATGCAACATATCAATATAGATATATAGGTATATAAATGTGCATGCATAATGAAATTTACTATAGCCTCAGTAGCAAAGCATATAAAATGGTGGAATTTTATTTGTGAAATTTTAAAAACTTATTTAAATTTTACTATGATAATTCTTAATTGTTAAAATTTTCCAAGGTTTATTGCAGTGCTTTTTTCATGACGTGTAAAATTATTTTCTCCTTGTGTAAACTTATTTGTGTTTTTATATATTTTTTTATATTATTAAGCCAACCTCATGGGATACCCTATGATGCAAAGCATAGCATGGCAGGAATGAAATAAGGAAAGGTTTAGGGGATATGAGAAGAGTGGCGGAAGTGACAATGTATGTCGTCTTTAAACCTGCGCAGATTGTATGCCGGAAGAATGACAGAAGATGGTAATCTGTTTCACGAATTCTTAGTGACGGTGAATCAGAATAAATGCTCCATCAAAAGAAATGCGAGTGGTTAAGCGATGGTCTTGTTGTACGCAACGATTACACGAGTTAATAGAGCTGACGGACAGTGCTGCTGATTTGGTCTGTCAAATTAACTGACAAAAAACGATATGCGTTCGATCAATTGACTAGTCAGTTCATAATAAAATGTCGTCAAGCGGTACAGACATTCCTCTTCTATATGCGTCGTAGACATTTGACGTAACTCAGCATTTCACGAAAAGTCTAAACACTTCATGGAGAGTAGGCAAATACTGTAACGGTTTTGACTTAGCCACATTTTACATTATGTGTCTGAAATTTTTAGTCAATTCACGAAATGCTAAAAGCCTTTATGCCGATCTCCTTCTCCTAGTATTTGGTTATATAGGGAGGTATTACAGTATCGGCGTAAAGGCTTTTAGCATTTCATGAATTGACTAAAAATTTCAGACACATAATGTAAAAAGTGGCTGAGTCAAAACCGTTACAGTATTTGCCTACCCTACATGAAGTGTCTAAACTTTTCGTGAAATGCTGCGTTACGTCTGAAATGTCTACGACATTGTTATGGAACTATGTTGAGTGATTAACATCAGATGTAAAGTTCAGACTGCCAGCATGAGCCGACAGATCACTCGACGGACAGCGTTGACTGCAGGGCGGCACGCTAGCTCGCCTCGGCTATTGGCGGAGAGTGTGGGGAGGTTCCATGAAAAACCTGCCGCTGCCGTCTGCCATAATCAAAAAAAAAAATTCGGGCCTATTTAACAAAAACGCCGGCACACATTCAGTCCTGAAGGGACCTTTACGTCATTTGCCTATATCCATATTGAAGTCGCAGATGGTATGCCTTCATTGCATGCCCCAACCACCCATCTGACTCTGAGGGCAGACATTTTCAGAGTCCCTTGTTGACCTGTAAAGAGACTAGAGCGGACCTAGACGACCTTCATATGAGAGGGCTCCAGGATAGTGAAGGAGAGAATAAAAAGCCCTAGACAAAGTATGTTTATTACAAAAACAGTATATCTCTATACTAAAAAATAGTCGGAAATCATCAACAAAACTACTTTGATAACCATTTACTTTGTTCGCATGATAACTTTACATGATATCGTTATCGTTGCATAAAATAAAAATAAGAATTTTTGCAAAGAAGAAAGATCTATAAACTATTGCTCCTATAAATCTGTGTTATAAATGGAGCTTCTTATACTGAAAAATATTTCTGTTCAATAATAATAAAATCTTAACTCACGTGATTTAATTTTTTTCTTTTTTCTGTATCCCCCGCAGAGGCGCCCCCTTGGAAGTTCCGCTAGGCCATAGACCATTTGCTAAATGTAATTAATTTGAAATATATACTTAAAAAAAAATATAAAAGACTTCAATGTTGGACTTATTTAAACCTGTCAATTTCCTTCTTTAGGAGGAACTTTTCCAATAGCTTCTCTCCTTCGAATGCAGTATACGTCCATGTTGCTATTTGATAAAAGTCGGCGAATAAGTAAATATTATTTATCCTGTATCCAGTAAATGTGACTTTTCACAAGGTATTTCTGGAGCCTCCTTTTCAGTGGGTTAAAAATGAGCGCGTAAATAACAAAATGATGGTTGATAATGGAAGTACATTCGAAGCGGAGAACGAGGAATTCCATAAACAGGTCCAGTTGCTTCACAACCGGAATCACGGTTTCTTGCTTATGTTCTAATAGGTTATACCTGCGCTCTAGATCGAACTGCTCTGATTCATTGTGA
The DNA here is from genome assembly GCA_963930735.1 of Dioctria linearis. Classification (NCBI taxonomy): domain Eukaryota; kingdom Metazoa; phylum Arthropoda; class Insecta; order Diptera; family Asilidae; genus Dioctria; species Dioctria linearis. The sequence goes on from OZ005744.1 coordinate 182,323,942, forward strand.
GGCCTTGATACAAATTTATACGAGGAGAAATTTTCCGCGGGTTGAATATCTTTCAAGATTTTGTCTGTAGCTGGATAGATTACAGTTGTTTTTTTGTTTTACGCCCCTTATCTCAGATAACGGAAAGCACTCAAATAAAGTATTGTCACTCCGCAACCTATCCATTGATGAGTTTCTTCAGTTAGCACTGAAAAAGCTCCTTTCCTTTTACACTTAAGATGAAGTTCCTATTAAAAATATCCATATTAATTTTTGTAATTCTGTTGGATAATTTTCAACCCATACAATTTCGATGGGAAAGGATTTATTATTATCATCCTCACCTTGGTTAAAAGTTCACAGTTTCCCGTTTCGATCATTTACGTTCCTTTAGATTTATCAGGATTTTATTTGGTTCTAGGAAAAATCTTTATCGATTAACACTTGCAATGTGGTTTGCACGTCAGATATAAACACTACTTACTTTGGTCGTATAATAAGATTTCTTGATAAACATTTGAGATTGTTAACGTTATATTCCCTAGAATGCTTTTTCGATGTTTAACTAATTTTTACGTTTCCCGGCAATAAAATTTAATGCCGCACTTGATTAGAATAACCTACAACACAAGGTCTAGTCGTCTTCTTCTTTTTCGCCACCAGCATGCCACACCGAGCTCGTTTGTCGAGTTTGGGGTGTGTTCAGCTGTCGGTTTAACTACAGGCCGGCATACATGCTACAGTACTTCTCAGTGTAACATATTACTATATGCAATATGCTACGACCATAACAACATATGCATATCGAACGATTTCTTCTTTAATCCGTCATTTTGCTCTACCAAATAAAGATTAAAATGTGTGTTAAACTCTTCTCAGTCATTTCCCACTCAAAAGATAGAATTGGAAATATAAACACAAATTTCCACTAGCATCTACCTTTTATTTTCAATTTCCGCCATCTTAATTTTACATTTGACAGTTTATTGAATAGTCTGTATTGACTGGTCAGAAATCTTGTCAGTACAGACTAGTCGGTAAAAAAGAGTAGTCAGTAGGGGCTTACACGAACCTGTGTAAGTGTTAAACGCTGTCAGTGTCAGTTCTGCTGACTCGTATAATCCCCGGGTTAATGAGATGAGATAGCTTTGGGTCTTACATGCATTGAATTCGACGCGATTCGCTTTGTCCCAAGCGAGGATATTGTCAAGATCGTTATTCAATGATCTAATCGTGCAGTCTCGTTTAACACATACGACATTCCCCCTGGAGTCCGCAAGAGTGTCAAAGGAGTAGGTAAGCGAACTCAAGGGCATTGTCATCAGCTAGACTATTGACATTGTCATTAGCGAGATTATTAAAAGTAAGGGAAAGCAAATAAGGAATGAAAATTTAAAAGAGAGACGGAGAGATAACAGAACCCTGGGCACACCGGATGAGGTTTGGATGTAACGCCATCTATGTAATACGACTAGATAAAAAACTTTCAATTCATATTAGAAGAGGAGGGGAGAGACCAAACGCTTTCAGTTTGGCTTAATGGGCTGGACTACGGTTCCAACTTTTCGTAAGATAAATCCGCAAATCTTCGGATGAGCGTCCAACTCGGAAGCCATATTGGCGATCGTTAATGAATTGATTAGTTTCTAGATACTTACATACTTCATTAATTTGGAATTAATGATAGATTCAAAAACCTTTGAAAGGATAGAAGTAATTGTATTTCGTCGATAATTTGAAGGATTTATACACCCCCCCCCCCCCCCCCCCTTCATTCGCCAAACAGTTGGAAATTTTCCTGGCGAATAAGACAACTAGAATAGTTTGCGCAGGGGCTATATATATAGTGGGTTGTTAGATAATTGAGCTATTAACTTCAATATCATTAGCAAAGTATTTTTCGTTTCTGGTTTGGTCTTTGGCCTTTAAAAAATAGCCGTCCGGGAAAATTCCCTTCGTAAGAGACTAATGTCATTACTTTTCCAGCTGATTTTTTCTGGAGATTGAATCCTTTGGTCCGAAACACTCAATTCGGTCTACTGTTTTTAACTGACAATCTATTTCTGAGGTATATATAATATTATACCTAAAGTTTATCTGTCGTTATTAATTGACGCACAAAATCAGTCTTATTTTCTTAGACAGCTCCAAACACTTTTGACTGATATCAGCATCCATTGGCGCCATTAATCGATTACGGCATCCATCTCTCGCACAGTTTTCCTAATGCTTCCAGAAAAATATTGAGCTTTCTTTCTTTTCACATCTCAATACTATAAACTATCTCAAATACTTATTTTCAATTGTCTATTCTTTATAATTATATCCTGCATGCTATAAGACAGCTACGTGAAATCATATAGTCCTGAAAATGAAGTCATCCGAAGAAGTCAAGTTTAATTGTTATGCTCTTGAACGTAACTAGGAATATTCTTAGTATAAATATGCACATATGTATATAGAAACTAAAGCACACAATCGCCAACCAGATGCACATAAAATATTTAATTAATTTTTTCTTTAAAACAAAAATTAAAAAAATTATATTACTTAGCTTTCCCAATGTGATGAGGGCTTATCTGATCTTGGCGCTGGTCAAACTAACCAACATTCTTGATTTTAGTGCTTGTAAAGCATTAAATGTTTTCCATGTAGAGTCTAAATCGCCTTTGTCTTATTTTCATTTTAAATTGTTTTTTTTTTATTTGTTTGTTATATCTGTTTTCATTTTTAACTTTTCATCGAGTCAGCTGTAAAAAAAAGAAAAGAGAGCTTACAGGACTTAACACTGCTCGTGCAAGAGATTGCACATATCAAAATTGGACAAAATCGGACAATTTTTATATATGTATATCGCTCACCGGCTGTAATAATGACACAACTCAAAATTCGCGAAATACATATGTGCCAATGACTGAACTTACATTAGAATTTGATGCTCTATATTCCTACGAAACCGGCGTAATACAACAAACACTATCAAATTTGTATATAAGTTATGCAGTACCTCATTAGAACGAGTTTCTGATATTAAAGATCTGGGAGTGGTTTTTGATGATAAATTTTTGTTTTCTTGCCATATTAATGACATTTAAGTAAATCCTTTGAATTGCTTGGATTCAGTTTTAGAACCTGTAAACCTTTTAAAACATCTCTTTCCACATAGTGCATTGTTCAATTCTCTAATACGCAGTATATTAGAATACTCGACTCCGACCGGTCACCCTCCAGAATATCAGTTTTCTGAACATAATTTACAAATTACGTATAAAATGTGGTCTGTAAATTTTACAAAGTCCGATAAAATAAAATAAAACCTTTTAATCTACAATAGTAGTCCTTAAGTGCTCAGATGGGTGCAGGACGCGACTTTAGAGCCCTATTTTTTCGACTCGTTAGGACTGGGACACCTAAGGTCCCCCCCAAAGACAAATCCTGCGTGCGTTACTGCTATAGGGTATACTAAGTTTGTCATTCCGTTTGTAACGCATAGAAATAATGATGGTAGAGCAAAATGGATTGGACAACCACGCATAATAATAAAAGTTATTGTAATTTTTGCATGTCCGTCTGTCCGTCCGTCCAATTGTCGCGTGCACCAAAACACGAGAACGCGTGTACTTTGAGAGCTGAAATCCTGTACGCGGAGTTTAAAAAAAAAAAGTGAAATTAAGTTCGAAAATGAGACAATTCGGGCAACTCCTTCATGGGGTTGCCATACAAAAATTTGGTTTTTACTATATATTTGGACACTGCCTGAGAACGCGTTGAGATAGAGAGCTGAAATTTGGCACATGGTGTTTTCATAGTAACTAATAGCAAATAAAATTTAAAAAATGGAATAAATCGGGCAACCCATTCTGATGTTGCCTTATAAAAGTTTAGGTTTTTACGGATACTGTGAAAACGATTAGTCCTAGACATTTTTATTGTACTAAAATCTTCTTTAGAATACGAAATCCTATAAAATTGGTTATAATCATGTTTCCTGTCGGACGAACCGTTCTCGAAATGTATGCGAAAAACCAAAAATCAAAATTGCTTAAATGGGTGACCATACGAAATTCATACGAGCATTCATCTAGGGTGTCATAAAAATTGGTCTTAGACCAATTCTAGCTTTTTTCTTTCTATCAGAGAAAATTACATTTATTTTTAGGAAAAGACGTGTCTTAAATTTAGGGAATAGTCCTAAACATTTTTACAGTGTAGTCAAATTCTGGTTGTGTTAGTATCTGCTGCCACTGTAGTGAAAGCTCAGTTTAGGTGTGAAGTAGATACAATACTGAGAGCGGGGCAACAAGATATATAGTTAAAAATACTGCGCTTGCTCCCACCGAAAATGGTGTTAGTCGCAGTCACTTACGTCAAGAACCTCAGGAATTTCTCAGCTGTCACAAACTTAAACAAATCTTGGTGGAGGCTGGAATTTTTCGACAGTTCATACTTTTTGTTTTGTATTTTCGTTTTAATTTAATATAAATATGTGTGTAAAGTACATAAAATAATATTTCATAAATATATTTGCCTGAAAAATGATTTCCCACGTCGTAGATTGGTATTGCTGTGGCAATTTTTCACGGAACACTTCATGTTGTAAATAATTGAACATCACTTGAGAATTTATCACTTTAAGAAGAGTCAGTATTCAGGAAAAGTTTCAATTTGGATACCAGCGAACCTGTAGGTAATAAAATATACTATACGTAGGTTTGTGTCCTGAAAGTAAGAAAAATCATATAAAATTAGCCTAGACCTAGACCACGGAGCACATTAGAGACATCTACCGCAAAAGACAGAAACCAAACATCCGATAATATAATATAAGACGAAAAATTAAAATTTGCAGTTCACATAAATTGAAAATTTTTAACGAGAATTAACTCTCCTAAATTTGTTTTGCTCATAATTGTTAAATATGATATTTTGCTTTGTATTGCAACAACTTTCAACAAAATATTGCAATTTCTCCTCGGTGAAATATCGGGAGAAAAAACAAGTACTATTAGAGTCAAATAATTATAAAAGCGCAATTAAAAATAAACAACTCGACGTTATTTGCTAGATCTAGGCTTTATCTTCCCAAAATAGTCACAATCTAAAGAACTTGGAATACGTACCCACAGGAATTTGATTTAAAAGACTTCAATTTCTACCATTTTTTACAAGTTTCCGAGCTAATATCTCCATTCCAATATACTTTTTTTAATTTTTGCCGACGTTATTTACTGGACTTCTTCGCTACCTTTAATTTAAGATTCTGCTACAAATAGGTTGCCAGAAATTCGCTTTGACAAATGTATGAAACTTGCAAATTTTGGTACTGACTCCTCTTAATATCAACAGATAAATTAGTTAAAGTCTTTACTTTATTTATATAGAAATAGTGTTTACCAAATTTTCTTTCACTTTTTAGTTCATATCACTAGATTTAAATTAGGCAAATGTATCCCTAGTTATCTCTTTCTTCAATATATTCTTCCTACTTCACGATCCTCTGAAAAACCCATGTTCATGCACACGAATATTTTACAGGTATCAACACTTCTTGTATTCTCTATATTCTAAGTGTACACCTCATGCACAAGAGAAGAGAATGGAGCATACAAGAAAATTAAAAAAATTCCAAATTTTAAATTTTTTATCATCCGGAATACTTTTATCTGGCCAGTTCATTCCTCCTTTGACCAGTTTGTTCCTTCTTAATTCCACTCATTTTCATTAAAACTAAATAAAAATTCTTTCTATTATTAATGAACAATTTTGAAAACACTTCCTTAAGTGAGGTTTATGTTTATGTTTAATACTATTTTTTTAGGTGAATACCGCATCATATACTGGATTAAAGTAGGTCTAGTTTTTCATAATATGGTATGGCATATTATTTCTACGTAAGTCGACTTACTTACAACTCGTCCTAAATAGGACGGTCTAAACAGGCTCATTGTTTCCAGTAAAACATGGATAATAGAAACAGTTCCTCACGGTTACAAAGTTAAAGGTATTTTTGTAAACATTTGAAAATTCTCTACCTTGGTTTAGTTTTATGCTGTATCAGTTATAACGTTCTATGGGAGCATAAAGTTTGCGTACTGGTTTCCAGTAATATTATCAATAGAATATGTACTGATAAAAATTACAGATCATTAATGTTGGCGCCGACTTCAAAAATTTCTAATTCATATAAAAATGGAAATGGAGGAAAAAAAGTTTAAATTAAAGATTCTGAAATAATGTTATAATGCAGAAATTTTCGATATAAGTATCAGAAATAGTTTTGCAATGGAAACATAATGTATCCTGAAAAAAGAACAGAGCAACATTTGATAACAGGAGGAAAATGTGTGTGGTCCAATTGATAAAAATTTTCGAAGTTCCTGGAGGAGAAACTCAATTCTTCTACGATGCTTAGATAAAATCTTGAAAACTTTTTATTTGATATCAAACAATATTAACATTTACCCCCCTCACCCCGCCTACAATCACCAAAATTGTTTTTTTTTCTTTAAATATAGTACCTACCCATAGGGGAACATTTTCTAATACAACAAAAATTAAGGATCCAAGTCAGTCCATGTGCTACGATCTATACGCGAACGTATCTACATTAAACAAAATAGATACAGGTCTGCTCTTTTTTAGAAGCCAGTTGACAAGTATCATATATTTCGTTCTTTTCATATTAATTTTATTCAAGATGTCTAACGCAGAGCTATAGGTACTTGTGTTTGTAAATACTAAAATAAAAACTAGTGAAAAACTAAAATCTTAATTCAGCAAGTGTTATAGCAGTTTTACTAGATATATTCCATGTAATTTTTTCTGTCAAGTCTTGTGCTATCGGTCCAGAAAATATTTCTCCGCGGTTCGTTAAGTTGTTGACTTCGTCTTTTGCCAGAGGGTTGAAAGCCGCTACTGCGTTGCCAATACCCAAAAAAATGTTCTCCTCAGTCCCCTTCTCATTTCAGACCTATAAGCTTCCTATGCTTTTTATCGAAAGTACTGGAAAAGCTAATGTATATGCAATTAGTTGAGCATCTGGAGTCGAGGGAGCTCCTAGTTGAGCAAATGGCAGTCTGGTTTTCGTCGTGACCATAGCTGCCAACCTGCTGTACTGCGAATGTCCATTGATATCAGCGCATCCCCAGACCAAAACAACTTGCTTGCCTTGCCACTGTTCGATTTTTGAAACCTTTTGACAGCGTTGATCTTGGAATCTTGCTTCGAAACACAATTGCTGCTGTGGTTTTAGTCTCTCTGCCTGCCGATTAAAAGCAAGTGGTAAAAGTGGATTACAATACTTCCAGTTCCCTACCTCTTCTATCTGGCGTTTCTCAGGGCTCAGTACTGAGTCCTTTGTTATTTAGTTTATTTATAAATGATATCCCTGAAACCGTTTGGGATGTTAGCATGCACATGTATGCTGACGATGTGTAGGTCTACCTAAGCAGACCTAATGGTTTGTTTGAGGACTGTATTGCTCGCATAAATGACGATATGAAGAGAATCAATATCTGGTCCAAAGCTAACGGCCTAAAGCTAAACCCTGACTACAATGTATTGTATACATGGCACTTTTTACTCACATGATTCACGTTTTGTGATCTTGGATGGTACACTTTTAGATTTTCTACCTAAAATTAAAAATCTAGGCATTATTTTGTACCATGATGCGATAATACAAAGTTAATTATCAGTAAGGCTTATGCTGTACTTCGTGGGCTCTGGCTCTCTGCTGACACATTATCTTTCGAAATCCGCTCAAAACTGATTATAGTCTTATTTCTACCTTACCATACTTTCGGCGGTTTGATTTACTCTAGACTAGATAGAATTTGTTTTCGAAAGACGGAAGTTGCCTTTAATGACTGTATCCGCTTAATTTAGGGACTTCATAGGTTGCTCAATACGAGATTTTCTCAAGCAGAGAGAACTGAACAGCTTCGGAACGTAATCAGAATTTGATAATACCTCGTTTTCATAAATTAGTAATAGAAGCCTCTTATCTTTTTTTAAGGATTTTTAATTTTTAATTTTCAATTTTATGTTTGATTTGTATATTTTCTATATTCTCATTTATTTCTATAAATTGTACCTAAATGTATAGTTCCAAAACTTTATGTACTAAAAAGATTGTAAAATTTTGTGTACTTTGCCAGTACAATAAATACTAAATCAATAAATATGTTCTGCTCAGTGCAACAACTGCTAGAATAGAGTAAAAACTTAATTCCATGCCACGGAAATATATATATTAGTTTCAAATACTGGGAAACCGCCAAAATTAAAAAAACAAAAATAGGAACTAAGTTGAATAATTTCTTGAGATTTTAAACAGTTTAGTTACCATTTGATACCTAAACTATCTGTGTAGGATGTACAATTAAATTATAAGGTTAGAAAATATATTTTTTTGCATATCTCCACCCCTTCTATTGAATGTTAATCATGAAATTATCAAATGTATCCCACATATTGTCAATTTACTTACTAGAAGGATGATCTAGTGTGATTTACTTCATATAGAACGTAATCAATGAAGTCATAATTTGTTATTTAGTGCTGTAGCCTTCCTTCACATTTTTCTACGCTATATAATAAATAATAATAATAAATAATATATTTTTCTGGTAAACGATACTACAAGATTGACAATTTTTTAAATTAGTATCTATTGAACAGACGAGCAAATAAAAATTCAAAGACTAACATTAACATAAAAACCAAAATAAAAATAATATAAAATAAAAAAATTAATTAGAACTAGAATCAAAATTAACATTAAAAATAAAATTGAAATCAAAATTAAAATAAAAACTTAAAATTAAGATCAAAATTAAAATCAACAAACCAAATCATGATTAAAATTAAAAGAAAAAAATCCAGATCAAAATAAAAATTAACAACTTTAAATTTAATTTAAAAACAGAATCAAAAATTTAAAAACTATACCAAAATTCAATAAAAAAAGGGAAGAGAAAAATAAAAACAATAACATAACAAATGCGTGTGTGTCGCAGACAAAAACGAAAGTTACTCTAGGAAATTAACAAGGAGCCGTCTGAATGTTCCGAATAAATCTCCCCGCTGAATATGACCAGGTAGCTTGTTCCAAGAACGAACCGCCTGAACAAAGAACCTTCAAAGACTGATGTTAGGAATCGAGGTATTAAAAACTTACGCCCTCTGGCAGAGTTAAGAGGCTGGACCAAGTTAGCCAGATATGCAGGTTTGGTTGTAGTAATAAGGTTTTACATAAAAAATAAAACCCTCCGCTTAAGATATACTTCCAGCGGACATCTAAGTAGAGCAAACCTAAGATGAGACACAGGGTCAAACCTTCGCAATCCAAAAATAAACTTGACACAGTTATTGAATGCGACATTTAATTTTCTAGTGCAGCTTGAATCCAACTTCATGAAAAAAAAACAAGGCAACCATAAGTAAAGTGTTGAAGGACTAAAGTCTTGATTAGATGGCAACGCAATTGGGGCACGCCCAAATTACGGAACTTGTTCACGTACGGAATCACAACTCCATCCACAGAGACAGCTGGTGTAGATCCGAAGAGTCCACCGAAGTAGTTGAAAAGACAATGCACTGAGACTTATTAGGGTTTATTTTAAGATTATGTGCAAATGCCCACTTAGTAATTTCGAGTAAATCGCTGTTGATTCTATCCACACAGTCTTCCATCAAACCTATGGGGCGACTAAGATAAATTTGTACGTCATCGGCATAAATATGAATATTAACGTCACGAGTTACAATCGGCAATTGATCCCTGTGGAACTACACTGGTTAAGGGAAGAAAATTCGAAAAATATTCCTCACTCAGGTATATACGCTGTAATCTATTGGACAGAAAGTTATTAATTAAAAGAGTCGCCCCATACGAAAAATGAAAATGTTTCTGAAGTTTACTCAGTAATTTATTATGTGAGACGCTGTCAAATGCATTTGAAAAATCAAGAAGAGTCAAAGTAGCGATTTCTCTGTTATCGAGCGATAACCGAATGTCAGTTGTAACCTTCAAGACGGCACTTTCACAACTAAGCCCAGGACGAAAACCAGACTGCCATTCGCTTATGAGGTTATTCCTTAATATGAACCGTTGAACTTGCCAATACAGCAACTTTTCCAGCAGCTTGGAAAGAAAACAAAGTAGGCTGATAGGCCTATAATCCTCAGGACGGATACACGCCCCTCTTTTTGGAATGGGAACTACATTAGAAGTCTTCCAGGAGATAGGAAAGACAGACTTGGAGATACAGGTATTAAATACATGCAGCAGAGGGCCAATAATAGTTGGAGCGATAACCTTCAAAAATTTGGGGGATATACCATCAGGACCGATAGCATTTGATTTGATGGCAAAAATAGCATTAAGTAGCTCACTCCTGTCCACACCAAGAAAACTGAGATCTGTCGTGTTGTCATCCATCGGATATGTCCAACATTGACGTACATATATTGCTCGGAATCTGCCACTTGCTGATTACCAACAAAGTACCTATTCAACACGTTGAGACAGAGAGTGGGTTTTATAGTCTCACTGCCGCATACACCAGCGCTTCGCAAATTACGCCAAATCATTTTCGGGGGCATGGTAGGGTACAATTTACGTCTGTAGTAGGATCGCTTAGCCGCTCGAACCTTTAAATTCACCTTATTTCTTGAAACGTTGTATAATCTGCGACTTTCAGTAGTTTTAAGTCTTCGAAACATAGAATATAAATATTCTCGCTCAGCAATCATATCTTCGTTCATCGCAGAGAACCATGGGCAGATGGTAGCACTCAGTATTTTTCTTCTTAAAGGTACGTGTCTATTGTACATGTATTCAATTGAGCCGCTAATAAAACATACCTGGTCATCAACCGACTCGAGGTCATATATGTAGTTCCAAGGATAATCTACACACTCCGCGCAAAGAGACTCTAGATTAATTCTATCGAAATTCCTGTAATGAATACATTTTTTGGCGAAATTGCACTCGATTTTTAAATTATAGGACATAAAGATAATATCGTGGTCCAAAATACTTAGGCTCAATTGGTTGAAAAATAGAATTCGGTGTGGATCAGAGACAAGAAACAAGTCCAAAAGTGGGATAAGAGTTAACAGTGCTTAAGTGCGAAGCACAGACATATTATACAAAAAGGAATCTGATTGTGTGCCCTGTCTGAGTAAATTTATGTTAAAGTCTCCTCCAATAATCACACTAGGGTAACGTTGAGTAAAAGAGGAGATAGCCTCCAGAAACTCTAGGGATGACTCGCACGTAAATTGTCCAGGTGGAGAATACACCGCACATAAAATACACTTTTCAGCAGTCGAGTTCACTTCCACACATATATATATATTCAACAGGGCCACCCGTGGATCTAGAAATTATTCTAGCGTTAATATCCAGCCTTACATGTATTGCAACTCCAACGCCTACTCTATTCGATCTGTTATGCGCTCCTCAAACTCGTCGAATTTTTGCGATAAGAGTCTGGTCAGACTATTAAGTAATTTTTTCTCCAGCAACTCGAAATGATCAGCTGAACTTATAGAGCGCCTAGGTTCGTGGGATTGGGAAACGTCACCATCACCAGCTCCTACATTTTGTTGGCTCTTCGCCGCTCCTCTAGTTAAAGCGGGTGTATTTTGTGCACTTGAGCTTGTAGAATGTTTGGATACAGTTTTAGCGTTATCATTCTTACCCATTGCGAAGAAGTTATTACAATAAAGCACTTAATTATTTAATAAAAAAAATAGATACTACATTCGAATAAATAAATAGCACAGTTTCGCAATATCTTTGTACTTTAACTGGTGGAATACACACGGTTTAAAGAAATACTAGCTGGAGCCGAATTAAACACGTCTAGTCAGTGAGAGACATAACACGATTTTTAATTTTAATTACTAATTCTTAACTCACAGTAAAAAATTTTCACAACTTTAAAAGTTGGCAATTTGTTGCCAACTATAAATGTTGTAAAATTACATGTCGAAAATGCTTGTAAATTGTTGTTGTAAAATCACATTAAAGCATGTAAGCTCAATTACACATTTGTTGTGAAATTAAATTAGAATATGTAAGTTATATTACATATTTATTTGAAACTAAATTAAAGTGTGTTATAAATCCACATATGTTGTAAAATTAAACAAAGGTATGATAATTAATTAGACATTTGTTGTAAAATTAAATGAAAGTGGTTAAACTCATTCGATAACCATACACAATGAAATTAATAAATAATGAACACAATAACAATTTTTTTAGGACAAAATGACAAATTAAAATTCTATATAAAGTAGAAAAAAGTTTTCAATCTCTTAAACATTTCAATTTTTCAATAAGTCTAATGACTTTTGCAATAGCAGTAATGCTGTTTTTATTTCCACGAGAGCATTCCAAATGTATTGAGAAGAAGTATCACTATAGGAAATCGTAGGACTGCGAGACTTTTTTTTGGATACTGTATGTTCAAGTTGAACTAACTTGCAAATGTTTGCATTATAGCTTCCTTTAGATTCGTTGATTCGGAGTTAATAACATCATTGTTGGCGTAAATATAATAAATATCATCTGCATCAGTTTCTAATAAACAGGAAATAATAAAAGTAAAGAATTGTATTAGTTAGTTTTCAGATTAAATTCACCTGATTTAATTTATTTTAAGCAGATTTCAAAAGGACTCCAACAATATTTAAAAATAATTCAACAATTTTCACATTGGCAAAACTGGTTTTTTGTCTTAAAATAACTCAAATTTTTTATATCGTAATTAATTAATATTGTAAAATAACTACGTTGTACTTCATCTGGAAGAAATTTTGAATTAAATTCAAAATTTGATTTAATTTTAAAATACCCCCGTTGAATTTTATATAAAACTTGCTATTTGATTTGTGAATATCTTTGAATTATTTTTAAATATTGTTGAAGTCCTTTTGAAATCTGCTTAAAATAAATTAAAAAAAATTAAAAAAAAAATTAAAAAAAATTAAAAAATTAAAAAAAAAAATTAAAAGGAAACGAGGAAAAGTTTTAATTGCTCTGAGAGCTATATATTTTTTGAGTACCCTAGTCTAGATACGCATGGAATGTGCTCGAAAGGTTTTCAAGTTTATTTCGAGTAGAAAGAAAAGTCTGAATTTTTGTATGGTAACCTTACGAAAATATCGCCACATTTCTTTTTAGAACCGTTCCAGAACAAAAATAACAAGTTGGAGTTATTGAAATGTAATAATACGACCTTTTTTATGAATATTATTACGCCCTAAATAAATTTCAGTAGGTTCAATAAAATAAAAGTTTTTCATAAAGTACTTTTGACGTTTGTACGATGTATCAAGCTTTTTCGAACAATTGTTCTTCTTTATTTGAAACTATAGAATTTGCGAGTTTAGTTTTCAGAACTTCATTAAATCCTTCCGTGAGGCAAAAATGCTTTACGTTTCCTTCTAAATTATATACCTCAAATCGGTAGGATTATTTCATTTCAGAGACAAGATATTGAATTATATCCTCTGTTATATCAAATTTCCTTTTTAAATTCAGGAAAATGAGTCCCATATCTGGCGATTTGTCATATGATTTCTGTCTGAAGTATATCGCAGGCTTGTGTGTAGCAAATGCATGGACGAATGAGTTACAATTTCTCTAAAAGTATTACATTTAATATTGTATTCAGCTTGTTTATACAGATAATAGGATTCAACTTTTAACATGTTTAACTTTCTATTATCACGAAACACTTGAGATTTAAAGGACGCGTTCGTTTTAAATAATTTTCCAAAATTTTTATTTATGCACTGAAAACTAGAATTCTCATGATACGTATGAATATCCTGATGTTTATTATAAGCCTGTATGCTTATAAATTTATAATCACATGTTAAACACTTCATTTTTCAACTTTATCACTAATTGTCCGATGTACAAGGTACTTAAAGCGCATCCGAATGTCACAATTTCACATTTAACAATGCTCATGCTGCAACAAGTTCCTATTTTCCATGAAGAGTTGTGAAAATACAGTTTCAGATGTAAAATTAACCCATTTGTCTGTAAATTTCAATTTTTGTTCGTAAATCTAGTGTTACCGGCTTTGTTTTTACATACAAGTGTTGTAAAAATGACAAACACTATTTAAAAATACCCAACAAATTATTTTTACATACGAAACGGTAGAAAAATAAAGTTTTCATTAAATTTACAGCATTTTGCTGTAATAAACTACTACTTTTAAAGCTGTAATCTTCAGGTTATTTTTTACAGTGGGCGAAATAATAAAAGCACTTCCTTCTAGGTTTCCTTCCGTTAACATATTGCAATTGTTGGAATCAGTTAGCATTAGCAAACATTTCACTTTTACGAACACCAGTAGTCTCAATTAGCTCTTAGAAGGAAGGCCATTCCTTATATTATCTTGAAAAATGAATTAAATGAAAAGCATCTCATATAATATCTCAGTTTTATTTTCACAATTTTGACTTTTTAGTTAATTGTTTGTTTTTTGTTTAATGTAATATTATTGAATATAATCATTTTTCTTTAATTAATAATTAAACCAAAATAGTTTACAAAGATAAAATCAACAGAAAAATAAAACTTCATGGAAAAAAAAAATAGAAAACAAAAATTTTTTAAACTATACATATTTGAAAAAAATAGATATAAAAAATGAAATAAAAATTACAAGAGTAAATCTTATTAGGAAACGTGTGTTTTTTAAGAGCTAGAAATATTATATTACAATATTTACAAAAAAATCTCATTGTTTCTATCTTTGGAATTAATAATCTTCTTTGTTTCCATTTATTATTTATTATATTATGTATAAAGGTTTCTCGCTTAGGTTTTATATCATCTGTTAAAAATGCATTTTAAATATTTGGAATGATAAATCTCAAAATGTATAATTGTATTTTTTGTTTTTTTTTTGTTTTTTTTTTACAATAATAATTAATTAGTTAAAAATTGCACAAAAGTATGATTTGGACAAAATATGAAAATTTAGTTACAAGGAAAAGATCTTAATTTAAATTACACAATTTTAATTCTTTACTAGCACCACGCAATTACTTCTATATTTAGTAGGATGTTGTTTGAAAAGAAACTTCTTTAAATAATTATAATTACATTATTCGCTAATATAAACAAAATTTCTTATAAAAAAAAAAAATTAAAGAATTAAAAGTTTAAAATAGTTTATGTTTCAACTTTACACGTACATAATTATGTTCAAAGTAAATACCGATTGTACGATGTACGATGAAATTTCATTTGATTGACTCTAACTAATTTTTGTTTTTTTTTTTTGGCTTTTTATTTAATTTATTATTTTATAATAAAAATTGCACATTTATACAAAAAGAAAAAAAAAGAGTTGCTAGTACTTTTTCTTATATTTTTGTTATGAACGAAGAGTTTCTTTTTGGTATTTTAATTTGGTTGTTTTTTTTTATATTAGACCTGGATCTATAATGTTCATAGTTTTAGTTTATGAGAGGTCGTAAGTCTGTATGTTGGGTTTCTTTATGACGTCTTAAATCAACTTTTCGTTGGAATGATTTATGGCATAGTTCACATGCAAACGGTTTATAGCCTGTATGTTTCCTTGAATGAGTTATTAAATTGGAACTTTGACTAAATGCTTTTCCGCATACTTGACATTTGTGGGGTTTTTCACCTGAAAGAAATAGAAAAAACAAAACAAATTATTATAAATTACATTAAAGTTATATAGTTGATTGAATGTATATGATATTGATATAATATTACTTGTACACTATAGTATACCAATGTCATTATAGTAGGTAATCTGGTGTGAACCGAATGATCTGACTATTGGTGAGCGCCCGTGGTACTAAAACGGGAAACATAGTGCTAACTACTCCAAGCTCAGCCTCAATTTTGACAGTTCTGTAGAATATATGAGATTAGGTTATCTAGCACTCAATGGAAAAGTTCTACTCTGGTGAATTTTTGTTATCGGGAAAAAGTGTACGGGAATTTAAAAAAAAAAAAAAACTTTTGGGAAATATATTTAGCATGAAAAGTTGTTCCTAATGTAGTAAACTATTGTAAAAAATTTGAATTTTCACGCCAACAGCCCCACTAACTACTACCATAAGTTGCCAATGCTGCCCTTGTAAGTTGTAAAAATTGGCAGAGTTCACCAGGTTGAGATTTTTAAAGTTGTACTGAGGTCATGGGTCATGGTTGGAAAAACTAACACTGTGTTTCCCGCTTGAAGGGTTTGCACCCAAACCCATTTAATCGTAAAGGCTATGAATTACAATAGACGCAACGCAATGCAACGGAACGGAGAGATATGTCCAACCGGTTTTCTTCGTATGCTTCTGAAATGGAGCTGCGCACAGTAGAAGGAGGAGGTCATAGTTGTAGACAACAACTTTGATAAAATATGATGAACATAATCTAAAATTTGCATTAACGGATTGTTTATCTCGCTCCTGTGATAGATAACTGTGCAGATTGAGTGTGTAATAATATAAGAGAAAGAAAAGTAAGAAGAGTATGAGAAGATAAATCCATTTATAATAAAGACAAGGGATTTCAACAAGCTCAACAATAATTCGTACACTGGTATTTTCATTCTTGTTTGTTTAAAAAAATACTACTGTAGGTAATTTTCTTTCATGTTCCTAAAAACAAATTCAATAGAGTTTTATAATTTTATCCATTTTTGTTCGACTCAATTTGCGCCCAAACTTCGATATCATTTTAAGGGGTAACGCCACTGTAAATTTTTTGAAAAATCGTTTTTTTTTATTGGCTTAAAAAATAGTTTAAATCCTCTAGAATAAGAAAAAAAAATCCCGTGCCAGACAAATTTTTTTTCATTTGAAAATGGAGGTAGCCACCAAGCGCTTCAAACTTGCTCCGAAACGACTACCTGAAACCTGAAACACAATTGGAGCTTTTCGACGAATTGAACACAACTGACCTTTTTGACATTTGCAACTTTAACTTATTTATCGGAAAACTTTTAGTTTTTACCTTCATTTTTTTATTTTTTCCAATAAAAAACTATTCTCAAAACGTTAAACGCGTTTTTCTCGAAACACGGTTTTTTCAAAATGGCACGCAGCATAACTCGAACAATTTTCATATTTTCGACTTGAAATTTTGACCAGATGTGAAGATTAACATTATCTAGAGAATGCCGTACGGGATTTTCAATAACTTTATTTGTTGATTTTTTATTAACAAAAAACCTGCCGTTTTTTCGTCAAAAATCAAACTTTTTTTTCAAACGCGCGTCAAATCTACAAAAATTAATATTTTTAAAAATCCGTCTCTAGCTATAAGCCTCTAGATTTCTGTTTTTTTTTTTTTTTTTGGTCTAGATTCAAATGTGCACCAGTGGTGCTGCGTGCCGCGGAGCCCTGCAAGCAAAACATGTCCCGGGAAGATGGCTGCGGAGCCGCCATTTTGTTTTTTTCGCTGTCAAAAAATTTATTAATAAAGTTCAATGTATGCCCGATAATACCCTTAAAAGGGGTTTTTCAAACACCTTTAATTTCGCGAGAAAAAAAATCGTGAAAAAACCTTTTTTTTTAGCCGTTACAGTGGCGTTACCCCTTAAATTAAGTATGCGTCCATTGTAAGCAGGTAAAGTTCACCTCAGTTTTACTGTGTAAATTTGGCATTTCTCTCCTTTCTGTTGCGTTGCGTTGCATCCATTGCACTTCAGTCTTAATGCAATGTGTATGCATTGCAAAGCCGCACACGCGACGCTTTGATGCATACTTCACTGAGGACATTTATGGCTTAAGTATAAAACTTTACTTGCAACAAAATACAAGTGTTAATCGATGTAATGCTTCCATGTATACAGTGAAACCTCTCTAAGATGTATATGTCCGTTATTGAAGGGGTCAAAATAAAAACACGTAAAAAAGCTATAGAGTTGGTCTAGTACCAAATCTTACGGAACCCTAGATGAATGTAATTTCGTATGGTCACCTCTCTATGCAAGTTTGATTGCTGAAGTGATTTTTTGCTAATATTTCTAGAAGGGTTTGTCGTACAATAAAAATTATTATGACCAATTTCATAGGATTTCATATTCTGAAGAAATTTTCATTACTTACTATAAAAACGTTTAGGGCTGATCGTTTTAACAGTATACGTAAAAAACCTAAATTTTTATATGGCAACACCAAGACGGATTGCCCGATTTAGCCCATTTTGATAGTATTATTTACTATTTTTATGAAAGTGTACAAAATTTCAGTTTCAGTTCTCTACGTTAACGCATTCTCAGGTAGTGTCAAGATATATAGTGAAAAATGACATTTTTGTATGACAACCCTACGAAGGAGTTACCCGATTTGTTCAATTTTCAAACTTAAATTTACATATTTTTTTAAAAGGCAGTGTGCACAGTTTCAGTCCCCTAAGTTCACGGGCTTTCGAGCTATTGTGCGGGCAGATAGACGGACATGACAAAAACAAAATAACTTTTAATATTATGCGTAGATTTTCAATCCATTTTGCTCTAGCAGCATTATTTCTATTGCATTACAAACGGAGTGATAAGCTTAGTATAGCCTTTAGATTTCATCTAGGGTATAAATATGATATGCATATAGATAAATACATCCTAGATAAATATATCCTAGAAGTAATCACATTTTCGTAATGTATTCATAAATACGAAATTATCTTAAGAATCTCGTGATCTCCTGTTTGTGGAGCAAAATTTGTAACGTCTAACATGCTTTATGGGCCTTTCTGCGATAGTCGATTACATTTTCTGCGTCAATTTCAATATCGACTATCTTCATTCGGACTGTCTCCTACTCAGTGTAAGAACTCTTCATGTGTTAATATTAGGCTGCGGTCACACTGATAAAGTATGCAGTACTACAGTAAAAAAAAATCCCTAAAGTCCATGGCAACAATTTGTGCCCCCAGTTCTAGGTATATTTTTATAAAATAAAGGGATTGCTCCATTTCAGAAATAGGGATAGATTTTTGTACCTAAAATGGAGGTACAATATGTGAATTATATTAAGGAAAATATATTTGTAAGTGTTCCATAAAAAATTTAGAATTATATAATATATATAATTTCTCTAAAGCATTTGATAGTGTTTGTCACAAGAGGCTCTTGATGAAATTGTCCTCGCGATTTGGTTTCTCCCACTCTGCCATTCTTTTAATTAAACATTTTCTGTTCGGTAGAACCCAACGTGTCATATTGAATAATGGTCATTCCTCAGATATTTTGCCCCTTTCCTGTGGTGTGCCGCAGGGGTCTATTCTTGGCCCCTTATTATTCAGTTTATACATAAATGACCTCCCAGAGGTGAGACATGATGTGAAAGTTCACCTATATGCAGATGATGTCCAGCTTTATTTGATTCGTCCCATAGGTCTTATTGAAGATTGTGTAAGCCGCATTAACTGTGACCTGCAACGAATTTACTGCTGGTCAATCGACAATGTTCTTAGTCTTAACCCTAGTAAATCCCAGTGCATTGCATTCTATCCGCGACAAATCGATCTGTCGACATTGCCAGAAATTCTACTTAATGGCATCAATATCCCATACGTTAGTAGGACTCGAAATCTTGGAGTGTACCTTAATTGCCGGATGAGCTGCTGTGATCACATAAGTGGCATACTATCTAATATCTATGCTGGCCTTCGTCGTCTTTGGCTATATGCTAGTATCATGCCACTAAGCTTACGTATGACTTTGGTCAAACAACTCTTGCTCTTTCATTTCACTAATGGATGCCTTATTTTCCCAGCCTTAGATTCTGTGTGCTCTAGAAAACTTAAAGTGTCATTCAATGATTGTATTAGGTTTATTTACGGGCTGCGCAGATATGATCACGTATCCTATTACAGTCTCTCATTGCTGGGCTGTTCTCTAGAGACATATTTGAAACGTAGGAACCTGGTTTTTCTTTATTGGAATTGAATTGAATTGAATATACCTAATTTATTGACTGTTCTCTTCCTTATATCCGAGTAAGCTTAACATTTCGGGAATTTTACCGTTATAGGTTTTCTGGTGCCAAATACCTAAATTCATTGAATGGTCCATTGAGTGGGGAAATTAAACTGATTTCCCCTTTCTACCAGAGAAAGCGTGTCTTAAATTTAGGGAATTGTCCTACTCTTTTTTACAGTATACTTTAGGTTGCGATGTTATTCAAATTGATGCAGTCTGGAACAGCAGTATTAAAAGTAAAAAAGCTAGAATTGGTCTAAGATCAATTCTTATGATACCCTCTAGAAGAATGCGCGTATGAAATTTCGTACGGTCATCCATCTGTGCAAATTTTATTTTTAAAGTGGTTTTTCGTATATATTTTTAGAACGGTTCGTCGGACAGAAAAATTGATTATAACCAATTTTCATATTATAAACAAGTTTTTAGTACAACAAAAATGTCCAGAACTGATTGTTTTCACAGTACACGTACAAAACCTAAATTTTTATATGGCAACACCAAAAAGAGATTGCCAGATTTAGTCCATTTTTGAACTTTTCTTGTATTACTATAAAAACACCAAATTTCAGCTATCTATGTTGTCACGTTCTCAGGCAGTGTCCAAATATATAGCGGAAAACGAAATTTTTGTATGGCAACCCTACGAAGGAGTTGCCCGGTCTGTCTCATTTTCGAACTTAATTTTACTTTTTTTTTTTTAAAGTCAGTGTACAAAGTTCAGGTTTCTAAGTGAATGCGCTCTCGACGGCTGGGCAAACGGACGGACGAACGGACATGCAAAAATCAAAATAACTTTTAATATTATGCGTGGGTATCCAATCCATTTTGTTCTGCCATCATTATTTCGGGGTGTTACAAACGGAATGACAAAATTAGTAAACCCTTTAGATTTCATCTAGGATATAAAAATGTCTTCGTTGGAGGAAGAAGTTATAACTTTTTGGTGGTTTTTAAGAAGTCGTAAGCACTTGTCAAAAAGGAGGTGTTGGATTTTGCCATTTTATAAAATAAAATATAAAATTTTCAGCATAATTCAGCGATGGTCGTTAACGCGTTATCTATTGATGATGAAAAATTCAAGGGTTTCTACAGAATGAGCAAAATCAGTTTTCATAGAAAGGATACAAATTTCCGATCTGCCATTGAACGTACAATAAGGTAATCGAACCAAACATTTATTCGTTCGTAGTATAAAGTATTCACAGGATTGTTCATAGTTCATTCATTGTTCATAGTATAAAGTATCCACATAGGGCCGATTGCATGAAGCGGTCCTAAATCTAGTCTTAATAAAAGTGCATTGTGATTTCTCTTAATTTTCGAAGTTGCCCTGCATTGATGTAGGAGATGGTTGTAATGAGTCCTATGCTATGGAGTCAGAAAGAGAGCTCCAAGAAGCTGCTGGAGTCGAGCATGGTTTTAAATCTGTAAATGGTGGAAGCTAATTAGGTAGGTACTGTGTTTGAATTATTAAGGATTCCGTCTATCAGTGCAATGACTTTTTGACGAAATTTTCTATTTTGCGTCTCGTTCATTTTTCTTATATGTAGTAACAAACTTTTTAAAAATAAGTGATGAGCATCTTCATCTTCCTTTTTTTTTCTTGTTTTCCATTCTATCGATAAAAGCCGAATCTCCAGAAGCAAAAATGCCTTTATTTCAACTTTGTTGGTAACTTCTGGAGGTGATCTCATGTTTTTGACGAAGTGTGCGCCAAAATTTGAAAGTCAAATGGATTTTCAACCAACTCTATAATATCATCACTGTCTGTTTTCAGTGCTTCCACAGTTGATGCTTCTCCCTCGTAGTTATCTTCAGTTCCAGTTGCTATTGAGCTCAGGTTACCACCCGTTGATTTTGATTTAAGGAACGGTATAAGAAATTTTAAGTGGGAAGCTAAATAATAGATAGTCTCTTTTGTTATTGGCACCAGATTCACTTTTAGGTTTTTTCAAACTTCTAGAAAATGAGTTTCGTAGGTATACGTTCCTGGCAATTTTCAACTAAAAAAAAAGATTTTTTTTTTATTTCAGGCATCTGAGAACAGTAAGGATTTATCATGATCTCTCTTATCAGTTTTACAGAGAACACAATACAATATCTTTCACTGTCACATAAGGCATACTGGAAGATGTCGAAAATTTGGTCACAGCCAATTTGTCTGCTGAGAGAAAATACATATGTCTGTAGCACTTTAAAATCAAGTCATCTTCTGGGTCAAATTCATCATTAAGACTATATGTGTTGCCATGAGTATACCCTAATTTTCAAAAACGATCAACATGTAAAAAAGTATATAATGGAAATTACTGGAGAAACATTTATCACTCGAAATAAGGTTTGCAACATAACCTGTAAGGCAATAATCGAGCTCGTAAAGAGTCTAAATTTAGCCTAACTACTTTAGGGGAGGACACAATAAATAGATCAATTGAGGTCACGGTATCAGCAGGGTCGTAATTTGCTTTTACTCTTATAATCATTTTATTCCTTTCGTATTTATTAAATTAGGACAACACAGTTAAAACTATTGAATTATGTTAAACAAAGCTCAGCACTTAAACTTTATAAGTAAGAGTGAAATATGTAGGTAGATTTCGCTCAAGACTACGAAATCTTCTGTTTCTAAAAGTAGTAAATGTTTCCGTGACAACAGTGTGATCTGTTTACATTAATGGCATTCTGATTGCTCCAACTCAACTAAAAGTAATCTTATTGGTTCCAACAATGCATTAATTGCCTAAATCACTGTAAGCACTTATGATCAATTATACGAATATACTTTGAACGTGGAATGTAGGTACAATAACTCTTTTTCAGTTTTACATGAAAATGTTATATAGAAAAAGGTAGTTCTCTTTCAAAATGTAAATATACTTATTTTTGGGCATTTTATTTGCTTTTTAAAGCATGCATCTGACAGAAAAATGGATCCAAACTCGGGAAAATTAATATCCGCATCCATCAAGAAGAGGCGATCGGTTAAAAGGTGTAAATTGCCCATTCATGCCTTTTGGACCCACCTTAGGAACAATATATTATGTCCGCTCATAAGAAGGGTCCGCTTATGAGAGGTGGCAGTTAGAAGAAATTTCACTGTACACCGAGCTTCAAAAACAACGTCAATTCAGTTGGGACCGCCATTTCATATTAGAAAAGTTTTGAATACATAAAAATTTAGGGCTAATTTATATCCACTTCCCCGAATTTAATATTCTAGTTTTTTTTTTTTAAATCCATGAATAATCCAGCTTTATTAAATGTTAGGACCATCACTAAATAGTATTGCCACAATAGTGTTCACTGCATAATATTTTAGGGCTCAATTAGAGCTAATTTAATGCCACATCTCCAAATTTAATGCTCTAGTATTTTTCAAAAAAAAAAAAAAATAATAATGTTCTAGTATTTTTTAAACAATACTGGAGCATTAAACTCGAGGAACCAGCATTACATTAGCCCTAATTGAGCCTTTTCTACCATGAAATGGCGGTCCCAACTTAATTGACGTCCGAAAACAATTGGCAATATTTACCGAAGTTAAAATAAAGGTGATTTGGAGTTGAAAATGCTATACCTATAATTTTTTTCTATTATCATATCAATTCTATCCAAAAGGCCCAGAATTTGTTTTGTATATGTCCATAATACATGTTTTGACTAATTCTTTGAGCTTAATGTAAATAAGACAAATATTAAATCAATACTATACCTCTACCCATATACATACACCCCCATTTCATTAATCAAAATATTCATATAATCTAAAAATCAAAATCCTTCCCACACTCGAAATCTCAAATTCATTAAATCCTAATCCAGCTTTAATTTGTCTTCTTCTGGCATATTATGAAATTTTATGAAATATTCTAAAATTGTCCTTTGGCCTTCAGCTGCCTCCTGCCGCCATACATACCATTAAAAGATATCCTATTCACACCATAAGTCCTTTCAACAGCAATATAACCAGAAATTATCCCTCCTAATGCGTTGTCAAATTATAACCTTTTGTTTGAAGGGGAAGTCCCTAACTTCTGTATTTACTATAGTGTATATGTATAATAGCCTACGTACAATGTCCATCACTTTTCATTCTGGTATTTCAGAGCAAATAGCACTCCTTAATCCTCATGAATTTATTGAATGATATTAAAAACGGATCTCTACCGAAGGACGATTTATTATTTATTGCGGGCTCATTAAGTCGAATCAGATGACGTCCATAATCGGATTTTTATTGTCAGTGAGGAATGAGGAGTAGGTACTTTGTTTCTGTGAGGTTTGACGGAAGATGATTCTGTACTTATTTATTCTCTGGAGGGTTTACGGTTTTAGTTAGAAATCAAAAACTATATAGTAATAGTTAATGAATTTGTGATTTATGTCGACTTTATTGTAGATTGGTATATATTAAGTGATTACGAGGGTTGGATGGAAATTGTCAAAATATAATTAGAAAAATTTCATTTATTTTGCCGATGAAGTTTCGTTAAGGTCGAAATACAATGATGCTGACACGATAATTACGAAACGACACTGTCGTCGAATTAACCTAATGACACCGACATTCTTATGTTCATTCACATATCAATATAATTATGTAGGTGCTAAAATTGTTTGTTGAAGTTTATTAACAAAATGGGAAAGATATAAAGAAAAGTTGTAAAAGTGTAATAAACAGTGATTAGAGCTGATTTTATGTGGATTATAGAATATCACCTACCACTTATTATTTTCAACTTCTCTCCAATTTTATTTTCATTTTTTTTTTTTTCAATTTTAAATATGTATTTCGATATTGGGGATTTCTTTTGTCACCAAATAAATTAATTGCTCCTCGAAAGACATTTTTTGCTCATTACTCTGAACTGTCAAAATCAGATTGCGACAACAACGACGACAAAAGTTCAATTATCCCCAACTCTGGTTACGGACGGTCGGCGCCATTGCGTACAGCAAAAGGGTATTGCCATAAGGTTAATATTTAATTTGTCGTCGTAAATATTGTGTTGGCATAATTGTATTTCGGCCTTTATACGTATAATTCTTTAATCTTGCATTTTATGATGGTATTGTAATATTGCTTTGAATGCTACTATAGCAATGAACAATATTTATTAGTTAAACCTACTTATAGTGTGTGCCGAATTATTTATTGATTCAAATAAAAGTTCACTTAAATAATGCCAAAATTTTAATAAAAATCAATAAAAGAAATGTTAACAGAAATTAAGTACAAACTATTGAAAAATTGTACAAGAAAATAAAACTATAACAAACTAGTTTAAAAAGCTAGAATTGGTCTAGGACCAATTCTTATGATACCCTAGATGAATGCCCTTATGAAATTTCGTATTGTCACCCTTCTGTGCAAGTTTAATTTTTGAAGTGGTTTTTCGCATATATTTTTAGAACGGTTTGTCGGACAGAAAAAATTATTGTAACCAATTTTATAGGATTTTGTATTCTGAAGAAGTTTTTAGTGCAATAAAAATGTCTTGGACTGATCGTTTTCAAAGTATTCGTAAAAACCTAAATTTTTATATGGCAACACCAAGAAGGAGTTACCCGAATTACTCCATTTTTGAAATTTTATCTGCTAGTACAATGAAAACACCATGTACCAAATTTCAGCTCTCTACGTCAACGCGTTCTCAGGCAGTGTCCAAATATATAGCGAAAAACGAAATTTTTGCATGGCAACCCCGCGAAGGAGTTGCCCGATTTGTCTCATTTTCGAACTTACTTTACTTTTTTTTAAAAAAGTGGGTGTGCAAAATTTCAGCTCTCTAAATATACGCGTTCTCGAGACGGACATGCAAAAATCAAAATAACTTTTAATATTATGCGTGGGTGTCCAATCCATTTTGCTCTACCATCATTATTTCGAGGTGTTACAGACTGAATGACAAACTTAGTATACCCTATATATTTTATCTAAGGTATAAGAATTATTAAGGGCCTTTTTGTACTAGTGCTAATATTATCTACTGTTTTTATGGTTCCGTACCCAAAGAGTAACAACGGGAACCGTATTACTAAGACTTCGCTGTCCGTTCGTCACCAGGTTGTATCTCATGAACCGTAATAGGTAGACAGTTGAAATTTTCACAGACTGTGTTTTTCTATTGGCGATATAATAACAAATAATAAAAATAAAATAAAATTAAAGGGGGCCCCCATACAAGAAACGGTTTTTTTCGGCGTTTTTTTTCCACGTTCTATTCTCATTCATTATTATTATCATAAGTAGGCATATTTTTTTTCAAATGACAGCATTTTTTTTTCACATCACGCCTACTCTCATTTGAAAAAATAAATAAAAAATACATAGTGTTAAATTTTGTACAATGGTATGGAACCCTTCGCACTTGGCCGGTTATTTAGTATCTCATATCAATTCTAGTAAAAAATAACAATACGGAGTACCTATGTCAACTTGATTAAAGAGCTCATTATGCTTTTTCTAAACCCTACCTGCACATATTGAGTTGATTTAGTTGCTGAATTCGTAGCAACTTTGCAGGAATACTGAGGTAGAACAATTTAAAAAAATATCCTGTATATATATATATTTCATGAATGGAAGAAAAAAAATAAAGGTGAAGCTACACGGCTACACCTCTACAGATCACTTTTTTGATCTCTGGAGACGCAGAGACCTATGTATACACTTTAGAGACGCAAAAAATCTCTAAAGAGACAACATCTCTAGAGTATTTGTTCATCCTCTGTCTCCCGTTGTGTATTTCAAAACAAACAGGTCTGCGGGTTCGGTTTCCGGTCTCCGAAGTTTGCTCATTTTTCATCTCCCGGTCTCCGAAGACTATTTGTGTGTTCAGGTCAGTTAATTGTAGGTCTACTCGGGAAGGAAAAGGATTAAAGTGGAGTGAGTTTGATAAATTGTTACAAGTAAATTAATAATTAATATAATAGCAGAAAATTTGTTTCGTCGATAGAGTTCTGGTTATTTTTGGGAATAAAAAATCACACAAAGAAGAATGCCCATTTTAGGCCCGACACCTACAGACATGAGAGATATCTCCAACGATGCATTATGATACTCTGAACATTTATTATTAACAATGTTTATTTCCATCTAGCGGGGGAAAGCTAGGGGAGGGGGTCAAAGTTTTATCTAGTACATTTTGGAAAATCTAGTACAGAACGGATTCCTTAGGTAGTAGGAAGAAGTTTAAATACCCACACTCCTATACTTGGGGGCATAAATAGCTATTTATAGCCATCCCAATACTCACATTAGTATTTCCCCCTGGTTTATCCAAACTGAGGTAGGTACTAGATTTTTCGCACCTTAGATCGGTTCTAACTCGGTAGGGTTTTTTCCGTCGGAAAACGGGTTTCTGTGTTCCCCTCAGCTCTTTACCAGCTACAATTTGTAGAAGAAAATGTTTGTCTGCATTCTTTTAGGGTAAGGGGTAGGAACTTTCGGCGGAGGGGACGATTTTGCCGCCGGAAACCCATTTTCATGCACTTAGGTCACATACACTCCAGCTACTACATTTCGCATATATGTATTTTCGCAGTTCTTTCTTCTATGGCGATTAGTTCTCTGTTGTGAACATTTTCCTCATAGGAAGTCATTTTCCACGACGCACCAATTCTGCACAATCACGAGAAGCAGAAAAGTATACTTTTTCACCAAAGAAAGTCGTTCAAGCTAGATCCGAACGCCAAAGCTTCCCCCGTTAGATAAGTAGAAATAAACACTGTTAATAAAATATCTTCGTAGTATCATAGTGCATCGTTTGAGACATCTCTCATGTTTGGAGGTGTCGGGCCTAAAGTTGTATGAAAAGTGGGAATTCCTCGTTTATCTCGTAAAATATGTACACCAAAGTATAGTTTTTTAAGTTTTTCAATTTTCGCCTAACATAAAAATATAATAATTCTATCTAACAATTACTTGCTTGACAATTAATAAAGATCTCTGGAGATGTCTAGAGAACCTCAAATTTCATGTATACACTTCGGAGACGTGTCTCTAGAAACTTTTGCTTATGGTCTTCAGAAACTTAATTTGTTGATCTCCGGAGACAAACGTCTCTTGCCGTGGTAAAATTTTTGGAGACTTCAGTCTCTGTAAAGTACGCAAACGGTTTTGCTGCAGCTTCTTTAAAAACAAGAAGAAGACGTGTGGATTGACATTTGAGAATTGAGTTTAGTTTATACCCTATGTAATTTTTGGTGAAATGGAAAGTTGGCGCGTGATCTGAAAGGTCTGTAGAAACGGAAGTAAGCCAGTAAATCAATTTAGCGCATGCTGAATTCACTCTAAATCCTGCAGTAAAGGCCTTACGCGATTCACTGTATTTTAAATTAAGTTCCTAAACTTGTGCCTATTTTATTATTTTTATATACCTATATTTTTTTTGTTAAAACTTCAAGGAAATTAAAATACTTTTTTTTATACCAGCTGTCAGTTTTCGTTGAAAAAATATTGCAGTTAGCTAAAAACTTCGGGTTAATTCATGCAAAAGGGGAGGCTGTGACGTATGTAAAATTCACATATATTTTTCTTATTGAAAAATTAAAGAAACAGTAAATGTGTAAGTTTGTGTAAATTAACTATAACACGTTTTGTCAAAAATGGTTTGAATAATATTAGCTTTTTTCCACTTTGTGACTCACACCAAATCTGAGTTTTTGCTAGTGTAAGTAGTTATTATACTGATTTTTGCAGCGATTTCAATTGCATATTTCTTAACTTTTTACACCCCACTATGACTATTTTTTATATAATGTATTGAAAATTGAACATATTTTGAGCTTGCTAAATCTTCTTCGTTTTAAATGGCAAATTCGTCTGTTCACATTTGACAAGTTCGGTTATCTTTTTAAGTTGAAAGTTTTTTAAAAGTATTTCTTTTGTATATTTGCATAATATATGAACAAAATCCAAGAGCGAGTGGCTATAACTGATGTAAGTAAGTTTAATAAGCGTCACACAAGTTGCTTAATAGAAGTGAAAGTGACAGCTGAACAATTGGCTAAATTCCACTTAGTTTGGCACAGCCCTAGAATTAGCTGGCTAAATTTCCAGTATTTAGTTCGTTTGCCATATATCCTTAGTATACCTTGCTATTTGACACAGTTTTGGTCACATCCGTGCAAGTTTAAATGTTGAAATGGTTTTTCGCATCTATTTCTAGAACGGTTCGTCGGACAGTAAAAATGATTATAACCAATTTCATAGGATTTTATATCCTGAAGAGATTCTCAGTACAATAAAAATGTCTAGGACTGATCATTTTTTATGAAAACGCCGTGAACAAAATTTCAGATATCTACGTAGACGTAGGGCAGTGTCTAAATATGTAGTGAAAAAGGAAATTTTTGTATGGCAACCCCACGAAGGAGTTACCCAATTGGTCTCATTTTCGAACTTTGATTTTTTTTTTTAATGCGGTTTGCTCTCTATGTGAACGCGTTCTCGACGGACAGACATGTAAAAATCAAAATAAATTTTAATATTATGCGTGAGTGACCAATCCATTTTGCTCAACCATCATTATTTCTATGCATTACAAACGGAATGAAACACTAACTTGGGCATCACACGGGGAAGTACAATTTGCTGCCATGCTTCTTGCAGGAGGAATGCATATGCCATGCAGGCAGATCAGCTCTCAGCGAACTGTCATGCAGAAAAATCCAGCTCAAGTGATTGTAAGTTGACATTGGACAGTTTTCAAGATGGCGGAAAAAAGTATTCGAGAGCGGAGCTTTTTAAAGTTATAAATTTATATCCGTAAAATGAGTGTGTCTAGAATCGTATACATTACATCATTTACCAACTCCTTCCTGTTCATTTTTCTTCTATTTTTCTTATTCAGCTACTTCCTATAACTGTTATAATTGCCGATGTACACAAGACTTTATATCTCAATGCCATTTTTTTTAAATGAACTTGCATGCAATGTGATAAGACATCAAGCTAACTGCCTTCCGCTGTTAAATTTAAAAACGCATTGAAAGGCTTGCATACAAGCTGTACTTCCTGGTGTAATCCCAAGGTTAGTATACCCTTTAGATTTTATCTAGGGTATAAAAAATGTTCAAATGACGATTCTTACTTTTAGTTTTGTCTCTGAATATGTCAGTCTAAGTTTTAGACCAAAATCAGACATCATAACCACTAAAAATGCCTGCGTCAGATCTACTACTGATATAAAATAAGAGCCATCTGACGGCATTGTAGTATGTATATATTAATTAACATGATAATATCATACAATTGTCAATTATTATTAATGTTATATATCTTTATTCGATATTATTACCAGGTATACCTAACTATCTGCTTATATAGATATACACATTATGTATATCAGGCTCCCCCTCATTATGTTATCAAACTTCGGTATATAGGTACGTAATTACCACATTGGCTTCACCAAAACGGTGCCATATCAGAAATGAAATCACATATCCTCGTAAAAAAGGATATCACGTACAAATTTTTCCGTTCTAATTTATCTAAATTATCCTGGGATTTCGGATTCAACAAAATGAGGTCTTTTCACCGTACTTACATACTATAGAAGAAGTAAAGATTGGGGAGCTACTCTTCCTTTTTTCACTGTCCTTGTTTTTTTTTTCTTTATCGAATCCTTGTTTCGTCGTCATCCAGAAGCAGTTTTCTCGGATTTCATTTGTAAGGATTTTATTTCGTATAACTCCATATATATATACATATATCCATATACATAAGTGTACACATCTAGCCATGTTTAATCGTATATGTATATATACAGTGAAGGATAAAAAGATAACAAGATATCTCACGCATACATACCTATGTAGGTATATACATCCTTCACAGCTATATAGGAAATATAACGAATTTATTTTTATAAATGTGTTCCTATTCATATATATCTCCACCATGCCTTTTTGAGGCAAGGGGAGCGATATAGGAAACGATAACTATATTACAACTACCACAGTGCGGAAACACCAAGCGATATTATCAGCGCCGAAACACATTTTGAAGGAAAAAGGATATTCCGAAAAGTTGTCGGAAAAGATTTTCACAGATTTTTTTTATTTATTTATGGCACCGTATTTCGTATGGTTTGGGAACGTTTGCAGAAGTTCGGCAAATACGTTTTATGTTGGAAAGCATAGAAAAATAAAAGGAACAAGTTGTTTTATGGCGCAGATAGAAACTTGAAATTGAAGAATAACAAATGTCGGGACGTGTTTTCGGTAGTTGGTGGGACGAAAAAATCAATGATGGTCTAGTGCGGAGCAAGAATATTATGTTTTACTATATATGGTATATGGTTCGTAGACAAGATGACCTGGTTTTTTTCTTAAATTTATTAGGGACTAACCTTCATTGATTTTCATCTTCTATATACTCTATACTACTCAGAAAACAATAAAAAAATAGTGATTACAAAGTCTATGCTAGCATCCTTCGCACCTAATCATTAATCATGAAATGTATAAAAAAAAAATCCAAATTATATTTGATCCACTAAAATATAAGGAAAAATCTAATTTCCACATCCCACTTACAACACCAAACCAAACTTTTTATGACATTTTCCAAAAAGATCATCATCCGGTTAGAAAGGCGAGGAAGGTGGAGTACATATATAAAACTTTACTGCCGCAATTATGATTCCTGATTTGGGGATTAATAAATGATTACACAAAATTTAATATCTCTTTGGCTACCCGCAAGCCCCTTTTCCTTCTTATACTACTCACAATTCCTAAAATCTTTATGAGCCGCGAAGGATAATAAAATTTCAATCAAGTCTGACTGGAATTTGGATCCCTTGGAACGAAAAAAAAAAGAAATATTCGCTCCTTTCTGTTTCTTAACTGCCGTAGAAATATACAACAACAAAAAAATAAATAAATAAAAGAAATACATAAAAACACTCTCCAGTTTCAGTACGTGCGGACATTTCTCCCGTTGGATGTGATGACGCGAAGGGATGACGGACGAAAAAAAAACAGAGAAGATGAGAGAAATCCCAAAGAATCTTTGAAATCAGGGCATCCCCAACGGTCTGATGTTTCACATCAGTTCCTTGCTTTCTACAGTTTCCATTTTTGCCAATAGTCGGAGATTCTGTAGAGTGGAAAACTAAACTGTGAGGGTCGAGGGTTAACAACATACATTTTCACGACACTCGTCGACACGGGGGTGAAAATTTTCAGAGTTGTCATGACAACGATGCAAGTGTGGGCGGCACAAAAATCACGACCGACCAATGAAAAATTTAGTGGAGGGGTTTGATTTTCCATTTTCCTGCACAAACACATGTAAAATTCACCATGCATACACATACATACATATCTATGTGAGCGCAGTGGGCACTCAACACACTAATAAATCCTGGTGAATGCTTGTCGTCACAGGATTCGATAAATCGCGCGTGTAGTTTTCCGCTCTCCCACGCGGATCCATTAAGCCCCCCAATAGATTTCTACATCTTGACGATTCTGTGTCCTCTATACTATTCAGTGCGCTCCATAGCAGTTCCTGTAACCCCATATACCTAGTGCCATGTAGTACCTACTTTTTCGATGGACTTTATAGTGTCAGTGTATATCGTAATGCTGCTGTGGTTTTTGTTGTCCTGCCAAGAGCAAATCTTTTCATCATTGATTTTCCAGAAACAGATGAGATTGTGGTTGTATGAATGTATGGCGATGTCATCTATAAAGTCGAGTTGATTTTTTTGACGTTCCTTTTACGTATTTTCCTTATTTTTTTTTTATTGTAAAGGATCCGTAGCATATCTGCGGTGGTAAGGATAATTGAGATTTTTTTTTGTTATTTTACTTAATCGTCGATATACGAACGAGTATATACATAGGTATGTATGGGGAGTGAAATTTTCCAAATGAATCAATTTAATTATCAGAAATTAGATTTTTGAAAACAAGAAGAATATGAAGAAATACTTAACCAAAATTTAAATAGAAGCTTCTCAGATATGGAATTTAATAAATACCTATATAATAAAAAAATCATTTTTATTATTCAAAAAACGTTTGGCCTAAAAATTGTGTTTCGGACTAAAACCTGTCCATCTTCAGTAGCTTTTTGTGCAAATGAAATATACCGTTTTTTAGGTCGAAATGCATTTAGCAAAAATAATTTGTGTAAGAGGTAATAAAAGTTGTTTATTGAAAAAACTCTGCGTGCGTTAAGAATTTAAAATTTTTAAATTTATTTTTTCCAAAGTGTTTAGAAGCGCAATGAATATCAAGTTCCATGGTATAAAGATTAATAATGTATGTATGACCTTCGCAAAAGAATCAGTGCTATTTTCTTTGTTTAAGTCAGGGGTCATCCCGTGTGAAGGCCGTTTTCTAGAGAATTTTTCGGGATTTTTAACTCAAAAATCAAAACATACTGAGTTTTGAAATTTATTCTATATATTTACGTACTATTCAAGTGTATGTATACATTTTTTCGGATAAAAATAATAGTATAAACTCGAGTGAGGCAGCTAGAACGGCACCCGTATCAGAATGAGGCATCAAAATGGACTCCATGATTCCGGCTGATTGGGCTCATCAGAAATGAAAATTTCAAAAAGCATGTTAATCTGTAAGCAAATGGCTATCGTCGGAACTAGGATATTTTGAAAATATTGAAAATTAAATTTTTTACATGCTTTTAAACATTAGAGCGTAAAATTTCAAGATTTTTTGCGATTATTTTGTTATGTAAAAAAAAACGATTTAATATTTTTTAATAATCTTAGTTGAGACGATAGCCACATGTGTGCTGAATCTACCAATAACATTTTAATGAAATCGATCGAATCGTTATTGAGAAATTGTGGACACTAGTTAGAAAAAGATAGTTTTGAGAAAAACGCGTTTAAAAGTTCAGACGTGAATTAAACCATATTTAAACCATAAAATTTTGACTTACCACTAATCAACTATTCCCGGTCCATATAGGGGCCCTTCCTCTTGCTCCTGGAAGTCCCGCAAGGCAGCTTGGTCATATCTGGCAGCATTTCTGGCCTCCCTTGCTGCATCGCTGACGCGCCGCTCTGAGCGGGCGATTCGGGCTTCATCGCGATGATCCACGTAATTTTGAGATTGTCGACCAATCGAGCAACCCATTGTATGCATAACCTTTAAAATGGTTCCGAAACCTTCGTTAAATATAAGGACAGCCAAAAATGTAGCTATATTAACTATTTTAGCGCCCGAATGCAATTGTTTCGGACCAAAGGTCCAAATCAATGAGTTCAATGACTCGTTGTTGTTTTGTGTCTCGGCTCCCAAACATCGTGTCAAAAGATTATCATTTGACAGGTCTTCATAAATTAATTGGTTTCACTACTTCTTGGAAGTTAAGCGTTCCCTTAGCTGTAGCCTGCTGCCACTTACACCAGCTGTTTTCGCGTGCTGGATAATTTTGGTGCTGTGGGTTTTCATCAGTCGAGCTCTTATGAAAAAGAGTCGATCGCTAAGCCGTAGAATTTCGTCATCTCCGTAATTAATTTATCTGTTAGTTTGCCCGCACCTTTACCGCCAATGCCTTTAGTATTTTTTTTTACATTTCGAAGCCGCATTCCCATGCGTTTCTCGACGTGTCCTACGCATTCTTTTTTTGTAATGACAGTGTCTCCGTATGGGTTAGCTTTTAAAATTCCATTGAATGTTTTGCTGTCGCCATCACCAACGTACGTCGTATACTTTACGCCATGCTTTTCTTCCGACCGGAAAAACATTTTGAGTATAGCGTCTATCTTCATTTTATCGGAACTTCCAGTATGATTGACGGTGCAATCAGCTTCATGGGATGCATATACCATTCCTCGTACTCTGCTGGTTGACTATTTTTTAATTTTTTCATTAAATTGTAGCCACCACAAAAGCTGCTCATGACCATTGCGTCCAACACTTTTCTTGAATATTTTCCGATTAACGTAGAAACTCCAAATAAAAAGGACACTGTCAATTCGAGCTTTGGATTTCCAGCTTCTTCATTCTGATTTTTTTCTAGCATGGCAGCAAAGGATAAGGCAGAGTCATATACTGCGGATGCGGCTGTGTATATATTTTCCAATATTGAACTATATGTAGAGTTTCCAATACCTTCACACAAGTCCTGCAGAATAGATTTACTCCTTCGTGACCAATTCCTAATAAGCGCATAACAAAAACAAAGCGGCGATTGAGCTCACATGCGTTTTGAATCATAGGACACGAGTTTATCACTTTTTGTTGATTGCAGTTGTACGATACGATTATTTTAAATCCTAAGTCTCGGAAAGACGAATGTGTAAAGGTCACCTCATCTTTACATTCTTTGCATACTACATTTGCAGAAATAGCTGAGAATACAGATGCAAACTCTAAAATGCAGTATGCAAAACTCGGAGCGAGAGGTACTTCCACGTTCATGCTTTCTCGCAGTTTTTTCGCCGATGCCGATGTAAATTGGACATCTTTTTCAAAGGAATAACGATTTCCTTGAAATTTTCTTTTTTTTCTTATGTCACCATGAGCATGGCTGCCTTGAGAACCTTTCCTGTCATTCATTGCAAAATTGAAGCACACGTACAGAAAAATATTTTGATTTGAACGACTAAATAGCTGTTACGCTGTGCATTTTGAAATTAAAGATGGTATAAATTTATTAACCAATTATGTTTATTAAAAGATTCTGAAGAAAATAGAAATGAGTAAAAAAATACAACAAAATAAATCACCATAAACAGGTGGTACCTATAAAGTCATAATTACATTGACACGGCAGGAGCAGAATAACGACAGCAAATCTTTCCATTGGTTGAAAACGATAAGCGGATTTGTAATATAAATCATCACCTAGGCACAGAGACAGTCAGTGGTCAATAAAGACAATAATCACAAAAAACAAAAGATGAAGTTCACAAAACCGACATACTTGGAACTTTAGGCACTTAGTGCCGAAAGTATTGGTACCTTTGTGAGCATCTGGCAACCTATCACAAACACTGTTTTGCGGAGTTTTTCGCTATAGAGAGTGAGTCACTTGTTACAGAAAGTGAATTAATATATTGATTCGTGGGTGAACCAACCAGGTGCAACTAGTTTTTACTTTATGTATATAGAGAGTTTCGTTATATCTAGAGAATTTTCGCTGTATTTTAACGAAAAAAACATATATGGTTGGTTATACATAGTATATGGCACATAAGAAATGAGCTATTTAGCTCATTTTTATGTTTTTTAAAGGTGCAGTACTACTACCTATTCCTTACATTTTAAGGAAAAAAACCTAGATGGAGAATAGACGAATTTTAAGAAATTTTGTTTTTAACGATTCTAAATCAAATCATAAATGCAAGAGGAAAAAACAACCGCCTCGACCGGGGTTTGAAGCCAGAACCTTCCGCGTGTTGGGCGACTGCTCTTACGACTGAGCTAACGAGACAGAAGATTTTTCCTCTTGTATTTCTTGATTTGTAACTAGCATACGGAACTAGCCACGTCGGAAGGTCCCGGCTTCAAAGCCCGGACGAGGCGGTTTTTTTTCTCTTGTATTTATGATTTGATTTAGAATCGTTAAAAATGAAAGTTCTTAAAATTCTTCTATTCTGCATCTTTGACCGATTCTAACAAGTGTGAGTTCGGTTCCCGTTCAGAAAAAATAAATAAAATTGAATTTACAATTTATTTGTGCACTTTCATTGTTACTGGTTAATGCCAGCTGAGAGCAAACCTGGCTTAGTAGGCTAGTTACAAATTAAGAAATACAAGATGGAAAATTATCTATCTCGTTAGCAGAGCTGGGCAAGTACCAAAGCAAAAGTACTTAAGTACAAGTACAAGTACCGAAGACCTGAATACTTCAGCGTAAGTACAAGTACCGTATGTATGAAAAGTACTTGTAACTAAGTACTAACTCTATAAAAAGTACTGAGCACTTTTTGAAGTACTTTTTAAAGTACTTTTTTTTCATCTTGTACGTTGGCAGTAATATAATGAACTTTATCGAGTTCAGTTAATAAATACCTTTTGAAAACTATAATATGTATGGTAATCAGTGGCTACTTTCACCTCTCATTGCTACACTGATAAAAACTATTAGAGGTCCGCCCAAGCACCCATTATCGCCTGCAATAATGCATAACAATTCAAAGGAAAAGTTTCCAATAAACTTCTAAGGAAAAAATCAGACCTTCCCTACATCAGGTCGAGGCATCGTTGATTTTATATTGGAGCGAGGCATTGCTTGCTTACCCTTAGTTATGTCCACTGACGAATATAATATGGACTGCTTACTTTTCTATTTCACGTGGGCACAATTGCTTGTGTCAAAAAGAGTTCTTACGTCGGTGCCAACATTGAAAAAATCATTGGCGGGAAGTTGAAAAAGTGAGCACGCAACTCTTCTGCGTATCTAATGATCTATAATGTCTTTGGTAAAACAGTTTTTATCGCAGTAATATCCCTAAATGATTAATTTAAAATCATGTATTTCGACGAATCCACTAATTTATTTGTTGTTTTCAGTTCTCTTTCAGTTGGACTTGGTGCTTAGGACGAAAGTCAGCAATATAGAAGTGAGCCCACTTTCTGCAGTGTATTTCTATGAACGCAGTCAGTCCATATTATATACATGTCAGTGGTTATGTCATCAAGTCGAGGCATCGTCGATTTAATATTCGAGCGAGACGTTACTGTTTTTGTAATACTTGCCCAATCTTATTTATATGTTATTAGTTTGTCTAAGGTTCTGCCTTAATGCGTGAGTCCTGAATGTGTTCTTTGCGTGCTTTAAAACTCAACAAAAAATCAGTTACGCTAGAGATTGTGTTTTCTTTTCTACGAAAAGTTAGATATACATATGTAGGTACTTAATAGACTCAGAAATACTTAAACAAAAATCTTGTTACTTAAGTACAAAACTAAGTCTCTTAAGTACAAGTAAATCGAAGCAAGTACTTATGTTCAAGTACTAAGTAGGGGCATTTCAAAAGTATTGAGTAATAAGTCTTAAATAATAAAAATGTACTTTAAGTAGTACTTAAGTCCTTTTTTACTTAAGTATTGCCCAGCTCTGCTCGTTAGCTCAGTGGTGAGAGCAGTCGCCCGGAAAGCGGAAGGTCCCGGCTTCAAACCCCGGACGAGGCGGCTGTTTTTTCCTCTTGTATTTATGATTTGATTTAGAATCGTTAAAAACAAAATTTCTTAAAATTCTTCTATTCTCCATCTTTGACCGATTCTAACAAGTGTGGGTTGAATTCCCGTCCGGGAAAAAAATCCTACCTGCATTTTAGGGATAAAAACATAAACTACATTTTCCAATACGGTGCTTTCCCTAATCTGATCGAAAAATACCTAAGCTTTGTGGCACAAATTGTTGCCACTCACTTTAGGGAAACATTTTTTATTGTGTACTCGGTGTGAATAAAGTAGGGAAAATTGAACACTAAATATTCTGTAAATGTAAACAATCTTTTTTCAATGCTCGAAAAAGTGTCAATTCCTCCCCAACTCCGTGGCGTACATGACAAAAATTTAGAAGAAAACGAAAGTATTCCTCTCCACTCTACACTCAGATAATTTCTGTAGTTTTTTTTTTATCGCCGTTAATAATTGATCTAGTTATTTATAGTTATTTAATTTAAGGCTTCAATCTCCATGGGGAAGAAAGTTTTATTTGAAAAGGTTTCTGCAGACCCAGAGTGAGTGAAATCTTGTACTTGTGTCAGCAGACAGTTTTAAATGAGTTTTAATTTTCAGAGATTTTACTTCCAAGAAAAAGGAAATATTTTTACCAAAAAGTGTAGGGCTTATTTTTGTGTGTGTGCGCTCTTTCTTAGGAATGCTTAGCACAACTTCATTGCAAGAATTCGCCACTAGTAGTTCCGGAAAATACGAGATACCTTTAGAAGCCGCTATACCGTCTTTTATTGCTATTTTGATGATTATTATCATTCCTTCCAACATGATTTTTATCCGCACGTGTTGGTATCACTACATCGTTTGTGGATCCCTTGATAAATGAGTTTGGAGTGTTGTCAAATACTCCCTCTATATTGAAAATCTCATGTACCTCAATAATTTATATCGACAGATCTTTTATTTATGATACCAACTAATGCATGTGCAGCAGTGCATATTTTTGGATTCGAGACCTCAAAGGCACCTCTAGGGTGACACTTTCAAAAAATCGATTTTGTACATTTGTCGATAGTCTATACCTTCAAGAATAACATACTAAAATTTCAAGTGCTTATCTGAAAAAGCTTTTGAACTACAGCCTTCTAAATAGCAGCTCTGTTAGCATCCCAAATATTATGATAGTATTAGAGACGCTACTCTCGACCTCTAGGTATATAGATATATGCCAGTCAAATCTTTCGTACATTGCCTGGAATAGCAGATTAGCTCTAGGTATGATATTTATTAATTTATAACAATGAAATCAGTATTTTGATCTATCAAAACGTTTTTCTCAAAACGAAATTTTTCAAATTTTCTGCAACTCTAACTCGAATACAAATCATCCGATCGACCTGAATCTTCAGTATTTGTTTCTTCATACCATGAACCTCCAGTTTTTCGATTGGATAAAAATGTCAGTTTGCCATGCAAAAGACCATCAGATTTTTAAGTGTGAATTGGATCTGTTTTTCAAAACTCCGCCATTTTGTTGGATTTTACAGGCAATAATATTATCTAGCTAGTTTAACAAATTTTTTAATTTTTTTTATTTACGGCACTGTACAGGCAGCAACTTTTTTTTTTTTTTTGAGAGTGGCATAATTAGCTGAAAATTGAATATTTTCATTAAAAAAATTACTGTTAATACATAATTTATACAGAAATATATCCTTGAAATTTCTAAACATTCGATGCAATATATTTTTTTCAATGAATTCCCGAAAATCAACTTTTTTGGGCAGTCACACTAGTCGTGCCCCTTAACGAACGGGAATATGAACTCCTATTTATTTGATGGTTTCTCACAGAAAATTTTTCGAAATATGGTACGGGTCCATACATACATAATGTGTATGTTGTCCATATCTATGTCTGTGAATATCACACTCAACGTGTAATGACAAATTTTATCGAAATATGTAAATACTGTAGCTGTCTAGAAAACTAAACTAATAAAAAATACCAAAGTGAGATCTGCAAAGTAATTAAATTGCGTTTACCTAGTCATTACCTAGTCATTATAACTGAACTTGTTGTACAAAACAAAAGGTACAGTTGCCGCCAATTTTTAATTTTTTAATTTCGTTTTGAATAAATTGTTTGTCATAACTTCAAACGCTGTATAAGTATGGGGAGGTATTTTTTTTAAAGACTCAAGTAAAACTTTTTATTTTTTTTGAAAAGAGGTAAAATTGCATCGTGAATCTTTATCTCTTATTTTTTACGAAGCATCCTGTATCTTTGAAACTGTGCAAGTTAGGGCTAGACAAATTCAAAAATTTAAATTGAATTAAATTTAATTAATTCAAATTTTATAAATTTGTACTTCTGCAGTAATACCAAAGTAATTTTACAATTGTTGGAAGAGAAGGAAGTTTGACTCCCTGTTACTCCTAGTCAACTATGATTCTACCTACTCTAATCTCCCCTACCATACATTACGAAAAGTTAATGAGAGACCCTATGACCAATATGTTTCAGTTAATATATATTTATCAAAATATAGACCTACACAGTCAAAATTATTTCCTAAAGTCAGTGGCAACAATTTGTGCCACCAGTTCTAGATACATTTTTATAAAACAGATTGCCCCCCTTGAGAAATATTAGAAGTATTGGGTACCTACTCCCTTTCAATTTTTTTTTTAAATTTTAATAACTTCCTGTTTTTATTCTTTCAGACAACATCTTCTAAATTTGATGGCACTCTAGTGAGGCATGTGGGTAAGTACTGAAATTATTTAAATTTATTATTGAGAGTAAAGTTACTGATTTGTGCCCACCTCATTGAAAAATATTCGACTACGATTTATGTTTTGCTCTGCTACTGTCACGTAATCCCTTCTTTCTATTCATGTTAATTTGAGAAGAATTTTATACTTTTTCTATTCCAAGATATATAGTTCAATTTAATTGGTTTCAAGAATTAGTTCGCATGTCAGTGAGGCTTAATATAGTCTTGGTTGCAGTAAGAAAGAAATATATTAATAGTTGGCCCATCGAAAATTGATACTTCAAGGTGAAAAAAGAAAACATTTTAACATAAGTATTAAGAAAAAAAAGGACTTTCAAGCATATAGTCCAGCTCAATTAAAAGAAAATTGGCGGTAAATTTTTGGAAAAAAATTATCATTAAAAAGGATAATCGAACATATAATAATTAGGATTAGGCATTATTCTTCAGATTTTTTTTTAGAATTTGTCTATGTGCCTCAAAGACTTGCAAATGAATAAATTGTATATTCTAAAGGCAGTTTTTTCTCTAATAGTTGGAAGTATGTTTTGCACATTCCCAGAAGGATGAGAAATCCGATATTATTTTTATTAAAATTGTGTTACAAAAATGTGTAGGGAGTAAACAAATAAATTAAGGCGTATCAATACCATCTGCTCAGGGAGAAATCAGTAACGAAAAAAATTATCTGAAAATTAGTAGCTGTTCGTAGGTATGTACGAATATATCATTAAATAATGATAATCAGTAGAGCAAGCAATGAAAAAATAAGCTATGACAATTTGGAAAGATCTGCTCAATTTTAGTTTTTGCGGTTTTGACTGTTAATTATGATCTTGAGTCGGATTTTCTAAATAATTTCTTCTCTTGTTCTCAATGTCAACGGATTCATGATTCAGTTAATTTCTTGTCTTATCTTTTGTATTGATCTGATTGAGCAATTAAATCAAATGCTATTGGCTCAGATTGTGCTTAACATGTACAAGAATTACCTAATAAAAAAGTCATTTATGTCACTTAGATATGCTGAGAATTCACAATTTTCAAGTATTGGAAGAAAAAAAAACCTTTTTGTTTTTATTAACGGAAATCCTCACTTAGTGTAGCCCCGAATATACTGCCCACAAATTTACTGGAAGTGGGATGCTTCAAGTCAGTAAATTTTACAACGAACATATCTGAGTGTTTGCAGACCCTAAATTAAATTCCTGTATGTAGATATGGTGCAGAGCTGGGCAATACTTAAGTAAAAAAAGACTTAAATACTACTTAGTACATTTTCGTTACTTAAGACTTATTACTTAATACTTTTGAAATGTCCTACTTATTATTTGAACATAAGTACTTGCTTCTATTTACTTGTACTTAAGACTTAGTTTTGTACTTAAGCACCAAGATTTTTATTTAAGTATTTCTGAGTCAATTAAGTACATATAAAAAAATATCTAACTCTTCGTAGAAAAGCAGACACAATCTCTTTTGCAGCTCGTTTTATGTTGATTTTTAAAGAACGCAAAGAACTGTCAAAGAATGTCCCGCACCCGGTCGTCAAAGCAAAACCCTAGTCAAATTAATAACATCCAAATAAGACTGGTCAAATAGAACAAATACCAGTAACGCCTCTCTCGAATATAAAATCGACGGTGCCTCCACTTGATGGCATAATCAAGGGTGAAGCCAGCAATGGCTCGCTCCTATATAAAATCAACGATGCAGCAATAGCTCGCACATATATAAAATCAACGATGCCTCGACTAGATGTAGGGAAGGCCCCAATTTTTTCCTTAGAATTTTTATGCATTATTGGAGACGACATCGGGTTATTATGAGCTTGGCATTCATTTCTTCTTAGAAATTTACAGAAAATGTTTCGGCAGAATTTTTATTCACTCATGGTGGCCAACTGGAATTATTTTCAGATATAATGTACGATACAATACAACGCTTGTTCTCCTTCGCCACTATTATAAACTCTCCAAGAAGAAATGCGCCAAGTGATAAGAACTATGAAAACCTTGAAAAACAAGATGCAGCAATAGAACGCTCCTATATAAAATCAACGATGCCTCGACTAGATGTAGGGAAGGCCTCAATTTTTTCCTTAGAATTTTTATGCATTATTGCAGACGACATCGGGTGCTTGGGCCTCTTAACAGATTTTATGAGCGTTGCATTCATTTCTTCTTAGAAATTTACAGAAAATGTTTCAGTAGCATTTTTATTCACTCTGGTGGCCATGCTATTTAGAAAATAAGAAGAGAAAGTTTTACTCTACGCGCATCGCCGGTGGCTAATAAAAAATAAATACCTTTTGAAAACCACTGGTTACTACATATATATTATAGTTTTCAAAAGGTATTTCTTTATTAATACTAACTAAACTCTATAAACTTCATTATATTACTACCAAGTGTTGGGCAAAATGTAATCTGATTAATGATTAACAATTACAATTAACCATGTAATCTGTAATCAGATTACTTTGTAACAGATTACTAATGTAATCCATTTCCATAATTACATAATGTAATCGATTGACGTGTAATGTGATTACAAGTTAATCTGATTACACATTAATCGATTACAAGTTAATCTAATTAATGTGATTACATTTAAGACATTTAAGATATTTAAGATATTTTTATTCTAATTCTTCATAAAACTCCCTAAAACTAATTTCGTACGAGAACAATACTATTTTCTTTCAATTCATTTCATTATATTATTAATTACTTTTAAGTAATCTATAAAGTAATCTGTTACAATGTAATTAGATTACAAAATAATCTAATTATATTGTAACAGATTACACATTTGATAGATTACATATTCTCTCATAAGTAATCTGATTGATATGTAATCGAATACAATTTAATTAGATTACTTTGTAATTTGACTAAACTGTAATGGAATTATTAATTAAATTACACTGCAATCAGATTACGCCCAACACCAACGTACAAAGATTCTAAAAATAGTACTTTAAAAAGTACTCAGTACTTTTTATAGTCTTAGTACTTAGTTACGTGTACTTTTCATACATGCTGTACTTGTACTTGCTGAAGTACTCAGACCTTTGGTACTGTACTTAAGTATTTTTTCATTGGTACTTGCCCAGCTCTGATGGTGCTATCTTGTATTGAGTTTGATTTGTCAGTTTTGAAGCCGCAACTATTCATTACAGTGTCATTGCCGTCTTACTTGCTGTGCTATTATTAT
Organism: Dioctria linearis; assembly: GCA_963930735.1. Lineage (NCBI taxonomy): Eukaryota > Metazoa > Arthropoda > Insecta > Diptera > Asilidae > Dioctria > Dioctria linearis. Next base: position 182,368,051 of record OZ005744.1, read on the forward strand.
GTAGCTTCAGTCTTAAGAAATTTGTACAGTAGCCTCCATAGACTATGATTATTTCAGATCCTTTTGTCTTTGCATACATGTCTGAGACTTGTCTTATGTCACAAGGTATGGTATGGTATGGTTTTTCCTCCATTCCTTGAACTATTGCGCAAGAATACGGCTTTTTTAGTATAGTTCAAATCAAATACTTAATTCAATACCATTTTACTTTGACCTTTCCGTGATAAGAAATTGACAGGAATCCGCAAATTTCATACAATTTTCTTGCAAAACACAATGAAAGTGTTGATTTCTTCAGCAAAATATTCAGTCTACGAAGCTTTGATATACCATACCTAGTGAGTGCACCATCTGATTTCTAGGTTAAAAAAACAATAAACACAAAAAAACCATTGTTCTCTTGCCTGAATTGCAGTCATCTGTGAAGATTTATATAGAGTTAAGTTTTATGCCCGAACCATTCCAAATTTGCTTTTCCTCAAGAGCATTCACCAAGAATTGCTAGCCTAATTAAAGTTCAAATGCATAACAAGACATGCAAGTCACAGTCCGTTCCAGCTTTCGCCAATAATCTGTACATACATCTCCCCCACTACGTCTTTATAGCAGCTTGGTTTAAACTTGGATGGGTGGATCAAGTAAAACTTTATTCTTTTACGAACATATATCTAATAAAATGGATTCTATCCACACGAATCGGATATAAAACTTGTTTATTTTCCATTGTAACTGCTTCCCTTGCTTAGAATTATCTCGACGACTTTAAACGTAATCTAAGGCGCAGATGACAAGTAAATAATTCATATATTTTATGGTTAACAGTTTTTTTTAAGCATCAACAAATTCCACAATTTCTTCCAGAAAATTTTATTTTTAATCATAAACTATATAGTCTCAGTTTTATGTCTTATAATCACATGATTTAGAAAAGTTATGCCTATACTCGAAGCTCGTTTATTACCCTTTCAAAATTACAGAGTGTCTTAAGGACATACTTTCCGTCTTCGGAAAGTTTTCTTAAAGAATGCGGAACAAAAAAAATTTCTCCGAGAAACTAAAGTTTTAATATACTTTACGACCTTTCATATATAAAATGCCATGGGCCGAAACTAGATCATGTACACATGAAACCTACAACACAATCATGAACTTTCACATATGTCCTTTTCGCCCGGTAGGAGTAGGGAGGATTGAGAAAATCATCCGGTCCAAAATCCCCATATATCCGTATAACTCCCTCCGACTCCCGAGTGAGTATAGTGAGCACGTTTTCATCACATCCAATCTCCACACCCCATACAGCAAGCCAAGCATCATGATTTTTCATGGCGTCGAGTGGTGATTTGGTTTGGGATTTTCCAACTTGCTTTGGTTTATTTTTCAGTTTTTCCTTTCTTGTTTCAGTGTATTAGTCGTATATGTGTGATGCTCTTAATATATTATACACTATACTATACCAATACTACAACTACTATTACTAGTTCTAGGGGATAGCTTACAAGGCAAGTATAGTCATGGCTCCAGCAGAATTTTTATCAGTGCTGGAGCCCTTACGGTGATTTTTTCAAACACTGAAGAGTAAATGAGAGCGTACAGCTACCATATGGGACCCATATTATTCCTACGGGAGTATTTGTATTTGCCGCTGCTATGCTTAAAGTTACGCTTCTCGGATATATCCTTGTTTCGGTGTTTTTTGGGGACTTTTGTAACCAGAAACATATATAGGATACGTAACAACTGCAGTCTAGTAACTATCTAGTTCTTTATGCGTTTACGCTTGAATACTCTGACAACTTTTTTTTATTTTTACGACTTTTGCAATTTCTACAGGAATTTTTAATTAAAGTTCCGACACCGAGTCAAGGGACAGGTTGCTTTTCTCTATGACAAAAAAAAAAAAAAAATAACAGACACACAGGTCTCCTAGATTTAATTAAAATGCGGATCAGACCAGATGATTATAAAATAGCGAAGAAATACCTCAGTTTTGTAAAAACTATAAAAAAAAAAACTCCTGAAATATTGGGAGTAACGCTCATACTCGGTATATATACTTCACTCTAACTTATTCTCAGAAAATTTAATCCAAGCAAAGTAACCACATGTCCCTTTATGTAGATTGTCATGCTAATTCTACATATATATCTCCCTCTATTGGGAAGACTTAACACAAAGAATATTCACGTATTTTCGTACAAAATTATGTGTAACACCAAACCGCATAACAAACTCGCTAAATAGGATAAAATTAGTAACTGGAGATTTTCCTTTTGCTATTTTGTAACCACCACTTCTATAAAAGCAGCATCCCTTTTTGGGTTGGTTTGGTTTTAGCCCCATAAAATTTTTACTTGCATTCATTGTGGAAGTGCTGCAACAAAATACATACCATATACAAATGTTACCGACCGACACGACGCAAATATACCTACAGAAGGGATGTAGGTAATCGGACTAAGCCAGAGAAGTAATTCAATTAGGGCTGTCACCAAGAAAGCCAAGAATTAGCACAATTTTTGCTTGAAGCTATTTAACAGGTTTTTGTAATTTGAGATGTAAGGAAACAGAAGTTATATTAGCGACTAGGGTAGTTTACTACATTGATCCTATATTTTTGTGTTCATTCAGTCCTGTTAATCGAAATTGTGTATGAATTTTGGTTTTAATATTTGAGTGGGTATTAACCCGATCGTTATACATACATATGTACATATAAAGATAACGAGAGAGGGAGGATTTTGTCATTAATTCAAGTGAATCAAAAAAGATGCTTAGCCTTTAGGTGAAAGGAAAGGGTGTAATCTAGATGGTCGTAATAAAGTTGAAAGTTCGTAATCGTAACAAAGACAATATTTTTCGCAAAAATTTGCTTGACTGCTAAAATGATTCGGAGTAACCTTTTCAAGACTGGAGTACACAAACAGAAATTAACAAATAATTCTTTATGTCAATTTAACTACTATAAAATAAGTAAAAAACGAGTTTTCAAACAAAACGGAGGCCAAGCCGCATGAAAAAGTAGAAAATAAACTTTTCTTCACACACAGAGGTGGACTCAGTGTTTTTGATTGGGACATTTCTCTTGAATATTCTTTCTCTTCATGAATCAAATCACTTATTGCCTCTGATTGATCATACTGAAATATATCGGTGATTGTCAGCGAATAAAATCTGAGTCCACCTCTGTGTGTGAAGAAAAGTTTATTTTCTACTTTTTCATGCGGCTTGGCATCAGTTTTGTTTGAAAACTCGTTTTTAACTTATTTTATTTTCTGCCTTTTTCACGTTAATTAAATTCTTATTACGTGCTGCATGGAGGTATTTTAAAACAATTTTATGACGGCTGAAAAGACACTGATTTACTGAATTTTCCCGGTTTTCCATGTTTTCCACAGACTGTTCCTATTACTATGATTTTTTTTAAAAAATTTACATGAATTTTCCTCGATTTTTCATGCAAGTTTTCATGATTGTTGAAGAGAAAGTATTGATGCCAGTTGGACGTAAAAAAATGATTCCGCATAGCTTATAAAACTTTTTTGTCGGAAAATTTTCCAGAAAAGTCGGAAAATTCCGGAAATTTTCGGAAAATTTTCCAGAAAAATTGGAAAATTCTGCATTTTTCCTGAAACAGATAATATCGATGAAAATTTGTCCGATGATTTTCCCGCTTTTCCCGGTTTTCCACGGAGTTTTCCACAAAAGCAACTTTATGCAACTCTGAAAAACTCCGGAAAAGCGTTTTACATGAATTTTCCTCCATTTTTTCTGCAAGTTTTCACCGTTGTCGGAGAGAAAGTAATGATGCCAGTTGATAGGGAACTTGATCCTGCATAATTTAGAAACCTTTTTACACGAAAATTTTCCGGAAAAGTCGGAAAATTCCGGAATTTTTTTTCGGAAAAATAGAAAAATTCTGAATTTTTCCGATTTTCGGGTTTTCCATGGAAATTTCCGGTTCAAATTTTGACAGATTCAATTGTCACGCGACATGAATCTGTGTGCGAAATTTCAGCTCGCTGTGATGACGAAAAGTGGGTCTACGAGAGTGTCGAAAATAGTAAAAAAGAAATCTATAAATTCGTGTACGAGTTAAAGGGAATGGCCTCAATAAATACTTCCAGTTTTGAAGTCCACTACTTTCTTAGTAACCCAGGAAATTTTTTGTCAGATATTCTGTGTGCCTTAAAAAAATTTTGTCGACTACGCAGTTGTTATCACATCCTCCAGGGCCGGATTCAATCGTTTGGATACCCAGTGGCAATGAAAAAGTGGAGGGCCCGAACAATTTTGAGAACAGAAAAAAATTACCTACTTTTCAGAGTTTTTCAATAATTTATTCCAAACCAAGAAAAATGTTTTTAACGAACATGAAGGTATCGTGAAATATAAGAAATAAACAGAAATAAAGAATATTGCTAGGCGAATGGAACTTTGCAACGTATTTTCGATGAAAAATCATCAATAAATAATTTAGGTGAAATCCAGCTTTCAATACTAAGTAGGGACACGAACATTATAATATGGACTGCTTAATTTTTTATTTCATGTGGGCACAATTGCTTGTGGTAAAAAGGGCTTACGTTGACGGCAACATCGAAAAACAAAACAATCATTGGCAGGAAGTTGAAAAACTTAGCGCGCAGCTCAAAAATATATTTTAATAAAAACCTTTCGAATCTCAAGGCTCTATATTGGGTCCTTTGCTTTTCAGTCTGTTTATAAATGGGTTGCCTGATGTTCTCCACGTTGTATAGCAATCATTTATATGCGGATAATGTCCAGTTATATTTCAATATACCTATTGGGCTTTTTGAAGAATGCATTGAACGAATAATTTGTGATCTCAACAGAGTTTATGTTTGGACAAAGAATAATCAGTTGGTGTTAAATCCTGTCAAGTCTCAATGTATTTACTTCTACAATAATAAACTGAATTTTTCTGATATACCACCAGTGGTCTTAAACAACGTCTCGCTGCCTATGCTAAACAAAGTCACTACTTTTGGTCGTATTTCAAACAGCGAAATGATATGTTGCAACTTCGTTAAAAGCATTATGCAGGGCTTTAAGTCTCTGGCTCTAAACGAGAATCCTATCTACTGAAAATCGCAACAGATTAATTAAAGCTTTAATTTTGATCCACTTCACTTATGGTAATAAGTGTAATGTAACAACTCTTTAGATTGATCTTTTTGACAATCATTTTTGTATAAAACGATTAATGATGCGAATTGGACTACCTTATGTGGCTTGAAATCGTCTTTTTAAATTTTGGCCAATTCCTCCCCTGCAGCGTATATATTTGTAGGGCCCATTGCCTCCAAGAAATTCAAATTGTGAACTTACAGTGTCGTATGCATGTAATTTCTCTGATACTCTAAATTTTTCTTTAGCGTCTTTTACTTTCATATAATCGAGCGTATTCAGCCTCGTATTTCTTGTTCTACTGCATTGTTGTTCATACCCGTCAGTGTTTGATATTTTTGGAGCTGCATCTTCGTATTTATCAAACTCTTCTCTTTTCGCATCATCGCTCCAAGATATCGTTCCAAAAGATGGCAAATAAGATGGATTTCGGGGCTACTCATTTTCTCCAAAAGGTTTTTTACTTCATTTCTCACGATGCCTTTTTGCTCCTGATTGAAAGATATAATGATTAGAGCATCTTTAATTTCGGTAAAGCCATCGGCAATGGTTTTCGTGGGTTAAGCTCGACAAGACCAGCAACTAGCTTTTTCAAGACGTACAGCTGATTGTTCTTTTTTCTGATACTTCTTTGGGTTAAAATTCTATATCGTTCTGTATTCACTGTAAAAAAATATATATAACTTGTGAACGAAATCGAGAAATTGAAAAACTAATGTACAAGAGTTATCAGCTGTCTTTCCAACCAATTTCAGATAAAATGTTCATAGCATGGTACAGAAATACTGATAAATTATTTTTGTCTATAATAAGAGCTTGCAACCCTTTGTATTTGCTACTCATATTTGCAGCATTATCGTATGATTGGCCGCGATAATCGAGAATGTAACTTTGAAGTCGCCTACAAATTTGAGTAAAGCGTTCGCTGTAGACTCCCCAGTATGGCCGCTGTTGGTTAAAAGGTTAGAATGACTTCTTTGTTTAAAAGATCATATTGTGAGGGCCCCGGGGCTTCAGCTGTTGTTGTAAAGCCATGCCACCCTATCTCTTTTCTTTCAGTGAAGTGTGGTATATCTCAGGGCTCTATCTAGCAACTACACTTTTTATTAACGACTTTTAAATGGCTTACATGAATCGATGATCTAGGGTGTATGAACTGATTCTAAATTGAAATTTACCTTTCATGAAGATTGTTGAAGTTGTTATCTGAAGTGGGTAAGAAATCTGTGTGTTGAACTGAACTCAAAAAATTCTTGCTGCTGGTACGTTAAAACGGGTATATTTAGTATCTTATGATAATTAGACGAATACTTCACTGTGGCTTTTAGTGATTGCTCGTATTTGTTTTATTGTCAAGGATGATTCCTGAAATTACAAGCTGGGGTGTACATTGTCCAAGATCTACCTGGTCTTGAAAGATTAGGATATCTTGCATGACCTGTTAGAACTAATTCCTACCGTAAAATTTATGGAACTATTCGAGAAGCTTAAATTTGGTCATTTTACTAACCATCCACCAACACCTGCATCGGAGGGTTCAACGTGAATTAACTTTCTGAGTATAATAACCAGCAGAGAATGGGTATGTAGTAAAGTTCTCTAATTTCACGTCTGAGAAATGTCTATACTGAGTAGTAACTTGCGATCGAAAATAGTTTCTTCAGAAAAGTTTCTAGAGCTGATAGCTATATAAAGGTGGGAAAAGGAGATACAATAACCCCCACAAATGTCTTTGCCGCCTTAACGTTTTTTTTTAAATATTTTTTATGGGATATGAAAGGTGTAACTCATTATAAATTTCTCAACTTGAAGCAAGCGCGATAATACAAGAGTTCTATTACAGGCTTCCAAAACGGATAATATCCGACCAGAACAAATTATAATCCGAGGTATTCCAAACAAATTTGAATACTTTAACCGAGCTTGAAATGATCTTGGAAGATTATTGTGAGTCATGGAGGAGGGAATTTTGGAAGGGGATATTCAAAATGAAGTATAAAAATGTTTTCTATATGTTTTCCTGTTGTTTTAGAAATAAAGTCAAAATATGCAAAAGCTAACCCTTCACAGGAAATTTTCTACAATTTGAGAAAATTATAGGAAAATTTGACTGTTTTTCTTCTTCTTAGCATCCGTTAACAGCCCAAAAATGTTTGGTTTGCTATGTTTAGAAAGGCAAATGCCCGATTTTCACACAACTTTAGGCCTGACATCAACAGACATGAGAGATATCTTAAACGATGTATTATGATACTTTGAATATATTTATTAACAATGTTTATTCCAATTGTGCGCGGCAAGCCTGAGGGGGGGGGGGGTGCAAAGTTTGATCTAGTACACTTTGGAAAATCTAGTACAGCATCAAATTCTTTAATTCAATTTCTCTGCCATTTCTTTATAAACATGTCCATTTTTCCGGACCTTCTTGATCTCTTTTATATATTTGGCTCATGCATCAATCAATTGCAAAACTTCTGCATTTCTCCAATTGCACCTTTTTTCACGCTTTTTCTTCATTATTCCTTTCTTGTTTTCCTTTTTGATGCCAGCCATTAACTCGTACACGAATTTGTCTGTCTATTTATATATTTCTTTTTTACTATTTTCGACACTCTCGTAGACCCACTTTTTGTCACCACAGCGAGCTGAAATTTGGCACACAGGTTCATGTCGCGTGACAATTGAATCTATCAAAATTTGAACGGGAAATTTGCATGGAAAACCCGGAAAATCGGGAAAAATCATTTGAAAATTTGTTACAAATTTGATTAGTGAAAAATGCAGAGTTTTCCGATTTTTCCGAAAATTTTTTCCTTAATTTTCCTTAATTTTTTCTAAATTATGCAGGATCAAGTTCCCTATACACTGCCATCATTACTTTCTCTCCGATAATGGTGAAAACTTGCAGAAAAAATCGAGGAAAATTCATGTAAAACGCTTTTCCGCAGTTTTTCCGACCAAGGAAGCGTTTGAGCGTTTTGCAACCTAAGGCAAGGTTGTAGAGCGAAAAGAGTTGCATAAAGTTGCTTTTGTGGAAAATTCCATGGAAAACCCGTAAAAGCGGAAAAACATCGGAAAATTTTCATCGATATGATTAGTGATAAATCAGTTTCAGGAAAAGTGCAGAATTTTCCAATTTTTCTGGATTTTCCGGAATTTTCCGACTTTTCCGGAAAATTTTCCGACAAAAAAGTTTTATAAGCTATGCCGAATCATTTTTTTCCGTCCTACTGGCATCTCTCTCTTTCTCTTCAACAATCATGAAAAATCGAGGAAAATTCATGGAAATTTAAAAAAAAAAATTCATAGTAATGGGAAAAGTCTGTGGAAAACATGGAAAACCGGAAAAATTCAGTAAATAAGTGTCTTTTCAGCCGTCATAAAATTGTTTTAAAATATCTCCATGCAGCACGTAATAACAATTTAGTTAACGTCAAAAAGGCAGAAAATAAAATAAGTAGAAAACGAGTTTTCAAACAAAACTGAGGCCAAGCCGCATGAAAAAGTAGAAAATAAACTTTTCTTCACACCAGAGGTGGACTCAGATTTTATTCGCTGACAATCACCGATATTTTTCAGTGTGATCAATCAGAGGTAATAAGTGATTTGATTCATGAAGAGAAAGAATATTCAAGAGAAATGTCCCAATCAAAAAATCTCAGTCCACCTCTGTGTGTGAAGAAAAGTTTATTTTCTACTTTTTGATCTAGTACATTTTGAAAAATCCAGTACAGAATCGAATTCCTCCTATACTGGGAGGCTTAAATAGCTATTTATAGCCATCCCCATACAATTTTTTTTTTAGTATTTCCCCCTTTTTTTATTCGAATTGAAGTACTAGATTTTTAGCACCTTAGATCGCCTCTTATGTTATGTTCGATCGGTAAACGGGTTTCACAGCTCGCCTCAGCTCATTACCAGTTAAAATTCGCAGAAGAAATTTTTTCTCTTTATACTTTCAGAGTAGGGGATAGGATCCCCCGGCTGGGAGGGTGCTTCCAATACCGTATGTTGCATGCCAAATTACAAGTTTCGCCGAGTACTAACGGGTGGTCTACTTTTTCCCCGATTCAGAAAACATTCTCGGGACGTTTTTTCCGCCGGAACACGCACTTTCATGCACTTGGGTCGCACACACCCCAGTTACTACATTTCGGATATATTTTTGCAGTTCTGTCTTCCAAGGCCATTAGTGCTCTATTATGAGCATTTCTGTCATAGGAAGTCATTTTCCTCAACTCAAGAACTCCGCGTAATCACGAGAAGTAGATAAGTCCACTTTTTCACCCAAGAAAGTCGCTCAATCTACATCCGATCGCTAAAGTATTCCCCCGCTTGATTGAAATAAACATTGTTAATAAAATATATTCAGAGTATCATCATGAATCGTTTAAGATATCTTTCATGTCTGTTTATGTCGGGCCTAAAGTTGTACGAAATTGATATGTAGTTGGCCGGTTTACTCCATTAAAATTTAATTAAGTACGGAATATGTAGTTACGTAATGAGGTAAATCTTCCTCGTTAAATGCATATAATGAGGAAAGTGGCTTTAATGAGGTAATTGAAACTCTTGTGTGTTAGTGGTATTAGAAAGCTGTACGGCATTAGAAGTAGGTTACATCCTCTCTCTTATGCAAATTGATTGCTAAATGGAATGCTAAAAAAGGTGTTGTTCATCTTTCACTATATATGTATGTTGTACGAGTATAATCGAACTAGCACCAAACCCACTTGTATAAATTTTATTTAATATCCTCTCTATAGTTTGTGATTGAAAGCATCTTTATCGATTTTCAATCCAAACATTTCACCTTTCTTCTTATAAACATCCTCATAATATTAGTATAAGTGCAAATCCCTAACTTAAGTTATTTATTAAAAAAAAAAAAAAACAACAAAAATATTAAAGTCTAAAAAACGCTTAACAGAAATCTTCTTCCTGAAAGCCATAAAGATTCCATTTTACCAGTTATACGAGAGGATTAGGATTTGAAAATGAATAATTCTTGTGGTAAAGCTCAGTTCGATGTTAAGAATTCAAGTGGCACGCATTTTCACCCTTTACTCGGTAAAACCCAAAAATCCCAACAGACATATCTGTTCCATTTCTCGTTTTCATGGCCTAAAATAAATGAGCCCTGACACGACCTGTGAGAGAGACGAACACGTCTTACGCAACTTTCTTTTTTTTTGTTTGTTTTTGTTTTTTTTCTTCTTTTAAAGGATAAAATCTTTCGGTCCACAAAAGCATGGTGTAAATAAAAATCAATAAAACAATCTCAGGCAAAATCCATGAAATCCTGCAGATTTTTTTCTTTTTTTCTAATTTAACTTTTGTTTTATCCGACGGCATACCAAATGCCCTTCCTATATGTATGTAGATAAATATACTTATGTAGATAACCTGTATAAATGTGGTAGGGATTTTAAGAAATCAGACCAAGATCATGTAAAATGGCTGAAAGGTGCGCCATGGAATCAACATAAAAAGACGAAATATCATAAAAAATTTAACATCGAAATCTCGTTTTGCATATATCCTCCTTGATTTTTCGTCTTCATCCTAAAGGACGTCTATTTCTTGTCTGCTGGTTGGTATTATAGCATTCTCCCAAAAAGTTTTTATATACCTATGTACGTGATACGGATATAAGTATGTAGGTACTGGCGATATAGGTGATATACACCTATCCAACCCAACCCAACCCAATCTACCTTCTCTTTTGCTGTTGAGTGTCATTGTACAAAAATCATATCTCAGACGAATCTCGACTAGAAAAACCCAGGAAATAAAGCAAAATCCTTCTATGGAGAGTGGTTGTAGGTGTATATATGTATGTTGATGAAATATTCAATACCTGGATTTATGCGCTTCAGGATATAAAATTTCACAACATCAGGGGTTCTGTTCGTTTCCTTTTTTCTTCTTCTTGTTTGGTTTTGCAGAGCTCATAAATTCTTTCAGCTCAAATTCAGGCAGATTTACAGTGGTGGAGACGCTCTTTACAATGTTGCCAGATTTGGTTTAAAGTTTTCTCTGGAGCTTTCTATGTTATATTATTATCTATATATAGTTAGTAGGTGGTATCTTAGAGAAACGGGAAACGAAATCCTTAAAAAACTTAAAGATCCCTATTAAATCTCATATTTTACGTCGGTACAACTTAATACCAGTTAACTACTATACTGCATCCTTTAGGGTAAAACCCTAATGTAATGATTTTTTCATTCAGTTATATACGAGTATGTACATATGTACTGCTTGAATCCTTGAATCCTTCAAAATTTTACGTCACCTCCGCACAGTATATGTATACCAGATATCCGAGTAACCAAAGTAAGACCCAACTCTGTTATTCCAAAGAATGATAAACACTTGACGGGATGGCGTGTTTTTATGAGCGAAATTACTTGTGCCGGCGCACTACACTATGGCAACTTAATGGTTTGTTTGCGGTTTTCCTTTAGGCAGATCTTCCCTTCAAATTTTGTGTGTAACGAACATTTTGTCAAGTGTTTTTGTTGCTACTTTCAGCAAGTGATTTAATTCAATTATATTATAATGCTTTACTGCTTTGGTACTGCGGATGCTGTCATTGCTGATGCCTCTGTATATAGTGAATTATGATGGTGGCGACTGGTGATTCTATATCTATCTATGTGAGAAGTCTTACTATCTGGTTTTATTAAAACATGGGAGGAGGACGAGGGGTAGAATCCTTGAGTGTAAAGCACTTAAGATTTTATTTATAATGTAGCAAAAGTGAAAATGCTAAAATAAACGTGCATAACACGATAGAGAAATGAAAATTATAGATTTATATATCTACATAGGTAGGTATTACTGTAAAATAAAATTTGTGAAATTGACTTTCGAAAAGGTGATTAACGTTCGAAAGCAAGTTTTTTAAGGACTTTTTATGTTTCTCAAAAATGTGTTTAAAAAAAAAATGTTTAATTTATTTATTTATTTACTTCGGTCTACAGAGAAAAGCTCCTCCAGATTAAGCATTAAAACAAACTTAACATTAAGTCAAAAGGATATAAATATATTCTATAAAAAAGAAATCTAAAGAATATCTAAAGACGTAATTATCTATAAATTTGCATTACAGTATTTCTGAAACTATTACGTTCATCAGTAAGATCTACGAAAGTACAAACAACGTTAAAATTTCGAGAGCAATGACCCGTAACAAATTCTATGAGAAGGAATATACAGTAGTGTGCAAAAAAAACGCAGCACTCCCAGGTATCCTTGGAATATCATGATTTCTCCTAATTAGTAGGTAGTCTCGCGAAGGTCCCTGAAAAATATGAGACAATAGACTATATAAGATGCAAAAGATGCGAGTTTGATTTCTTTTTCAATTTAGTGTTCAGATAGTGAAAGCATTTGTGTGTTGAAAGAAAATTTTGTTAAATATGATTCAACTAAGTAGTGAAAGTATGCGTGAAATAGGTCGTAGATTAGGATGTTCCGATTCCACTATTGTGCGGCTAATTAAAAAATTTGAAGAGACTGTCAGCGTAGATCGTCATGAAGGATCGGGTAGATCGCGAAAGACTCTCATTGATCAAGATCGGTTTTTATTTCGTACATCTTTGGCGGATCGTTTCAAAACATCTCCGGATTTAAGACAAGAGCTAATGAGTGCGCATAACGTCGATATTTCCTCCTCAGTCATCCGACGAAGACTCATTCAAGAAGGAATAAACGGTCGTCGATCGGTGAAAAATCCCATTTTAACAGCTCGAGTGAAACAATTAAGTCTCCAGTGGGCTTGCGAACACACTTCATGGACAGAGGATATGTGGAATAGAGTAATTTATTCAGACAAATCCAAACTCAACCTCCACTCTTCTGATGGAAGGCTGTACGTGCGGAGAAGGAAAGGAGAGCGACTCCTGCCTAGATGTGTACAAGAAGTACCACCTCGGGATTGCGGAGTTACGGTTGGGGCATGTGTTTGTTCACGCGGACGTGGACATATCACGTTTGTTAGCCGAAGAATAAATGCCAATGCCTACATTGATATTCTGGAGAATCACTTGAAGCTCTCCGCCTTAGAGCTGTTTGCAGAAAATGAGGAGTTCCTTTTACAAGACGACAATGCGCCTTACCGCAAAGCTAGACAGGTACTATTTTATTAAAACTGATTGGTAGAAATGTCTTCCTTATTATTCAATTCAATTGATTATATTGTCGTGAATCTCATTTTTTCGCTTGCATTCTATATTATAGGTTACGAACTACCTACTGGAAAACTGTATTGAGACTTTGTGATGGCCCCCAAATAGTCCCGATCTCAACCCAATCGAGAATTTGTGATCTATTCTAAGACTACGTGTTAGGAGACAACGTCCAAAAACACAAAGGGAATTGGACAGTGCAATTTCAGATGTCTGGGATGGAATTTCTGAAGATGTTATTAAAAATCTTGCAGGAAGTAAGAAAGACCGCTGTATAGAGGTGATCAAGGCCCGTGGTGAGCCAATAGGTTATTAAATAATAAAACTAAATTAGATGCAATAAATATGTTTACCATAATAATTAGTTTCGAAGTAACTTAGGAGAATTACCTCAAGAAATGTGCTCTTTGAATATATTGTAGCTTAACTACATATTTTTGTTTTCGTACAATATTAACAATAAAAGAAAAAATAATTACTGTAAAGTTGTCACAAAATGTTATTTCCATAATAAGTAACCAAATTAAGAACAATCGCGATGAACCTTGAAATGTAAATATCCAGTAAATCAAATATATTCTTTAAAATTCGAGTTCTGCGTTTTTTTTTGCACACCAGTGTATAATAAATCTCTAGATCGAATAGAAAAGCCAGGCACATAAATTTTAAATAAGGCAATCAATTCGGGTGAGCAAATCTTGTAGCAGAAAACATCTCTGACAAATATAATACTGAAAGCCTTTCTACGAGACTCTAAAGTTTGAAGCTCCCAGTTAAGCCCGCGCAAAGCATAGCGAGTAAATGATCTTTGTATAGATTCAATGCGTTTAATATGTAAAGCAGTATAAGGGCACCAGGCAACAGAGGAATACTCCAATCCAATATGGAGCAAACTAGTTAAACATATAAAGCTTTTAAAGTGTAAGGGTCTTGAAAAACAGTGCAGTTACGCTTAATGAAACCGAGAATTTTAAATGCCTTGCAGGTGACATAGTCAACATGCAAAGACCAGTTCAACTTGTTATCAAAAATGATACCAAGATCTTTAATCTCAGTAGGTCTGTCTACAGTAATATGTCTTTAATCACGTAATCAAACAAAATCGGATTAATGCAACGATAAAAGCTGAAGCTCTTACACTTGCTAAGATTGAGCTCCAAACCATTTAACGAGCATCAAACTAGAAGTTTATCTAGGTCATTTGTGAAGATGTAGACAATCTGTAAGATCTCTAATTGACAAGAAAATTTTTAGGTCATCAGCGTACAAGAGAGATTTAGCGAAAGAGAATAGTTTAACCACATCATTAATAAAAATAATAAACAACAGGGGGCCAAGATGACTGCCTTGAGGCACCCCTGATTTAATTATAAATTTACGATATTTAACAAAATCCACTTTTACACACTGCGAGCGATTACTTAAGTACGAATTAATCCACTTAAGAAATGAGGAGTGAAACCCGAAGGCATGCAGTTTCCTTATAAGCAGATCAATATTTACCTGGTCAAAAACCTTAACAAAGTCAGTATAGATAACGTCGACTTGCGCACCATTTTCAATTTCGTTAATACAAAATTTTTTAAATAATACCAAATTGGTTGTTGAGGACTTACCCTTCACGAAGCCATGTTGCTGGGAGCAAATCATTTCTTTTACGTGAAAATATATCCTGTTCGTTATTATGCTTTCAAAACACTTGGAAATAGGTAGAAGTTTGGCAATTCCTCTGTAGTTTTTAATGGAATACCGAGAACTTGCTTTTTATATGGGAGTAATAAAAGAAAATTTCCACTGGTCTAGAAAAAGTCCTAGTCTAAGTGAAACATTGAAAATTATTGTTAAAGCTGGTGCTTAGTGCTTCTCAGTAAAATGTTAGGAACTAAATCATGTCCCTAAAAAATATCATTTCAATTTCAATTTCATTAAGATCCAAAGACATGGAACCAAGATCAATAGCAGCATCAGAGGTATCCCAAATAGAGTAGAGGGAAAGAGAGGGATCTGAAACAGAGGGATCTGAAACATAAACAGATTCGAACCAGTCAGCAAATAAGTAGCAGCTTTCTTGTAAATTGTTTGAGATCACATTATCAAGTTCCATTTGAATAGGAAATCCAGAAATCCAGCTATGCTTCAAAGGGAGCTTTTGTTACTGCGAAAACGTCTTCAAAAATAAATAGTATTTTTTTCAGTTATTGTCATGAAAAAAAAATTTTTTTTTAGATATACTATACATACGTTTAATAAATAAACAGTCAACAAATACATGCTTTTCATCACTTAGTCGGTGTTAGTATTAGAGTGTTTATTTATTTATTTATTTATTTACTTTAAAGGTTATAAAGATAGTAAACAGAAAGCTTTCCAATAATATACTACCTTACATGTAATTTAACGAGCTAATAGATTTACATAAACAAAACAAAAGAAGAAGTTAAAGAATAATTAAAAAGCAAAAAGTAAAATTCTCAACATTCCACTACAAAAAATAAATTATAACTAAAGAAGTAAAATTAAGAGCAAAAAGGAGCTATATAATAGAAAAAAAAATATAAAAAAGAAAAAAAAAGTGCAAAAATATTTAAACTAAATCTAAAGCATGCATTGATACATGCGTGAACTTAACACTAGAAGATTAGAGAGGCAAAAAGTAATTAAGACTAAAATTACAATTACAATTACAACAATTATTTATTTCAAAATCAGTACAATAAGACAAAAGTCTTTACTTAAGTACATTAAACAAGACAAGCTATAATTCTATAAATGGAGAGTTAGGCACTATAGAGAACCAATATGAAAAACATAAAAATACTATAAATGAAGGAAAAATAAAGAAAAATACAATGAAATAAGAAAAATAATAAGAAAAAAAGACAATCAGAGATTATTAAAAAGAAAGTTCAAAATTAATCTAGTTAATCAAAAACTAAAGCTAAACAAAGAAGAAAAGAAAAATATCTCAAGTCCGTGAGTGTGTAGAATCATTAAGGTGGACGCAGAAAATCATTGATCAAACGCCTAAAAGATACTACCGATCTTGTACGCTGAATCTCAGGTGGAAGTAACGCGAGTTATGTGGACAAAGTAAGAACCATCAAGTACTAAGTGTTTAAAGCGAGGTAAAACTAGATTCAAATGTCTTTCACTATGCATAAAATTAATAAAGCCGAACAGGTATGAAGAAGGTACGCCACTGTACAGAATTTTATGGAGTGATAGTAATGCTTTACGCAGTAAGTAAATGTCCAGAGAGCAATCAATGATTTTATTCCTAAATGGCGTAATGTGGTCAAATCGCCGCAAACCAAATGCAAATCTAGTGCAATCATTGAAAGCTACTTCCAGTTTCCGCTTGCAGGCGGCATCTAGTCTAGGGAATATCAAAGATCCAAATGAAAAATGTGGTAATAACAAAGCTTCACCAGATTTATGCGTGTAGTAGTTGAGAGAATATTGGCGTACAACCACAGCCGTCTATGGGCTCCGTACACTTTGCTAATTATCGCTTTTACATGGTCACAACAAGTCATTCTAGAATTTAAGAATAAGCCTAAATTTTTTACCCGACAAACAGAGGAAATTTGAGAGCCTTCCAGAAAAATATTGGGTAGGTGTGAGGGGTCAATAGTGTGTCTGTACAAGGCCACCGACTTGGTGGGGTTCAATGAGAGGCCATTGACGACAGACCACTCGTGAATTCATTCCAAATCGTCATTCACCCTGCTAACGCAATCTTCAACCAAGCCAATGCGACGACTAAGATATAGTTGGACATCATCAGCATACATATGAACTTTGCTGTGTAAAACAACACTTAGTAAATCGTTGATGAACAAACTAAACATGAGAGGACCCAAAATAGATCCCTGAGAAATGCCACATGTCACACTAATTCTCGAGGAGACGTGATTAGCGACCTTGACCCGCTGGCCACGGTTAGTTAAGAAGCTATCAATAAGTTTGGCAGCAGGAGAACTAAAATCAAAAAGTTCAAGAAGTTTAGCAAGAAGCTTAGAATGGTTCACGGTGTCGAATGCTTTGGAGAAATCTAAAAGAACTAAGAACACGAGATGATCATTGTAAAGGGCTGTTCTAATATCAGTCGTTATTTTCAATAGAGCTGTCTCACAGCTATGACCATCGCGGAAGCCAGACTGCCATTGACTGAGAAGGTTATGTTGGAATAGATACTGTTGTATTTGTTTAGACATGATTTTTTCCAGCACCTTAGCAAGGAAGCATAATATACTAATTGGTCTGAAGTCACCTGGCTCCTTTGCTGAGGAGTTTTTACCATGGGAACCACTACAGCTTCCTTCCAAAGTCAGGGAAATTCACTGTAAGTTAGACAGGCATTCAAAATGTGTAGTGTAGGTGTAATTATGAAGGGTAACAGCAGCTGAACAAAGCGGGTTGGTAAGTTATCCGGACCTATTCCCTCTGAACGAATAGAGTTAATGGTGTTGATTGCTTCATTCGCATCAATACAACGGAAGCTAAATTCAGAGTCAGTGGGGCGTTTCAAAGGGCGCACCATATCCGCGCACGAAGATATGATATTAACGTTGCTCTATGCGATACAAAGTATTTATTAAGGTCATCAGGATTTAGCTTGCAGTCCAAATTTTTATTGCTGGTTCCTCCAAGACTACGTATGCCAGAGTTTCTTCGAAGGGATAGTAGTGTCCAATTTGTCAGCATAGAACGCTCGCTTAGCATCTCGAACTTTCCTATTAACTAGATTTCGAAAATTCATCGAAAGAGCGGAGGCCACCAATGCTGTTAATGAGTTGGGAAAATGGGCAAAGAGAAACAGTAGAATGAAGGAGAGTGTTACCGAACGATCTCGCGCAGGATTAGATTAGATTAGATAGTTAAACTAAACATAAAGCAAACACCGGATGAAATTACATGCAATGCAACATAGGACAAAGAAATTAAAAAAATATAAAAAAGTTAAATAGAACGAAAAAAACTAAATATTTAATAGACGGTTTTTTAAAACGTCAACAACACAATTCTCAGCCATATTATTAACAGTAAAACACATGCAATTAGTAGATGCATACATGTTGATGTTAGACCTTGAGGAGTGAACATGCAACAGAGGTAGCCTTCTGAAATTGTGCCTACTATCATGAGAAAAGAGTTTGTCAAGTAATAACGGAGAGTCAACATTCGCATTTAAGAGTTGACGCAAAAACCATGTGTCGTTTTTCTAGTGAGTGCTTCTTAAAAGCTTCAAGTGATCGTAATAAGGTGGAAGAATCAATGAGTTATTCCAAGGTAGGTGCCTAAGAGCAATACTTAGGAAGTTCTCCTGAACAGACTCAATACGTTCAATATGTGTACCGTAAAAAGAAGACCATACCTGGCTCTCGGAATCAACGTTTTATAAAGCCCAGCATAGAACTACATTTTGATATTATGTAGTTTATGGGGGGGATAAAATTCAATCTATGGTCACATTTGTCTACCCAATTATTGGTTTTGCACCCGTCGTAAGTTTTGTGGAGTGGAGGTGACCCTGGATCCGTACACAATCTTTAAGAGATTTACTCTGAGTGAAAAGATTAACGTCGTCAGCATAAATCAAAACTTTGTAGTCCCTTACAACAAGACCATGTCGTTAATAAATAGAATAAAGAACAACGATCCCAAGTGACTCCTTTAAGATACGCCAGATAAAGGCCTCAAGGCTCTAGAGATGGGATGGCGAAATAATATTTTGTATGTTCTGGTATCTATAAAAAAGACTCCGTCCATTTTAGAAATGTTGAGAGAAACCTATACTTTTCCATTTTAAACAGTATCATGGTGTGAGATAACTTGTCGAAGGATTTGCTAAAGTCTGTATAAATCTAAATCTGGCTGGTAGTCCGTTGCAAACCCGCCAATGGTATCTAGACAAATTCCAAGAAGTTAGTGGTTCTAGACGTGACCGAAATTAAGCCATGTTGGTTTGAAGAGAGCATATTCGGTTAGTGTTTTAGTAGTAAAAGCCAGTAAAACCCAATTAGCCACAGAACTGAATCTTTTCGTTTTAGAAATAAAATTCAGTTTAAATTTCTCTGTAGTGAAGGTGCTAATATCGACCATCAAGTGATATCAGCTGATTGGAAGATTATAAGCTTCGTTAAATTTAAAAGATCTTCCGCCGGCTGATCAGTTTAATGCTTATGAAACAGGTCTACTTTATCGTCGACTTTCAATTAAAAATCTTGCTGCTGACGGTAAAATAGTCGTTTCTAAAGGTGAAAAGATAACAAAATAATGGCTGGGTGTTGGTTTTTGTTGTAGTGCAACTGGTGAAATTTCAAAGCCTTTATTTACAGGAAATGCAGCCAAGATGAGAGCTTTTCGACAAAATAAAAAGAATAAAAATAATGTTATCTAGTTAAATAGGCACATAACAAAAAAGCATCGATAAAAATAACAATTTTTTTTGAAAATTGCCTTGACTCCCTAAAATAATTTATTTGATAGATAATGCGACAAGTAACACATCTAACGTGGCTTCGGTTGCTCGATTGGTAAGCGCACTAACTAAAATCCCAAGTTCGTGGCCTCGAATCTAAATTTCACATTTCACACAGTCCTGCGCTATTCTCGTACCCCGTTTCCTGACAACTTCTATAGCTTTATAGTTTTTCCTACTTAGCAGTTTAGTACAATGGGTCGCCTTGGCCTTCGTGCTTGGGATCTTTCACCTGTCACGAAAAGTTAATTTCATTAAGTAGATGAGCAAAATGTTTATTTCTCTATTAACAAAGATTGATGAATTCAAATCTAATGGGATTCTTTGTTTGGAATGAAGTTGGATGCCCAATGATAAAAAAAACCGCTTTAGTCGTATAGAGAATTTTAATATTAAGTTTTTGACTTGATTCGCGCGCATTACCAAAACTACCCAGTCTACTTTGTAAACATCTCGCGCCTTCGATCAACTACACAGGAGCAAAAATCTTCAACAAAAGCGAAATTCTCCTCAACTGATTGATCAGTCTATCTTAGGAGAATATGTATATCACGAAATGTCACTTGATCTCTTACTTCAACTTTCTGTAACATTCGTGTTAGATACCACCCTCATAAACACCCTCCTCCACCAAAACACTTGCAACAATTATTTTCGATGAGGCACCCAAAGTGAAAATCTCATCAGCAATTTGAAAATATGATTCCCAGTAACAAACCTCCCTTTCAATGAACATTTATCTGTAATAAAGATGTGTGATTGCTCATCTTTCCCCCTTCAAATTTCATGGCATCAATAATACCATTATATTCCTTAGGGTTAAGGGAGGGAAAAATTAGTCGTATCCTCTGGGAGTCATAGTAGCATTGTGCTGGGATTATTTATCCACTTTGCACTGTGTGAGAATATTTATTCAGTTCCAGGAGTATCAAATTTCATCAAATTTCTAGTTGAAGTTTAGATAAATTACTTTTTCGTATATTCCCGACATCATTAGGTACCTACAATACATATTTATCTGTAGTGCAGGTGTCAGTGTTACTAATGATTTAAGTACTTAACTTTTGTCTAGTTATTGACCTTGAGGGTGGACTATGTACGAAGAAAAAAGAAATCTTAATTGGCTTTTTGTAATTCATTAGCATGTTCCTGAATGGTAAATATGGTCTCAAGTGATTTTAAGTGATTTTCTTGCACAAAACAGGTTCATTGCGATAGCCGCTGAAGAATACTTTTAGTAGGAGAGAAACATTCTACTTTCTTTAAGCCCTCTAGGAATTGAAGATATTCTACGCTCCTTCGAAACTTGCAATTGGAATTGTCTTTTGTGCTAATTTTAATTCATAGCGCGTCTCTGGTTTTCATTTACCGACTCGGATTTTTCCTTTCCACTCCCTTCTAACATTATCCGGCTAGGATTTTTCCTTCCTGCATACATATATCTGTACAACACCCTCTTTTGTATACTTATTTCTATCTTCTCCGAGCAAGAATATCCTAATTAAATTAAGAGTAGGGAAGCTGTGCCAAGGAAAAATCATTATCCACCATTTTTCCTTCAAGTTTAATTATCCTATCACAGAGATTTTTTGTTTAGTATCCTTTATGGTCCGCATACCGTCTTCGTCATCCTCAGCTCTACCACTGAAAGCAGTCGTAACCGCGAAAGATTAAGAGTGTGAAGAACCAACGCGCACTGAACGCGACTTTAATTATGCGATTGTTCCAAGAATTCTATAGGATTATATGTAGAGAGGAGAGAATGATGGCGATGTCTGGCGGAGGAGGATATATGTATATACGAGAGCGCAACGATAACACTTAACAGTATTAAATTTGAATGTCGGAACCATCCTTGTGGGGGAATGATTATAGAGAGAAGGATCTACGAGTGCTAATGGGTCTTGTATAGAGTGATTATTATGGTATGGTAGACACTTCTGTTTTAAGCTATATATGTCAATGTATGGTCTGCTCCTGGTAACAGTGGATTTCGTAGTGATTATACTAAACAGAATATAGAGCCTGGCAAATGGTAATGGAAAATCCGTCCCTTAGAGAGTATTTGAAAATCAGTTGAAACCTAAATTCAGTACTGCGATGTACTATATATACCCATGACGTGTATGGGGGTGGATGCTTTTAAAGGGAACAGTATACATACTGTGGTGCATCGGATTCCTCAATATTCCCTTAATGAGTGCACGGGTGGCGGTATATGAAATCCCAGATTGAGCCAGATGATAACCATTTGTCAGCCTTTTGGGTAATTTACTTTTATCACATTAAATTAAACTCTGTACACGTCAGGCATTGCATGGCTGCGGTACTGTGATTGTGTTAGCTGGGGAATAAGTTTATGAGCTGAAACGTTCTTGTGAAATTATTCTGTACTGTTTTGGCTGTAGTATGGGTTAGCTAAGATTAATTGAAATTTTCTTGCAATCTGCAGAGCATTTTACTATTTTGAGGAAGTCTTTTTGATGATTTTTTTTTGTAATCACTAATTTAGGAGAAAATTTCTATTACTGAAATAGAGAAGTCTTATCCTTATGTCCATTTTAAAACTATCAGAGCAAAATGTTATAATCCAAAAACTAAATATAAATTGAATGTTTATATTTAATGTAATTTTAGTCATTTATCGAATGTCATGTTGGAGAAAAAATAGATGATGGTAAATGTTGCACAGTTGCTCAATTTCGAATTGAAAAGAATCTCTGACTTTCATCGTAAGGTTGATATCAAAATAAATAAATATATGGAAAAGACCAAACTCTATCTGTAAATCGGAAGAATGTCAGCATGCTTTTTTTTAATGAATATTTTTTTTAAAAACTTGAGAAAAGCCCAGACTGTGTGCGTAGAGATCGGATCCCAGCATGGTTGTTTTTGTAATGAAAAATATGTTTAAAAAATAAAAACCAAAAAAAAAAAAATACTAAAAAAACTTTTACATAAATAAATTGTACTAATGTTAAAAAAAGGCCTTTCTCTGTGATATACACACGAAAAGTTTCATTGAAAAAAAAGGAAATGTTAGAACTCAGATTAAATCTTAAAAGTTTGGGCATCCATAAATAAATTCACAATTGTAACTGCAGCTCATGCCCAGGTAATGCTTTTCTCAAGTTTTTTTAATATTTTTTGTTTTCTATTTTTTAGTTATTACATTTTGGCTAAAAGTTCATATACACCTGACCCTCGAGTTACACGGTGGATTCGTTCTCCAAAAGTACCGTGTAAACAAAGATTGATGGGTACAAAGCAGTATGTTACGCCGACGACCCGGTGATCTTGGTCACCAGTAGCTACAAATCTAAACTGGAGCGGATTGGTGTAAAAATCGGACTGGGCTACGGATTTCGGACTTTGCATTAGAGATCGAAAATAGATTTATACCTCAAGAAAAGGAACACTACCAGATTGAATCTGTCCTCTATCGTTTGGAACTCAAGGACAGAGTAAAATATCTTGCTATCATATTAGATAGAAAATTAAGTTGGAAACCCCACAGAGCGTATCAAGCTCTTCGCGGCTTCACGATCTGCTGCAGATCCACAGAGAAAAAAAGTGGCGATTTAAACCACGGACGATCCTTTGGTGAAGATTCAAAGATTATGACTCCTTAGTGTAAGTGATGCTCTCAAGTCAACCAGCACGAGGGTTCTTGAGGTCATCCTCAACATACCCCGTTTATATACACGTCAAGAAGGGGGCGTCAATCGCTGCGCTGAGGCTGCAAATCAATCGGAGCTGGATTCACACTGGTATAAGGGTTCCACATGAATCCTTCATTGAATTGGTGTAGTCCATCGTACCTCCTCGAGACTATGCTGAGGAACAACTTTAATTCGAAAATTCCAGATAGTCCAGAATGGGATTCACATTCTGTGCTTCAACCATTGATAAAACCTATCATATATAAAGATGGCTCCAAATTGGAAGAGAACACCGGAGCAGGTGTTTTCTGCAAGGAGAATCACATGGAAATTTCTATTCACCTTGAAAGCCATGTAGCGGTTTTCCAGGCGGAAGTCAAGGCCATCCTTGAAGCGGGAAGGTATCTTCTAAACTCAGATACCTACTAAGAACAAGGAGATTGCAATCTGCTCTGACAGCCAGGCAGCTGCCAAGGCCTTGTTATAATCTTTTACAGCCGCCAAACTTGTATTTGAATGTAAAACTACCTTGAATTCCCTTTCTCGGAACAACGGGGCATTAGCGGGAATAAAAGGCGGACGACTTCCTCGTCTTGGTGCAACCTCGGAGGAAATCTCTTCCACAATTGGGATCGCACTAAAACATCTTTGCCTCTACTATCTCGACTTGGGCGGACAGCCAACACAGTCGCCTTTGCTTGGATGACCCCTCAGGTAGAACCACAAAGGAGTAATGGGGCTAACCCAACCCAAATGAAACGAAAGAGTTATTGGGATTAAGCAAGGCAACCCTAAGAACTGTAGTGTCAATTCCCATTGGACACTCTCTTCTCAGGGGTCACCAGCATGGAATGGAGCTTGTTCAAGATCCGGTATGCAGAGGATGCGGATAGGAAACTGAAACTGAAAACCATATTTTTTTTTCACTGTTCGACCCCCTCAGGAAATCGTTACAGATTCCTTGGCTCACACCTCCTGAAAGAACTGCATGAATCCGGAAAGAAAGGTTGGGAGGCCAATTTTGAATTTTGTTAGAGCGTCCGGTTGGGACTTCTGAGCAATTGCTAATAAGTCTGGAGGATGAATAACGGGCCTTGTTGTAGCCTATGTTCCAAGGACCCTTTTCGGATCCCAACCTCGTTTCAATCCAATCCCACTCCATCCCTATGTAATACACTAATACACGCTCTATAAAATGTTCCTGGAGAAAATTGTTCCTATTGCTGCAAAAGTCTGCCGTCTGCCATCGAAACTGTGTTTAGCCCTTAATTACTATCCTATTTCTTGCTTCCCTCTCTTCTGTTGCATTGTGGGCCTTGTTCTCCTCTTTTGAAAGCTCAGAGCGCAAGCATACATATTTTCAAATTAATTCAAATGAAAGCATGAATGCACAAGCAACCCCACAATATTTCATTGTAATGCGTCCTATTCGAACTGAGCAGGCGAGATACTTACTACATAGTAGCTGTTTTCAAATTTTGAATTCTAAGTCTGTGCGATTGTTTTAAATTTTTGTGACCGTGTTAATAATGGAAGTTTTCCTAATTTTTTTAGCCATGTTTAACCGAAACCGTGCAAATCGAGGATTAGGGTAACGGTACATACATAACATATACATTTTAATTCGCATTTACAATCTCTTCTGTGGTGTAGTTTTTCTTTTTCTGCGGTGAGTAGTTTAAAAGATTATCGCACCTTAATGTAAGTACTTCCATGTAAAAAAATTTGACATGAAAAATCAGCCCTCCGCACCAACCTACAAGCCTCTGTACACATATTAGAAAATCACCAATTTTAATGATATTCGGGTGAGAAAAGTCTTCTATAAAGTTTCTTACAGCAGATAATAAAATATGCCATTTAATTGGACTCAGCAAGAGCATTAATTTGATATCACTCACTGCCCAAATTGGACCACTCCAATGGTAGTAGTTACCTCCCCTTCACTCATTCTAAATCAAAAAAACCCAGGCCATCCATATTAGTTTCTACTATAAATGCACGTTTTTTAATTGAATACTGATCCTTAATTAAATGTAACTGTCAGAGTCATGTCAAGAATTCTGACTCATAGAGACATGTAGGGACATATTTCTAGGACATCCTTTACCTTGATGTAGAGCTGTTCATTTTCGAAGTTCCGAAGCTTCGAAAAAAATTTGAAGACCGAAGTTTCGAAGCTTTGACCTTCGAATAGGAGAAATTCGACGCTTCGTGGCAACCATGTGACCGTGATTCAAAATTTGTAATGACCCAATTTCCGTTGAGCCAAAATGTCGCACACTTATTGATCTTGCTTGACAATATACTTTAACACTTTTATATAATAGGTATAAAATCAAGATGGCGTCTACAAGATGG
This sequence comes from Dioctria linearis, assembly GCA_963930735.1. Taxonomy (NCBI): domain Eukaryota; kingdom Metazoa; phylum Arthropoda; class Insecta; order Diptera; family Asilidae; genus Dioctria; species Dioctria linearis. The sequence goes on from OZ005744.1 coordinate 182,393,904, forward strand.
CGGCCGAATTTTGTCATTTTGACCCAATTCGACTCAAAATCAATATCTTAGGATTGTCAGTGTCGCTGATTACGAATATTTGATAAATTTTGCCATTTGTTGCTCGATTCGACTTATAATCGATATATGGGATTTAGCAAAAATTAGTTTTGCTTTAGCACTCGACCTCAGAGAATATGAAATCGTCTAGGGTCTTGGAAGTTGAATCCTTCGAAGCAGGAACGTTTTACGAATGAAGTATCGATGTATCAAAGGTACGAAGATTGGCACACTTTTGGATAGAGCAGTTTTTCTTTCTAAAATCCCCTACATGGTTCTAAATTATGCTGAATACACCTGAAGTATTACTATATCATTTTTGCTGATTAACTACTACACATAAGCTTGTGCTCATGTCGTCAAATGAATGAGAGAGAAGGGACATTTTTGCAAGGATAAATTTTTAAATGCAAGAGTGGGAAGCAAACACAAAAGTCCATATCGTTTTGGCGACGTGGTTTTACCATGCATTGTAGATTGGGCATTAGTTATTCAGCAAAAACGTTACAGTAATACCTCAGGTGTATTCAGCATAATTTAGAACCATGTAGGGGATTTTAGAACAAAACAGCTATAAACTGCAACTTGTACTTTCAGTCTTGAAAACAATATTTTATATTATTCGACTTATCGTTGTCGACTTGTTGTTTACTAAGTTTACTATATCATAGTATAAATTATTGAGACCAATGTAATGAAATCGAGGAAGCAATTACATTTATGATAATTGACAGGTCAACAGCTGTTTAATTTGGCAGTTCACCACTAATTACATATTTCGTGTATTTATATGCATTCTTCAGCAAACGATATCGTTCTGACGACGTGGTTTTACCATGCATTGTAGATTAGGCATAATACCCTAGACACACAGCATGATCTAATGAATCATTAGTACTAACTATTCATTAAAATGCCGTGTGTCACATAGAATACGTCCTTATGACTGGAAAATCAGGTGATAATGAAGTTCACTAATGAAGTGTTTTCTTCCTTCATTATAGTTATAATGAGGAAAAATGTGCTAGATATGGCATATGTATAATATAAATGTGGAGCTCCGCTGTGCAACGGCCAATTTGAAAAATAATAAGAAGAAATGCAAAGAAATGCAAATCACAAACTATATTATTAATATTCTTTTTAATATAATGTTTTTCTCATGTGTAAATTGCTAAAATGAAAAACAAAGTTTATCGCGTTAATTCGATCCATATCCTTCTTTAATGTAATAAGTTTATCAAAACCAGTTTGACAGTACAACTTAATTAAAGAAATGGCTGTGTGTCTGCAGTTTATAATGAATCATTATTGACTAATGAGTTGTTAGTTATTTCTTCATTAAGAGCGCTGTGTGTCTAGGGCATAAGAATCTTTCTTTTGGACTGAAGCTTTTCTTAAAAATGTATTAATTTACCTTTGGTTATTGACATGCTAGAATAATTAAAAAAATTTGCACGATGTTGCCGTAGTGTTAGATAAAGTTTTTAAAATGTTCGTTCATATTTCTTGTTTCGTTAACCGGTTGTATCCAATTTTGTCGGTCTCTTTTTCTTGTATCACACACGACCTCCACAGACTTTCCAATTTCATAAAACATATATCAGAATGGTGGAACATTTTAATATTAAATTCGTATTCAAAATAGTGTGACATCCCACTTAGACTAAAGTGACATAAGACTTTGTATGTCGGATATAATCTCTTAAAATGTTGCCTTAACTCTAGTCAATAAAATATTTAAAAATTTCAAAAACCTCGCCATCATTCACCATATCATGCGCAAAACCATAAATTCAACAAAACATACCCGCAACTAACTTATGTTCCCATGAAATTCGAATCAGATGTTCATTTTCATCTGATTGAATTGAGTTGCATCCGTCACCCGTTTTAGGGAGGCGCGTCAATAAATTTCAATGACACGTGCCGAAATGCAGGAGGATAAAATGTTTTTCTGATGGAACAAGTGTATATCCATTCCGTGGTGTGTGATATTAGTTAGCCTTGCTGTAAAAAGGAACTTGAGAGGAGTGAGTTTATTTAAGGTTTTTTTTCTTCTTTTGTGTGCCAAAATACTTATCTGCTACACTTGCTGGCTGCATTTATGAAGGACACGTGACAATAAAAGATTATATGAGTGATACTCTTAGTTTAGATGAATAAAGGATATATATATGTCCCTTGTTAATTGAGTTATCATTTTCAAGAGGAGTTAGCAAAAAAAAAAATTTGGGAATAATAAAGTCATTGCTAGATGGACGATGACATTTTTTTTTCACTGAATGAAATGAAGAATTACTCGTGAATTGATTTAACAAAAGTATCTCAGTCATCATTGATTTAAAGAAAATCTTTATCTTAAATGAAATTAAGGCAGCTGTTGCGATTCTTTATATTAAATCCCAATGCCAAAAGTAAGTCCCTTATGTTTGATTTGATCGACGAATGATCTGATGTAGTATGTAGTATCGTTCGTTTGATGCAAATTCAAAATCTTGCACCGATTATTTTAATCATAGAAACATTTTACATAGTAATCAGAAAAGTTGTCATCAATGTTTCTGTATATGTACAACTCAAATTCTGAAATACAATTTCAAAAGAGCCACATTTAAAGTGACGCATGAGTTTGGCATTTCAGTTCGTAAGATATATTATTACCATACTGAATTTTATGAACCGAATAGAAACATCGACATTCTACATATATGCCCAAAATTACATGCAAGATCGCGAGGTCATATCAAAGCGAACTGAGGCAAGATCCCATTCATACTTTTACTTTACTTTATTTTGTATCTGGATTTTTTTTTCGTATGAAATATGCCGAACTTTCTCGGCGATACTTGTTTGTGTCCTAAACTTAACTCATAACTCCACGAAAAACAAAAAGGACGGAGGTGGTATTCTTGTTGCTATAAACCGTAATTACAATTCCAGTCGTATGCAATCCTTTGAAACAGAACATGAGGATATTGCAGTAATGATTAAAATAAATAATACCTTTCTATACATTTGGTGCATATACATACATTCCACCGCAGGGTCCGTATGAATTATATGACCGTGTCTTTTCGAATATTAGTGACAAATCTTTAACTTTACCATTAAGTTCCAAAATCTGCATTGTTGGTGACTTCAACCTACCGAATTTAAACTGGTCTTTTGATAATGTTAATAATTGTAGGTGGTTTTCAGAAAAAGTTAATCGCATATCAACCTCCCTTCTTAATAATATGGGACTTTGCGGTCTGAAACATTATAATGATCAAGTAAATTGTAATGGAAGAAAATCTCGATTTAGTCTGGTCAAATGTAATAAACAATGAAATTTTAGTGTCATCTTCAATATCAACATTATCTCGAATTGATCTTCATCACCCTCCTTTCGACATACGTTTTTCAATAGAAAAACCCCACTATATCGCTGAATACAAGAAGAAAAAATGGAAGTTTCAGTTCGCCGATTATAATGCCAATAATGAATATATAGCATCATTTGATTTTTCAAGTATCTTTTCTGAGAACGTTGATTTGTCATTTGAAAAATTGTATGACGTTCTAAATTATTGTGTAGTAAATTTTGTCCCAGAATCTGTCAGTAAAAATAGAAAATATGTTTCGTGGTATACAAGAGAATTAGTAAATCCTGTCCGATTAAAAAACAAGTTTCGGCGTATGTATATGAGGTATAAACATACAGAATTATACAAGACATTTTCGTTTTTGAGAAATCATTCTAAGCGATTGCAAAGAATGTGTTACGACAATTTTATTAGTTCTACTGAATCTTCTGTTCAGAGCAATCCAAACAGTTTTTGGGCTTTTAGTAAAATCCTGAAAACATCCAACTCTTATCTTAAAGAAATGAAACTTGATGCTTTACACAATTCTTTACCTTACACTAACGTTAACTCCATTCAATTATATCATGTTACGCCTCAGAGTGTTGCACGTGTAATCAATCAACTTGATATTAATAAAAACCCTGGTCCTGATGGTATACCCAATATATTTTATAGAAGATGTGCAGAACCTATTAGTGAATTGTTTAATATATCTATTAATCAAAGGATATATCCAACGATTCTGAAAGAGTGTTCGTTAGACCAATATTCAAATCAGGAGACCCTAAATTAATATCCAACTATAGACCAATATCAATTTCAAATAGTTTAGCGTTAATATTTGAAAAGATTACATATAATCAACTATTCCCTTAATCTAAAAATTTGATTAACCAAAATCAACACGGTTTCTTTCCGGGACGATCTACAACCTCAAACCTGACTACGTTCACAGACATCGTAGCGGTTGCATCGGATGAGGGCAGGTGGACTCTATTTATACTGACTTCTCTAAGGCCTTTGATAAGATTCAACACAGAAAAGTACTCATTAAAATGGCTTCCATAGGCTTCGGTAAGAATACCATTCAATGGTTTTCCTCATATTTAGATGGACGACACAGCGTTATAGTCGTTCGTTAATGGGTTCGAATCACTGGCCTTTGAGCAAACTTCAGGTGTCCCTCAGGGTACCATCTTCGGCCCATTTATCTTTATTATTTATATAAATGACCTTCCAACCTTTCGTGTCATTAGTAATTTTGAAGATTGTACTCGGTTGCAAGAAGATATAAGTAAGGTTGAGAAATGGTGTGTCGAAAACTATTTACCATTAAATATAACCAAATGTAAACAAGTTTCTTTTAGCCGCAAAAGGGACACTATCAAATTTGCATATAATCTATGTAGTACCACATTAGAAAGGGTCTCTGAAATTAAAGATCTGGAAGTGGTTTTTGATGACAAACTTTTGTTTTCTTGCCATATTAATTACATTGTAAGTAAATCCTTTAAATTCCTTGGATTCATTTTCAGAACCTGTAAATCTTTTAAAACAACTTTCTCCAATATTGCATTGTTGAATTCCCTAATACGCAGTTTATTAGAATACGCGACCCCTGTGTGGTAACCCTTTTTATAAAACATATATTGAGCAGTTGGAATGACCATTAAGGAAATTTACAAAATTTCTTATTTTTAAACTGTTTGGTTTAAGTGCTGTGGAATATCCTATAAGGTTAAGTATGCTTTTTATTGCATCTCTTGAAAAGCGTAGGATGTACATGGATGAAATATCTTACATGTTTATCTGGATAGTCCGCGTCTGCTTGCCGAAATAAATTTCCATATACCCTCAAGACCATCACGAGTCCCGCCTTCAACATTTGGTTTGGCTACTGCTAAAACAAATTTAAAAACTAAATCACCACTATATAGAGCTCAAAAGAATCACAATGTATTCTTTAATCACATAGACATTTTCGGTCAGTATAGCCTCTATCAATTTAAACATTTAATATTGAGTGAGATAAAGTGTATTTCGACCTGAAACGACTGACCATTCTACTCCCACACTTTTCAATATGTATGTATTATGTAGTAGTGCTCTATTGAATTTACATTTATATTTTAGCTATAGTGCAGTTAGACAAAAATTATTCCATAATTTGCCTACATTCTAATAATCTGAACCTTTTAATCTTTTATTTTTTGTAAGAATTAGTTATACTATTTTCATTTTATTTTTTTACGTTTTGCTTTAGTACTTTTAGAATTTTTGCTTTTTCTCGTTTTTTCTTCTTTTATTTTTCATTAGTTTTTATAATTGCTATTTTTCAATCATTTAACGTTCCTTTAATTTATTCCTATGTTGATTAATTAGAACTTACTTTTTATTTTATTCTTCTTAATTTTGTATTATTTAATTTATCATTTATCACTTAACGGTAGCTATATAAATGGATTTAATCTGTATGCTATCGTCTGAACTTATAAAATAAATAAATAAATAAATATAAATAATAGTAGAAAAGGCCTTTAGTTGTACTCTTGCAAATCAATTAGAAAATTAACTTTGCATTTCCATTTCACAGTTTTTTTAAGGTAAAATAAATTTAATTTTTGTAAGGTAAAATAAATTTAAACAAATTAAAAAAACACACTCGGCAATTTATCTTTCACGTTATAAATATATTTGTCATTAAAAAAAAAAATAAAGCTGACGTGTTTCGATAGATTAGAACATAATCAAGACTAAACAAATACTAATTATCGATTGCGATTGTGCTGATTTAGTAGAGGGTTTCTGTTACTGAAATCAATCTGGTCATTAACTAGAAGAGTACCATTCTTCTGTTGTTGCTTTCTGATCTCATAGATTTCATACTTGTTTAATATTTTTCCACCTTTTAATCATTGCATCAGTTCCAAGTCGTTTAAATTAGCTAAATGTTTATTATCGCGCAGATGTCTTGCATATCCAGAGTTCGATTTATTGGATTTACTAGAATTTACGAGTATATACACTGTTTAAAAAAAAGAATACGTCCCTCAATTTAAGACACATTTTTTCCTAAAAATAAATCTTATATTCTCTGAGAGAAAGAGAAAATCAGTTTAATTTCCCCCAAATCAATGGAATATTAAATGAATATAGGTATTTGGCATCAGAAAGCCTATATAGTACGTAAAATTACCGAAATGTTAAACTTTCTCGGATATAACGAAGAGAACATTCAGGGCTGTAAACACCAACCAGAATAATCCACATTCACGTGTAATGCACAAACACCAACCAAAATTACTCGCGATTTAATCCATCGTATTACACCGGTGTGATATTTTATCCGAGATTTTCCGGGGGTAACATTTTTATTCGAGGATTATTCCGAATAGGTGACAGATGAGCATAATTTGAATTTAATTGACAATTACAGCAGCCAACAAAGAATGACACGTTTTCGTGACAACGATATTACTAAACATTTTTTTTAATATTATGAAAAATTAAATTAATTTTGTTCATCATTATATTGCTTATTCAACCTTTCTTATTTTAAAACATAATACCTACTCTTTTATTTTGACATTCCGAAAATATCCGAAAGTAATGCCACATTAGCAAAAAACTCATTGTTTTACACGAGTTGGAGTTTATGACCAAAGCAAGCAGGATCATTCTCGGATAGGAATAATCTTTACACAGGAAATAGGATTATCCTCGTTGGTGTTTACGGTCCTCAATAAATTAGGTATTATTCGACATTTTTTATGGAACATTTGCAAATATATTTTAGTTAATATACTTCACACATTATTTTTGAAAACAAGTCATATATGAGCACGTTTATTTTCAAAGTGACTTAAGTTAATTTTTTTTATGGTGAAATATTTAAATATTTTAGTTTAAATTAACTTAAAATAATAATTCAAAAATATTTTTATGATCCAACAGTCAACTTTTGTTTGTGTAAGTTTATTAACCAATTATGTATATATGAAGAAAATAGAAATACTGTACACAAATGGACTTACGCCACTTTCAAAATAAACGGCTCATATTGTTTTTCACAATTTTATTTCACAGCACTAACTCCGTACTATATATTATTTTTTTATGAAAAAATATATATATGGTAGTATGACATTGCACATAAGAAATGAGCTATTCAGTTCAGAAACGCACCCAGCATTTGGCTTTTGGGGGTGGGGGGGGGGGGGGCTTTAGGTGTCCCAAGTCCTAACGAGTCGGAAAAATACGGCTCTAAAGTTGCGTCCTGCACCCATCTGAGCACTTAAGGACTGCTATTGTAGATTAAAAGGTTTTATTTTATTTTATCGGACTTTGTAATAATATACAGATCACATTTTATACGTAATTTGTAAATTATGTGCAGAAAACTGACATTCTGGAGAGGGACCGGTCCCGTTCATCCCCCTCTCGGTGCGCCCCTCATTCAGCTCATTCTTATGTTTTTTTTAAAGGTATAGTTCCCTACGAATTACCGAAAAAAAACAATAAAATACGAAAATTCCCTACATTTTAGGAAAAAACCTACCTGAGTTTTAGGGAAAAACACTGGATAACGTAGATTATCCAAGTTGGAGCTTTTTATAATCTGATCGAAAAATACCTAAGCTTTGTGGCGCGAATTGTTGCCACTCACTTTAGGGACAAATTTTTTACTGTGTGTTTAAACATTCTTTTCTGCAGAGTTCTTTTTGTCTTGCCTATATAAACAGCTTGACAATCGTTATAGTTTAGTTTATAAACTCCACTTTTATTGAATGTATCAATTTCAAGTTTTATCTTGTTATTAGTTAGAAAAATTTTAAGAGTATATCTATTGGGAAAGACTGGCTATTATATTAGCATTTTTCATTAGATAAACCTTCTATGTGCGAAATTTTCCTGTAGTTGGCATATTGACTATTACCCCGAACTGAAGGGTAGATGGAATCGAAAACTTGATTGAAAGTTTTCTACTTGAAAATACAGGTAATTGTACTCTCTTTATATCCATTATTTTTTAACGTTATAGTCAAAATGGTGGACAAGTCCTTATTAAAATCGACTACATTAAGAGGAACTTTTAATAGTCTGCCAATCATACAGTGGAAAGATGCAGTTTTTGTATTCCAAAGGTGGCAAGAGTTAGATACTTGGAATTACAGTGTCAGAAAATGTTGGTTTTTTAAAAATTTTGTAATATAATTTATTATTGTCTATTTTAAGCGTCAGATCTAAGAAATTGATTTTTTCATTGTTTAGTTCTACAGTAAATAAAATGTTTTTTTATTTATTATTATTATATTTTATTTGCTGGTTGATTGGTACACAAGACTTGTTAAAATCTCAAAATTGTACATATTAAATCGGTTGGGAAGATTAATTTGAAAGAAAAGTAAATAAGTTAAATAGATATGAATTTAAATAATAATAAGTCTGCAGTGGCGGATTTACCAGCAGGCTGAGTAGGCTGGAGCCTAGAGCGGCAAATTCGGGGACCGATTTTTTTTTTTGCAACCTCATAGAAATCAAAAAGATTTCTGCATGACGGTTTTCAACTCTGCAACAAATTTTGCCGATGACTTTTCCCTCTCACTTGTCATTGTACATTCGGTGTAGCAATATTGAAGACTGCCGTGGACAATCGTATGACAAAGCCGCAAATATGTCTGGCATATATAATGGCTTACAGGCTAAAATTCAAAGTCAAGCACTGTTTGCTTTTTTCGTTCCTTGCTCTGCCCACTCTTTAAATTTAGTGGCAACTGCGACTGCTGAATCTTGCACAGAAGATGGTCGATTCTTCATGTTGCTCCAAGAAATATACGTTTTTTTTCAAGTTCGACACAACGCTCGAAGATATTGATGACTGAAATCGGAGAAGGCAAAACAGTCAAGAGAGTAAACCTCACACGTTGGTCAGCTAGAAAGGATGCTTGAAGAAGTTTGAGAGATTCGTGGCACGAAGTCCTTAAAGCTTTGGAAACAATCAGGTATATGATTGCACCGAAAAGCCTGTCACACGAAACGAAGCAACGGGAATTCTTTCAAAATTAAAAAAACTGGAAACGGGGTTAATGGTTGTTGTGTGGAATGTTTTTTTGGAAAGAATAAACAAAGTGAATGTTCAAATCCAGGCTTCTACAGTAGATTTGATCACTGTAGCCGATCTTTATGAATCTCTTCGCAAGTTTTTCGTAGATCAACGAGAAAACTAAGAAATGGCAATGGCATTAAGTGCGTCGAAGCAGTACACAAAAAACCTGGGCGAAAGACAACCGAAAAGAAAAAAAGTTGCTGATGAAACACCCGATGAAGAAATGAGTATGACCGCGAGTGATACTTTCAGGGTTAATACATTTCTCGTCATCATTGATAGACTCGTATTCGAATTAGAAAAAAGGAAGAAGGCGTACGACAATATCAATGAAAAATTTTTATTTCTGAGCAAAATGAGCGAATTGTCATCATCAACCCTTACGAAAAAGGCTCTGTCCTTAGAAAAAATGTATCCTAATGATTTAAAGACTGAGTTATTTCAAGAATGCATACATTTTCAAAGCCACATATCTTCGCAAAGCATTTTGGTAAAACCAGTTTCTACATCATTAGAGAGTCTATCTTCGTTCCTGCGAAAACAGAGTTTGCAGAACGTTTATCCGAACTTGGACATAGCCCTTCGTATGGCATTATGTACACCAGCGACAAATTGTTGGGGTGAGAGAAGCTTTTCTTGTGCATAGAGTCGGAATTAATGAACAAAATTACTTAAACCGATATCATCGATGATTTTGCCAACAAAAAATCGCTCAAAAAGGTATTGTAACGAACTTTTATAACGTGACTGTGTTGATTATTTTTAACTGTTTGTAAGCGCAATAAAGATTACTTATTCACGTTTACCGAATGTACAATATTGTGTAAGTAGCACACATTACCCCGCCTTTATTAATCGTACATGATTGAGCTTTGATTAGCTCAAAAATAAACCCAAAAATTATTTTACGTGCAATTTCAACGAAATTTTTGGATTGTAAAAATAATCTAGGACATGACAATTGTAGAGGCAAGGGCGGCAAAAACTTTACAGCCTATACCTTGAAAATTTGTAAATCCGCCTCTGAAAGTCTGTCTAACAAGGAAAAAAGTTAGAATTGGTCTCACAATCAGACCCCTAAGTCACCTAAATCACCCCTCTGTGCAAGTTTGATTGTTGAAGTGATTTTTCGCCGCTATTTTTAGAACGGTTCATTGGAGAGTAAAAATGTTTATATTGATTATGGGTGTCAGACCCATTTTGTTCGGAAATTATTATGATTTCATCATTTAGGTTATAAAGATAATTAAATAAGAGGTGAAGAGTATTCTGCAAAGAAAATAATTAAATCTTTTAAATTGCGGATATTACTTTATGTGAGCTGATATCAGTAGCCTGATAAATGCATGCTGAGATCTAGCGTACTGAAGATTGGGCGATAGAGATCTCCAGCAACGGATCACTTGCATAAAGTTAGAGTGCTAACCTTCTAAAGCTGTCAAGCTTGGCAACAAGATGTTTCGATTTCGAGTCGATATTAACAAAATGCATTTGTTCAAGTAAGTACACTGTAAAAAATGTGCATAATTGTTGCCACAAGGCTTAGGTATTTTTCCCATAAAATTTTGGGAATTTAAGGAATATTCCCAAAAATGTAGAGAATACTCACTTCATTTTTTTTGTGGCAAGAATTGTGCACATTTTTTATAGTGTAACTTGGTAACAGGAATAGTAACATTCTTCGTTACAAATAGGTTTCAAGTGAGCATCCCACAAAGGACTCGATATAAGAAGAGACATTTTGAAATCTATACGCAAACCGTGAATAAATCGGACAGTCTCGTTGAAGGCGACATTCAACTTTCTTTGGCAACCAGAAATAGTTAACCTGCCAAAAAATAAATGAAGCAACACCAGAGCTGCAAGTTTCGCACTTATATGACTGATAATATTCTAACTGAGACGTTCTTAGCTGATGTAAGCATCCATATCCTTTTCTTAAGACATTAAAAATGTGATTGAAGCACATTAAAAGCTGATGTAATTCTATGCCTAAACTTTTTACTCTGTTTTTGTATGGTATAGTGCTGTTAATTCTTATCGGAGACAATTCAGTAAGATCTAAGATACAGGAGACATCATTGCTATACAGTTAGACTTATGTGGATTTAATGTTAGATTATAGTTACGATTGGTGTAGTATGTTATTCTTGTAGACTATCATTTAGTCGAGAATTGCAATTTTTTGCTAAGCCCTATTGGTCAGACAAAATAGATCTGCACGTCATCAGCTGGGAAACAATTACTGTAGGAATATAATAGAAGTGGGCCCAATATTAATTCCTCCGGAATCCTACAGCTAAGAAAAAGTGGTGACGAAGTCGTATTAGCCACTTTTACTGAATGACGCTCCAAAAAGTTTTTGATGAAACTAATTTCCGTGCTTGAAAATCCGAAATATTACTGAGGCTTACTAAGTAGCCTATTGTGATTGACTGAATCAAACGCCTTGCTGAAATCCAGAAGTACCAGTATGACACGCTATGAATCCTGACTGCAAGTATGATAAAAGGTTGTTTTGTTTTATATATAGTAGGATGACATTTGGACATGCATTAGGCTTTCGAGAACCTTACCAAAGAAGCAGAGAAAGCTAAACATGGACAGCTCTTCGTTTTTAGCCATTGCAGAAAATATACAGAACCTTTACGGAAGTATTCTATAGAATTTTATTGTCGAGGTTACCACTTGTTACGAGATGTGTAAGGCAAATGATGCGAGTGATGCTACCTTAAACCGAATCCCTCTTGAGCAGGCCGATTTAATTGCTCAAACCAGCCCCGTTTTACCCAGCTTTGTGTCAGGTAATCAAGATTGGTCTGACTATTCCAATAACAACATGTAGTATTGAACGTTCATTTAGTACGCTACGGGGCGCGCGACTCAAGACTTGGAATCGATCAACGAGTTCGGTAGTTAAGCAGTGTGTCGTTGCTTAGCGTTTTGGTCTACAACCTAACGCCTCAAGTTTTTATTCAAACAGTGACTTTCCGGAATAATAATATTTCTTTTTGTATTGTTTTTTCCAAGCCAGGAGGTGCAAATTGCAGTGCTGGACACCCTTAATGAAAACATTAACTTCGTTAATCGTTAATCCGTTACTAAAAAAGTTAACTTCGTTAAACGTTAAAGCGTTACTTTATGGAAAATTGAACGGAAGTTATCTTTAATCGATAACTTCTAATACTAATTGTAATCTTTTTAGTATTGGACTAGTGAAATAAGCAAGTATATTAAACGTATACCCTAGACACACGGAACAAATAAACAATCACTGGGGAGCAATGGTCATTGCATAGCTGGTGTGTTATTTCATCATTAGCGCAATGATCATTCGTTTCATCATTGCACCATTTACGCCTCCACAAGCTCATTCGTTTGCAATTATGCATTACTTATCATTTTTTTTGTCAATAAGTGCGCTCTCAGCGGTGAGGAACTGCAAGTTATTGGAAAAATCAGCTGATTTTCAAGCCATCACTGTTAGCTATCATTTGTGAAATTTACTGATACATTTTTCAAGGTAAATTTTGAATATTTTCTAAAGCGAATTATTGAGAAACTTTCTCACATTATATATCCAATACAAGGCTCGATTCAATTTTTCACAAATTACTTTACAATTCACAGTTTTTATACCCTAGATGAAATCTATAGGGGTATACTAAGTTTGTCATTCCGTTTGTAACACCTCGAAATAATGATGGTAGAGCAAAATGGATTGGAGACCCACGCATAATATTAAAAGTTATTTTGATTTTTTCATGTCCGTCCGTCTGTGCGCACGATAACTCGAGAACGCGTATACTTAGAGAGCTGAAATTTTGTACACGGACTTTAAAAAAAAAAGTAAAATTAATTTCGAAAATGAGACAAATCGGGCAACTCCTTTGTGGGGTTGCCATACAAAACTTTCGTTCTCCACGATATATTTGGACACTGCCTGAGAACGCATCGATGTGGAAAGCTGAAATTTGGTACATGGTGTTTTCTTCGTACTAGCAAATAAAATTTCTAAAATGGACTAAATCCGGTAACTCCTTCTTGGTGTTGCCATATAAAGATTTAGGATTTTAACGTATATTGTGAAAACAATCAGTCCAAGACATTTTTATTGTACCAAAACTTTTTCAGAATACGAAATCCTATAAAAGTGGTTATAATAATTTTTTCTGTCCGACAAACCGTTCTAGAAATATATGCGAAAAACCACTTCAAAAATCAAACTTGCATAGATCGGTGATCATACGAAATTTTATACGAGCATTCATCTAGGGTATCATAAGAATTGGTCTTAGACCAATTCTAGCTTTTTTACTTGTTAATGTACAAAATTGAGAACTGTTAATTGTCAAATCCAATTACCGTCAAGATATCGTGCGCTTGCTTTACCAAGCAATGATCATTCAATTAATTACGTAATTGGATCAATGATCATTCTAGTTCATCATGTGCCTAGGGTATAATACCCTTGCTTATAAAAAAATGTTTTGGTTGGGGAAGTTTAGGTAGGACATGGAAGATAAATAAGAAAACAATACATAAATCTTAGTTTGTTATGATAAATATTTCGGAATCAAATTAAAATTACGGGAGAATCAAAATACTGGAGATCACTGGTGAAAAATCACAGCAAATTGGCATTGTTCATCGTTCAGAATAGGTCCAAACCTTTTATATATGCCCTTTAATAAGACATTGGCTAAAGCTGTGCAATTCACATGATCCCTAACCTCGATATTCATTAATTTAAATACAGTTACTGCAATTGTCGGTAGGAGTGATCCGAGATATGCTTGAGCTTGAAGCGTGATGTCTTCCATGTGTGATAGCTTCTATGCACGGAACTAACGCATAACCACACACATGTACGACCCAAACTAGTCAGAGCATGATTTTCGCGGCGTGATGTCAGTTTCGTCATAAATTGTAGGTATACCCAATTAACGGTTAACGGGATTATGGAAAGGTAACGAAAGTTAAAGAGTCCGTTAATATTTTTAATTAACAATTAACGGATTAACGTCAATCGTCAATACGATTCGATATCGTGCTCGAATTCTATTCGATTTCGAAGCGCATTGTTTGCAGTGTAAAGTTGAGCTAGGATCAATGTAGTGCGCTAAATACTCTTCAATGTTTAACGCACGTGTTTTTGATTACCTATGTGAGATTTTTTTTTTTTTTTTTTTTTTTTAAACAAATAGAAGAATTCGTATGGGTCCAATTCGACATCTGGCAACACTTATTTCTTATGTCATTTTTGTAGCTCTTTCCTTTAAAGTTAAAAGTGGCAATACGCTGATGCTGAATTGGATTGTACATTGGCTAATGTCTAGGTTTGAACTCCACAGCGGACGGCATGAGACATTTTCTTAGCAACGATATAATCTATTAACAAGCAATTGGGATGTTAAAAGTGGGTGATATTTCAATTTAGTTGTTTAGAGATCAATTACAAGAAATGTCGTTTTAAGCTTTAAGGGAGTGATTGATTGATTGAAATACATAGATACACTGTTTGAGAAATGAAGTCACATGCATCATTCATCAATCACTTGCCTGCAATCCCACAATGTTGGTCATCAATGAATGAAACCGAAAGATCGCACAAAACAAGAACTCTCAAAAGAAAAAAATCAGGATGGAATTCAGCAATATTTTCTGTCCAACAAGAAAAATTCATTCGACGAAAATACTTAGTCCTTTACAAATTTCTTCTTCAAATATTTACTTCAAATTAAAGTTTACAACTTGGTATGTACTTAATCCTTAATAAGATTGACTCTGGCGGATACTAATGGAAAAACGCACTAAACAAAATTAATTGCTATTTACTATGTCACAGAATGAACTTTCTTTAATGCTATCTCATCTTTTAAACATCAGCGCGATCTTTTATCGTAGGATGCTACTTCGACTAGTTATACATATATAGTAAAATATTTCACACCAATGAAATGTTGAAGATAATTTTATTCCTAATCACGAAGAATTATGTAGAAAACATAAAATGTAGGAACCATTCATCGTACCAACTGACACATTCCAGCCAAAAAACTGATGCCACCAATGCTGTATCTAAGAGTGGCTGGTAAACGATAACGCTGGGATAATTTGAACCAATTAATTGCAATAAATCAAGTGAATCTGTTTTAATTGTCGACAGATATTTTCCTTTCCTGCCGGGGAGTCGTAACCCGTCGTAGTAGTCTACATTTCTACAGTTGTGATGCTGCTGGGTACCTACATATATAGTAGTAGTAGTAGGTATAGGATGTATATATTTTATACAGAGACAGAGTTGAAAGGTTGAATGGTTGCTCCCAAATAACTTAGGAAAGGGGTTTTCAACAGGAATGACAGCAGCACTGCTTGCAGACGACAAATTACCGAGGCCGATATTCAACTCGTTCCACCTACAAAACGACGACGACGCACGGGAGGAATTTGTTCTTACTAATGGCGCCTGATGATGGTCGGAGGATATTCAAAGAGTGGAAAGCGATTAAAA
Organism: Dioctria linearis; assembly: GCA_963930735.1. Lineage (NCBI taxonomy): Eukaryota > Metazoa > Arthropoda > Insecta > Diptera > Asilidae > Dioctria > Dioctria linearis. Next base: position 182,409,913 of record OZ005744.1, read on the forward strand.
CTGGTTTAATGGGGCCCCTTAAATCAAGTCACAACCCTCGGCTGAGATATATCAGAAGAAGATGCCATCCCGGGATACCTTGGAAAATTTACTTAAACATCAAAACACACACATCCATATATAGAACACCCACATTCGTTAGCATCCAACCCTTTTACATGGAATATATATAGCTTACTCTTTTTGATATGAAGGAATGTTGAAATCATTACCATCTTACCCTGCCTTGAAGACGGGATATAAGAAATCATAATACTCCCAGGGATGGTTAATAATGCAACGTTGCTTTGTAGGTTGTTATTCTGTAGCACACACAAGAAAAGGAAAAGCAAAAAAAAAAAAACGATCTCTGAATGAAAGCTTTACTTAGACTGCAGTACACTCAATGTGCATATTTTTGAGGTTTTACTATGCACATATCCTCGAATGTCCTGAATTTATATCTCAGTCTGGCTATTATAAACGGCTTTTCTTAACCCATCTGAACAGGGATATAGCAAGACTTGGTTTCATGATTATATGGGGCCCAGCCGTATATAGTATAGTGGGTGAGATGAGTAACACAAGCTTTTATCGTAAGGCACAAAGCTTGGGCGTCGCCATCATCGGAGAGCTCTTGTGCAGATAGATACTATAGAAAGCAGGCTCAAAGGGTGGGCGGCTATAAACCATTTATCCCTCTACAACGCTAATATAACTAAGAGGAATACACAATCTTATGGCAAGGATGAATTATTTACTAATTAAGGTTGAAAGTTCCTTTCTTAGACAGGCGAAATGTAATTTACAGTCTTATCGCAGGTTTTGTGCTACTATATAGTTTCCTGCTTTTATACTCGCTAGATACCCCCCACCCCCTTGAAGGGAGGGATTTTAAATTGTAATATAATTACACAAATATATATATGTATATACACGTATGTATATTGCTTACCTGTATGTATATAGGTGTGCTTCTTCATGTCGCTTTTTTGGTGAAATCGTTTACCGCAATAGCTGCAAGGATAGGGTCGAGTATCACTATGTATAAGAAGATGAGTTGAAAGCGTACTGGATCGTTTAAAGCTCTTGCCACATTGTTTACATTCGAATACTTTTTCTACATTATGCACAGCCCTATATTGCAAAAGAAAAGAAAAATTAATAAATTAAATTAATAAATATTAATATTTTTTCAGCGGCTAGGTATATATGTACACACCTATGTTGACTTAAGCTAACTTCATGTCCAAACGTTTTATTGCACAGCTCGCACGCAAACGGTTTCTTTCCATGATGAGTCCTTCGCGCATGCACTTCTAAACCATGCGCTGTAGAAAACATTTTTTCACATTTCATACATGAATATAAATCACTAAATTGTGGTAATCCCGGCCATTTTGGCATATGATGAAAATGAACATGAGATGGATGAGGAAAACCTAAATGTCCATTTGGACCTGCTCCAGGAACTTGAGCTTGTGTCATCAAGTTACGAAATCTTAAAAAATCATCCTGAGATGCTGGATGATATCTGCGTATATAGTATTAAAACAAAAAAATCACTGTTACTATATGAATTATGAAAGTAAATATAAAAAAAAAATTTACCCGGCAGTTGCTCCAGGTTGTTGTCCTTGATGGAATGCAAAAGCTGCTAACCAAGGTAAAGGCGGAAATAGAGGTCGATGCAGCATTGTTTGTTCATAGTTGGGCTGATAGTTACCACGAAATGATTCAAATGAACTGACAGGTACTGATGGTGACTTTGACGTTCTTGGCTGATCTTGTCTCAACAGAGCCGACACAGAAAACGTTTCAGACTTTTTAGGGCTAGTTGATAATTCTGTTATTGGTGAATCTGAGATCCTAGATGATGGTGCCGGCAACGACGGTGGTGGAGGGGAATCTACTTCTAATTCTAAGGAGCTCGATCGTGATCGAAACACATGTGGAGATCTAGATAAACTTCGTGAACGTGATCGTGATTCTCGATTAAAATTTGACACATCATGTCTATGGTATTCTGTACTATCACAAACTGGTGAGCTGTTCTTATGAGTATAAGTATTGTTGTTATCTTCATCTTCTGATGATTCTGTAGGTCGAACTAAGCGATTAATTCCGAAGGCAAGTTCATCTGTAAAAGAAGAAGAAGAAGAAAAAAAACAGATTGTATTTCAGTTTATTAGTCCAAAAAAGAAAATGAGGGGAGAATTTATTGAAAATCACAACAATATCACCCTATACAGAGCAGCACACACCCACAAAATTATGTGGTACAAGTGCGCATGCATCAATCATTTCGACTGTTGTAGCCCTTTTTACGCTGATTTTATTCCAATTTTGCCTTTTATACCCGTAACGAATCGGAATTTTGTCAAATGGTTTTGTAAAAGAAATCATGCGCCCTTTGTCGTTCGATATGCTCCATTTATCTGGGTGTTCCTGAACAGATGTTTTATTTGCACAGCGAATTATTATATTCTATAGGATGGAAAGGGATGTTTTGAGATTAAGGGGTGAATTAATGGTTGCGTAAGGTGTATGACCGTGAAAATTGAGGTTTTTTTTTTATATTCCATTTTTTTATAGGGTTAAACTTTGATAGATTTAAATATTGATTTAGTTTAAAATATTGTTTTAGTAATTAACGCTGTTTATACGGATTTTACAAGAGTTGGATACTGATACTACTATTTTCAAATTTTGAATACAGGAAATGTGACTAGCAAGATTTTTGCATCATCTGGCGACCTTGGAAAATTTTTCCTGAATATCCAAATGAACTTTTAAATAATTATTATTAAATTATTTAGATTTACGAAATCCGCCATTAGTGTTCTTAATAAAAAACAGAAAAATGATAGTTCAAATAAAAAAAAAATAATTTCGTCCTTTTACGACCTTCCAAATTTATAAAATCAGTCATATATGACCGTGTTCAATAAATGAAGTAACATATCTCCAAAGGTACCAATAAATTTCATAATTATTTTTCCGTAATTCTTATTAAGCACACAGTATTTTCCAGATTCTTTTTCATTTTTATTTACTGCACAATTGCTTCCCTCCGCATCCCCGGTATAGTTGTAGAGACTCAAAGTCGAAACCTCGAGTTTATTATTCCAGAACGTCCACCCCGTCATCGTTCCCGTGAAAGATGACCATAACTAAGGAGTTTGTGGTGATATTTAGTGGATAGCGGGAGAATATAAGATTTTTTTAAAGCAGTTTAATTCACTGATTAGATGATAGTTAAGTGGGAAAATGAAGTAATATTAATAATAATAATAATACAGATCATAGCGAACCACCTTGGCTGCGCAGGATTAATGCCCAAATCGAAGATTATAGAGACAAAATTAGTAAACTAACTGCATACCTTCAACGGAATAATCCATCCAATAGATTGGCAAACAAAGTCCGCAGAATATGTTACAAATACAATCGGCATTTTCGGTATGAGATGCACCAAGAAATTCCACGTAGAGTACTGGATACCCTGAAGCAGAGATTATCGGTGAGTGTGGCTCGGAAGTGAAAGTACACTACGGCTGTAGAACGAAAAAGAAACAACAAACTTTTCAATACCAACGAAAAACGATTCTATAGACACACCCGAAAGACAGGATTTTCAGGACTGCTGGCAACGAATATGGTCTACGCCTAGAAACCATAACAAATATCAGGCAAAAATTTAATGATCTTCCGATCATGAACTCCTTCGAAGTAACAATACAACAGCTGCAAATAGTGCTTAAAAGGTTGCATAACTGGAAAGCACCTGGCCCCGACAAAATCCAAAATTTTTGGTACAAACGACTAACATCATTACACACTCATTTAACAGCCCTTCTTAACTCTTCTATCTTGGATCCACAGGCTATTCCTCAGTTTCTTATGCATGGAATTACATATCTTATCCCCAATCACAGTAAAGATCCTCTGAAATATAGACCAATTACTTGCCTCAGTACTCTCTATAAAATTATTGTGGCATGCGTAAACGAAGCTGTATTTAATCACTGCCAAGCCAACGAAATTATGGCCGAAGAGCAAAAAGGCTGTATGAGATAAAACTAGAGGATGCAAGGAGCAATTAGTAATAGATTCTGTAATATTGGGTCAAGCGACCAGTAATACAAGACATCTACAGGCGGCATACATAGACTATCGCAAAGCTATCGATAGTGTTCCTCACAGCTGGCTCCAAGAGATCCTTGTTTTATATAAGGTAGACCCAGCCATTGTCTCATTCTTTCGACATACTATGACAAGATGGAAGACGAAGATCACTTACATAGCGGACGAAATAACATTGAGTCAGATCCGATAGCTATTAAAAATGGAATCTTTCAAGGTGATCCGTTCAGCACATTCTGGTTCTGCCTAGCTATAAATCCGTTAAGTGATATCCTCAACAATACGCAGTATGGTTTCTCGATTAGATAGGACAACAACAATTCCACAAAATAAATCATCTGCTATACGTAGACGACCTGAGGCTTTATACGGCAAAAAAGGAGCAATTAGACCAACTTTTAAACATAGTAATCTCGTTCTCTGGTGACATAGGTATGACACTAGGTGTAGACAAATGCAGAACTATTCACTTGTACAGAGGCAAAATTACAACGACTGGAAGCACACAACCAGTTACATCCATTCAACAGATGGAATGCTGAGCTGAGCTTTACAAATACCTCGGCATGATGCAAAGCAGAAGAATAGATCACAAAACAGCAAGGCAACAGCTACGTGGAGAGTTTAAAAGCAGGCTTCATCAATTATTGAGAGCACATCTATCGGGAAGAAATTTAATTAAAGCGATTAACACCTATGCAATTCCGGTCTTAACATACAGCTTTGGAATAAGACACTGGTCTGTAACAGAATTACATGATATTCAGAAAGAAATCAGAACGATGATGACCAAATATAATGCTCATCATCCGAAGTCATACGTCGAGAGAATGACAATACCACGACGAATGGGAGGTAGAGGACTAGTTGACATACATACAACACCTGCATGACAGACAAATAATGTCATTGCACAAGTTTTTCCATAATTGAATGGATTCAGCCCTTCATCGTGCCATAAATTCAGCTGACAAGCAAATCACACCCTTGAATCTTAGGAGCAGCACAACATCTACAAATTCATCGGATCTAAGAGAGAAGGAGCAACGATGGGTAAAACGATTCATGGTAGGTTCTACGGCGACCTCCACAGCGAACATGTTGACATAAATGCGTCAAACTTATGGCTGACTCGCGGCGACATCTATCGTGAGATAGAAGGTTTCATGCTTGCCATCCAATACGAAATACTTTCCACAAGAAACTATCTGAAATACATCATTAAAGATACAGCTGCTCCTCCTGATAATTGTCGTAGATGTGGCGCGAGAGGTGAAACTATAGAACATATCATATCTGCCTGTTCAACACTTGCTCAATCTGATTACTCGAAACGACACAATAATGTAAAATAGTACATATGAAGTTATGCGCGCGTTATGGATTCCAATATGAACACAAGCAATATTTTAAATACAATTCAGATCTTGTAATAGATTCACCAAAAACTCGAATATATTTTGATCGCACCCTCTTAACTAACCTCACGAGAGACAGCAATAGACCAGATATAACGGTAATAGATAAGGACAACAAAAACCTTTATCTAATCGACATTGCGGTACCCTTGAGCCGAAATCTTCAAAGAACATATGCAGAAAAGATCAACAAATATGCTGAAATTGCCATTGAGCTCAAAAGACAATGGAACCTAAATCAGGCACAAGTTATACCATTAATTATCTCGTCAACGGGCCTGGCCCATAAAAATCTGGTCGGCAATGTAAAGCGATTGGGCATTACAACAATATGTAGTACAACATATTCAAAAAGCAGTCATCTTGGACATATCACAAGAGCATTTCTTCAACATGCGGATTGTAGTCATCGGATATCTGTCATTACTCATTCTTTTGTTTTGCTAAAATTTCTTTAAAATTAATTATAAATTGGAGATAAGATTAGGTACATTTACTTTAAATTCATGTAATTATTCCTAGTGTAATCATTGGCGCTAAGCCCCGAACCTAGTGTATACCGGTGTAAACCGTGATATGTAAATAAATAATAATAATATATTTAGCTTTGGGATATGTACACAAGATACACAAGATTACAATCTTTTACAAGCACAAAATAAGGTACGAATAAATAATAAATAAAATAAATAAATAAAGGAAAAATACTAAAAATCAAAACAAATCAAATCAAAGTAGCTTAGCAACAATAATGTGCAAGATTGCAGTCTTCGTGCGACAAAAAATTATTCAAGAAATAATAAATAAGCAGGTACATATGTACGTAATAATGGGAGGAAATTGTTGTTATATGTGAGCTTTAATGAGACTGTTAAAAGTATTGACGGTTTGGGCACTCAAATTTCTGCTCAGAATACTCGTCGAGAGCCATAACCCTCTCAACTCTGCGTACACCTTTTTGAGAATCATACTTACGTTGTCGCAGCACATCTAATTACAGTTCAGAACAATTCCCAAATTGGTAACCCTTCTGGCCGCCTGAATCACAGACACACTATTCAAGATCACCGGAGGTATATGGATGACGATTAAAGCGCTATTTGTTAAGCAGAAAAGGCAAAGCATTTGAAAATTCATCGTCAACCTGCTAGGAATGACCACCGATAAACGCCATAACCAAGGAAATAACTGTTGCACCAAATTTGTAATTGGTAGCTAATTTATGAAGTAAAAGGCTATGGTCAACACTATTGAAGGCCGTAGAGAAGTCCAAGTGATTTAAAATGCCAAAATCATTATCATTCAAGGCCCTAATGTTCGTAGTAAATTTTAATACTGCAGTTTTACAACTGCGAAAAGGACATAATCCAGATTGAGAAGGGGTCAGAAATCTTTTCACCTCCACCCAACCAAGGATCTGGGTATACACGAGTTTTCGAGCTCATTCGATAGAAAATATTAGATGCTTATGGAGCAAAAGTCACTAGGTGATTTGGGTATCGGCAGAACAGTAGCAGTCTTCTAAATATACTTGGAAAAGTGGATGACATTATACAGATATTCCAATTATGAAGAATATACTTATCAATGACAGGTAATAGTATTTTTATTAGGCGTGGTGGGAGGGAGGTTGGCCTAATCGCATCAGACTTCACTGAAAAAAACTGCAGAACTTATCTCCTCCAGATTTACTCCCTGAAAATAAATACATTTATCTGAGAAGGAATGCAGAGGCAGACCTTGCACCTTGACTATCACGGGAGGTGTCTAAGTTATTTGTAAAAGGAATGCCAGCTAATAAAAAGTACGCATTTAAGTCACCAGGACGTAATGAGCAAGATGATCTTTCCGGACCACACACACTAGCTTACCGGAGATTACGGCAAAGAGTTTGCGGTTTCAGGTCAGTAGTAAACTTACTTCTTATAGATAACGTAACTTTGTTGCGGACAATTTTATATTGAGTAAGTACATCATTAGTTTTCAAAGGGCAATATCGATGGTATAACTATTATCTCTCAACGATCAATAAACGAATACGAGGCGACCACCCAGGGCATCATTGTATCAATAAGCGCTTCGATTTAAGAGGAACATATGTTTCTAATACGTATCTAAAACTAAGTTGGGAGTTCACAAAACTTGAGAAATTCGGATAACTGTAGAATATCTATTTGGTGTATAAGTACAGGGTGTACTACACTAAGATGCAAATCTCATAAAAGACAAGTTGTAATTTCCATGGAATAGGGGAGATAAAATGTGTCATCTCCAAGGTAAATTCTTTTCGAGTTGATGAAATTGCAAACTTCAAAAAATGGATTTTTTTTAATTTTACGAAAATGCATTTCTCACGATGGGAGAGGAGGGGATAGGTATTCGGGGACTCAATGATAAGGACGAAAAGATCTCTATCAAACGCTTCATAAATACATATATACTCGGAATGTTAGCTTTTTTTGCAATTTGAAATGCTAAGAAACTAATATTGCATCTTAATTGGAGCCCAAAAATGGGACTCCATTTCCATTGAATAATTAATAATATTATTTTTAATAATTTGACTGAAAATCGGCTAAAAGTTCTTCTATAAACTTTTCGCTTCTCACTATTTATTCAGCTTCACATTACTTTTGCTCTTGGCAACAATGTCGAGTCCCATTAAAAATAAAACTATTAAAAATTAATGAATGTCTTTGAAACGAGCATACAAACTAGGGCTGATCTCAGCCATATTATTGACAGTAATACACATGCGATTAATAGGTTCATACATGCTAAAGTTAGACCTTGAGGAGTTAACATGCAACAGAGGTAGCCTTCTCAAATTGTGGCTACTATCACGGAAAGAGATTTTGTTACGTAACAATAGAGAATCAATATTCGCGTTTAAGAGTTGATGCACAAATGTTACATCGGCAACCAAGTGACGTTTCTCAAGCGAGTGCATATTCAAAAGCTTCAAGCGATCCTCGCAGGGTGGAAGAATTAAAGAATTATTCCAGGGTAGATGCCTGAGAAACTCCATACGGTCGATGTGTGTACCGTAAAATGGAGACCAGACTTGGTTAGCATACTCAAGAAGTGGTCTCACAAAGCAAGTGTACAAACGCAATGTTATGGTAGGATTTGAAATCTCTCGGGGCCAACGTTATATAAAGCCCAGCATAGAACTACTCTTTGATATCATGTAGTTTATATGGGAGATAAAATTCAATCTGTGGTGTCAAATGTGGCACCCAAGTCACAGACAGAGTTCACACGGCGAATCGAGGAATCCGAGAACTCATAATCATAAGTGATTGGTGTCTGCTTCCTATGGAAAGTCATAACCTCACATTTATTGATATTGAGTACCAAATTATTGCTCTTGCACCAATTGTAAAATTTTTGAAGGTCACCCTGTACCTGTTCACAATCGTTAACAGATTTAATCTGAGCGAAAAGCTTAATATCGTCAGCATAAATCAAGACCTTACAATACCTCATACCAGAGACAATGTCGTCAATAGGCAGAATAAAGAACAATGGGCCCAAGTGACTTCCTTGTGGTACGCCAGACGAAGCCTTCAATACTCTAGAGATGGAATGGCGGAATAAGATTTGGTATGTTTTTTTATCTAAATAAGACTCCGTCCATTTTAGGAATATTGGGGAAACCCATATTTTTCCATTTTAAACAGTATCACGGAGTGAGATAACTTGTCGAACGCCTTACTAAAGTCTGTATAAATGCAATCTGTCTGATAGCCTTTTTCAAACCCGAAAAATGGTATCCGAGACAAATTCCAACAAATTAGTGGTTGTAGATCTGCCCGAAATAAACCCATGTTGGTTTGAAGAGAGCAAATTCTTACAGGAAGATGACAGTTGAGAGTAAATGATGAATTCGAATAATTCGGGTATGCAAGATAACTTTGCAATAGCTCTATAGTTAGAAATTTCATTTTTACTACCTTTTTTGTGGATAGGTATGATAAAGGAGTTTTTCCATAGCTGCGGGAAACAACCACTATCGAGCGATTTTTGGAAGATAATTCTCAGGGGAGCTACTGGGGCGAGGCAGCGTGACTTAAAAAAGGCTGGAAGGATCCCATCAGGACGAGTTGTGAAGTCATTTGGAAGCCCATTAATATGATCGAGTATATCCTCTTCTGAAATTGAAGGGATAGTGAATGAAGCGTTATGGGAATCGTTCATATGACTGAAGTTGCTATTTTGAGGTTCACAATTTGACGAGGCAAAGGCATTGTCATAAAATGAAGCAAACATATCGCAAATTTCAGACGAATCATCACTAGCAGAATCCTTGTACCTCATGGTATTGAGGTAGTTGTCCGTTTTTTTCTTCATATTAATAAACTTGAAAAAAGATGCGCGGGTCACTAAATAATTTCGTACGCATCCTTTGAACATACTCATCATAGAGTGTAGTAGAAAGTTCTCTGAACTCATTATAGGATGTGAGGAAGTTGCTGGATGCCTTTCGCTCCTTTATCGCTACATGTATGGTCAATGTTCTGATGAATTATCTAGTCTGATCTCTTACAGATTAATTCCTGCACGAAATACTCGCGTTGTAAGCCGCGCACATTCTTTCACCCATCAAAATACTTTCGACTGTACAGTAAAATTACGTGATATTTTCTTATCCCGAACTGTGCGAATGTGGAACAGTATACCATCCTCTGTTTTTCCTCAGGCCTATAATCTGAGAAGGTCCAATTCAAGGGTGACATACATATATTAGTACCTTCCACCTTTTTCCTCTTGTTCCCTAATCCTTTCACTATCTCCTTCCTGCCATGCTGTGCTTTTTTTTAGGTATCCGCGTTCGGAAAGGCAATTCAAGTTCCCACTGATCCTTTCTTCCCATCTCTTGAGTACATTGCTTCTTCAGGTGAACATTATTTAATTCATTTATTATTTTCCTTATTAACTTTATTTTTGCAGATAAGTAAGTAAATTTATAGTTTGCTTTAGATAAATTAAATTTTTATTGAAATATTCCAGGAATATATAGCGGATAGCAACAGTTAGTTAGCAATAGTTCTATACTAAATTAAAAACTCAACACTATCCATAATTAAGCATACATCAAATTTTTAATGACAGTTCATCTAACAAGTTCAAATCTTGAAAAGATTTCATTGATCTTTACCGATCTTCTTCAACTTTTTTTTACTTATCTTATCCTCCAAACACATAGCGAGCAAGAGAGAGAAAAGAAATGGTCTTCTTGCGAATGCACAAAATTGATTTTCATCAGAAAGATTTTCTTCATATATCTCTCTAATTAAGATCAATTGAAGAAATTCGCTTATCAGCAAAGATCACAAAATACTTGAAGATGATCTCTTGATAAATTCTCCATGTGTGGCTGTATGCAAGAAGTGATCACAACCTTATGACATCGACAAGAACATTAGGTATAGGAAATTAATTTGTCGTTTTGATGGAGTTTATAACTGATGAACTGATCCGACCACACATGTTGTTTCCAACTCCAGAAAAAGACCGCGGTCCATCTTGTTTTTTTTTTTTTTTTTACTTATCAACATGATCACTTTTTTTGTATTGACAGATTAATACTGCTGAAGAACTGTGCCGTTTGTGTTAGATCAATTGATTTCACTTGTGATTTTGATAAGGAACTTCCTATTTTGCGTCAATCTATTACTACTAAGTATACCTACAGAATTAAAAGGAAATGAGTTCAACCGAATTGATCTAGTCTGCTTTAAAATAAAATAAAAAAATAACAAAAAATAAAAAGTGCAACGCGAATATATGACGATGTTTTCATTTATATCTTATCTAAGAAGGCATCATCTGTAGGTATATAGTTAGGCCATCATAAAATCAGGGATTAATGGCGATTGCCTTGTTCAAATACAAAACTGTTGATAAGAGAAGCTTGAGAGATTCTTAAAGGTATAAAATGATAAAATCGGCATACATACATATTTAGATATGAGGCGTGGAAATGTTTTTTGCGGTCTTGAATAAATTAAACTAAAAAATAAAAAATAATCCACCAGCGACAACAAATCAGTTGCAGTTCGTTGACGTTTTAAATCATATTATCCTTCAATTTTATAATCTTTGATTTTCTCTAGAAAGTGATAGTGGTTCGTCGAATTGATGAAATATATTGTTGAAATAAGCTATTTAAAAATGGATTAGTATATGATTTCCGGACAGCTCTTTGCGGCACAAATCCTCTGCATGATTGATTGAGTTGTCGTGATTTATTTCTTAGCTTTAAAATTCTGCTGATAATGTAATGTAGTGAAGTAAGAATTCGGAGACAGAATGTCTCCGAGTTCAATGAAACCTTGACTATATGTATGATGATGATGATGATTGACTTTCAGGATATTGTGTACTTTGCTAGACATGCTGACTACGTAATATTCTTAAATTGATAACGCAGGCGGCTTCAATTAAAGGGAAAATTTATGAAATGCGCATACCTAAAAAATGTTTTTTTTTTTTTTATTTAACACATGAATGGAAGACATTAAATTTACTTTTGGGGAACTGTTTGTAGTAGATCTCTGCACACACACATACTTTAATAATACAGTTGGTAATTTTTTTATTCGGGTAGCTGAAGGTCCCTTCACTTAAAATCTTTCAAACATGTTAGAGATGAGGAAATAACATCTTGAATCAATACTTTACGAGTACTGAAGATGTCGTTATAAGTTCCAATTTAATTTTATTTTATAGTATTTATTGGGGTTTATTGTGGTAGTTAGTACTTAGTTGCCGCTTTCCACTCAGGAATGGTTACCTCCTGGCTGGGAAATATAGACTAAGGAGGAACCCAGTTTGGTCACCTGGGGCCGAATTTTGTAACACGGATAGTTGGGGTTTGGGAGATGAGAATTTTCGTTTTCCCCGATTAAAACTCCCTAACTCTCCACTCACAATTCTCTAACCCTTAAGTATGAGTTAGGGAAAACGTGAAAAGTGTCGCAATATTGAAAGACGGCAACTCTGTGTGGGAGGGTCGTAGAGCATTGGGATTTTCCCTACGGATTTAGGGTCTAGAGTACAAAAATATAGGTGAACAATTTCTGAAGGAGGGGCTTTTGTAGACGGGGGTTGGACCACCCTTCATTGGAGATTGTTCAAAATACGTCATGTTTGGTATCAAGTTTAAGAGGGAGGAGCGGGTAATCGACTGCTGCAGTTTTTTTTTGTCATTTTAACGTCATAGCTGACTTTTTACTGCCGAAAGAATAATTTTTTTGCACTTGGGTCATATACACCCCAGTTCTTATATTTTGCACATATTTCTTCCGTTCTTTGTTTCACATCCATTAGTACCTACTCTGTTGCGAGCATTTTTCTAATGGAAAGTGAATTTTCACAACTTACCAGTTCTTCATAGAGATGAGTTGAAAATACGTCCATTTTTTCATCTTAAAAAGAAATGATTCACTTCTTTTGGAGTTATCTCCAAAATCATTTAACGGACTCAAGAACTAATTACATATCTAATTAGGGACAACATGTAGATGCGATTTAATCGTATATGCAAGCTTTAAAGTGCATATCTAAAATTTTTATAGCATCTCTCTCGGTAATGGATGACAACCAAATTGACCATTTTCGCGTGATTTAAAATTTTTAGCGGGTCTATTGAGACACCAAAATTCAAAGTATTACAAGGATTTCCATAATTTTTTTTGTAAATATAACCAGGATATGCGGTGAATCCATAATTTAATTTAAAAATTCCTAGGTCACTAGCTACCTCCACAAAACACAATAGAAATAGGCAATATTACAGTTTAGAAATAATCTTCTTACTTCTCCACAACTAAAACAGCCGAGAGTTTTATCGAGTGGAATAGAGAGTTTCGTAATTCTCAATACAAATTCTCCGAGTTACAGAATTCCGAGTGGAGAGTTAAATGTCAAAACAATTCTCATCTCCACAAGTCCGCAACTCTCCGAGTTAGTGAATTCGGTCCCTGCAGTTAGCTCTTATTCATGAGTATTATTACCTTTCCTTTAATATTAATTTCCAAAATGGAAAAGTATATCGGTATCCTGTCCAGTCCATTCTAAGTGGGCATCATATATGTAACCTCTAAGTTGTTGAGAGACTCCAGACAGCTCATATATTACTCTGTATCTGCATATGCATCATTTAAAATTTTTCAAGCTCCAAGAAATTAAGAGGAATTGCCTGCAGACTTGACAGAATGTTTCCAGGAAACATCAACATGATTTGTTTCAAATAAAGCATATTCACTCAGTAATATGATACAATACAGTGCCTTTAAAATTCAATACAAACACAGAAAAATGCACCAACAAAATAAAAAGACTTAGATAGACGAATACAGGCAACTCAGTAATGTAAATAAAAGTATTGGATATAAAATCGAACCCTGCGGAACTCCACAAACCGGAGGAAGATGACTTTTGCACAAAAAAAGATTTTTAGAAATTTAAGCAGTACTAGAATGATGACCGCAGCAGTTTATAGCTTAGAGAGTTTGTTAAATTATTATCTGGAATACTTTTAGTTTCAAGGGCAAAATTTATGATTCAACCGGAAAAACTCATTTTTCAAGTTGACAATTCAAATTTTTGGTTCGCTCTTCTAAGCCATATATGAAGAACATCAATGTGTAACTTTTAGCTCCCAGAGAAAGTTTAACGTCACTATCATTGACTGCGTTGAAACTTGTGTGGTAGTTAAGGCATACGAATCACAAGATTATGAGTGGATGTAATCGCAAAAAACCAATGGTAATGGCATCAATTTATCGTTGTGTTTGGCTGCCATCTGTAAAATCATTAAACTAGGACAACAAGTTCGAAAGCCCCGGACATTTTAGCTTGAAACCCGGACATTGTTGGCAAATAATTTTCTGTTTTACTTACTAATGAAATAGGTTGAAATTGGTATGCATAGTGTCTTTTTTTATTTAGTTATTATAAAATTAGTCAGTTTACAAAATAAACAGTAAAATAAAACGATGTGAATGAACTAAATTAAATCTGTCTTAAATTTAGGAACATAAATAAATCTTCTAAAAATTAGAAAAACAATTTTACATTTATATTTAGTGTGCCATATAGCTTTCAAAATAGCTTAATTTCTCGGGAAGGGTGAAGCTACATGGCGAGAGACTTTAACTTCAAGAGACCACTTTCTCGATCTTTGGACACCCAGAGACTCATGCATACACTTTGGAGATGCAAAAAAATCTCTAAAGATACTAAATTACTAGAAATTATTTTGTTCTCCGGCTCCGGTCTCCCGTCGTGTATTTCAAATCAATCGGGTTTCCACGCTCGGTCTCTAGTCTTCGAAGTTTGCTCATTTTTTGTCTCTAGATTTCCGGAGACTATTGTGTGTTCTGCTGTTAAGTTAACTATGGAGTGAGTTTTGCAAGGTTTTTTGTTAATTTTTATTTAATTTATCATAGGGTAATCCATCGAAAATCGAACAAAATTTACACTTTCCCAACGTTCTTCTTTTGCTGAAAGTTAAGTTTTTTTGTGGTGCGATGAATACTGCCTGAATTATACTAAATTTAAACTATAACTTTGAAACCCTTAAAATTTTCCAATTTTTGGTATGTGTAGTTACTACGCATACCTGAAAGTTATATTAAAGAAATGATAGCTTTGAATCCAAATACCAATCACAGAGGCACGATCTTTAAATTATGTTAGAGAAAGTTATATAAAGAATGCCTTTTATAAGAAAAACAAGTAAAAAAGCTAGAATTGGTATAAGACCAATTCTTATGATGCTGTAGATGAATACCCGTACGTAATTTCGTATGGTCACCCATCAGTGCAAGTTTGATCGTTGTTCGAGTGGTTTTTCGCATATATTTCTAGAACGGTTTGTCGGACAGTAAAATTTATTATAACCAATTTCATAGGATTTCATATTCTGAAAAACTTTTCAGTGCAATTAAAACGTCTAGGACTGATCGTTTTCACGTACAAATCTAAAAATTTTATATGTCAACACCAAGAATACGTTCCCCAATTTAGTTCATTTTTGAAATTATATTTACTATTTTCATCAAAACACTGTGTACAAAATTTCAGTTCTCTACATGGACGCGCTCTCAAGCAGTGTGCAAATATACAGTAAAAACGAAATTTGTGTATGGCAACCCGCGGAAAGAAAGTGTTACCCGATTTGTCCCAATTTTCGAACTTAAATTTACTTTTTTTTTAAAGCCCGTGTGCAAATTTTCAACTCTTTAAATATACGCGTTCCCTAGCTATCGTGCGGACGGACTCACGGATGGCCGGACAGACGAACAGACAAAAGTCTCAAATTGGGATAGTAATGGCTTTAAAGAAGAGAAATTTTTTCATCAATAGGGGGCTGGTTATTTTTGAAAAAAAAAATTACACTTTGTTGTGTTGTCCTTTATCCCGTAAAATTTTTGTATAAATGTTTTTAAAGCTTTTCCACTTTCTTTCTAACAATGTACATAAAACAAACACAGGTACACAAGGCAAGTTTCACAAGCAATTGTCGTACTGCTAGCTTCGTTACTGAGCTAAGACTGGCTGGGACCAGAAGAGAGAACGAGTGAAAGTCGAGTCGGTCTGACTGTCGGCATTATCAACTACACCGTACATACACAAAAAATTAAATTTTTAATTTGATTGGTTTCCAAAATTTTAAAACCCGGACAGTATAGAAAATCCCGCCCGTACTCTCCCCGGACGCCCTCCAAACTAGGACAAATCCGGTGAAACCCGGACGGATGGCAGCCCTATGTTTGTGGGACGATTGAACATTTACATGGTACACTTTTGGAATCTTTCAACTTGGAGTACATTGACAATAAATGTGATGATTTAGACTAAATCTGCCAGGCCCAAATGGGACTTAATCTACTGAAAATAAATCTGACGATCTCGACCAAATCTAAACGCTGTTGAAGAGACGAGGCGGCGATTTGGTTTCGGCAGATATTGAGCATTTCTTTTTAGTCTGTATATTGGAAAATTGAGTAGGATTGAAATTGAAAGCTAGCAGCATGTTGCAGGCCTAAATGACTCACTATATAAAATTGGAGTATTTTTTAAGAAATAAAATGATCAAAAAAGGAGACCCAAAAATGGAGATCCAAAAATAAAAAAAAATAAAAAAATACTTATTTGAACTTATTGACTCAAAGGTTAAAGTACCTACTCTCTCTTGTTTTTATACCTATACCTTTATTCCTTGTCCCACATTTATGACAGCAATAAATCATAATAATAATACAGCTATAGTCTCGTTTACTTCTTTAGTGCTCATAAGATTAGTAATTTTCCTTAATCAAATCCGCTCAATTATATATTCCGTGCCTCGAGTCTGTCTTCTAATTTATATTTGAATGAATAATGAACATAAGCTCTGCATAATTATTCCGGTATACGACAATGACGACGTACAGTCTGACAAAGTTTTAGATTTATATCACGCAAGCTATGGACACTATAAGAGCTAGTGGCGGCTATAGTGCGGAGCAACAAATAGATTTTGAGGTACATACTCGGTATATAATCTTAGCAAATAGCACGAAAGATTTGTTTAACGAGTCTAAGTCATTTAAAACGAATCAATTCTAACAGCTCATGATGACTTTTTCCATGCGACCATTAGTAGTTAGTAGTCGCATGAACAAAGCACAGCTAAAGATAAAACGAAATGATTTTCAGCGATTGCTTTTTTAGGTTGATAACTAGTGTAGAAGAGCGATTGACAGTAATTGGCGGGAGCTTATGTAGGTACTGTTGTAATCATATACTTGCATGCGACATTTTATTGAGATTTTTATGAAGTTAATATTATTTTGAAGAAAATTTCAATTTAGAAATGGACGAAACATGTATGCAAAACATAATCAAACGAAGTAAATTTAATCAGTGGTAGAAGTGATTTTTTTCTAATTATAATCAGCAGAAAGCCAATTATTAAGTTGTAAAAGATCAGCTATTTAAATTTGAAACAGTAAGAGTAGTTGTAAAGGATGTAGCGAATCTGTCTATAGCGAGATCTGTGTAGAATTATTTATGAAGTTTTTCCACATGAAATTTTCCTTCGCATATAATTCATAGTTACTTTGGGAATCAATATTATAAGTATGACAATAGAGATTCACTTGAGACCGTCATCCCGACCGTCAATCTCACACCTGACCGTACAATCCAAATATTCTAGAAGTTGACCTGGCTTGTCCTAAAAACATAGAATATCTGTACTCGCCTCTCGTATCGCCAGTACGTGAAAAACGGAGAACTAGTCTAGTAGTAGTACCTACGTGAGCAACGGAAGCCAATAGTCAGTGCATGTTCAACAGAAACCTATCCCATCGTGACTCTCGGCTAGTTCTAGTCATTCTAATACTTTCTTCAGACACTGAGAATAAGGAGATAGCCATCTGCTCGGACAGCCAAGCAGCTGTCAAAGCTTTGTCTAAACCCTTTATAACCTCCAAATTATTAATGGAGTGCAGAACCACCCTGAATTCCCTTTCTCGGAATAACAGGGTGATAGTGTAGTGGGTGCCGGGGCACAGCAACATCAGCGGGAATGACAGGGCAGACGAACTTGCTCGTCTTGGAGCAGCCTCAGAGGAACCTGCCTCTACAGTCGGAATTGCACCAAAACACCTTGTCTCAATCATTTCAAGCTGGGCTGACCGCCAACACAGTCGCCTTTGGTTAGAAGATCCCACGGGTAGGACAACAAAGGAACTGTGGGGTACACCAAACTCAAATCATACGAATAAGCTCCTAAAACTCAACAAGCCAACCCTGAGAACTCTGGTGTCCATTCTCACTGGGCATTCCGCTCTCAGGGGCCACCTTCACAGGATGAGACTTGTTGATGATCCTATATGCAGGGGTTGCGGAGAGGAGTCCGAAACACTTTCTATGTCACTGCCCGGCACTCTCAGGAATACGTTACAGAATTCTTGGTTCACACCTCCTGGAAGAGTTGCATGATGCCGGCAAGGAGGGCTGGGAGCCAATACTGAAATTTATAAGAGCGTCCGGTTGGGACCTATGAGCAATCGCTCATGGGTCTGGAGGGTGAACAATGGGCCTTGACTTGGCCTTCGTTCGGGGGACCTGAAAGGGTTCCCAAACCTCTTAAATCAATCAATAAATCAATCAATACTTCCTTCAAATATTTTACTCTTATATTAGAAACTTAAGTAATAAAGCAAGAAATACAAGTCAACCCAGCTGTTGGCATTTGGACCTCTTACTCCACGAAAGCTAGCCAAAGTCAAATTGCGTCGTTTTGCTTCCGACCGAACTATTGGCTCTCGGCCCAAGCAAACAACCGACCGAGCAAACGGCATCGCAAATAATTCAGAAGACATTCCAATATCAGTAAGACTCTAAAAAGCCTTAGCGAAGGACAGGCTTGGACATGAAGACCTCGGGCCTCGAGGCGGTTAACAGAATCAGGGCCCGTTTTTAAATAATTGAATAAAACAAAAATATATCCGTTATTTTTTATTTATTTAACGTAGATCGACCTTAACGAAAGTTCGGATGCTTAGATTGTCATACGATGAACTTTCTTCTTTGCGAAGGAACGGATTACCTCACACAGGCACACACATTACTCCACAGACTGCATTAATTCGGACCCTATGCACACCACAGAGTGAATAGAGCCTGATCTACTCTGTTGTCGAATTTAAATAGTTCGTCATTTATTTTAACACTAAAAACGACCATTCTGCCAAGCGGTTTGACTCTGGTGTACACAACAACATCCGGAGAGTTATTGCCACATTTGTATAAATGGCCAAAAAGCCTTTTTCGAGGATGTACTTGTATAGCTCCAGGGTCACTCAACACTCGTTTTCCAAAGTCCCATCTAAGTCTATAAATAGAAGGCTTTCAAGTTCCGGCATCCCCGGGAATATCTTGAGATGCTATGTAGCTTCATTAGAAAGTCAAACTTTTTACTCAAGTTCTTGTAAGCAGAACCACGTTTTTGTATAGTTCAGCATCAACCTATCGGTAATGATGTTGAAAACTGTAGCTCTGAATCTATCGCTGCCGGATAGTGCAACTCCGATCTCGTTTCATTTTGCTTCATCAATTGAGAATTTTCCGTCCATAAAATGTTTGCTGCCCTTTTCTGCCTATTAGTAAATCCGCCCCCATATGCACGAACAATAAAATGAATTAAATATTTTTTTTAATGTCCCCTTCATCCACCAAAGTTGGTTTGTTACCCGAATTCAAATAGACCAACACCGATGAGGTAACAATCTCAAACAGTACCTTAGCTCGCGGGTTAATGTTTGACTTACCCAACTTGTATTACCATCACACTAAAAATCAATACTTTTTCAGTAACCAATTGTACTTGTGTCGTATGTCCTCTATGTAAACCATTTCACCCCCTGTTGGGCCCCCTACAAGGTTTGGCCCCTAGGTAACTGCCTGGTTTACCTAGGCAGAAGTCCATTGGCAAAGGATCTCTCGAATGTGATAGGACTTCGAAAGAATCAAAATAAATTATACACAAATGGCTCCAAAGAAAAAGTAGAGCTACTTATACATATATTTCTTTCGGAATAGTGTATATGTTATAAACCAATCGAAAGACATAATTATTCGTACACGAAGGGTTCCGTACCATCATACAAAATTTAACACTATATACACATACACCAAAAAACACGTTTCTTTCTTTAATTTTAAATTTAATTTTATTTTTATTATATTTGTTGTTATAGTGGCAATAGAAATATTCAGTTTGTGAAAAGTTTACCTATCTACCTATTATGGTTCATGAGATACAGCCCGGTGACGGACCGGAGGCTTAGTAAGTAATAGGGTTCCCGTTTTTACCCTTTGGGTACGGAACGCTAATATGCTGCTTTTAACGTCAAGATGGTAATTGATTGTTGTAAAAAATCTTGAGAATAAATCTTTAATAAAAAAAAAATTTCAAGATTTTCAAAAAGACTCAATTACTTCATAGCTCCTCCTTAGACAGAAGAATAAAGCTAGATGAACAGTGGACCGCAAATTCTCAGCGGATTACATATTTGGTACACAGATAGATCTAAAGAAGAGGGCATAGCAGGCGTGAGAGTCTATCATCCCTGGGTTTCTACTAGACCTGAAAATTGGATCCGGATTTGCTAATATCCGGATATCCGGATAGCCGGATCTGCGAACTATCCGATTCCTGAGATCCGGATCCGAACTATCCGGATCCATATCTGAACTATCCGGATCCAGATCCGGACTAAGCAAAAAAGCTTCAAAATTGTGTTGTTTTATTGAGAAAATGAGAATATCATGAAATTTATATTTTCCCAATGAAACAATGCAATCTGAGAGAAACTTTGACCTTTTTTTGCTTAGTCTGGATCCGGATAGTTCGGATCCGAATCCGGATAGTTCGGATCCGAATCCGGATAGTTTGGATCCGGATCTGGATAGTTCGGATCCGAATCCGGATAGTTCGGATCCGGATCTGGATAGTTGGGATCCGAATAATAGGATCCGGATTATCCGGATACCCGGATTTGAGGGTTCGGATCCTAATTATCTCGGATAATCCGGATAGTAAATTATCCGGATACTTTCAGCTCTAGTTTCTACTCAATGGTTGTTTTAAGTAGAAATATATGCCATAGAGACATACGTTAGAATCAACTTACAGCACCAACAAGCAAACATATATGTAAATAAATTCGAACAGCCATAGCACGATAAAAGGGAGACTCGCTTTGAGATAAAGGCATATGAGTTTATATGCCTTCATCTCAAAGCTAGCTTAGGACTGTCTGAGGGTTTTCGATCTACTGTCAAAAGCAACCAAACTAATTCTCAGGCATGTAATAGGATGGAGGGATATGAAGGTAATCAAATTGCTGACGGGATCAAAATCACTACTATCCCCAGTATCCTTACAAAAGCTAAAGACGCACCAAATAGGAGAAGTAATGGCCAAAATAGAAAAAAAAAAATAAAAAAAAAACAGTGGGATAACCTTTCTGGCTTAAAACTCACGAAAAATTTATCTGGTTTTAATTTAATATACATAGAGCTCGCAGTACAGGTCCAGATAATCTAAGTCTACAAAAAAATAGAAGCAGCTTGTAATATTCTAGAAACAGGAGACAGTTTCAATTCTCATAAAGAATACAAAACAAAAAAAAAACAAAAAATATTTTAATCAACTTTGCACGAAACAAAACCTCACTCTTTTGGCACCATGACCTTTTCCTGCTGAGTGCTGATTTATCAAATCTTGATGAAAATCCCAAAACACCAACTTCTCTTAGAAATCGTAAACTCTTTTATACTATACACAAGACAATTTTCTACACTAAATGAACACGCACAGGTGTATATTACTGTTTCGACTGAAAGCAGTCCTTTAGGACTTATCCTTGGACTTTCAATATTAAAAATTTATAGAAGTGTGTACGAGGGACCGTAAATAATCAAAACAAACCTCCCCAAAGGATTATCATGATTATTGCTCATATTTACTTGACTCTTTTTATGCCTTCCTCCAACTTGTTGTTTCTGGGCCCTTGTTGCCACCGACTTTTCTACAGTGTCATGGTTCATATAGTCGTCTTCTTATACCATCACCACAGGGAAATACTCTACACATTACGTTCATCCGAAGAGGGGTGAAAATTTTTCTATTTGTACATTTTCCCCTTGTTATATTATGCCAAAAGAGCTAACGAAAAACAGAATCTGGATGGAAAACGGACTCCTGGTAAAAGGGACAATATCAACATGAAACCCTTCTCGTCCACATACTCCAGTAAGTCGTAAATAAAAATCAGTCACAGTCAGTCAAGGGTATAGTAGTCAGAGAAGGTATATCGGAGTAGGTACTACATATATCGAAGGGAATCAGGAGGTAAAAACCCAAAACAAGCAACACCACCCCGACCATAACCTAAAAGAGCAGTTAACGTTTATTGTTATTGGACCAGGATAATATAAGCTTTGAATTGAGAGGAATCTGCTGGACTTCGATGTCATTTGTTATTTTCCGTTTGGAAGATGTGCCGATCCAAGGGTGATTTGGTGATTTCACTCACTTTACCCCCAAGAGTAATTGTTGATGTTCTGATGTATGTGATGATTACAGAATTGAATTTAAACGGTTCGATCTGGAAATATAGTGCACCTGCTTTAATTACTGGATACTGTTTAATTGCTGGGGTAGTGTCGGGGAGTGATTGAAGTAAATCGACTGGAAGATTAGGGGTTAAACACAATCCGTCGTCGGCACACAATGTATTCAAGTGCATTTAAATTTTTTTGTTCTCCTTTTTGTTTATGAGGGGGAAATATTGCAAACAAAATTATTTTAAATTTATCGCGTATTGCTCATCCGAATTATATAGGTAAGTACCTACCTAAATCCCTCAATGTGTGATTTATAAGATAAGATTTGAATTATTAGAAACACAATTGTCTGAGAAAGTTTGAACGATATGAAAATTTACCAACAACTTGTTTTTAAAGGGATAATTTAAAGCTTATCTGTGACCTGGACTACGAAAAGGTGGTTAAAGTACGAGTACAAGGTTTTCAAAAAAAACACTGTTAAAGTGGAGATCTTTTTCTTTTCTATGTTAGTTCTCAAGTATGTGTATTCATGTTTAGTTCCATATTTTGAAATTTAACATAGATGTTTTCGAACTCAGTATTCGAAATTGATAGCACGTTTTTCAAGTCAAATAAAAAGTCAGGAAAAAAATTGTTCTTGGACTGCGGGAAATGGGTAGAAAAAAGAAAATCCGCATATCTTTTTCGTTTTGTGTTTGTTTGTTATACTTAATTTGAATAATTCGAAATAGATCGAAATCGATGAATGAAATTTCCATTTGCTTTTCGAAAATGAAATTCGAATTTTTATAAAATTATATAAAAAACAAAATCATTTCAATTAAGTAAGTAGATATTTGATTGGTAAGAAGGTGTCATAGGAGAGAAGATATCCTTATTTTATATTGAGTTTAAGTCATCCCTACCTTGAAACTTCCCAAAAATTAAAGGACAAAAACAATTCTGACGTTTTTGTTTTTCTATTCTCGCAGTTTTACCGCCAGTGACTTAGCAGTGTTTAAAGTTTTTTTATTTTTGATAGTGCATGATTATTATTTCGGTAGAGATTGTACGTTCTTGTTCTGTTTTTCTGTTCTACGCTTCCCAGTAAAAGAAAAAATCTATCCACGTGTAAAGCGAACCGTGCATTCCTCTTGTGATTGCATTCATAAGAGAGAAAAAGAAAAAAGCGACGCTGTTAGTTTTATTTTTGTTTGGATTCTAAATGGTATAACACTTGCTACAATATTTCTTAGATTACAGAAAAAAAAATTTTTCTTCAAAAAACCCAGTTTCGAGAAATTTCTTTTCACCTACTAAAAATGATTGTAGTGTACCCAAAGCTTGCCGTAAGACCGTAACTTTAAGATTCTAGTTTGAGTGATATGGAGAGTTATTACATGAAGTGTGAATGAGATCCTAACTTTTTGTTGAATTTAAGACAAATTTGCATTAAGTTCAAAATTAAACACCAATTATTTGGTTGCCAAGATTTATTATTTACAAAAGATTTTCACACTGCCTTCCTTCAGCTGCAATACAAGTTCGACCTCTTCTTACGAAGGATCGTTTTATTAGACGGGCAAATCTTCCATTGTTGACAAATTCAACTGCTTCTGTAATTCTGGATCTTATGTTTTTGTAAAATTCGGTGAGCTATACTTTTAGGCACTCCTGTGCTTTCCTGGATTGCACGTACCGAAGTACTTGGGTCTTCTTCAACTGCTTGAAGTACTACGTCCTCGTAAGGTAAGGAACTCATCCTTCACCATGTACTTGGTTTGGAAGCCGGCCCTCTGTGGAGAGTAGACGATGCACATTTGTAAAAACTCAATGATTTGACGAGCTAGCGTCACTATCTTGCTCACTCACATTTCATGCAATGACTCTCCGTCTCACTCAAACTAGGATCTTACTGTTACGGTCTTACGGCAAGCCTTGGGTACAATAGAATCATTTTTAGTAGCTGAAACATTTTTTTTCGAAACTGGGTTTCCTGAAGAAAAAATTTTTTTTTCCGTAATCTAAGAAATATTGTAGCAAGTGTTATACCATTTTAGAATCCTTATTAAACGCGCCATCTTATAATGTTACTTGCTAAAATAGTGTAGTACATTTTTTTTACAGTACAGTCGGTTAAAGTTGGGTAATGTAATTATTTTGAATGCAATTTAGGGCAAAAATCTAACTTTTTATTTGAAACTGAGGCAGTTATGCTTTAACTTTTAACTGAAATTTACAGTGGGATTATTCATGGTTACAGCACAGAAAAAAAACTAACGAAAAGTTAATATCTGCAGTCACAGGACTTGAAAGATCATCACAGGGTGTCAGTTCTTAAGATTTATTTTTGAATCCTTATAATTTGAAAAGTACATGACCAAGATTATTTTCCATATTTTTTTCTGATAACTGTTACGACTTGGTCTATTGCCCGATTCCAGCTTGACGTTGATTTCTGGGACACCCTGTATATTCTTTATATGATATTTCCCCCCTTTATTGACAATGTTAATTACCCTATTCCTAAGTGTAAATCTTGTTGTATATGTATATACTTTACCTTTTAATATTTTTTTATGTTTTTAAATAACTTTTATCAACTCACAAACCCCTGACTAAAAAAGTTTGTGTCTGAGCGTCTGAAAGTGCCGTTCGTGACGAAAGAGATTTAGGGTAGTAAACGCGGATGGATTTACATGGGATTCTTGATTTAGAATTAGTGAATGGGGAGCTTTCCGATGAGGTTAAGTATTCTTAAATTTTGGGGAGTTTTGGGGTAGGGGTGGTAACTACCACCCTTGGGCTTGTCTAATTTAGGCCGTGTGTGATATGAGCGGATTTTCGAGAGTCCAGTTTCGAGAATTGAGTTTCGAGAGTCGGGTTTCGAGAGTCGAAATTCTACAGATTGTCTAGATTTTATGAAAAGTAGAAAATAAAATACATTAAAAATCTTTCGTAAATAAATTGCACTAAAAAGTAAAAAATAATCTTCTCTTTTTCAGTGATATAAACAAGAAAAATTTCGTTGCAAAATAAGAAATGCTAGAACTTATTAGATTAAATCTTAAAAGTTTGGGCGTGAGTTGCAATTATACAATTGTGATTATACCCCCCCCCCCCCCGCCCTTTCTACATAAGAGACTTTTAAGAGATCTCTTAACCTCTTAAATTTAGCAAGTAAGAGATTTTAGCAGAATTAGTATTCTACATAAATTTTTATGGTGAAATGTTAACTTTAAGAGATTAAGATGGTTTGGAGATACTTTCAGTTAGCCCAGCTATTAAAGACGTCTACTTTTCAAGAAGGAAGAAGAAGAGGTAATGTTTTTGGCGAGACATTGATGGCAATATGACCAACCCACACGTGTGCGTCTTTAATCAACTTACAATTATCGATCGATTTAAGTAATAATTGTATGATAAATTCACAGCTTATTATTTTAATACCTAAATCGCAGGTAAAGTGTTCCACAATCGTGGTTAGGTCTAACAGGATTTTCGTATTGTCTAGTAATGGAGATTATCGTAAGGCTATGTCATTTCTATCACTTTAAAGGCAAGAGATTTTAGAGCATTCTGAAATTTTATAGAGCCTCAGAAATAACCAAGTGATTATTCAAGTCGTCTCTCATATTGTTCAGAACTATCCTCTGTGCATGGCTCAAATTATAAAATTATTTTATATTTCACAAACTTTTACATATTTATATAATATTATATACGAATTATATAAATATGTATTTATTTTATAGCATTTTTATCCAAAATTTCGGTATTTTAAACAAGACAATTCCTGCAACTATCACGATAAGAGATTTAAGCGTATCTCGGTGAGGAGCTCTTATTTTAAAAGATATTTGACAGATATTTTCTTTTGCTAGAATACCAAATCTCTTAAAAAAAAAACTGTCCACAAAAGTTAAGAGATCAGCTGACGTCTGACAGCACTTAACTCTTTACGTATAGAATACCAATCTCTGCTAATGTGCTTAGACAGCCCAGTTAAGAGGATAAGAGCTCTTATCTCTTATGTAGTATTGGGAGGGCTAATCTGAGTTGTAGCATTTCTTATTTTGCTATGAAATTTATCTTGTGTATATCACTGAGAAAGAAAAAAATATTTTTTCCTTTTTAGTGCAATTTATTTACGAAGGTTTTTTTTATTTTAAAAGCCTTTTTAACAGGGACCAAACCAGTTATGACTTTTTACGAAAAAAGCCAACTTTACCTGTTATTCCTGACCGATAATAATTTGAAGCTAAAAAAAACCAAGCTGGAAAGGCTTTTTATTTTATCTGGCAAAAATTAAAAGCCATCTTGGCTTTCTATTTTTTCTGGCAACAATAAAAAGCCTGCTTGGCTTTTTATTTTTCGAGCTGGAAGTTACAGGTTTTTGAAGCTGGTTATTTTTTTGAGAAAGTATCAAAATCCAAGCTGGTTTCTTACTTTTCCTGGCCGAGTATCAAAAAAAAATTCATAACTGGTCCGGACCCTGAAAATAAGAAACTAGCTTGGCTTTTTATACTTCCGGCTTCGAAACCTGTTACTTCCAGCTCGAAAAAATAAAAAGTCAAGCTGGCTTTTTATTTTTGCCAGAAAAAATAGAAAGCCCAACTGGTTTTATATTTTTGCCAGATAAAATGAAAAGCCTTCCCGGCTTGGTTTTTTTAGCTTTTTTTAATAAAAAGTTAAGTTTTCAAAAGATTTGCAGGAATCGAAACGGGTTTCACGAGACATATTTTGGTATATTCCACAAAATTCCACGATCATGATTTATCCCAGCTTTTTTTGTTTAAAGTTTTCAAAATACCAGTTATATTCGGTTCCTGTTTTTTAATATATTTTATTTTTATTTATTGCTAAACAAAATTTTATATGTTTCCTTTTGCGTTGTAGGCCGTTCAAAATTAATTATTTACATGTTAGTTAGAGTGTGGTAGTCAAACCGTTCGATCTTAGGTATTGTTTGAGTGCAGGGAGCAGTGCGTCCGTGTCTTCTCTGCTGTACTTGAGAAGTTCAGTAGGTGTTGTCGTTATGCCTCGTTCATTCAGTATTATCTGTAATTCCCTGCACTCTACAATTTGGTACGCCGTTAGCGCAACATTTTCACAAAAAGTGCAGGAAGGACACTGTAGTCTTTGAAAGAGGTATTCTTTTACTGGGAAGAACTGCTTGAGCCTAACCTTAGACATCTCAATCATCATCCGTCTAGGAAGGTCAAGCATATCCGGTGGTTTTAAGAGCCTGTGGAGGATTGCCAAAAACGAGTTAGAATTATTCCATTCCTGCAGCCTGCCTCTTTGTAGGCCGGGGGGTAGATGGTAAGCACGTCACCCGTAGTAGTGAGTTTAGCCAGACACTCTTCTCTTTCATTGCCTGGTATGCCTACATGACTAAGATACCATGCGATCCAGATTCTGTTGTTTTGCAAGGGCGCTCTGACGTTTTGCACCAGAATGTTCTTGTTATTAACGTTTTGAATAGCTTTTATGGCCGACAAGCTGTCGGAGAAGATTGCCTTGGTGCCCTTATGGACGGCAACCTGTCGGAGAAGATTGACCTAGCTGCCTCCCATATTGCAAGTTCGGTCGTGTGGACATTGCATCAGTTCGGTAGCTTTCGACAGGTTTATATCTGTCCATTTTCATTTCAGCGGTGACTGCTAATGTCATAGCTGAGTCTATTTTAGATGGGTCAGAGTAGAGGGAGATGTCGGCCTGCAATTTGGTTCTGGTTTCTGTGTGTAGTCGTCTTTTGCAGTCATTGTCCAGGTTTACGTATTGTCGTTCATAAGTAATTATCTTATTCGGTTTGATCCTCCATGGAATTGGATGCCGTATTGGATTGGTTTTGTTTAGATGAGGGACGTGGAGGAGTTTGCCACTGACATGAATAGGCCGGAACTGGTGCCTATAAACCGCTGGCAATTGGTGGACAGAATGTTAACAGTCAGGTAGTGAAGAGGAGCTTGAGGTTTATGAAGAAACTGGCAGCTATCTGGTCTCTGCTGACTAGGAAGGGGAAAGGGGGAAACCTGCTTTTATAAGCAAGCTCTCAATAGGCCTACAGCGTAGAGCACATATAGCATCAATTTATATAAGAGATTTTTTGTTTTGAAATGAGCATGGTTTTTCTGCATTAAATCTGTCTTTTTTTTTGTGTTCCACGTAAACTTTTATAGATACTCCCTAGGCCATCAGTATACGAAATCCACCCATTTTCAACGTAGAGTTACGTGCTATTTCCACGCAGAATTTACATGAATTCGACGTGATATTTTTTACTGGGTTCTTTTCGTGTTCAGAATGTTGAAGATGTGCTCCTTTAACCTGTTGAGCTGATTTTCATCGCTTATCAACAACATTTCTGGTTTTTTATCGGTTTTTTTTTCCAGAATGCATTTTCCTATTATGACGATTTTTCATTTTTTTCTACAAGGTCAGATAGGCAGATTTTCTTATTACGCCATACACTATGCTTTAGTTGCTTGAGAGGTCAGGTAAACTCGGTTTATAGTTCACGGGGCCTCTATGGATCACCAGCGGAGATATTGGTGTACTTCAATGTTTGGATGTAATGTAATGAACCTTTACTATTTTAAACTAGAGTAACGGTAATAGTACTATGACTAATTGCTGCTAATAAAGTTAAATCTGTGCATTTTAAAGAAAAAATATTTTCCATTTGTCCAAAATTCAAACCGTGTGGCCGCAATTATGATAGCCCCAAAATGGTCTACGATCAACCCAAAATTTACGTCGTATTATCTTGTTGTATATCTTAAAATCAACACAAATTCACATCTGGCAATTATGATTTCTTCACAAAGAAATATATTTCAAAACGCAATACGCAATATATTAACAAAATGTTCCACGAAATGCCATTGATCATAACTCTCCTGCCATAGATATTATCAAGTACCTAAATTGATAGTGCGGGGATTGAGTGACACCGGGTCATAAATATCTGTCACGAAAAATCAACCGATTTTCAAGGTGTGAGCGCATGTCGATTATTATTATTAGGTAAATCATCGATAACTTATCAATCTGGTATCCGCATGCACATAACTTTTATATTATTAGCATTATATTAGTTAGAGTGATAAAAAACAAGGCGACTAGCTGTGTCCAATACGCGAATTCGTTCAATCACAGGCTCTTGCCCTAATCCAAAAGGGGGCAATAAAACTGTTCAATTGTGGCAACAAGCTAAGCCCATCAGAGATAACTTTAATTGAGCTTCGAGTAAGATTTAGATTCAGTTGACGACTATCTTTCTTGTTTTTTTTTTCGTTTTCGTTTACCCTATCACAGACATAAACACGAGCTTGTGCTATAAAATCGCGGTTACAAACAATATTCTAAAATCGATATGAGTTCTATAATCGTTGTTTGGAATTAATATTGGCGGCTTTTATTATAAGATGAAAATGTCATAAAATTGAATTGCACTCATTCGGTTTGTTTGCTGTTTTGTGTTTGTTTTTTTCTGTTGTTATTTTGATTATTATTATATTATATCGAGTGCATTATTTATCTAAAGTGACAGGACGAAGAATTAAAGCGAACATTACTTGCACAAAATCAATGTACCATAATTAGTCAATAAATCATGGCTTATCATTATGGCGCTTATCAGTTCTGCGCAAACACTAATGACATACCTAAGTAGGCGGTGAAAATATTATTTCCTCAATCGAGAATATTGCGAATATTTTTGAAACCATTTTGTTTGTATTAATGAAGTATGTAGTAATAAAAGTGATGATGAACATATATACGAGTATATTAATAGTCAGTTAATCTATGATGATAGTAATAATCGTACGTTCTGAAATATATTGGGTTGGTATGATTCAGAAGACTTTGTCATTGTTGTAATTATTTCCACACATTACATATTCGCATTACCTACTAAAAAAATTGTCGAATTATTTTCTTTTGTATTACAGCACTGTCTATAGCTATTCACTAAAATATTATTCAATATTATACTCTCGATTTCCACTCTTAACACCCTTTTCATACCGAAATAAGAAAATGAAAATGCTGTACCGGAAAACGCATTTTTCTGTCCTACAACCACAGATTTCCAAGTCCTCTTTCAAACGCCCTTAATAAGGAACCACGTACGAATATAGGAACGTGAAAGTCCTTACAGCTTTTGTCTTCATTGAAATATAGAAATCCTGTTTTTTATGAACGTGAACAGTTTTTATGAGCCAACTTTCGCTTCAGCCGAATCCTAGGTGAAAATTATAGGATAAAAATCACATGATCAAAGCAATTAAGGCAGTATGAAAGAAGAAAATGTTTGTCCAGAAAACCAATCCACCTGCATTAGATTAGATTAGATTTGTGTGTAACAATACAGGGATTTTTGTTTATTCTCCCAGTTATTTAGGGTAGCTCTGAGGTAACACTTTGAAGTACCACAAAATGGCTCTGGTCCGACAAACTGAGTTTCCGCTCCTCTTTTGGCTAGGCCATCCGCAATTTCATTGCCTTTGTGGCCCTCATGTCCAGGTACCCACATGAGGATAACTTTGTTTCTCCTTGATAGATTTTTGAGGGTTTGTAGACATTCCCAGACTATACCTGACTTGACAGTGTAGGACTTTAAGGCCTTGAGGGCAGCTTGACTGTCCGAGAGGATATTAATGGTTGAGCCATTTATGGCTCTTTTAATGCAGGTATTGTTATATTCTTCTATGGCCAATATCTCGGCTTGGAATACGGTAGGGGTAGAGCATAGAGCCTTTGATATACTGCATCTGGGGCCGTATACACCCAATCCGACCCCACTGTTTGTTTTTGAGCCGTCTGTATACCACATCATCGATCCTTGTTGGAAGGACGGTTTAGTGGAGCGCCATTGTTGTCGGTCTCCAAGAACCACTTGGAATGGTCTTACAAAATCTACTCTGGGTGTGAATATATCAGATATTGTCGTCACATGCTCATATCATCTCATGCATATCTGTTTTAAGATACTTAAATGGCCAACCAGATCGCCTGGCTTTAACTGTTTCTCCGTTTGTACTCTAATAGCACTGGAGATCGCTTCCTTTTTCACCTACAAATGCAGGTGTACAAGGTTTAATAAGGCTGCTGTAGGACAGGTTCTCATGGCACCAGTTATTCCTAGACAGGCAAGCCGCTGGATTTTTTGAAGCAGAGCCTCAGCCGTCTTTTGATTAGTTTTTGGTCACCATGCGAGGGCCGCATAGTTGACCATGGGTCTAACAACCGTGGTGTACGTCCAGTACATCATTTTTGGCTTCAGACACCATGTTCTGCCAATGAAGCGACGACACGTGTAGAGAGATCGCACCGCCCTATCCGTCACTCTGGACAGATGCGAATTCCAGGTAAGTTTCTTATCTAGGGTTATCCCCAGATATTTGACTTCGTCTGAGAATATCGATTCCGTATTATCAAGAAGATGAGCCGTTAGTGAAAGCTTCGATCTTCTTGTGAACGGAACGATAACCGTTTTGTTGGGGTTTATGCTAAGGCCGTTGTTTAGACACCACGTGCGGACTTTGGAGAGGGCTATTTGCATGAGGTCGGATATGACTTGATTATGCTAAAACCCGAACTGGTCAACTTCTCTAGCAGATCATCAATCACAATCGACCATAAGAGTGGAGAGAGGACTCCTCCTTGTGAGCAGCCTTTTGCTGCGGTGATCGTGACTGAACAGTTCCCTAGAGATGTGATTATCCTCCTGCTTCTAAGCATGGAGTCTATCTAGTTTACCGTGGAGGGCTCAAATCCTTTATCCTCGGCAGCTGATTTAATTGCATCGAAGAAGGTTTTATCGAAGGCTCCTTCTATGTCCGCAAATGTACATAAAGCCACCTCTTTTGCTTCGAGCGCTTTTTCCGAGGTCTTTGACTAATGTGTGAATGGCAGTCTCAGTAGACTTGCCAGCTTGATAAGCGAACTGCTTAGAATTGAAGTGGTGATTTAATCACAATTTCACTTCGAATGTGTAGGTCTAGGATTTTTTCCATGAACTTAAGCAGGAATGAGGAGAGGCTGATGGGTCGGAACGATTTAGCTAGAGAACTAGCTCTTTTTCCTGCTTTAGGTATAAATACCACCCTGACGTCTCTCCAACATTGGGGAACGTACCCTAGAGCGTAACTGGCTCGAAACATTTTTTGTACCTTGCTGTAGTAAGGCGGGAAAAATGCCGTCTTCTCCAGCAGATTTAAAGGGCTTAAATTTGCCAATGGCCCATCTAACCTTGTCCAACCTGTCCACCTCAATCGGGTCTGGAGCTACTATTCCTTGATCGGGAGTGAGAGAGTCGGGAAAGTGAGTTTCTAATAAGAGCCTGACTGTTTCCTCGCAACTGTCGGTGTAGTTCCCATCTTTGAAGTGTCCACCTGCATAGAAGAAAACCTTATTTCATATCAAATTCCATGGAAAATAAATACTATAAAATGCCAAAAAATAAAAAATTTAACGCAGGTCGAAAAGTCCCTTCTTTTACGATATTGGCAGGGTCTCAATACACGAAGCAACTAAAAGAGTCACTGCAAAATATAGTGAAGAAAGAAGACCGTCGGGTGACAAGAAGAATCTGAAACAGAAATTTTCATATACATAATTATCAATACTCCGTCCTTTTATTGCAGACACATCGGTCTCTTCGGAAACTTCAATCCTCTCTAAACTAACACTAACGTTAATGCTAGATTCAGCGGAGAACACGCTACTTGCATATTTTGTTCTTAAAAGTATTCCGAGATGATCACTGTCGTGAAATATGGGTCCAATTTCAGTCGTGTAGATTTTGGACTTACAGAAAATGCTCTGGATGTGAAGAGCGAATGTATTAAATTTGTGAATTTTACAACTAATATTTCTATATTTTTTACGTAATTTGTGCATACATGACGTCAACTTAGCACCACTCCAGTTTCCTTTAGGAAAAAGGATACGACAAATTTATGCTTTTTACGAAAAACTAACGATAAATGAACGACTATAATTCCTAAATACAAAATTTTGCAATCCGATAAGGTTTGGCCGAGTTCTTTGCGACGCTAACTTGACGTCAAGTTATCATCACATCCAGTTTCCTTTAGAAAAATGGACAGAACAGATTTATAGTTTTCACGAAAAATTAGCGATAAATAAACGACAAACTTCTACAGGTAAAATTTTCCAATCCGATAAGGTTTAACCGAGTTCCAGTGAGTTGCGGGGTTAACTTGACGTAAACTTATCACCACATCCAGTTTCCTTTAGAAAAAAGGACCCGACAAATTTATGGTTTTCACGAAAAATTAACGACAAATAAACGATAAATTAAGAGATAGTTTCGAATTAAATCAGCAGAACTTACGGTGCTAGCTGGTAAGCACATATTTGTATATGTTTGCCATGAATTTCCTCCTTTTGAAAATGTCGACAATTGTTTGTTGCTAAATAAACAGCAGAATACTTTCTTTAACTGCTACTGTTAGTTTTCGGGAGAAAAATAATGTTCGTTGAATTGTTTCAATACAGCACCTATTTCTATTAAAGATGCATCTACAGTTATATTAAAAGTAGGTACCTAATATTTTCGGTTGAATGGACCAAAACAGTGAATGACGAAGGAAATTTTTTAAATTCGAAAAAAAATTTGAAAGTCTGTTCATAGTCTCCATAATTTTTTTTGTCGAATATAATCTCAAAATTCCAAGTAGATACATAAAAACGTGACACGTGAATTTGACATTTTAGTTCGTAACCTGGTGCCATACTACATTTATTCTACATTTTAATACAATTTTCTGAATCTATTGGACCTCTACCGTCTTTATTACAGGCCATGACATTATCAATTGCATATGTATGAGAATGTGTCGTTTCAAAGTTTTCTAGCATTGCGACTTATTGGGGATCAAGTATGGGTCCTGTTTAAAACTGTATTCTGAATAAACCATGCTTCTGGTGATGACAACTCTAACTAATATTTATATCTCGAAATGTTTACTTTTAGGAAAATTTAAGTAATTGTGGGGAATTAACAAAAATACGAATTATTTCCGCATTTTCCTAAGCTCTATCGAATTCGCTGTGAAATGAGAGTGCAGATTTCGCTCAGAGCAATAAAAATGGGCAGTGGGTAGGTCTGTTTTGTTTTCAATCGTAAATGAACTTAAGCACAATTAATAAAACATGGTACCCTTCGAAATACAACGACAGAATTTCTATCTCCTTTTTTCAGTTCTAAACAACCTTTAAAAATTTAATGCCCAGTTTCACAGTCTGAGTTTAAACTAAATATTTAATTTAAACTCTTTCACAGTTTGGTTTAAGCCCCGGTTTAAACTAGAGTTTAAGCGGTTCCATCCCTCAGTTTGACAGTCTGACATTTTATTTTGTCAGTAGCATTGTTTTTTTGTACCAAGAAAATAATCTTATCAAGGACTCAGATTTAGAAATTTTTAATGTTGAAGAAGTAAATCTCTTTTGATTTAAATTTAAAACTCTGTCGACGAAATCGGCCAAATCATTTTAATAAGTGAGACAACGTTGATTTTTATGCTAAATTCCGTTTACGTAAAGAACTTTGTCACTTTGTCTTCGAATCGTTTTCTTGCACTAATTCAATTACGACGGCATATGACGGTAACACGGCACGGCAACTGCAGATTCCTATGCAATACACGCTCCATAAAACGTTCCTAGAGAAAATTGTTCCTATTACTGCAATAAGGCCTAAGCATATTTGCGACGGCGCGGCGACGGCAAACTGCAGACTATTGCAATAATAGGAACAATTTTCTCCAGGAACGTTTTATGAAACGTGTATAGATAGGAATCTGCAGTTGCCGTCGCCCGTCGACGCCTTCCGCTGTTGAAATTCAATTAATTCAATTACGAAAGTGAGAGAGGGCGACGGCAACTGCAGATTCCTATCTATACACGTTCCATAAAACGTTCCTGGAGAAAATTGTTCCTATTACTGCATTAATCTGCCGTTTGCCGTCGCCGTCGCAATTGTGACTAGGCCTTTATTCTGTCGTTTGCCGTGTCTGTCGTCGCAATAGTGTTTACCCCATTAAGGGGTTACACCTAGTTGGCGGCCGAAAAAAGACATGTGTTTGTGAAAATGGGAAATTGGGAAAATGATTGCAGATTTCGAAATGTTTTTTCCCCATAGTAAAGGGTATATTTTTGACTATGTTTCATAATTTTTTTATGTGAAAAAATTCACAAATGTAGCAGATATAATATATTTCCCGGATCGCTGTTCAAAAAAGGCCTTCCGCAGTGACCACTATAACTTCTACACCGATAATCTGAAATGAAAAACCCCAAATAAAGTAAGTTTTTGTATTATCTAGTCTTTAATCGAAGGATTTGATAAAATATTAATTTTTGAAAAAATGATCGGCGATCGAATGTGAAAGTCAAAATTTCGGTGAAAAAATCACTTAATTTTCCTTGATATAAAAAGGTATGCATCGAAAAAATCTTTCGATTAAGGACTGCCTTCTGATATAAAAAAAAAAAATATGCAAAATTTCAAGTAAATCAGCTTACTCGTTTTTGAAATAACGTGGTTACCGATTTTGAAAAAGTTGTTTCGAGAAAAACGCGGTTAAAGTCTGAAGTACTATAACTGAACGTAGTGAGCGCTTCGAAGTCAACTGCTGTACTGTGACCGTTTGCAAGTTCGCATACATGTACCTCTCGTGGATATTACCACCACTATCCTAAATTTGGATCCTTTATATATACGTATAAATGATTTGAATAGAGCAGCGATGGACAGTCGCTTTTCGGAGCGCATACCTGCTCCTTTATACCTGTGTCGTGCGGCTCGCAGACCGTAACGGTAAAAACAGCCGGAACTTGCTCAATTTTGAACAGATCGACTTCAAATTTTGAGACAATATTTTTGATAAGTTATACTTTAAGAATCCGGCGAAAACGATAAAGCGATTTTTTGAAAATTCTGACTAGATGTACCCCTCAGGTCGACACAAACGCTGTTGTGGCGACGGGGCGTCCAGCAGCTCGTGCCGCCATTTTGCCATTAACGAAGGCATGTCACTGAGAGGTGCACGACTGCTTGGAATTATAATTTTTGCCTAGACAAAATCATAAGTTCTGTTGTTTAATTACTATTTCCACATGTTTAGTTTGAACGTTAGGTAATGTTTATGATATCGGTGTTTTTTTTTTCATCCAGCACACAGTGGTCCCAAACCCCAAAAAGCTGGTTAAAAGTCGAAAAAAAAAATTTTTTCTAGGGACTTTCAATGGTTGGAATAGTTGTAATGGTACCCCTAACATGTATTATGACCGTTAAGAAAGGGGGAGCGTTCCTACCTGGATTTGGAACGCATTCCGCTCGTGAGCGTTAGAGGAGCTGCTTCGTTTACTCGTCGCGCGTTGAAAATATGACAAAGTTGAGACACGTGTAGAATCGCGAAAAGTGAACGGACTTTGATTCTCCAAAATGGATTCTTCTCCGGAAACTAAGTACAATTTGAATGTTTTGCTCGAAATTATTGTTAACAATGTATGAAATAGTAAGTCATTAATAAAAGTAGTGGTATTTTTCTGTTTTATATGTTCTGAAAAGTCGTGTTAGAAAAAGCAATAAGTAAAAACCCTCATCGAATCCTACTCTGAAACTAAATAGAAACTGTTGCTTAGACATTTCTTCAAAACATATCCAAAAATTAGCTGCATCTGGCTGAGACTTCGGTTTTAGGGATAATTTTATGCGATGATGTGTGCACTAGGGTGGTCCTTGTTTAGAATATGTTGTTTTTTTTCAAGTATACGATGTTACCTTTGTGGTGCAACGTCCAAAGAATTTAATAATATTCACAAGATGTTGCAAAGACCGATTAATAAAGATCACTTAGTATTCGAAATATCGTCGCTGCATGCTTGGATACGGTTTTTTGAATGTTGCTTACATTTAGCTTATAAGTTAGAAATAAAAAAGTGGCAAGGGAGCAAGGAGGAAAAAGAAAATGTTGATAGAAGAAAAAAAAATATACAACAAAGTTTTCGTGAAAGATTAGGGCTTCTTGTTGATCAACCAAAACCAGGCTATGGAAGTTCTAATGACGGAGTTTTTTCGAAAATTCTGAAATTTCCGCTTCGATAACGGAAATTGATGAAGAATTGATAAAGTGATTCCATGTTGTATTGGAGTTAATTTCTTATGGTTTCGAAATCAATATACCCAAATTTCGCAAATACACTGAACATACTGCACAAGAATTTGTTGAACTGTATTCGTGGTACTTCATGCCAACAATAGTACACAAAATTCTTATTCACGGTCACGGAATCGTGGAATCTTCGTTACTTCCTATCGGACAAATGTCTGAAGAAGCTCAGGAATCATGTAACAAGTATATTAAAAGATTCCGATGAGATTTTTCACGAAAATGTGACCACATCAAAAACATGGAAGACATTTTTTGCAGATTTTTAGTAACGTCAGATCCAATAATATCCATTTTGAAACTAATATCGTTATATCCATAATATTTATTCCACCTTCAGCTTCAGAATCAAGTCAGATTTTTTCAAATAACATGAGCGATACATCGGACGATGATGACAGTTCGCAAGACAGCGATTAATTATAAGAAGTGCTCAAATTATATCGATTAAAAATAAAATAATAAAAGAAATGTATTATAAATATTCATTGTCATTGTAATAATGATTAATTACTGTATTCCAATCCTCTTCTTCCCAAATCTTCAAATGTCAACTGTCATTACATTTTCTATTTCATTTATTTACAATCATAATTTCTAAAATTCCCGAGTACAGACTTTCACCCGAATTGAATATGTTTTTGAATAAATTTTCCGCCATATTAGATCTGCCATTTTGTTTTTCTACATTTTGACTTCGAAGTCGTAATCAGCGACCCGAAAACCCCCGAGTACAGACTTTCACCCGAATTGAATGTTTTTGAAGAAATTTTCCGCCATATTGGATCCGCCATATTGGATCCGCCATTTTGTTTTTCTACATTGTGACTTCGAATTCGTAATCAGCGACTCCGAAAACCCCCGAATTGAATACGTTTTTGACTTTTGGCCAGCTTTTCGTGGCTTGGGACCACTGTGCAGCATGGTGTTTATTTGATTAATGAGTAATTTTGTAAAATCTTGTCATAAGCCCTCTGGAGAAGACTGTGGGCTTTATTACTCTCCCTAGCCTATAACCTATATTCTCAATTAAACTAATGTTCCTATATAGGATTATGATTGTGATATTATTTTTGTTCCAAACAATGAAGACTATTTAGATTTACTCTGTTGTAGGTTAAGAAATTTATAACTAAAGTTGCTTGGGGGGGGGGCCTTATCATCCCCCTTGGGGTTAAAAGGTCAATTTTTATTTTTATTGGAAATTATTAAAAATAATCGATTTTTGTTGATTTTCTTAGTTTTAGCAAGTTTAAAGGGAATTATTTCGCTGTTTAGATTTTGAAAAAGTAAATTTTTGCTTTGGGCCTTATTATACTAAATGGTAGAGTAAGAAGGCCTATGGAAAAGGTTTTATAAAATTGAATTCTTTTTTTAAATATTCACTTTTGTTATAGTTTTACTATTTTTTTAGTTGTACAAATAAATAAACTTAACGAAAAACTTGTTTTTGTATTTCTATATCATCAAGTACTTGATTTATTGCATTTTCGAATTACCTGGGCCTTACTTGCCTCAGGTACCTTAGTTTAATTGTCAACCGTAGTCTTAATTTAAGTAGTCAAAATAACAAGTTTAACTGTAAATTTAAACAACACTAAATAAATCATGTCCTTCCTTCAAGATAAACTGACATTTTAAATAGTCATCCGTTTATATTAGAAATGCTATAAATTTACTCCACACGCAACACACACACACACAAAAAATATACAGAAACAAGAAAAAAGAAAAATTAATCAAATCCCTATAACTCACCTTTGATTATCCTGGGATGTCTATTTTCCGGCAATGAAGAAACTGTCACCACTGAATTCTGTGATCCCTCATTAGCTCCTCCTATAGAATTTCTATTATCCATATTCCCTCTACATGTCGTGATTGATGTTGTTGTTGTAGCGGCATTTGTTGTCGTTGTACTTGTCCCCAACGAAATCGTTGGTTGATTTTGTTGCTGTTGTTGTTGTTGTTGTACTCCAGCCAAAATAGCTGTAGGCGCCATAGGTAATAGGCGTCGATAATGGTTAATAAATTCGAATTGGGTAAGATTGCTACCGTTGCGTGTACCTGAAAGGGATGAAAATTACATGATGAAAATCAGATGTTCAATTAATTTCCACAAGTAAAAGTTCGGTTGATTGAAAACAACGGATATTGACAGGTTTGAAAAGTTTTTGCATATACTCAGCAGATGTACGCATTTATGTATATAGTCGCTTAAGAGGATTAAATGGATAAAATTAAAAGAAGCCGCCTTTAGCTGCGCCTGCCTACTTGCCTGGTTATTTCTTTGATTGAGGTCGACGCTTAATTGATCTCAAGTGGTTTTTTGGATGAGGTTAATTTCATGATTGAATTGGAGATTCGCAAAAGTAAAGGAATTATGCATTTCTTTAGGATTTTATGTACCATTACGTACCATTACATATATGTACGTTATGTTGCAAGATGTTCACACAAGGATGAGGCAATTACAAAAAAACAAAAATAATAATATGAGTACAAATAGAATTAGAAATATTTATTTAAGGATACTGTACACAAGAGTTGTTTTTTTTGTAAAGGTGCTAAAGATCGAGTTTTTAATATTAAAAGTTTTTCTAAGTTATTAGAAATGAGAATATTAACTACTATTAATAGAACATAGTTTAATTTTTGACTTCAATTTAAAAATTTACACATAATTGCTGCTGTGGAGATCATGAATATAATTCATAATAACA
Source organism: Dioctria linearis (assembly GCA_963930735.1). Lineage (NCBI taxonomy): Eukaryota > Metazoa > Arthropoda > Insecta > Diptera > Asilidae > Dioctria > Dioctria linearis. The sequence goes on from OZ005744.1 coordinate 182,450,509, forward strand.
GTAGAGCACTATAAGTGTTTCAATATGCCGCTTAAGGGGGTATTCTAGTCTAGAAATTCGAAAAAATCGATTTTTTTTTCATATTTTCAAAGTTTAACTATTCAAGAATATGCCTACAAGAGGATTTTTCAATTTTGTATCTTTTATATTTAGTGTTCACTTGCATCCAGCTGCCAACAGTTGAATTCTAACTTCCAAACCACGTGGACGTATGGACTTTAAGGGGTAACGCCACTGTAACGGCTAAAAAAAAAGGTTTTTCACGAATTTTTTTCTCGCAAAATTACAGGTGTTTGAAAAAAACCTTTTAAGGGTATTATCGGGCATACATTGAACTTTATTGATAAATTTTTGACAGCGAAAAAAAAATAAAATGGCGGATCCACAGCCATCTTCCCGGGACATGTTTCGGAGCAAGTTTGACGCGCTTGGTGGCGACCTCCATTTTCAAAGGAAAAAATTTTTTTTTCTCGGACCTGACCTTTTGTTTTCTTATTCTAGAGGGTTTAAACTATTTTTTAAGCCAATAAGAAAAAAACAATTTTTCAAAAAATTTACAGTGGTGTTACACCTTAAACGCGTTTTTCTCGAAACTGCCTTTTTCAAAACGATGCGCACGATTTCTCAAGTTCTACTGGACCGATTTACTTGAAATTTTTTTGAGAGTCTTCTTTATAGACTTGTCTATGTCCGGAACTAGCCGCATCCCCATATTTCAATTTTTACTATTTTTAAAAAATTGGAAAAAGTCAAAAAACGTGGTACAAAAATTGCTTTTTTTTCAAGCAGCGACCATTTTGTGAAACAATTTTTTTTCAACTTTTCCTAGTTCCAGACATAGCGACATTACTCTAGACTAATAATCTTTTTTATTTTTTTTCGGATTGCTAGGCGGGTTGGAATCGTGGCTATGATCACGCGCCAATTTTTTGAGGCGCCCCACTTCATCAGCTGCTAATTTTTTGAATTTTCAACTTTTTTACTTTTTAAATTTTTTTCTGTATTCTTGTAATGTTAATAAATAACTCATAAAAAAATGGATAGAAAAATATTGATTGCCTTTTTTTTACGGCACTTCAAAAATCACCTAAAATTCGGGCCTCTAGACTAGAGTACCACCTTAAACACCCGACCTTGCCTGCAGTTTGGTCTCTCAAGGGAGGGTTCTTCCATAGACGGGAAATTTGGACAAGATAGGAACTTTACATGTAAGATTTATAAAGAACGTGGGAGGATTATATTCCTATTACGTAGTGATATTGTGAACTGGAAAAATTCTCGTAAGTATCTAAGACTATCACAATTAATTAGATTATATAAGAAAATAAGAGCACGTCGCCGCGAATAGTGAAACAGTGGACAGTCAAGCACTCGAGATCGAAAAGGCGAAACATGATCAAACCTGTGAAGTCCATAAACAAAGCGCATGCATGAATGCTACTTCCATCTAGTGGGTACAAAAACTATCCAGTTTAGGTAATAATATAATACAACTATAAATGAAGTGGAGCAAAATTAAAGCTTTAATTAATCTGATGCGATTTTCAGTAGATATGATACTCGCTGAGAGCAGAGACTCCGAAGCCCTGCATAAACTTTTCTGATAATGCTTTTAACGAAGTCGCAACCTTTCATTTAGCTATTTAAAATATTACCAAGAGTGGTGACGTGTTTAGCATAGGCAACGAAACTTTGTTTAAGACCACTGGTGGTATATCAGAAAAATTGTGTTTTTTATTGTATAAGTAAATACAGTGAGACTTAACAGAATTTAGGACCAACTGATTATTCTTTCACCACACATAAATTCTGCTGAGATCACAATTCTATCGTTCAGTGCAGTCTTCTAAAAGCCCGATAGGTATATTGAAATATAACTGGACATTATCCGCATATAAATGGATTGCTATACATCCTGAAGAACATCAGGCAAGTCATTTATAAACATACTGAAAAGCAAAGGATCCAATATAGAGCCTTGAGGAACCTCACTTAGCAATGGTGGTGGTGGGGTCAAGAACATTTCGTTGGCTTTGTCTCACTATTTATGACTAGCCAGACAATTGTTGATCAAAGCAACGACTGTGTTGCTACTAAAATTAAAAAGAGTACACGCAATCAAAAGACTTAGAAAAATCTAGAAGTACTAGGACAATGAAATGGTCTCAGTCTAGAGCGTTTCTTATGTCAGAAGTTATTTTCAACACAGCCAGTCTCACAGCTATGAAGTCAAAATGTTAAAAAATCACCCCGGTCGAGATATTCAAGTATCTGGTTATACATTACAAAGAGTCTAATAACTGCAAGCAAACAAATCCCAATAAACGTTCATCAAGGCATCATAAAAAAATAAAATAAAAAAAAAGTGTAAGAAAAAAAAATAAATAAAAACTGTAAAATTCATTTGAGTGCAGTCGTCAACTCGGTTTTTATCCCCAGAGAGAATTCTGCTCCACCATTTCACACGTATCCCCTTTTGCTTACTGAATTTAATTCATCATACCTACCTAAATTTTATACGCTAGTACAGGCAGGGACGTTTTTCATCCACTGACATCACTATTCTATATGAAAAATATACAAAAAACGGGAAAAAATTACAAACAAAACGTATAAATGTCGCTCCCATATCCGATTCCTGACTGCCAAGCTCAGAAAAGCCGTGCAGATCTGATGGGCTTTAAGCTTACTGCTGATATTTGGGAATAACCAGGAACAAATTACGCTTAACGTCAACAATATACATATATATATGATATGTTTGTATGTATGTATATGCTACCCAATTGCGTGAAAAAAAAACGAAAAAGGACAATTCCCATATTCAGTCTTTCCGCACATATACGTATACATACTGCGGCTTTTGTATTTTTTCCCACTTATCCTGTCTCTGATAAAAAAAAAACAGAAAATAAACAAACCCTCCTGCATGCATACATACATACATACATACATGTAGACACATCACCCTATAAACAGGCGCAATTATACTTTTTTCATGCCCGTACCATCTCGTCATTTTTAATTAACCAGGGCGGTCTGGATATTTATATCCTTGTTTGTAAGATTAATTTTCCAGGATATTTTTGTGCCCCGTCGACCAACCGAGGCAATATAAAGTCTGCAGATTCGTTTTGTATATGTCAGTATTATAAATATATAAACATATAGGTAGTATATATGTACATAAAAATGTAACATATGTGCGTAAAGGCAAAGATTACAAAAAGTCGAGTAGTTTTTCTCCTGATGGGAATGTATATTTTGTCCTACCCGAAGGACTAACGATAAATAGAAAAAAAATGAAGTTAACATCCTCTCTCTCTTTTGGAAAAGGTCTAAATCTGAGGGCCCCTTCCGTAATTGGCAAAGTTCCAGTTCAGTGAAAGAGATTTTCTTAGCTTTATGTTTTGTCCAGAAGATAGGAAGAAATGTCCTTGGAGAAAGGTGTATCCCATAATTAGGTAATTTGTGTTCTGTTTGTGGGATATTACTCTTTTCTTTGGAGATTAGTTTAAACTTTGAGATATTATAATTTAAATTTCGACAATTATTATTGTGTTTGTGTTACGGAAATTTTACGTTTTTCAACATCAAGTTGATTTAAAAAAAGGTGTAATAAAAAAACACAATTGTCCGTCCCCCTTAATTCTCATCACAAAGAACTCTATCAGATCAGATGTTTGTGTAAGGTAAACCGAAACATTACCGGTAAATAAGTAACAATTGACTATATGTGTCGTCAGTTCAGGATGATTGAGATACAATCTGATGTAGAAAGAAGTCCTAGGGTTTTAGGGATAGTCTTAATGCGCAGTTTAATATCAATGCGATGATCAGGACCCTCATGAGCCAGAATATATCCTGATTCAATGAGTACTAGTATATGCCAGTCCATGCCTGAGATCTATCTTACTAGGCGAAGCGAGATCCATCTAAAATCTTTGCCGATGTCTGGGTCATGGCACCCGGTTGACTTAGCGCAACTCCAAGCCGAAAATCAAACATCTAAGCATACATTAATAAGCGACAATCCTTCAAATCCTCGGACGCAGCATGCAATTGTACAAAGAAGAACATATTCTTCTGTTCAAAATAGAATGTCCGCTTAAGTCATGTAGACTCAGACACCTGCCCGCATATGGGCTACCACAATAACCACGATGCTCCCATGAAGGAGCCTCCTCCGTGTTGAGGTGAATAATTCTACTCTTATAACTATCTATTACAGCAGAATCATCCAGGGCTCCTCAACCCCCAAGTTAGCAATGTCGGTTGCCCAATTGATATGGCTTCGTAGTGCATTACCATGGGTACTCCCAATGGGAGATATCCTTTTATAAACGGGGCTGGTTATTCCATTCCGGCTTAAGATCTTAGAGAGATTGTATATATCCTATGCGCAAACACAAAGCTTAATAGGCACTGTCAGCGGGAACTACGCAAAGGTTAAGATATGCCAGTAATAATATAGCTGACCATGTACACTAACCATATAAGCACTACTATCATACATGATTGACTTCCATTATTCATCAACTGTCCTACGCCCATTGGGCTAATGTTTGAGATTTTATTATTCTGACTTGCATGAGCACTTAACTTCTTTATACATAGGCGGGGGCAACGACCATCACCATACATTACTACAGTACCCACAGAGTCAAAATTCTCATGTTTTATTTCGCAGAGGCATGAGCCTATATATGTATGTATATATAGTTATCCCTCCGTGTGAGCATTTAATTTCGCGCATATGATATCTTTCAATCATACTACGTTACTGCGATACCACGATTGTTTTTTTTTTGTGTAGGACGATATACCAATGCGATCTTCGCTCTTCAATACAACAGCTCCAAGCAGTACAACAAATTTCTTCCATCAAGTATGCAAGATTTCCTCTTATACGGCTTTCATTTTGGCAGCCCTGCGCTTCACAGTCTTCTTTTCCACCGCTAATCTGATGTAGAGTGAACTACAAATTGACCCTTGTGGCACACCACTAATTCTGCCAATTACAAAATACAGAATGAAAAAAAAATTCAGGAGAAATAGCATCAGCAACCAGTGTTGCCACAAGTTCTGTCCAAAATTATGCTAATAGTAGGAAAAAATTTGCCAAATAGCATATTTTTTATATTATTCTCATAAATATTTTTGTATACACTAGTTAAATGCGTAACGATGTTTATCGATGTATGACATGTTACAAAAAGTGAAAATCTAATTTCATTGGCTTTAATTGCATCATTATTTTTGGTAGAAAATCAACTTGCTTGCTTAAATGAAGATTTAACTTACTTATCCTATGCTTTTGGCTATTCTTATGCAGCATAAGAACTGACTTGGGTGGCTTATACACAGAACTCACAAGACATTTGTTTTCTCCGCCAAACTGTTCAATAAATATGAACTCTACTTCATTTGTACCCGACGTTGCAATTATTTTGCAGGAGATGTTCTCACTAATACATATTGCGACCCCACCCCCGCGCCTCAATGGTCGGTCCCACCTGTATAACTTAAAGCCAGGAATGTGAACAAGAGAATCAGGGATATGCGGTTTTAACCAAGATTCTGATATACAAATTAAATCAATTTTCGAGTCCGAGAATATGCTCACAAGTTCGTCGATGCAGCCAGTAAGACTGCGTGCATTAATATTACACACTTTCAATCTAGGTGATTGTTTAGAAAAAATACGTAACATGACATTAGTACAATTTATCGCATCCATGCCACCATCCGCAAGGTTATCGCCCGCCACAACCAGCAAGTGGGACACGAAGAGGGCATAAAGCGACCACCGAAAGCACACCACCCATTACCATGAAAGTAGAAAAAACCATAAATAATCTAGATAACAATAATATAAGAAAACTTATTATTATGCGTATGAGAAAGAAAAGGAAAGAAAAAATAATTAACTTTTGATTGTAAATACTTAATACAGCATTGCTCAGTAACCTCAAGTTGATGTAGGTCTATAACTTATGACGCCTCTAAAGTAGATAGTTCAAGTTGATACAGGTTAGTAACTTTGGACGCCTCCACAGAAGATGCACTCTTTACAAAAACAAAGCCATTCAAAATAAATACATCAGTCAACTTCCCCTTAGCTTTCATTCGTCCACTCCACTCCAGAATGGATCTATGAAAACGAGAAATGCAATTGATCTACTAAGATAAAGCTGCACATCATCAGCAAAGATATTAGGAAAGTTATTTATAAAAGCATTTTGAATAGTAGAGGCCGCAATATAGAACCTTGTGAACCTCCACATAGAAAGATATGTTATTATATGCATTAACTTGTTGATATCTATCCGATAAAAAACTATGCAATTTGGTAGGTGAAGACTAAAAGCCTAAGTGAGCAGATAACAGCAGATTTTTGATGATTCACACTGTCAAAATCCTTTGAAAAGTTAAGCAATACCAGTACGCCTACACGATTTTTATTGAGAGTTAATCACAGATAATTAGTACTCTTTAGCCCAGGGGTGAGGAACCTGTGGCCTTTTGAAATATTCTTTGCGGCCTTTTCACATAGTTTGTATTTTATTACAAATTACAATTGAAATTCTTTTTGTGAAAATTTTTGAAATAATTATTAATACTAATAATATTTATCAAATTTTTTTCGGTTACTTTTCTATAAGATAAACACAGTAGGCCTCGTTTTGCGGGAAAACGCAGTTGCAGAGCAACTGCAAATGATTTAGTTTAATTTCGTAATCGGTTGGAGTTATTATTATTTATAGTTTAAAATTTTGCATTTACCGTGTATTTAACCATCAAGTAAGTACAATTAATTAATTTGTGATAATTATGAATATCATTTTTTATTTTAAGTTATCAACTTATAAACCATGTCAAAAAAACTTAAAAGAAAACTGAATGAGGAAAACAGATCCTTTGATGAAGAATGGGAAATCCAATGTTATCTTATTTCTATAAAAGATAAAATGCTTTGTTTACTATGCAATTCTGTACTAACAACATTAAAAAAATACAATGCAAATCAGCATTATTTATCTCACAAAGACCACAAATATGTCCAACTAGAAGGAGAAGCTCGAAAATCTGCACTTCAAAAAATGAAAAAAGAAAGGCAGGATCAAACACAAGCTTTCAGTGCTTTCAGTAAGAAAGGAACCGCTGCAACTGATGTTACGTTCAAAATAGCGTATATACTTGGAAAAAGAGGAAAACCATTTAGTGATGTGGAAATGATAAAGGAGTGCATTGTTGAAGCAGTAGGATGCTTAGATCCTGAGAAAGTTGATAAATATAAACAACTAGCTCTTTCAAGACGGACCATAACTGATCGACAACACGAATTAGCTTATAATGTGACAGAACAGCTTCGCACAATAATTCAAAATAAAGAGGTATATTTTTCAATAGCGTTAGATGAATCCACTGATAAAACTGACTCGGCTCAAATATTATATTTTATTCGTGCTATAACTGAAGATTTTCAGTATTATGAGGAACTACTGGCTTTGGGCACACTTACCGGAAGAACTCGCGGAATTGATATCCATGATAATTTTAAAGAAAAATGTCGTGAAGCAGGACTAAATCTTGATAATCTGGTGAGTGTATGCACTGATGGTGCACCTTTCATGAAAGGGAAAAGAGAAGGTTTCGTTTCATTATTAAAAAAGGACAATGCAAATTTAAAATCATTAATCTCATTTCATTGCATATTGCACCAACAAAATCTTTGTGCACAAATCCACTTCTTTAAGCAATACTCTAGAAAAAATTATTGTAATTGTCAATATCATCAGAGCAAATGCAACACGACATCGCCACGTTCGAAAGCTTCTTATGTCCGATGATGATACGTGCCGTGTAGATTAGCCGTATCATTGCAAAGTTCGATGGTTATCAAGATGACATGTTTTAGTGAAAGTTTTATCATTGCGAGAACAAATTATAAGATTTTATGAGGAACAAAAACAACAATGCGAATTACTAGATGAAATTTTTTTGCAGAAATATTGCATTTTTGTGTGATATTATGATAAAGCAGAATGATTTAAATATTTCTTTGCAAGGTAAAACAAAACATATTTATGATATGTGGCAAAAAACTTAGTCTTTTCGAAAAAGTTATTTAATTTTTCAAAACTATTTTCTCTCTATCGGAAATTTCTGAAGAGCATTTTCCGCAATTAGCAAAAATATTAAATGAACAGAAATCTGGAAGTGCAACATTTCAAGATTATATTGCTGTTTTGGACTCATTAATTGAAGAATATACTGAAAGGTTTTCTGACTTTGAAGAACATAGTATCACAATGAAATTATCATTTGAACCACATCTAGCTGATATCGCAAATGCGCCTAGCGAACTACAGATGGAATTGTTTGAGGTATGTGAAGATAATATTATAAAATCCCTTTTTGATGCAAAGAAAGATCCTATTGAAATATGGAAAAATGCAACTGAATACCCATGTTTACGTTAACATGCTCTGCTTTCTTGCTTTGGAACTACTTACTGTTTCGAATCAACTTTTTCATATCTAACACAATTTAAGACCGATTTAAGGACACAGATAACTGATGTTCATTTGGAAGACCAACTCAAATTACGTGTTACTAAGCTCGAACCTAATATCCAATTACTTTTCAATAAAAAAACAGGCACAAAAGTCGCATTAAATTGGTCTTAGTTTATTTTATTTTAATATCATATCATTTTTTAAAAGTGGTAATATCATAATTTTATTTTATATTGCGGAATATACATGTTTTTTTAACTGAATAATGAGTGAATTATAATAAAATTGCTTTAAAAAAAAAATTATATTAATTTTCTGTACTAGTACTAGAATAAGCTGGTAATATATTTTACGGAAAAGAAATTTAAATTGGCCTTCCATGGTGAAAAGGTTCCCCATCCCTGCTTTAGCCTATATATTTTTATTCTATTTCATGACGATTACTCGGAATATATTAACTTCTGCTTGTCAACTTAAATATCAGGTTAATTAATTAATACTTACAATGCATTACTATGCTTAATAGTTTCAATAAAATTTAATAGCGGCAGAAATCTATCCACAAATATTCAATAAATATAGGCTTATCCGTAACATACCTACATACATATGTAGATTTAAGTTTTTCTCTTCTCTTATCAATTCACCTTAAATTGTGTGCATGAATTCCTTATTTTCTTTCTGCACCAGACAATATTTCTGTTCACATTATGACATAAATACAAAAAAAAAATAATACAAAAAAAATAAACAATTTTTGAAAAATCACATCACCCTTTTTCAATTACAATAAAAAAAAAGTCAAAGCCGAGATTTATTCAAGATTCTTTTAAGAACTTCGTTCTTCACACTATTTAAACACATCAAATTAAAAAAAACTCGCATATGGTACCCGTACCCGAAAATGTCATCATTTGATATTTATGTATGCATGCATAAGCGCGCAGGAGAAAAAAACCTCCTGAATAAAAAGCATATATACAACAAAAAATTTCAATCTTCAAGACATTTTTAAAAATCAACCAAATGTGACGCATTAATTATGCGCGTAATAACAGTCGTTTGCTATAATTTCTTTCTATACCGCGTCAAATTCATCCCCATACAGCAGTAGTCACCAGTAACATAAAACCGGACAAAATAATCAGAATGAATTGTTTTTTGTTACGCTGCTAGTATCCACCCGTAGTATTTTTTTTTTATTTTTTTTTTTTGCAATTCATGATATAATCAAATGGTTGAGTAAAAACCGGAAGTAAAAACTTTTCCTCACCACACACCACAACAATATTCTTCTTATTACAAGACCCTAGACCCTAAGTTAAGTAGTGCGAAGAGATTTTATAGATGCGCGCGCAACTATTTTATTTATATCGATGTCATCAAAAAAGAATGAAAATTTGAATGAATGAAAAAACGATCAAAGTTACGCATCCCTCGCGATACTTCTGGTGCTCCTCTTAAGTGTAAGTACGGAGGAAAACAACATCTGCAAGTAGAAGAAGCCTCAGCGAATATAAAGATGTTGGCCTCGTTTAATTGTGAGTTTTTGCTGTCTTTACTTTTTTTCGAAGTGTATCTGGAATATCTTTTCGTCTATTTTTCTACGTTGTACATAGTGCAGATGAGTTTTGTTTGGTTGGTATAAGCAGTGACTAATAAGTTGTATAAGTAAACCGGATGATATTATGGTCATAGATCGGCTAACAGATGATAGAAATGAATCTCTGGTTACAGTCTAATATCGACATTTTAATATACGAAAAGGCAAAAGAAAAAACAACCCCCTGCCCCCCCCCCCGTCCTATAAACAACATGATTTAGAGGTCGAATTTGTCGTAGATGAGACCAAATGTGAATGCATTAAACTGTAAAATATGCTCCCGATGGTACTCCAGATTTAATTGCAAAATGATTTAATTAATGGAAATGTACTCTATCTCTGTTCGAGATATCATTGAGTGTTTCCGGTCTATGATTGATAGATTTACGTACACACACACACACACATACAAAATAGATATCCTCAATTCTGTCACGAGCTCTGACGTAGACATTAAAAAAAAAATCTCTTTCAAGCTCTCTCCTTAACAATTTAACGAAAAATCCTTAATCAAGTCGTGATCCAGATTCTCAAAATTAATTAATTCACTTCAGCTTGGATATTATCCGGGCATCATCCTGGATAACGTGGAATAGTAGGTATACATGGCACCTCATTTGTCGTGAAAATTTTGTGCCATGAATTTTAATTAGCAGAGCGCGCAATCCTCACTTAACAGATAAATTTCATCGCCCCAGCATCCCAATTGCTATGCGGGTTAAACGGATTTTCCTCATTTAACCAACAACGATATACCAGCCAGTTGCCCCTGCCTTTATAAAGTATAAGTACACCTCTGGTATATGTATATAGAGAGTACGAGGAAATTTATTTTCCGACCCCCGCTATATTATAACATGAAGGAGCCAGGAAATATGATTTTGATTTTCACGAAAGGATAATTATGACTGACGGTTATGAAAATCGTTGATGATTAATCGAAGAAGCAAAGATGATGTAGGTACCTACCAACGTATATATAATAGATATTAGCGAGAAGTTGAATCCAATTACACACGTACACGGGTGCATATCGTTTCTATTAAACCTATAAACTTTATCAAATCTCATAGGTGGGCAGGTGCCCCCATCACCCAATCCTATTATGGAGTCTAAATTTGATATATTCTAGATATGCATGTATGTCTACATAGGTTAAAGGTATTATATATGCTCAGATTTGTCTCAACTTTCCTGTAATCAGATTTGAGTGTTGTCTGAAAATCAATTAAAAGACAAATCTGGATCAGGACATCCTTGTAAGGGGCTGTGATGTATAATGTTGTTCTGATGGCTCAAAGCAAATTGTATCATCAATTATGGATACAGATTATACAGAGATTACTTCTTGTTGTTGTCAGGTAGTATATAGGGATGATCGTGATGCGACTGACAGGATTAATGTCATTGTTCTTTACTGCTTTAATAGGGGGGGGGGGGCGCTACTGTTCGATTAAAAGGTAAATGTTGGAATATTCTTTTAAGACTTTAGGTAAATGTATTTTCTTGGATTAATTATCAATTGCAATTTATGATTGTATCCAGGACTTCAATTTTAACTAGTCTATTGGGGGTAGTTTACATAGATTTGACGGTCTCTTTAAATCTGCCGCCACTGACACTGGTTTATATAAGAAATCGATCAAAATTGCGAAAAAACCTAAGTAAAGATCCTGAAAATGAGATTTGAAAAAAAATATTCAAAATTCCTTGGATAGTTTTATTTTTTTTCGGATTGTTTTTGTGATTATATTTCATATTTTGTTTAGATTTTTGTTTTTCTGGATTTTCCAGCATCCGTTCATATTATCGTTGGAAAGTGGTAGGCGATTATTTTTATAATTAGGTAAATTCGGAATTTTTTTTAAAATTCCGGATGAAATTTTTGTAAAATTCAGGATTAAATTTTTCAGGTTTTTTTTTCTTAACTAGATCCTTTCATGTAATCACGGGAGGGGGAATAACTTTTGGATATAAATCATTTGAGTTTACACTTTAAGATTTTTTTTATAGCTCTAGACACTTTTATGGAAAACTATTTTAATATCTTTTTAATTTATTGGTTAATTTTTAAAGTATAATTTGATTAAACTCAACTTTTATTTATTTATTTACTACGGGGAGACCGCCCCGGCGCTGCCCGGCGATAATATAGATGCCTAGATGTGTTGGGTGGGGGTTGAAAGAGGTGGGGTGATTAGAGATTGTTTCACTCTGTGTATGCGTGTGTGTGTGTGTTGCGTGCATGTGTGTACGTGCATACGCTCCTATGCGCAAGAGAATGTAGGTCTCTATGCCGACGTGTTCCCAGGCAGAGCCCAAATATATAGTAAAAAACGAAATTTCTACATGGCAACCCTCCGAAGAAGTTGCCCGACTGGTCCAATTTCTGAACTTGATTGTTTTTTTTTTAAATAAAAGCCCGTGTACAAAATTGCAGCTCTCTACGTCGACGCGTGATGCAATGTCCAAATATATAGTGAAGAAGTAAAATTTTGTATGGCAACACCAAGAAAGGGTTGCCCGATTTGCTCCACTTTTAGACATGTATTAAAAATTTTTATGAAAACTGTTAAACAAGATCACTTGCGGCTACTGCAATTACAAGAGCCACACGTATGAAGAGTGCCTAAAACGTAAGAATTATTGTACTAACTGCAGAGTGAAAGGCCATGATGCCCAATATTGTAAACAGAATATTAAAGCTCCACTCGAACATGCAAACCCCTTAAAGCAAAGCTAGGTGGGGCTCTGCAGATAGGGAACAAAACATTAATCACATGCGATTTCTGTGGCAGAAGAAGTCATACGGTGTCCACTTGTCAGCAGAAACAGCGATGGGAGGCCAATCATTCGGGCAACGGCATACCGTCGACCGAAAAATCCCTTGCTCGACATTAAATAAAATTGCGCAAATTACTTCAGGGTCCTCTCAAGAAAAAAACAATTGACTAGAGAATATGAACCAGTGGTAGACTTACCGTTGGACATAAGCAAAAACACAGCCGTTCGGTTGATAGGAGACACTGGAGCTGAAGTAAGCATCATAAAAAATGAAGCACTAGGTAAGCCAGAACATATAGAACGAAGCCAAAAGGTGACTTTGAAAACTCCATTTAGAGAAGGAGAAACATTGGGAAACTGCCAAGGCAACTTCTTATTAAGCCGCAGTGTCCCGTGGAAACTCCAGGTTGTAGCAGACATCGCCCAAATCTCCCACGATGGGCTGTTAGGTAATGACTTTCTTAAAAAAATTTCAGCTTCCAAAGTCGACGCCTTTTCAGGCAGCTTCCAAGTATGTAGTGAAAAACCAAATTTTTGTATGGCAACACCAAGAAGGGATTGCCCATTCCAATTTTTCGTCCCTAAAACCTTATTCGGACTATTACGAATATTAAAAAAAAATTGTCAAATCGGTCCAGCCGTCCTGAAAGGATACGATTACCAATGAACAGCATTTCATTTTTATTTATATAGATTTATTTTATTTATTTATTTATTTAGAACTTCATCAAAGATCTGATTACTAAATACATAACAATTTTAAAGACCAAAAGTATACGTAACAACAATAATAAAAATAAAAGTAACTTTAACTAAGCTGATCTCTTATTTGACTTTTTGAAAGATAAAAGTCAATGCAATCAAGTCGAATGGTGCAAACCATAGTTCGTACTATGCTGAGGAACAACGAAGAAGTCGTAGTTCCTCAAGGAGCGCACAGGAACAGATATACTGAAAGTATTTTAGAGATCCTTGTATGCACTGAAAAGCAAAAACATCTCTGGAAGCTTTTCGCTTATTCTCAAGAGAATCCAATGGAAAGAGTTTAAGCCTGTCAACATATGAATGTAGAATAACAGGGTTATCGTAATATAGTCCACGCAAGACTAAACGAACGAATCCCCCCTGCACAGCCTCGATGCGATTTATGTATACAACATAAAAGGGAATCCAGACCGGAGTGGTATAGGATTTTCGTTATGAATGGATCATTCAACTCTTTCGACCATTTCTTGACCATCCGCAAAAGAGTAATAGCCCTGGCAACGATTGTATTAATATAGGATACTCGAAGGAAAGACGAGTATTAAGGAAGACACCCACATTTTTAGTTTTATCCAGTCTACTTAATAAACATCCATCTAAAATAAAGTTGAAGTCTAATGGCCTCCCTTTACGAGAAAAGGACATAGCAATACATTTGTTGATGTTGAGACGAAGGCAGTTAATAGCACATCATTTATAAAAGGTGTCTAAGTTCCAAGTTTAGAACTGCACACTCGATTTCATTAGAAACAATGCGGAAGATTTTTGCATCGTCAGCATATTAAAGTATTTTTGAATTAGTCAAAATCACAGATACATCATTAATGAAAATAATAAAAAGGAGTGGTCCTAGATGGCTGCCTTGTGGAACGTCAGAAATATTATTTGTTACGTCAGAAAGAGTTTAGCGAAATATAACTAGTTGCATACGATTCGATAAATAAGAACGAAGCCAATTGACAGTAGAAAAACCAAGAACAGTCAACCTATGAATTAAAAATGTTGTGATTGATTCGGTCAAAATCCGTGAAAAAGTATACGATTTGCTTTCCCCTTTCAATAGCAGAAATACAGAAATTAGTAAACTCTAACAAATTAGTAGTAGTAGATTTACCTTTCATAAAGCCTTGCTAAAAAGAGCGTAGGAAGTGGAAGTACAACACATCGGATACCAGGGCTTCAAATACCTCCTTGAATGAGCGACATATCTGTAGTTAGAAATGTCGCACTTATTGCCCTTCTTGTGCAAAAGAATAATCAAAGAAAGCTTCCACTCTTTCGGCGAAAATACACCACAGGTTAAAGATAAATTAAATAACAACAACAAAACAGAAACTATAGACGTAGCACAATGTTTTATAAGCATGGAAGGAACGTCATCCAGATCGCTAGAAAAACTATCAGCTATGCCTGAGATATACTCGGAGACAAACGCTTCGTCGAACAACAGATCTTTAAGTTGAAGAGACCGTCGGCGGAAGCTTCGTCAAATGGGTAAAATTGTTATAACTAATATCACAGTGGTATCACAGAAGATCCGATCTCGGTTATTCTTATGCAGGTTTTAAAATTTCTTATATAAAATTACTTCTTTTTGGAGACATTGAAAAATGAGTGCTTATTTCACTTACAATTATTATTCAAAAATTGAGAAACTTTGGCTTTCGTAATGATGTTGTTATCATTAGTAGCCCCAAATGCTTGATATAATTTTTCTATCTAAGTTATTTATTGAGAACAGTGCTACTATAGTGACTGATTCGCACTAAAAGACGGCCTTGATATACGCATAGTCTTCTGATAACATTCAGATAAATATAGCAAAGTCATATCTTTTCATTGCAAATTTAACTTTTCTTTTAATAACTTAATTGACAACGTAATAATCACTAGCGCTTATAAAGTTACAAAGACTGGAGTAGTTTTTTTTTTTTATATAAAAGACTATCTTTCATAATCTGATATATGTAGATATTTACTATTTCTATTGCTTATCTTAGTCTATGCTATCTTAAACATAATTAACTAAGCTTTTCATACTTTGAAAATTCCTTACTTTTGCTTTTACATGAATTTGCTTTGATTTTTCGATGTTTATTTATGATGCGATAAAATCTATGGGAAAATAATTTACAAAGAACTTTTGGCAAAATAATATGCGACCTCCGAGTAAGAAACTAAAGGAGAGGTCATTCTCATTGCGTGAAATTTACAAAACTTTTTCTTATCTTAGAAAATTATCTAAATCATTAATATCAGAATATTACAATAGGTATGTGAATTCAACTGAATTTTCGCTACAAGAAAACCCTAAAGTCTTCTGGGCTTTTAGCAAAAACTTTAAAAACTCGAATACGTTCTCAAAAGAGATGGTATATAACGAAGTCACTGCATCTTCTCCTGAACTTATTAGTAATTTATTTTCCGAATACTTTTCGGTCAGTTTTTCTGACAGGGAATCAAATTTTGATTTGACATCTGTCAGTAATTTTAATAACTCACCTAACATTACCTTAGACTTTGTCTCATCAGAAGAGGTGCATGATATTTTTGATAAACTAAATTGTGATAAAAACCCAGGACCTGATGGAATTCCAAACATTGTATATAAGAGATGCTCTAGTTAGTGGCTTAGCAAATCCCCAAGTATGATATTTAACTTCTCCATCACGCACAAAGTTTTTCCACCTAAACTAAAGCGTAGATTTGTTACTCCAATTTTTAAATCGGGTGATCCTGGTTTCGTCACAAATTATCGTCCCATATCTATTTCTAATGTGCTGGCTTTATTCTTTGAAAGACTTGTGTACAATCAGCTTTTCCATCAAACTTTACCTTATATATGTGACCAGCAACATGGTTTCCTTCCTGGACTTCTATAGTTACAAATTTAGCTCTATTTACCGACACCATCGCCTCAGCTCTTAATGAAAACAGGTAAGTGGACTCCATAAACACTGATTTTTCTAAGGCTTTTGATAGGATTCGTCACCAGCAATGTCTTTTAAAGATGTTGAAAATTGGTTTCAACATGGACACTGTTCTTTGGTTTCTGTCCTACCTGGGGCCGGATTCACTAACTCGGAAAGTTTGGGAGTTTGGGAGATGAGAATTTTCGTTTTCTCCGGTTAAAACTCCCTAACTCTCCATTCGAGATTCTCTAACATACTTGAGGAGTTAAAGAAAACGTGAGAAGTACCGAAATATTGAAAGACAGATAACTCTGTATGGGAGGGTCGTAGAGCATTGCGTTTTTTTCCTACAGATTTAGAGTCTAGAGTACAAAAATATAGGTGAACAATTTCTGAGGTAGGGGCTTTTGGCGATGGGGGGTCGTACCACCCCCATTGGGGGTTGTCCAAAATACGTCATGTTTGGTATCAAATTAAAGAGGGAAAAACGACGGGTAATCGAGTGGTGTAGTTTTGTTTTTGATCATTTTAACTTCATAACTGACTTTTTACCGCCGAAAGACGGATATTTTGCACTTGGGTCATATACACCCCAGTTCCTATATTTTGCATATATTTCTACCGTTCTTTATTTCACATCCATTAGTACTCTGTTGTGAAAATTTTTCTCATGGAAAGTGAATTTCCACGACTTACCAGTTCTTCATAATGATGAGTTGAAAATATGTCCATTTTTGTACCAGAAAACGGCCATTTTTTCATCTTAAGAAGGACTGATTCACTTCTTTTGCAGTTATCTCCAAAA
Source organism: Dioctria linearis (assembly GCA_963930735.1). Taxonomy (NCBI): domain Eukaryota; kingdom Metazoa; phylum Arthropoda; class Insecta; order Diptera; family Asilidae; genus Dioctria; species Dioctria linearis. The sequence continues at coordinate 182,467,900 of OZ005744.1, forward strand.
CTATTTATTGGATTGAAAAAATAATTACATATCTAATTAGGGGACAAAATGTAGATGCGATTTCATCCTACATACAAGCTTTAACGTGTATATATTTAACATTTTTATAGCATCTCTTTCTGTACTGGAAGACGACCAAAATGACAATTTTCGCGTGAATTACTTACAATTTTTAGCGGGTACCTTGAGACACCAAAATCCTTATTTCTCTGTAAGTATTGCAAGGATTTCCATAATTTGTTTTTGGAAATATAGCCAGGATATGCAGTGAATACATAAATCAATTTGAAAATCCTAGGTATATTGGTACCTTCACAAAGGACAATAAAAGCAGACAATACTGTCAGTTGAGAAATATTTTTCTTACTTCTCCACAACTAACACAGCCGAGAGTTTTGCCGAGTTGAATAGAGAGTTTGGTAAATCTCAATACAAATTCCACGAGTTACAGAATTCCGAGTGGAGAGTTAAGTGGCAAAAGAACTCTCATCTCCACAACTCTTCGAGCTAGTGGATTTTTGGAGAGGAGAGTTCTTTTGCCACTTAACTCTTCACTCTTCAAGCTGGAACAGTAAGCTTAGAATTTAAAGCAGCAGGTTACATAAGCACTATTCGGGATTACATAAGAAAAATAAAATTGAAAAAAAGTAAAGATTTGTAGCAACAGGAGCTAAAAAAACATCACAAGGTGTACATTTTCTCGAAAACAAAAGAAATGTCTATAATTTGAAAAATACATGACTTAGATTTTTTTATATTTTTCTGGTAACTGTTATGATTTGGTCTATCACCCGATTCCGGCTTGACGTCGGCTTACGGGACATCCTGTATATATCAGCTGCTGTTGCGGTTAAACGCCCAGCTTCCAAATATCTTTACCTTATGTCCTTATGTGTTTAGTGTTTGTGGGGGGGGGGGGGGGGTGGGGGACTTTGCCGTACAGTCAGAATCGCTCGAACTCTGGGCCATACTCTCGATAAAAACACACATCATACATTTACAATGAAAAAAAAAGGAAATAAAGCCCGTTTATAGTTTAACTAAAATTGTGACAGATCGGTACTAGATTTAACTCATTGGTACTCTTGCACCAAAGAACATAAAACTTTTACATTTTTTTCATATCTAACACAACAAAAATTCTAAGGAACCATAAAGCACTAGTGTTTCGAAACAACTCTTGAACAAAAGTTTAATTAATTTTTGCATATGTTGCAAGACAGCTACAGATCATGAAAACTATGCAATTACAACTCTGAACTCACCTGTTAATTCGAAACTTTTTCTTTTATGAAAAAAAAAAGTCCTCTATTGTTATTGGATAAATAATATAAAAAATTGAAAAAATAACTCTTATTATTAAGAAGAATTAAAAAAGTCGATCCATAATCTTTTCTCTTAATAGAAATTGTAAAATAATGGTTATTCGATAATCAGTTAAATTAAATCGCAGGATAACCAATATATGGCAATTTTTCACATAGAACTTATTACAATTACGGTCCCTACTTGCAGGGTAAAATTTTCCATTATAAACCGCAATAATTAAATCATTGAAGTTAAAGTATTTTGTGTGCTTTAATAAAAAATTAAATCGAAATTTTAAATATGAACCCCGTTTACATATTTATGTATAGTGGGAAAAAAATCTTTTACAAACGAAAAATTAAAAAAAAAAGATATTTCTATGCAAAAGCAGGCGTTTCGTATCAACAGGAACCGTATATACTCATCAGTACGGCTTGGTTCTTGCCTGCCGTATACACTAAAGTACCTATGTACTTAATATAAATGTTAAGTTTGAATTATATACGAGGCGAAATACTAACTATTTAACTGAATGCCTAGCAAGATTTTCCCTATGCGGACTAGCATTTCATCAAGAATTTGGCTATAAAATAAATTCATACCAAATTTAGTCAACATGAAATTTACCGAGTTTGCTGCCCAATCTGCAGCTCGAGAATTGAGTGGAAAAAATTCTTTTACAAACGAAAAATCTGTAAAAATTAATTTGTTTTATAGTAAAACTCTCTACATATTTTTCTAGCGTAACCGTTATACTTAGTGATGTACTTAATATGAAATATATTCATTTTTAAGATATACACTAATAATTAAATACAGCGTTTTTATTAGTCTGTTGATAAGTGAATGAATGATTGAGATTTATGTTATTCATACGGATGTAAAAAGTATTTGTAGGTATTATAACATATCTATAGGCACATATATATGTGTATACCTCTTTTTTTAAATTATATAAAAAACAAATCGGTTAATAGCCAGTCGGTTCTGTACCAGAACTTAATCGAATAGTCGATCTACCGAATTTATGTATATTCAAATATAATTCAAATTTGCCTATGATAACTGAATAATATTCAAACAGACCGACGAAAGAGTAATTTTATAAGAATTTCCTTAAAAGTTAACACCAAAAACTTTTTTCCAGCAAGTATGAGATGAAAAAGCTGCAGTTTTTTGTTATCTATGTCTCAATGCCTATTAACCCTGATAATATCAAAATTTTAGCTTTAAAAACCTAGAAGATCAGGAGAAACGGTATTTATTCGCACATTTTGGGTTCTATTTTTATAACAATTCACCAAAAATTTTGAAATTTTTTTATGAATCCTTCAAAGTAACTCTTACAAACATGATACCAAAAAGAATAATTTTTATAGAGGGAGTCCAACCCACCCCCTTTTGAAATTAGAAAAAAAAATATTTCATAACCTTTGGCTGTCGAAATATGTGCGCGTCATAAAGACCTAACATTTTGTCAAATTTTAAATTCCTACGTCACGTCGTCGACGTACGGAAGCACCAATTTTATAAGGGCTTCGTTTTTGTTCTGATTTTTTGATTGTTCGGAATCCTAATAACTGAAATGTTAGATAATCGTTGGAGATTGTAACGCTGAATTTGTGTCATTAATGTTGTGCCACTATAGAAATTTTTCATTTTTTTCATTTGAAAATTCATCCTCTTGACTTTTCCACACCTTAAATAATAGTTAATTTTGGTAGACATATAATACCAAAAATTAGTAATATAAGCATAAAATTAAATAAAGAAAAATTAAAGAATTTTTTTTTTTAATTTAACAAATAAACAAAAAACGTCACCACGCGATGATTTATTTCCCTTTGTAATAAAATGAATATTTTACTCACTTAAAAAACAATAAATATGCAAACATAAATCGTAATGGAATTAATGACAGGGCTCGTGAAATTCAAGTACATTCGATTATCTAATGATTATCAGAGTCACAGAATTGACGATTTACTTCGGATACTAGGATAGTTGAATTTTTAATTGTCGGGTACCCGAATTTCCAAATATTTGATTATATGAATATTGAAGTATTTTAATTTAATAAAATCAGAGCCGTAAATAGTAGTATTTACGGCTCTGGCGCGATCTTCCATAAACCATAAGTATAGTGGAAAAAATCATTTATATTTTCGTATATACATAATTACCGGATCATCTGATTTCATTGAAGTTTTTATTTCTTTTTTAAATATGTAAAAACAACAAAACAAAAAGATAGGCATAGGCTCAACATAAAAATTCCAGATGATGTTTTTGATTTGAAATCACAATTGAAAATTCCAAACAAGTTTTGCTTTTATATGACTGTCGATTTTTCGGGTAATATTTGATTCTTCATGCATCCGGACTTGCTTTATCCAATTACCGAAAAAATCCAATAGAGCGTTCAACATCCGGTATCTTGGAATCGGATCCCCGATTGATTTAGCGAGCTCAAATTAGCTAATAAGTATAAGTAATACTGATTAACATTCCATCAGGGACCGAAAATAACTAGTATTTTGCGTATTTTTAACAAAAAAAGCTAGGATAAATTATGATCGTGCAATTTAGTGGAATATACCAAAATATAAGCTTTTGAAGACTAAACTTTTTTTTAAGAAAAATTTTACTAAAACTGTTATTTCTATCATAAAATAATTTAAAGTTAAAAAGAAAAACTAAGCTGAAAGGCTTATTACTTTTTCTGGCAAAAATAAAAAGCCAGCTTGGCTTTTTATTTTTTTCGAGCTGAAAGTAGCAGACAATTTTTTAAACAAACACACTGTTTTTTAAATTTTAAATTATTTGAGCAGTGTGAAACCACTTATAATTCTATCAGTTTGTAAATAAAATAATAAGAAGTATTTTGTTTACAAACTGATAGAATTGAAAGTAATAGGTTTTGAAGCTGAATATTTTTTCAAGGAAGTATAAAAAGCTAAACTGGCTTTTTATTGTTGCAAGCCGAGTTCGATTTCTTGGCTAGAAAAAAATTGCTTTTCCATTAAAAATAATTCGGATATGGAAACCTAGTTCCCTTTTCAAACATTTTGTCGGCACTATGACGCGGCCATGGCATATAAGGTGAGTCATTAGATGTGCCTCATTTGTCAACATCGAAAGGGCTTTTTCAGTCTAAAAATCATTTTGAATGATCTCTTGTGCAATTTGTCAAAAGAAAATTTCCGAAATATCTACATAATTTGTTCGGCTAAATCTTTAGCAAAAAAATAAGGAATACATTATTTTTCAAACAGCTTTTTACGACACTCCTCAATTGGTTAAAAAATTAAAATAGTTCTTTCAATCAGTTACTAACCACTTCATTAAAGTAAAAAGCCAAATTGACTTCTCATATTTGCTCGAAAAAATAGTCAACGTTGAAACCTGTTATTTTCGGCTTAAAAAATTAAAAAGCCAAGCTGGCTTTATATTTTGATCGAAAAAGAGTATCTACCTCTTGCGCTTGCTTTTCTAGCTTTAAAACTATTATCGGCGGTTAGGAATAAGAAGTAAAGTATAAGCATTGATTATTTATATATAGATGTGCACAGAATCATTGAAGTCTTAGAAACGAGATGTCGCTACGTGTCAAAAATGTGATTGAAACTTTTATTTAATGGTAAAAATACAATTTTTCCAGCATATAATATAAATTTGTTTCAAAACTAAATTAAAACTCCTTACAAGTCATGAATAATTCTTTTATTAGAAGTTTTAAAGCTGGAAATAAAAACGAAAGACACGTAGCGACATCTCCTTTCTATATCTAATAATCAATGGTACAAGCCTCTTTCATAAAAATTCATAATTGGTTCGTTCGGTCCTTGAATTCCTTATAGCAGTACGAAAAAAAATCGACATATAGACAATTATGAAGTAGTAGAACGATATAATAATGTGAATAATAATAATAATAAAAAAATATAATAACTGTCAATGTTATGTTTTTTTTTATGAATGTTGCATGGGTTTTTTGTGCGAGATACAAAAAAATTAAGGAAATACTTTATTTTGCCACTGCTTCAAATAAAAGAAAAGCAATTTAATAATATCTTCCTATCAAGATATCTGAGGTCCGGTTAATCCAAAAGAAAAAAAAAATAGAAAACAAAATTTCTATAAAAAAAAAAAACTTAAATTCCTTAAAACTTAACTAGAAGTTAATAGTTAAGTTTTAAGTAATCTCAATGCTTGGTTAGGGAAGTAATTCTGTCCCAATTAAGCAGAAGGAATGAACACACCTCTGGCAGTTGCTTCGGTAGGACCAGAGTTCGGTTTGGTTTGATCCTTGCCTTCCTCTCGTCCTACCTACCACCATGCCAGGCACCTGTACTTTTAGCCCAGCCGAAGCTAAGCAGAAGGAATGAACACACCTCTGGCAGTTGCTTCGGTAGGATAAGAGTCCGGTTTGGTTTGATCCTTGCCTTCCTCTCGTCCTACCTACTCCCATGCCAGGCACCTGTACTTTTAGCCCAGCCGAAGCTAGGTTGGCCACCTCGTAGAGGTAGTATAGTATAGTCCAGGACCACAGATTAACTACTTCTGCTCCCGAACCGGACCCGCATTACTGCGAAAAGGCTAGTTAAAACCGGAGGTCGCCTGGTATCCGGAGTTCGCATACTAGCGACTAAGCTCCCCCTTAGCCACGCATCTCTCGGCGTATTCTATTTCACCTTGGCTTGGGGTTCAATTAGAACTATGGCAAAACACTGGACCTCGCCCTGGATAACCCAGTATAGCTCCAGTAAGAAGGTTTCTAGCAGTAGCCTCTTTGAGAGGTTGTGGGTGCTGTCGTTGTTCCAAAAGAAATTTGAAATCATCCGCCACCAACCCTAGGCATATGAATACTAAATTTAGATTTTAGTTTCATTAATTTTATATAAGCAGTTTAACTCGTAAGGTTACACAATTTGTCACTGCTAATCGGATAATAGTTATTCGAAAATATTTTCAATGTATAGTTGTCCGGAATATAAAAATCTATATAATTACTTATGCCCATTTTTGGTCATTCAACAAACCATTTTTGAAAAAAAAAGAAATACAGTACAAAAGACTATGTAAAATTTTTACAATAGTGTATTTTATCAAAAATCGAGGCCAAGATCAAGTACCAAATTGAAAATCAGCCTATCGAACATGCTATATACAATTCGAAAATTAGTTTACCAAGTTCTATAACAAAACGATAATGAAATTGCAGAACTTAAATTAAAAAATAAATACCCAAGCAAAATAAATCAAAACAAAATTTATATAAAATCTAGAAATCAGTCCAATCAATATTAAAGTTTATGGAAAAAAAAAATCATAGAGGAATTCAATGCTCATGGAATATTTAAAAAAAAAAGTGCAAAAAACGAAGAAAGGGTTACATTTTCGGTACGTGTTATACATTTTTTCTCATAGCGGGTTATTAATAATAAAACTTAACAAAATTATCTGAAATAAAGAAGATTTTATAATCTTGGGACTGCCTTATACCTATATAATAATAATAATATTTTCCTTTTGCCTTAAAACTAAACAAAGTTAAAATTTTGGGTTTTTGTTTAGTGCAGGTTTAGATATATTTAATTACCTAGTTATTATAATTGAATTACAAAAGCAAATTCTGAACTATGGTTAATATCTTTAGTGAGTCGATTCGGGCACTTAAGGGGAGCATTTCATATTGAATGGGAGACAAATCTTCTACCTGAATTAGATGAAATATGATAAATGATAAACTGATATCATACTTATAGCTGGAATATACTATGTCAAAATCGTGATCTTGTTGATGGATTATACTATATTTAATTATTTTTTTTTTCATTTTTAAAATAGATCTAAGCAGCGTTGTTGGAGGATCACCATTGTCATATCCTAACAAAATATCTAAGCTGGGTCCGATAAATGCCCTTCTATTAATAATTTTGATCGAGTTATTATTCAATTTACTAAATTTACACCGCGCTGACCTTTTCTACTTGTATTTTTTTTTTGTTATGTTTTTTATAACTGTTGATGAAAATAGTTTCTCAAAAATCATTAGCATAAATATTCGGTCATAATATAATGATGATGTTAGGAAATAAGAAATTGTTGTTCATCAGATCAGGCAAAAGTTATTTGTTATTATTAAAGCTCAACTAAGGCATAAACGTAATAAATAAATAAGACAGTAAAGCGCTTAATAGACAGTTGCCAATAGTTTCAATGAATAATATGAAGTAATAATGCAAGAATGACCCCGTTATAAAATAAGTTACTTAAGAAATAAATATAATTTAATGTAATACGAAAGAAGATAAGGTAGTAAGTAATATTCGAATTATTGTGAAGTTAAGTTGTTTCAATTTTGACACTCAACATAAATTGGCTCTGCTGCTATCTTATACCAATCGAAAAAAAACAAGATGAAAAGTTTAGTTCATCGTAAAATTAACAAGAGAAAACGTATTAGTTGATCGAAGACCAATAATAGTATACCCTGAATGAAAGGAAAAGTTAAAAAAAATGAAAACCAAAACACAATAAAGGGCTGCCCGATTTACACCATTTTTGAAATTATATTTAATATTTTTATGAAAACGCTATGTAGAAAATTTCAGCTCTCTATGTCGATGTGTTATCAGGCATTTTCCAAATATATAGTGAAAAACCAAGGTTTTGCATGGCAATAACAAGAAAGGGTTGGCCGATTTGGTCCATTTTTGAAATTGTATTTGAAATATTTTAATGAAAACGCAGTGTACAAAATTTGAGCCCTTCACATCGACGCATACCCAAACAGTTTCCAAATATATATTGAAAAACCAAAATTTTGTATGGCAACCCTACGAAGGAGTTGCCTCATTGGTCTTTCGAACTTAAATTTACTTTTTTTTTTTTTTTTTAAAAAAGCCTGTATGAAAAATTTCAGCACTCTAAAATTATGACTTCTTGTCGACTGGCATAGAAACCCTATGAGAAAAGTTTTTATTATTGAAATTGGTCCCCATTCATTTCGTGATTGGATATAAGAATTCAATTTGAAAACCACATACGACTCCAACATTTTAGTCCTACTTTAATTTATAATGCTATCTACGTTTAAAAAGTCAATGATGACGCCTATTGTAATGCTTCAATAAAATTGTGGACAAAACTAATCTAGAATTTCAGATATAATTTATTACTAATCGGATCCTGTATCTGTATCCTGTATTTTAACGCAGCCATAGTATTTAACCAATTATTGAAGAATCAAAAATCTGTTGGGGTATTTTCCAAAATTGAAATCGTCGTATTCAAGATTGTCCAGACCCAGAGAAACTGAATTATCCCACACAATATGCGCGTATTCCACTTTCGTATATTATTAATACATATTTTATGAGGTCATTTTACCCCATTTTGTAGCGTAAAATTCTAAATGCAAAGGTTTCTCAAGGCTGCATCTTAGGACCATTGTCTAAATGATGATCTTCATGTGAATGTGGACCACTCACTCTATCGATAAACAAGTTAAACTTGAACAGTGATATTTTATTTCGTAGTTCGAAACTCCTAAATGGCTTAATATTTTATGAATTATCGTTTATAAGGACAATATAATGCCATAATTAGCAATTTACATCAACTAAGACGATTTTTGATCAAATGATCGTTAAATAGAAATCCACCCAAAATTTATTTTACTTTTTACAATTATCTCGAGAACCGTTAATCAGGGGCCTCAAAATTTCATGACTTTTTTCGGCAACACTGTTTGGAATGAAATGCGAAGAGCTTCAAATTCAGATAATCCGGCGACTAATTTAACATTTTCTAACTTCTCAGATGGATAGATTTCCACCCACAATTATTTTCCCTGGAATGACAGATGTGTGTCAGAATTTCTTACGAACGAAGAAATGGGGGCCAGTTTTGACAAGGAAGAAGACAATATAAAGGACGATTTTTCTTTAAGTAATAGGGAAGAATATAAGTCTGATAAATATGAAGTACAATTCATAACGAGTACATCCATAAGAACAAATAGGAAAAATTTTCAACATAAATTTGTACTTTTCTAGCCAAACTGTATATCTGCATTGGATCGAAACGTGGAGATCCTAAAACGGCATCGTCATTATCCTTTACATCAACTACATATATCATGTAGAAACTTACAAGATGATGATGAACACATTGTGGAATTTTCTCTTTCTTCGCATCTCATCTGGAATAAATTCGATCTACTTCATCCGTAGCTCGATCACCAAAACACTCGAAAACTGCTCTACCAAAGCCGAAGGGAAGGGACAAATTGAACATTTATTATGCAGATAAAGCTAACATAGACAAGGACAGTAAGTCCGAACTAATCTATTGTCTAAGAAGGTAGCCTACAATATTCAAAATCGATTTATTTGCCTAAAATGCATTAAAAAAAAATTAAATTATTTTCTTAATTTATTACTCATCTAAATAAAATGCAAATATTAATTGAATTTTTTAACAAAAATATTTTTCATTTCATACAAATTGCATGTGGGAAGAAATCTACTCGCACTGAAGTAAACAACGTAATTTTTTTTTATGGTCATATCAGTGTTAAAAATGAAATTGCAAAATATATTATAGAAAAAATCTAATTGGCCATCATTTGAAATGAATTAGCTTGTTATGGTTCCGTACCCAAAGGGTACCAACAGGACCCTATTACTAAGCCTTCGCTGTTCGTCCGTCTGTCTGTCAGCGGGCTTTATCTCATGAACCGTAATACGTAAACAGTTGAAATTTTCACAGAGTGTGTATTATTATTAAAAATAAAATAAAGATATAGGGGTCCCCATCTCCATACAAGAAACGTGTTTTTGGCGTTTTTTGCTCCATTTTAATTATGGTAATACATACAAATGTCTAACTAACAAACTATTCCTACTGCAGATTATATTAGTCAATATACGATGGTACGACACCCTTCAGGTACTAGTTCGACTCTCACTTGGCCGTTGTGTTTTTTTTTTATTTAATTATTTTGTAGAACATGCTTATAATAAAATTATTATCGCTCTTATTTTATCTGTTCTTAAAATTGATTTCCGAGAAGAAAAAATGTATAAATATTGTAGCACTACTTACTCGACAGGGCGAAGGGGGAGGGGGCATGAACGAGCCCACCTACCTAGAAGATCATTTTTTCTCAACGTAATTTAAAAATCAGGAATAAAATATAATCTGTATACCTATTATAACAAAGTCTGATAAAATAAAATAAAATCTTTAGATATAAAATGTGAATATGATTAACAAGAAAAATATCCCCCCCCCCCTCCCCCCGTCTTTAGGGGGAACTATTGATTGTGATATGGAAAGAAATTGGCGAAAAGTAGGTGGTTGCCGCATTTATATTTAAATCAACATTCCTTCCAAATGATGTTACATTCCGATTTTCGTTACACAGAACGGTCGTAAGATATAAAAGTTCTACTGTTTCATCCCTCCAAAAAAATTTACCTGAAGTAAATTGTATACCTAACTTTGAACTCTTAACTTCTCACGCAACTTTTCGCAAATTTTAAATACGCCAGGGATTGACTTTTCTATAGTAAATTTTTCAAAAAATATTTTTTTACTGTGGCAAATTTTAAATACGCCAGGGATTGCCTTTATATATTATGTGACATAAAGTAAATTTACTTCTTTTACTTAATTGAATAAGCATACAAAATTACAAATTACAAATTTTTCAAAATTTAATGGGTACAAATATGACCAAAATAGATTTTGTCTTTTTTTGGATTCCGGTATTTAAGAAAAACTGCAAATTCTAACAAAGAATAGACTCGAAATATATTGATTGTTTCCCACATCAGAAATTTTTAAATAATATTTATTGAGGTAAAAATTTCATTGAAACTGCTTAAAATTTGCAAGTATAGAGAAAATGTACGGGATACAGTAGGATGGTTATTTTGTAAATTTATTATCAATTTCAGACGTACAATAAACCTAGTACTAAGGTCCGCGCTAAGCTAAATTTTGTATTAAAATTTACCAAGCTAAAAGATATTAGCGAATATTTATCCTAAATTTTAGCGAGAGCGGTACTAAGGTCAACGCGCTAAATTTTACCTTTGGGTTTTGATTATAGATGGCACCACCAGTAATCTCCAAAAAAATTTGCTTGAATTTATCCGCACGGGCCGTTCTTTAGCGCGCTAAAAATATTTATTATCAGAATTCTGATATTTGACAAATTTATTAATCGGATTTTTGTAGTTACCGTAGTTTTGTATGTCTTTCCTATAAGTACAGATGAATTAGATTTGTTTTCGTGGCCATATTTTCAATATCATTGTTAATTTTTTTTTCTATTATATAGGTACATTATGCATATTATTTTTATATGTTTGATATTTCCAAAAAATCTTAACTACCTGTTTTTAGAAACATTATGACCGCACGTTGTATTTCCGAAAAAAAAAATTGCAAAATGGTTTTCTTCTTGTTTTTACTACATATATCTTTTCTCTTAGTCTCCGCTGTCATATTTTAGCTGCTAAAGAACGATATTGAAGACCCGCTAAAATTTAACTTAGCGCGGACCTTAGTACTACGAAATACACGTTGAGATTTATTATCGCCACCAATTATAAATTTATATGGGTTTAGGTTTTTTTTTAATTTCGTAAAAACAAAAATGTCTCATTTATTAAAGAAAACAGTCGCTTATGGTTTATGTTGAGATTTTGCCTTAAAAAAAAGCGATGAATCATATGAGCACAAGATGCGACTTACTTTAAAGCTTCGACCTTCTTTGGAGTTAAAACAACTATGCCCCCCCCCCAGCCAAATCCTAGGTGCGCTACTGGACGCACCTTATTTTCAAAATCTACGACAAAAAATAATATTTTTTTTTGACTTATTTTATCTAATAGGAATTTGCCTTAACAGGGATTTGTCTTTTCTGCTCTAGTTACATTGGTACAAAAAAACAATTTTTTTTAAATCTAAATTTGTTCTTCCCAAATAAATTTTTGTACATTATTTTTTTTTTACACCAGTGACTAAGAATACTAAGAATATTCAAATTAGTTGCAATCTTTGAAGTTTCAACCTTAGTTGCACAATTTTAGTCCATATATGGCTGTTAAACGTAATTCCCTACAGAATTTCAAAAATTTATTAATTAATGATGGTAGGTACTTAGAAAAACCTCTACGAATTCATCCCATAAATATACCAGAAAACTATATGCATACCTGCGCTCATAATATCTATAAATCACCTTTAATCACCCAAATTTCATGTGTGGTCAATTAATTTTCACCTCTTATACCTAACTCTCTATAGTTTATGTTAATTGAATTTGACCAAAACATGCTGCAAAATTAATTGAATCCCTCCACGGCGGCTACTGTGCTTCTAATGCCTATAAACCCTTTTACTCCCGAAACATAAAATTCACCCTGATGTACATAGGTACATGTCATGTGTATATAGATAGCGAATTAGGTAGGTACATGATCGCGATATGAAATTGAAATTATTTTCCAAAAATTAATTATCCCTTCATCAAATACAAACAACTCTCAATTCCCCAAACTCTCTAACTCGTATTTGAATAGCAGCGTATACAATTCCGCGTACATAATCGACACCACCGCTGCTGGTCCAACTATTACACATATAGGACACCTGGCAGTCTAAAATTAATACATCATAGTTGGGGTGATACAATATGCATTCTCAATTAATACACCACCGAACTCATATTTTATAAAATTCATAACTGTAAAATATACTAGATATCATGGGAATTTTATATATATTTACCGTCGGCCTTCATTTTCGGCGTTACCACCTTAAAAGCACTGGAAATTTGATGGCAACTCAGGTGATGTGATGGCTGCTGAGAGCTATTATTTGTTGATGATGAAAGTATTAATGGAGCAGCAGATGCTGTAACAACTGCAATATCATGTTGAAGTTGTTGTTGATGGTGTAAACTGTTGGACGTTTGCTGAGAATGAAGATGATGTTGATGGTGATGATGATGATGATTGTGCGGATGTCCTTCATGCGGTTCACTTTTAACACCAATACTATAGTCCAATGGCAAATGTTTCTGTTCAATAACTTCCATTTTTTCGCACTTTTTTATTTTACTTCACCTACATATATACTTTCACTTAAGTTAATAATTTTCAACAATATTCATTTCACAGAAACTTCATTTAAAAACTGTTAAAATTTATGTAGTTAAAAAAAACAATAAAATTTTTTTAAAATTAAATATATTTCAGAAAAAATTTCAGTTCACACGCACCCGAAAATCCGTTCATAAACAAAAAAAAATAAAAATAAAAAATAACCAAAAACCAAAATTTTCCAAAAAAAATCTTACACCGATTTTACACAATTCCCGATTTTCCGGTCAACAGCACAACAATAATAATAATTCTAGGACGTTTCATTGTTTCGCTCAATGGTTGACTTAACTGCATGCAGCAACAGTATACCACTGACTCTAACTGTAAAGTGGTTATATGTTTCCCACCGATTTCGGGAAATCATTGAAAAAACGCCAACTACTATTATAACCGTTCCGGTTGTGATCTAACAACTGTGTGGTACCTTGTCACACTGTGTCAAGTAGTCAAGGAGTTCACTATCGGGGGTAGTTAGGAGCTTAACCATCCCCTATCAAATAAAACTTTTCTATCGTCGTCGTATCAAACAACTACACCTACTTATATACATATACACATATTTGTCCACAAGTATATGTAAGTGAGTTTTCTCACGGATAACGGGATAGATATAAGAAAAAATATGTCACTGATGGTTTTATACATTTCATTTTCATTTATGAAGAGTCGCCCGAACATATGTAGATAGACCTCTCCGTTATTCAGTCAACCGCGTCGCCGTCGTCACTGTGTTACTACTTTTTATAACTGAACAAACTCTGAAAATGATTGCGACTTGTGAGCGGCGTCCTTCAACAGATTTCACTTGGTCTTTTCCGTTCTTCCAACTTCCAACCAAAATCTAAATCAGATGGCCGAAACCAACACATGTCCGAATCCGAATCCGGTGAAAATCTAGGGGAAATGTTTTGATAACATTCGTTTTGATTACGCGGAAAGCTCTCTTATCTTTTTGGTGTGCAGGCAGAGTGTGTGTAGAGTGTGTGTAGAGTGTGTGTGTTGGATTGTGAATGCGATTAGAGCTGATATAATCAGTATAGGCCACGCCTGGTTTCTTAGTTTCTTTTACAAACATTCTCAAAGTGAAAATGAGCGGGGAAATAATATTGTGGGTTGTGACTTTTTCTATACTTTCCAAGGCTTTTCCAGTCTCTCGTTTTCTATGTGTTGTGTAATGTAAGAATGGCGGCGACCATATTGGAAGGCGGGTCTTTGAAGTGGTAGGTATACAATAATGCCACGTGCTTGGAAAATGACAGTTGAAAGCTCATGATGATGATGAAAAGTTGGAAAGTTTATTATAAGCAGCACGTGCGTTGCTTGCTGTGGAAGATGCTCGAAATCAAACATGTTCGGTGTTTGATTGAGAGAAAGGATTTTTCGGTGGTAGATATACAGCACGTGGTTGTTGGGTGGCTTTTATCATTTAAGTTTGTAAGGGAAATTTACGTGATTTATTACCAAATTTAATCTAAGAAATCAGGTTTAGTTGGGATTTTTTTGAAAGCCTATATCCGTACCCCAGAGCAAAAGGGTATTAACTAAGTCACAAAATGTAAATTTTACAGGAGAGCGTAAAATACAATATTATTTATATACCTACCTACTTGTTTTGTAGCCTGTACAAATTAACAACTTGATTGAATAATATGAATAATTACATCTGTGGTTTTTTCAAATAACTCGTTATCTGCAAAATTTACATTTTTAAACTAAATATACTATACGACATAAAATTTTATATTTTATAATCCTGCGTACTCTGTTATAGCAATTACACTATTATTAACAAAAGAATAACCGCTTAAGTACCCAAAAATCTTAAATTATTTTTTCAAGAAACAGCACAAGTAGACATGCTACCGAGAATTTAAAAAAATCGATCAAATATCAATGCAAGTGCAGATAAGTTGTTATTTTATAATAAAATTCCGACTGTTTTTTAATTTTCATTGTTTTGTTTGATTTTCTTCAATTTTTGTTTGTGTATGTATTAACAACGATAATAAAAGATGGCGTTTATCAATACCAGTATTAACAACATTCATTTTCATTTCCAGTCATTTTGCCTGATAAAATTTCATGGTTTTCGCGATTTTTCTTGTTTTTCAATAAACCGCATAAGTGAACTCCTGTAGCGATTACTGATTTCAAATAAATATTCATCTTCAATTGAGTCGTTAATTCGCACACAGTACCTATATCGAAAAAAGTGCTATAATTGAGAGCGAAAAACATTGTATGTGCAACTTTTGCGCCATATTTAACATTTTTTGAAAAATAGTATCAGTATATACTCTTAATAAAATTTATTTCAAAACGTCCTGTGAGAAAAAGAAAAAAAAATCCACAATTTAGTGATTTCCCAAAACTTTTTCCCTTTCCCTCGCTTTCTCAAAACTAACTTTTTGCAGATAACGAGTTATTTGAAAAAACCACAGACATATAATTGTCGGTTTTTGCAATTATCAAGATTTTTGAAAACTAAATTTTTTGTACAGAAAAAATGGACTTGATATTTTTTTTGCTTTCAGAAAAATTTCATGACTGTGACTTAATATTTGAAATTTGCACTTTGTAATCATGGTAAAGTAGGAGCTTTGCGTTTTTATGCTGGAAAAAAATTCCTTTGCACAAATAAAAAAATGATTATAGTAAAGCCATAAGTACCGGAATGTATTTTTAAAAACAAGAACCAAAGAAAAAATTCAAATTGCTGTAAAGTAACTGACCTTTTATTCTTAAGAAATTAACAAAAATGTTTTTCATGTAGTAGGTATATTCCCTTTATTATAATAGTTACATAATAAACAAAGCTGGCTAAATATAAAAAGCTTCAAAAAAGTAGTAATAGGTATTTACCCTAATCGTCAGTATTTTCATTCATAATAGATTCCTCATCCACTCCTCTGAAAAAAAATTTGGAATCTTACTGGAACCCACTTTAAGAGTTTTTGAAGATCTTTGAATTTTTTTTGTATTTCGTAAGGGAACCACCGATTCTTCTGCAGATTGGAGATTTCTACATCTTCTATTAAAACTTACACTTTGGAAATCTTGATCAAAATCTGTTTTAAAGTATAGAGAGCTCCAGGTGTTTCTTGTCTAACCTGCATAAATACAGTTTTCGAAATTAAAAATTTTTCGTTATTCTCGGGTTTTTTTGATATTTTGTAATGGTGAATTGGAAGAATTGTACATTTTATTGAAGTCTTTAAAATCTCGAGTTGTCATTTCATACACTTTGAAGTTTTTGTTTTTGCCTGAAATCCTTGCCAACTGTAACCAATGCCAGTGTTGGGCGTAATCTGATTGCAGTGTAATTTAATTAATAATTCCATTACAGTTTAGTCAAATTACAAAGTAATCTAATTAAATTGTATTCGATTGCATATCAATCAGATTACTTATGAGAGAATATGTAATCTATCAAATGTGTAATCTGTTACAATATAATTAGATTATTTTGCAATCTAATTACATTGTAACAGATTACTTTGTAGATTACTTAAAAGTAATTATAATATAATGAAATGAATTGAAAGAAAATAGTATTGTTCTCGTACGAAATTAGTTTTAGGGAGTTTTAAGAAGAATTAGAAGAATACAAATATCTTAAATATCTTAAATGTCTTAAATGTAATCACATTAATTAGATTAACATGTAGTGGGATTAACTTGTAATCGATTAATGTGTAATCAGATTAACTTGTAATCACATTACACGTTAATCGATTACATTATGTAATTATGGAAATGGATTACATTAGTAATCTGTTACAAAGTAATCTGATTACACATTACATGGTTAATTGTAATTGTTAATCATTAATCAGATTACATTTTGCCCAACACTGAACCAATCCCATGGGGTAATAATTTGAAAATTGGGACAGTTTTTAGCCTCTCGTTCTATAACTGAGTGTATCTTATCCACCTCCATGTGTGTGTGTCCACGCAGAAGAAATTTGTGATCGATCTCTTTGATGTGTGGATTCAATGCAAGCAGATAAAAATAGCACATGATCATCTGTAAATTGCGGTTTTGTGAGGGGTTTTGAGGTAAATAATTTATGTATCGGACCAAGCATGAGGCCATTTTGTTCAAACACCGGCCAGCAACTGACTCATCCCACATTAGACAGTTTGCCTTGTTTTCTGTTGCTTCGTAAATTGTATAGTTAAAACACCAGAGTTTTAAACTAAAAAAACTTTAGGAATTTGCTAGCTTTGGGCAAGGAAGAAATTTTTGAAGATCTATCATTAAAACTTTTTGTCCAGGATTATTTAAGGACATCTCTTTGTCCATTTTTTTAAGATTCTATCTTTTATCTGCCTCCAATAAATGAGAGTTGTGTCGTGCCTGTAAAGTAGATAAATCAAAAACTCGTCACACATATCGCAAGTGTCTTTTGAAGGCGAAGGATAAATTAAATTCTGTATTAAAAATTTGGCTATAAAGCCATTCCTTGCCAATATTGTCAAAAGGAATATTTTCCAAGGTATACATTCCTCTTTATACAGGGTGAGCCAAAAGTCACCATGGGGTTTAAAAATTTAATAACTTTTTCGTTTATATATATATATTTTTTTTTTTAGATTATATAAATAACATCTGGAGAATAAATAATGGAGAGATTCACAACTGAACAAAGAACCAGAATAATAGAATTTTATTACTTAAATCAGCGATCAATTATTTTAACGCAAAGAGCATTTTTAAACCCCATGGTGACTTTTGGCCCACCCTGTATTATTCTGGTTCTTTGTTCAGTTTTGAATCTCTCCATTATTTATTCTCCAGATGTTATTTATATAATCTAAAAAAAAAAAAATATATATATAAACGAAAAAGTTATTAAATTTTTAAACCCCATGGTGACTTTTGCCCCCATGGCGACTTTTGGCCCACCCTGTACATCCGGTACATTGTAGAAATATTTATATGGCTTCCTAAATATTTTTTTGCTGTTCTTCTGTGGCTATAATATGATTCTTCACATTGAAAAGCCACGATATGTTCACGGATCCTATTCTTTACTTCATTGCACACTTTATTAATTGACGGCTGCTTTCCTCTTTTGTCGCATTCGACAACACCACCGGACTGACGTTTGATGTTTGAGAAATATCCAGCGTACTCAAAAAGAACTTTCTGCAAACCTGATATTTTTTTCCTTCTATAGTAAAAAAATACTTCAACCTATATTGGCGTTTCCCAGCTGACTACCAATTTGTTCTCTTTTTCTTTGGACAGATATTTCTTCAAGACAAGAACACAAAAATGTTTGTCTCCTGATTCCAAAATTCTCTGAGGACCTAAGATCTTTTCGTTGCATTTCAAGGGGCAGTTTCTACAAGGTTCTCGTATTTTTTTTCTCTTTCATAGTCAGTTTAGTTTTCGAGGATTTATATTTTGTGCCAGACATCCTCATTTTTTTTCCGCACATTTCTTTGCCACATATTGTCGCTTCTTACACGTTTATTTCCTTTCTTCTGTTTGTCTGTTTCTAGGGACTCTTCGTGGATTCAGAATCGCGCTGTCACTACTGGAGTTAATGCTAGGGACAAAAGAGCTTGCAGTATCTTCGAATTGATCTATTTCATCTTCGTATATATTACTTAACTAAGGTATAACTTATTGAACTGATGGCTTCAGCATCATCTGCCGTGGCAGGTGTATTTACTTGAACTTCAATTGTATTAACTGGCAAATTAGGAAAATTATAAGATATATCCAACGTCTTCACATCTCTACTTTTTACGGTTTCCATTGAATCAATTTTGGTCTGGCTATTTTCATCATTTAACATAAATATATAATTCTCATCAACAGGAACAACTTGAGAATAGAAAATAATAATAATTATATTACGCTAAGCATGCTGGTTGCGCCACTGTACTAATGTATTACAAGAAATAATAATACGTAAGAGGACTTAAATTGGCTAGAGTCACCTTTCACTAAATAGTCTTCATTTTTTGGTGCACCCTGTATTTTTCAGAGCAAGCTGAAGCATTCTGCGGGATCTATCTCCCATTTTTAGCTAGTATTGGTAGCTTTTGCATTAAGTCACTTACAAATAAACACAAACCACTTTAGTTTAACAAAAAACGAATTTTATTTTGCAATCAATAATAGCAAGTGCATCACAACATATCAGACAGTGAACTAAACTAATACGTGCGTTAAAAACCTGTACAAACATGTAGAGACTTGCACTGTTTCCTTGGCTCACGTTGTTATCGTGGACTTAATACTTTGTCTGAATTGTATTATGTGGGACTTAATACTTTTTTTTTGACATAATATGGTTTTGCCCTTGGGTGATTTATGTATTATGTTGGACCTAATACATGTGATATAAAGAAAATACTGCAAAGTGAACTTAATACTGTTCATAAAATGCTATTTTCGTTGTTTTACGTACAGTCGTCTTATGTAGTAGACCGCACTAAATAGAGTGCGAAATTCAAATCCAGATGAGCCAAAAAACGGAAAAATTGAAATTTTGATTAAATTTTATATTTTTATTTTATATTTTTTGTTAGAGTTTGGTTGTTGCGTGGAAAGTATTAAATGTTAAATTTATTTAAGTAGGATGAATACGAGTATGCAGCCATTCCACACGAAACGATCAAAAAGTGCTTGATTTGGACCCGACCATCTCCGATTTGTAGGGAATACCAAAATAGATCACCCGATTTTTTGGTTTTCAGCTACCACGCCCCCACCCCCCTTTCGCCTTTTTTCTTCGTGATTTTACGATGAAGTGTCATTTTTCTGATTCAAATTTCAATGAAGCTTATTACTTTAAAAATATAACGTCACTGAATGAAAAAATAATAATAGGATTTAAAAAAAAATAGTAGAAGAAAGTAGAGAGATAGGCGGCAAATATGAGACAGTGCTCCATTTCGTTTCTGTTTCGATAAAATATTGTAAATCCTAGCGGAACCTTTCAATATACAAATACAAGCATATGTAAATTATTTGGTAGAGCTTATGAGAGAGCAGCAATAATGGAAGTATCCATAAATTCATTTCGGAAGACTTTTTCATGCAACAGGAATATTTTCAAAGAACATGAATTTGCGATTCGTGAATCAAATCAGGTAAACGTTCCATCTCATGAGTCTGTTTTTGAAAGTTCCAGCGATTACCGACCAGCCACTCATACCTATACAGGGATTGCGAACCAGGCGTCACCAGCTCCAGATATTACGAACCTGTCCCCCATAGTTCACGGGATTGCCACCCAGCCACCATCAGCTCCAGATATTATGAGCCTGTCACCCATAACTCCAGGGATTGCCAGCCAATTGTCCAAAGTTCTGTGGATAAAGAATCAAATCCACAAAGGTGTGCAGGTTATGACACCACTGCCAGAAATTTGAGAGTGAAATCTCCAGAGCTGAGGAGAAAGTTAATAGGACCTTCTGATATTACCCCTATACCACAGCTTAATATTCCCATAACCCGGAGTCAAACGCCCAAACTTATAAATAACATCAACGCCATATAAGGAAGGCCTTTTTGAAAGCCAAACCAAAAGAAAGCCGAAAAAAAATTTTCTGTTAGTGAGCCGAAAGGGAGTGCTAAACCCAAGAAGAGAATAGGGACAACAACAAAAAAAACCGCAAAAGAACAATCTACTGATTCATCTGATTCGGCTGAAACAGTACCAAATCTGATTTACATGGACTCAGATGATGACGATTTTGGAGAAGATGATGACGCAGAGTGCATATTTTGTACTGGCCGTTTTTCGGATGACCCACATGGCGAAAAGTGGGCTAGATACAAGTCGTGCGATCGATGGGCTCATAAGGATTGTGGTGAAATAAAAGGACAGTTTTTCCTTTGTTCCTTTTATGACCTGGTATCGAATACAATACAATTCATATCTATATATGTAAGTACAAAAAATTGGGATGGTGTTCGGCTTCGTTTTGAGATATGCATTTTTAAACTACATTTGTGTGCATTGTTTTAATACATGTCATTTTGGGTTTGGATTGTTTTCCCTAAATTTCTCTCTTGAAGGTTAATGTAATAATAAATTGTTCTTTTTAACGTCATTGACAGATCTAGTTTTGATTCCTGCAAATTCAAATGTACCTAGCCTATAGGTTTGATACCTGGGACTTAGCAATTCAGTAATTCAGAGTTTGCATGACTTACCCGACCGAGTAAGATCAATTCAAAGGGTGAACTACATACCTTATTCGTAGCAATTTAGTTTATCGTTTATTTCATTTTGCTAAACTAAAGAAAAACTAAAGATTTACGCATGTACACTGTAAAAAATATTAGGACTATTCCCTAAATTAAGACACGTTTTTCCCTCAAAATAAATGGAATTTTCTCTGATAGAAACGGAAAATTAGTTTAATTTTTCCAAATCAATGGAACATTCAATGAATTTACGTATCTGGCGCCAGAAAACCTCTATAGTGCGTAAAATTCCCAAAATGTTAAGCTCTTTTGAAAGAGAACATTCAACGAATTTGGTATTATCAAAGAACATCTAACTAGTTCAGTTTATATGTTCTTTGGTATTATGCTACATTCTTTATGGAAATATATTTTCGTTTATATAATTCACACATTGTTCTTGAAAACAATACAATACAATACTTTATTATGACAGAGTACAACAAGACCTTGAACAAGGATCTTTTCGGTTTGTATAATAATAACAAATTACAAAATTTGGCAAATAACAACAAATACAACTAAATATTAATTAATAAACTTAAAATTAAAATAAAAAATAATAACTATAAAATGAAATAGAATAAAAAAGAAAATATAGCTACCAGTAAATAAAAAGAAAAGAAAAAAAAGTCAAGTGAGCGCACACATACCTACGAAGATTCATTACAGGTTAAATATTGAAATAAACGCCTACTGAACACGCCAACCGAGCTGTAAATCAGCGGGCAATGAATTCCATAGACGAAAGGCTTGAACAAAGAAGGAACGTTCGCCAATTAGACTAATGAATCGTGGAATTAGTAAGTAAAGACGTCTTGTTGAGTGCAAGGAACAAGTTAAATGTGTTAAATAGGTAGGCTCCTTAATTCGAATTAATTTATGAAGGAAGCATATTGATCTATGGCTAAGATAAAGCTCTAGGGGACAACCTAGTAATAAACAGCGATACGGAGTGATATGATCATACCGTCTCAAGCCGTAAACAAACCTTGTACAGTCATTGAACGCCACATTAATTTTGTTGGAACAATAGGAATCCATGGAAGGGTATTTAAGGTTACCGAACATGAAAATGGTAGGATGAGGGCTTTTATTAGTCTAAGCCTAGTCGAGATCGGGAGGAGTGCAGCAAATAGCCAAAGCCTTCTAAGCGTACCTAAACTTTTTGTAAGACAGCGTTCGTGTGATCGCAACAAGACATGCCACTGTTAAGCATAATTCCCAAATTTTTAGTTTTATATACTCGAACCAGAGGGTTATTGTTGATAGCGATAGTGGGGAGGTCAGATATATCGACTCCAGTTCGTGCAACAATCATGTAATTTCATTTGGTTGCATTTAAGTCAAGATGGTTACTTATAGCCCAATGGTAAACGCGGTATAAGTCGTCATTTAGTCTAGAAGCGCAGTCCTCAACGAGACCGACAGGCCTAGATATATACAATTGTACGTCGTCTGCATACATCCGAATGCTCGAACCTTGGATAACTTCCAGCAAGTCATTGACAAATGCACAAAATAGGAGTGGTCCCAATATAGAGCCCTGCGGAACACCAGAATTTACAGTAGTAGTTGTAGATAAAGAGCTCAGAACTTTAACCTGTTACGTGCGTTCCGATAGGAAACTGTAGATGAATTTAATGGCAACCCTACTTAGTTTGAATCTGTCAGAGAGTTTATCCAAAAGTAGTTTATGCTTAAGGCTATCGAAAGCCTTCGAAAAATCCGACAGAGACAAGTAGCAAATTTCGTGTGTGCCAGCCGGATGTCCGTTGTAATCCTTAAGAGAGCGGTCTCACAACTGTGGTTTTTCCGATATACGGATTGCCATTGCGTGAGAAATGGCTTATGAAGTATTGTTCTAATTGATCACACATTAGCCTTTCTAGTGCCTTAGAGAGATAGCACAGTATACTAATGGGCCGGAAATCTGAAGGAGTACTGGGAGAGCAGGATTTTGCAACCCAAATTCCCTACATTTGAGGGAGAAAAATCTACCTCCAATTTAGGGATAAAAACCGAATCTTAGTTTTCCAAGGTGGAGCTTTCCCTAATCTTATCGTCAAATGCCTAATCTGTGTGGCACAAATTGTTGTCCCTCACTTTAGGGAATTATTTTTTACTGTGTAGTTAAAAAACGAGTACGCAAAAATAGTACCTATATTGTTTTGAAAAGAAAGTACAATGAAGTGGAAGTGTAGTGTTTGCGAACTATATAAAAAAAAGTAGTGATACATTTTGGATAGTTTGTGGCGACGTGTCTGTGTCGGCTGGGTCATTTTCATACCAACCTGTAAACCGCGAATTTACTCTCCAAAATGCACACGCTAGTCATTCCTTGCTGCGCGTAAGAAGCCGTAGTTAGATAGGGTATGAATCAATGCAGAAAAACTGAAAAAAACAAATGTCAGCGAACAAGCACCAATTTTATAAAAAAAAAAAGTCAATAGAAGTTTCTGGCAATAAACTAATTAAATTTTGTCTTTAAGGAAATACTAATTTTACTTCGACAAAGACACCTAAGAAGATCTCGCGGAATTCCATCCTTTATATTGAAGTTATTTCTTTCAGGATTCCCTCAAGGTCTCCTTTCAGAAGATTCAATTTAGATGCATGGTTCTAACAAGAAGCAGAAGAAAGGTGACGCCTGGTAATTTCTCACGGAGTACGACACCTATATGCAGCCAATACCATATTAATATTGTTAACATCTCCGACTTCCCGTGACCTGTAACGGTAGAAGGCATTGTCTGAGATCCTATACACCCGTGCACAGGATAGCATTATCACGCACTCGAGATTATCAGAAGAAGTAACCTGCCCAATTAATCAGACTCTGCTTCGATCAAATCTTGTACCGAGCTGGGCATATCATATAACACTATCTGTGCACTGCTCGACATATAGTAACATCAACTGGACTGTCATTGGGACAGCCCCGTTTAATATATGTATGCAATCATTTCTCGAGTATCTTTCTATGCCTTTAGTCAATTTAGGAGTACAGTGCACTGTTCTTACCTAGACAGATACTACAAAAGTATTCGTCTATATCCGTTACTCATCAAGAAACCGTAACTATACCTTAGACTACCTGTCACACGTCCTTGAACAGTGACGGGCCTACTCTACAGTTTCATAAGAAGCTTCTCAAGATGATAATAAGAAGCCTGTGACTTTAAGATCACATTATCTACACATATCGACTTCCTGTGGCAAGTGCAAGAATTGCTACAGAAACACTACAGGCACTAGCAACAGCAATCTTATCCAGCTTATACAGTCTTATCTTAAGGCTAAACGATTATGCAAGGCCTTTTCATCTTGCACAGCTACGTCAGATTAACAGGTCGACTCAACAACCTCTCAGGTGGTTCCTACCCTGAAATACATCAACTACAGATGACTTACTCGACTTACTAAAAGTTAACGCCAATTTAGTTAATCGTGCGAAAATTCTGAATATGGTGTTGGGGGTAGGTAAAAAAGTGTTTTGTATTTGCTACCTTAAAGTAACAAAAAAAAAAACAATCTATGGTACCATACAGCCAGCCAATTCTTCTGGAAGTTGTAGGGCCATCCAACCGGCAAGACGGGACTTCGAGCTTGCCCGATCTTGATGTTGATTTGCTTCGCATCATCAAACGCAGGTTCTACAAGCACGTCCTTAGGGAATTCCGAGGGATTTATTCAGCCTTACTTACTTACGTATACTTAGAATCGTTCAACAGAATCCTAGTTTCAGTGGGAAGCTCTCCAGTGGCTAGAAAGAGACCTACGAAAGGAAGCTGTGCTGCATCAAAATGTACTGATGTATGCAAGAAAATAAAGGACAGGATATTTAAAGTTCCTGAAAATTTAACTGAAGAAGTTGAAAGAGTCAAATACGGCGAAGATATTATTCGGCAATTGAAGGAAAAATTTGTAACGACGCAGACAAATCCAAAATTTGGTAGGAAGTTTTTTGTACCTATGTCTGATATGAAGGCTACAATTATTTTGACCTTGATTGCATCGACTTTGTCACAGGGATTCAATACAGTTCTTCCAACAGGTCTGATAACAGCTTAACAACTTTTCAAACAGGTCTGATATGCAAACGGCATCTACCCCATTAACCCCACAGGAATCCCATGTGACGTAGTGGATTGAATCAAGCTCAAATTGTAGCCTCCAAGCCCAGACACAGGTACAAAAAGTGCGCTAGAACAGGCCGATTTTAATAACAAAAAGTCCACAAGAACTTTCATGAAATTTGGTCGGTTTCTAGAACAAAAAGTGCACCAGAACACCCATAGAACAACTATACTATTAATGTATTCAATTTTTAGTCCAGTCAGTAGGGGTTTTTGCGCTACAAAAGGTGGGGTAGTTGTGATTTTTATATATGTTATATTCACTTCCGGGTCCCGATGAAAAATTTAACTTTAGACCCGTGGGGGGATTCCGCGCGATCCACCATATTGGATTAAAGGTACCAAAAATTGTGTTTTTTTTCAAAATAATTCCTCAACGATTGATCCTACGACAAAAATGTAAAAGTATAAATTTGAAGAAGACTAAATTCCCTACATTTTTTGTAAAGGCACTTTTTTTGTAAGTCTGATGTTAAACGAGTTACAGTGGCGGAACCGTAAACATTTTTCCAAGAAAATGTGTTCGAATAGTACCATTTATACAGGGTTTTTCGTCCATGGTGGCATTAGAACAGGAGGTGACAGTAATCACTTGGTCAAAGAAAAAAATTGTATGACAAGGGTAGGGCGGCATCTCAACGGTTTCGGTAGATGTCTCTAATGTGCTCTGTGGTCTAGGTCTATTCTAATTTTATATGAATTTTCTCACTTTTAGGACACAAACCTAGGTATAGTAAATTTTTTTACCTACAGGTTCGCTTGTATCTAAATTGAAACTTTTGCTGAGTACTGACTCTTCTTAAAAGTCTCTTATGTAGAATCGGGATAGATTTAATATTCCCTTTAAAATGTGAAGAAAATTAAAAATTCCCCTGCTATTAAGCTACTGTGTATCAAAGTAAGCTACCATCTACTGATGTATATATACCGTGAAAAATCATGAACCAACTTTATGGAAAATTACTATCATTCAAATAGTCACTACCGCTTAAAATGTATGTATGTACACATAATCGTTAAGAAATTAAATACTTTTTACGTAATCTGCAAACTTCCTACTTTTAATTGCAAAAATAAGTAAAGTAAGTAATTTTTTAGATATTTTATGTGATTTTACATTTAATTACATAAACATATTGTATCGTACTGTAAATTTGTGTAAAATTATATACAGTATACTGTGATTTTACACAAAACGTTTGTGTCATACTGTAAATTTGCGCGAAATTAAAAACAATACTGTAATTTGAATTGAATTCCCCATATTTAAAAAGGAAATTTCAATATAACATAAGTATTGACGTTTGTATTTATGTCTATTCTTTTCATCAGTACTCTGCTCATATGTTTATCAGGATGCGTTGCCGGT
The DNA here is from genome assembly GCA_963930735.1 of Dioctria linearis. Taxonomy (NCBI): domain Eukaryota; kingdom Metazoa; phylum Arthropoda; class Insecta; order Diptera; family Asilidae; genus Dioctria; species Dioctria linearis. The sequence continues at coordinate 182,495,122 of OZ005744.1, forward strand.
CAGTATATAGTTTGATTTTCTGGAGTGAGTTGGTGATAGATTAATAATCATAAAACATGTAAAGAAATGTTACTAGTTTCGATCCTAACAGTTACCTTAAAAACCGTTTTAAAAATCAAAAAATATTTTTAGGTACGCAGTATTTTTAGGTATAATGGAATTTCTCTAAAAAAAACTCAATCATGGAAATACTGCATACCTACAAATATTTATTGATTTTTAAAATTATGATTTTTTAGGTAGCTGTTAGCATTGAAACTAGTATTACTTCTTTTACGTGTTGATTGTTAATCTATACTTACATATTAGTGCCATGGTCATAAGAATTGGTCTTAGACCAATTCTAGATTATTTACTTGTTTATGTATATGTAATTTATTAATTTTTGTACGAAACATTATATTGGCAATTGAAATAAATTACATAACTATTGGTAAATTTACATATTGTGTACTTTACATACGGAATTGAAGAATTCATAAATAATGTAAAATTATGTAACTTAGTTCCACAGCATGATGTAAATTTACATATCGCATTTTACATCGGAAATTGAAAAATGCGTAAACAATGTAAAATTACATACAGTGCAAATTTGCTTTACATAAGGTTATGCAGTGCGCATAAAGTTGTGTAAATTTCTGCGACCATTGTTGGCAATTTGTTGCCTATTATAGTAGCGGAATTTTCAATAGATATTTTTTATATACATATTTTTATTATACATATTTTTATATATACATACTTAGTGGACTGCTTATTTTCTGCCTCTATTTTGCCAATTGCTGTTAGGCGCTACATATAAAGAATTTTGGGTAAAAATTCGGCTTATCAGAGTAGGGGGGGGGGGATGGAACCCCTCAAACGCACCCCATATATACAACCTTGACCGTGTTTTATAATATGATTTCTATTTACAGAAAATTATGAATTTTTTTTGCCTCTAGTAATTTCAAAAAGGGCTTAGTAAATTATTGCTTATTTCAGTTAAATGGTGCATTAAATTTTGTAAGTATATTTTAATTTATTTTAGAAAATTAAATTTATTTTAAATAAGAACATTTTTAAATCCGCAGATTAGATATACAAATTCTATAAAATCTCGGTAGTTCTAATAATGTAATTTATTACTTGTATTTGAAATTAAATAGAAATTAAGTATACAAATTCAAATTCAAATTCAAATTTATTCATGAAACATTGCACAATTAAGATTTAAGGATCTTTACAATTTGTACAAGATAGCGTTAGAACATTAAAATAAACAGTATATAAGTCATATAAAGATATTATATAATAAGAGAGATAGAAGAAGTAAAAACAGAAAAGACGGATGAAGAAGATATGATACTATAAAAAAATAGAACGCTAAGACTTATTACTAACTACTTAAAGTAAGAAATTCAAATATGCTACGACATATAGAGGATAGTGTGCCGGCCTGTATAGAGCTTCTGATTTGAGAGGGTAACTGGTTCCATGATTTAATGAGATGGCTGAAAAACAGGCGCTTTGTTATTAAGAATTGAGACCTAGGTAAAATTAATTGCAATGTTCTATTTGATATAGAAAAGTTAAGAAGTTCGAAGATATATCTAGGTTTATGATATTTTATAATTCTTACCAAAAGAACTAGCATACGAAAGTTCAAATAGGTTAGCAAATCAGACCCCAAGATTGAGCAACTATAGGGTGATACATGATCGTATCTACGAAGGTATTTATAGAGTTGAAAGCAATGCTAAATTTCCTTGTATTATTATAGTCTAGTTTGCCAAATATTTCACAGCCATAGGTTATTACAGGTACTAGTAGACCACGAACAAAAAGTAATTTGATGGGCATTGGCGTGAAATAGCTGGATGTCTACAATGTACGAGGTCCACCATAAACTTTTCTGATAACAGAATTAATGTTGTCATCCCAGGTAAATGTGCTATTAAATATAACCCCAAGACTCTTAACGGTGTCGACAAAAGGAATAATAGGATTATTAATAGTCACAATTGAATATGCATCTGTGTTTAATTTTACCCTATATATAATCATGCTTTTAGACTTAATTGGATTTAGTTTCAATTTATTCGACAAAGACCCTAAATGAATTGATTCAAGATCTACATTAACACGAGATATGTTATCCTCAATCAGACCAATACGATTGGAGATGTACAATTGTACATCATCTGCATAGAGACGTAAATCACAAAACTTAACTTGACGAAATATATCATTGATAAACATGGAGAACAATAAGGGACCAAAGATCGATCCTTGAGGCACACCACAGGATATCGGTAAAAAGAAGGAATAGGTTCCGTTCATGTAAACTGCCTGTGATCTGTAACTCAAGTAATTGAAAATCAAATCAGATGCTTGAGATGAAAATTTAAAATATCTACTGAGCTTACGACAGAGAAGCAAATGATCCACTGTATCAAAAGCCTTTGAAAAATCTAAAAAGACTAATAAAGTCAATTCATCCTTGTCCTTGCACGCGTAATATTGTTGCTTACCTTAAGTAAAGCAGTTGTGCAACTATGCCCAGAACGAAACCCTGACTGATTGTCATGTGAGAGTTCATTCAAAATCAAAAAATTAGAGATTTGTAGGTACATTATTTTCTCCACTATTTTAGAAATATATGGTAGCAAACTAATTGGGCGATACTCCATACATTGTGTCTTAGTATCCTTAGGAACAGGAACTATCCTTGAAGATTTCCAAGCTCCAGGGAAAATGGAACTTGTGAAGCATGAGTTGCAAATGTGTGTAAGGGCAGGAAGGATCGCAGGTGACACATTTTAGGACAAATTTAGGACTTAGGCCATCTACACCAGCAGCAGTAAATTTAATGCTTTCCATTACCGTAGCTACTTCATGAATATTAGTCCTTTGGAAGCTAAACTGGGTTTGATCTAGAGAAACACTTACTGATTCATCATTATCCAAATTAACAGGAGAACTGCTCACATGATTTGAAAGAAATTCATGATTGAGTTCGTCAGGATCAATTTAGTATGAGCTCAGTTTAGAAGCGACAAGTCAACTTTTTTTTAAGAGAATAGTAATAGCGCTTTTTAGCTTTGCGGACAGCAGCCACTGCTCTGTTCCGTAGTACTCGATATACCTCATGACAAGCCGCACTCCGCAATAAATTTATACAAATTAATTCATTAATTAAATGTATACAATTAGTATTTTTTTATTTCGTTTTAATTTTTTATTATCAATTGATCTATTTGCAATTGGTGTAATTAATTTTTGCCAAAAAGTTCCAAAAAGCATAATCTTGTTGAACTGATTTTAAAATTTGTTAACACACAATGTATAATAGTTTCTTGTGGAATATTGTTTTGAAGATATCTATTATGATATTTCAAAATGTTTCTGCTGCTACTTAACAATTATGTAATTAATTAATTGTTTTTTAGTTAATTATTAACATATTACTGAAATTTTTATGGTTTGAAACTGTTTGCTAGAATTAGAAGACTTAATAGTCAATTTTATAGTAAAAAATATATTCAGCAGCTAATTTTAAGCTGTTAAAATGTTTTTCAGAACAAAAATGTCAGTGGGTTATTAGGGTTACACGATAGGCAGATAATAATAGACGATCTGGAAATAAATGTTGATTGCAGTCATATAAGATTTGTAAGAGGGATGATTTTGAAAATGACGATTGTCTATTATCATTTCTAAAAAATTTAAAAAAAAAATGTGAAATTTTTTTGGGAACATTTGGTGGAATAAATAATTATTTTCCTGGCGGCGCACACACGTCAAAATTGGCACTTTAGGTGGCCAAAAATATTGGAAATCAGAGAAGTGACAATTGATGCGCTTTTTGATTGCTATTGCTAAACTTCTTCGTACTATCACTTGTGACATGATTTGATCTATCTAAATGGATTAAAAACGATAATGTCATAATTTTTTGTATACCAACAAGATTGATATAAATTATTTGTATCGTTTAAACTAATTTACCAAATAATTGTAAGACTTGAGTCTTTATAAAATTGGCATCAAGCGCTACATACAAGAATATAGTGTCTACCTTATAAAAATAAAATTCATTTTATCAATTTTAAATAATTTTACTACTTTCATGGATCGTATTGTGGTTATGATAAAAATTAAACACAAGAAGATTTTATACTAACTTTTTAATTAAAATTTTAACATTATGAGCTATTTAACTTACAAAGTATCATTATTATCATCATTACCGATGTCATCATCATCATCATCATCATCATCATAGTGTGTCTCCTCGTCTAAGTTTTGTAGAAGTGGCATCTCTAGCATTTCGAAAACCTCTTTTGAGACGTTGCACGTCTTTCCGTCCATCATTGTGCAGACAGCTTTATGAATGAAAGTGTAGCATTTATCATTTATAGTAATTTGGGTTGGATGCAAACGGTAAAGTTCTTCTTCTATTTCAGCATACATCAACTTGACAGTTTCTTTCGTTTCTTTTTCAATGCGCAAGCGAACGATGCAGCTGTATTTGGATAAAGACGGTTTTGGATTTTGCCAATAAATAAGTTTTCCATTTGGACTCAGCTCTGACACTTGTAATGGTACACTATTGTGCATAGCAAGATGTTAGTGTCTGCGTAGATTGCGTTATCCGCAAAACATTGTTTATACATAGAATGCCCACCACTTCCATCCGAGACCCCATTTGTAAGTAACTTCGATTGACGAGTTTGTTTCGTAATCGTGATGCAGTTCAAATACACTTTGCTGTACATGAGCAAGTCGCTTTATTGTGAAGTCTAGGATATCTTGCAGTGGAATTCCGATAGCTGTTTCTGTTATTGTTAAGTTGCATTGTTTTTTGGCTTCTACAATCACGTTGTACGAGGGATATATATTCGCACCTCTGGATTTGGCACCTTCCTGAATTCTAACATAAGCTTCTTTTGTCAAATCGCAGTCAATAATCAATGCTAAACCTTCCTCAGGGGTATAAGGTGTAATAGAGTCAGCTGATGCTGGTGAGTTATGGATTTTTTTCATGCGTTTATATCTGCGAGGACTCGTGGTTAGGGCAAGGTCGACTACACGTGCTGCTGTTCTCTTTCCGCTTTGAGTTAGACTTGCCCTAGCAGCTGGGCATAATAATTCAGAACTTGCTTCAGTAATTATAGGTTTTGATAATCCTTCTCTGTGTGCGCTTCGAACTTTCTGCGAAAGTTTTTATTGGCCTTCCCCTTTTTTGCTCTTTAGGGGTACTTTTGGTAGCAGGGGTAGACACGCTTTTGCTACTTACTTCCGGCAAAGAAAAGTCGTTTTTCAACCATTTTGAATTAGCTTTGATAAACCTTTCTTCCTTCCAATTTGATTTTTTCCATCTCTGAAGTGTTTTCGACACAAATGGTTTTAGCAAATACTTAATTCTTTTAATACTATCTTCCGATTGTTTATAAACACAAGACTTCTCTAAAATATAACTAAGTAATCGTTCGTTGCACTGCAAAGGAGATTGTTCCAACAAATCTTCATTTTTTAACACTAAAAACAGTTCCATTTTGTTAATGTTCATTTTTTGATTGGTTGACTTACTGCGATTACCTGAGAAAAAAACATATTAACTTTAAAATGCGTTGTTATGCGGTTTTAGTTTTAACAACACAGTTAGTCAATGCCTTAACGTATGCAAATATCACGCTCATACAGCGATACTTAGCGGGGCTTTTTTTGTATCTCTGACAAAGTCTTAAATATTTGTTAAAATCATATGTTAGTTAAAACAGTACATTATATCCGACTTAGTTAACTTTAATCACAAAAAAACACATTTATTTATTAGATACATACCTGAAGCAATAATATCCATAGTAAATTCGAACACTTAGCGAAAAACTGACGAATAAATGCGGCTTGTCACTTTCGATGTTTGAAGGCAACTATCGACGCATTATTTAACGTTTACCTGCTCGACCTTTTTGCGCCTTTGTTATGAATAGTAACAAAAAGAATTGTACTCAGTTCGAACAAAGGACTATCTGGCTTTGTAATAGCAACGACCTAAAGTACCAATTTTGACGTGTGTGGCGGCGCCCATTCCTTATATATATATATTTTTTAATTATGCCAGAAATTGAAAGTTGACCTTATGAGGAGAAGATTGGTCCTATTCATTTGAAGATCCGATCATTATTTCTTTGTGATTTTTTTATTTAAAAAATTTAAAATGATGGTTATTTTCGCTCCCTGATTTTTAGTGTGGTAAAACCGTTAAATACAAGCTAATTTGCTTGGAAACTTACTTACTGGTGGTGCCACCTCTAATCAAAAACAGCAAGCCAAATTTGGCGTACTGATCTCGCTAAAATTCAGGATAAATTTTCGCCAATGGCTCTTAGCGCGCTAAATTTTATATGAAGAAAATTTAGTTAAGCGCAGACCTTAGTACTATGCTTAACTGCCAAAATGAAATATATTACATTTTTTTTTTATTGACAGAAATCTTAAAAAATGGTTTATATAATTTTAACGATTACGTCAGGTTACTATAATTTCTTAAAAGAAAGGAATATGTTAATTCCTTCCTTTGTGTTATTATCGTAATAGAAATATTTTGTTTCAAATCACCTTTAACCCTCACATGTTCGATTCAGTTTTTACCTTAAAACGATCAGTATTTACCCCTGTAAATAAATATATTTTATATGAAGAAATTCATAAAAACATAAGAAAAATTCAGAAAAAAATACATTTTTCTAGTTTTCTTTAGAATGGACGTGTAGATGTGAATCTTTCATGTATGTGTATTTGGAATTAGTGTTACCAGTTGACTGTAATTTGAGAAAAAAAATTACTGAGTGCAACAACTGCGATTCTTTTATAATATGCAGATTATGCTCTTCATTTTTGACTGAAAATGATTTATAGAAAGTGAATTAAAAGTGAAATTGACTATTACGATGCTGTTGGCACCGCATGGAGGCTTTCTTTGTTTTTCGTTTTCGCTTATCACCTCTATAGCAAATAATGCATCTCCCTTCACCGTAAGCTTATCTGTTGCATCTCGTTCTTCAAGATAGTCAACAGGCACATCTTCAGTTTGGCTGAATGCATCAATACTGTATAACCCTATTACATTTTTAATTGTAAACGTACAGTCCAAGGACAGCCTATTGCTACCACCTTGAAATTTTGCTTTCTTTTGTTTAATTTGGAAGGATTTTACTTTAAAAAATGAAAACAAAAAAAGTTAAAATTTTATATGAAACATTTTTTTTTGTAATTTTTAATAACTCATTGTTTTTTTTTATTATGTAAATTTGAGATATTTTTATTACAAATATTTTGTTGTTCCCCCTTATTTTGAAGAACTTCATCTATTCATCGGGGTATACATTAATGCACGCGTTAATGCAGGATCTTATATCTGGATCACTTTGCCAAACATTTTTAATATTTTCAATGAATGCTGTTTTGCTAACTTTTAAACTTGCAATTCAAGCTTTTCCATATGTTTTCTTTAGTGTTGAGATCCGGTGAGTTTCCTGGCCATGAAAAAACTGGCACCTGTTCATCTTCAAGGATTTTCTTAACTTTTTTGCCGTATAGCACGGCATCCATCCATGAACCAACACGAACCTGCATGTTCCCGTAAAGATGCTACAGAAGGCAGGAATATGTCTTTGTGGCCATGAATATATTGGCCCTGTCTCATAGTGTCTTCTACAATGTATAGTGGTCCTTGCTCCTGGCCGCTAATTGAAGCCCATACCATTACAGATAATCGATTTTTTGTCGTTCTTAGTAAGCAGTGTTCCTTATACTACCCTCCTGGTCTCCTTCGAATGAACAAAGATGTTTCGGACATCACTTTAAGGACATACTCATCAGAGAAAAGAACCATTTAAAATTCGAAGAATAACTTATTATTACGTTGGCTTCTTTATATACCCCAAATGAATTTGTTTTTATGATTTACCTTCTGCCAGTCACCAAGAGTGAAACTTTGATGCTGTATCACCCAAATAAATCTAGCTTTTCGCATTCTTCCTGTTAAAAACGGTTTATTAGCTGGTCACCTGCAAGGCAGGTTTTCAGGTAAAAGTCTGCGTTGAATGGTCCTCTCAGATTTATCAGTACCACTCTCCAATAAAGTATTTCGTGATAAAAGGATTCTGTTCTACTAGCAAAACAATTTCTCTGTCCGTTCGTGGAGTTCTTTTGCGAATGACTTGCGATTTTTCCTTTTTTTAAGTAAAGGGTCCACGTTTTCCTTTGCAGCCTTGGAGAGTTTAAGGACGGTGAGGTGTCTTACACCTTGTTATCTTGTGATCTCCCTCGCTGAATGTTTTCCCCCTCGCAGTAGACTGTTAATCCTTTCTTTCTGTGTCCTAGACAAATCTGATTTTGAACCCATTTCTAAAAATATTATGAAAGTATAGAGAAATTTATACTATGAGAGCAAAATTAGAATAAAACATCTATAAAAATACTTGCGCACCTGTAATTTTAATTAAAAGTATTGTAATGGTCACACAAAGAATTTAAGTAGGTAAATAGATGACTAAACAATTTATTGAAAACACAAATTATTTTTAGAATAAGAACACAAAGAAATTATCACAAGAACAAGTTGCAAACGCCCTTTTAAATCCACAAGTTTTTATTTCGTCAATTAACTTTAAAAAAACATCAATAAACAAAAAAACTTAACGACCGCGGTTTCGGACAATGTGTCCATCATCAGGTATTATTTGCAACTCAGACAACAAATTTAGTGTCAACACAAAGAAAGAACTGGAATGATACCTTCAACATAACAACCTTTCCTTTTATAGCCGATCGAGGGATTTTACGACAGGCAGCTTATATAATTAGACAAGAGGGATGTACGAACCATTTTAAAAGGAAATTATGAATAACCAATCTAATTTCTGAGTTTTCCAGGCAGACAGGTACTAATTAGTGTGAAATTTTCCGGTGGTAGCAATAGGATGTCCAGGGACTGTACATCATCCACGCAGTGATGATTTTGAACGTCTTTTGACTTGCGCCCTACATAGTTAAATTGATACTTAGTTGTTCTAAGAACATGCGCCGGCGGCCTTTTCGAGTTGTTAGGCCGGAAAGATGGCTGGTTTTCTCTCAAATATAGGTTGCTAATGCTTTAATGTCCAGGAAATTGAAAAATAAAGCTAATGGCCAACGATTTGCTTTCCGCTTAGTGGTGTATTTCGTCAGCATGTGGTTCATTATGTCAAATCGACTTTCGGTTTCATTATAAGTAATAGATGATAATCGACGGCTTATCCATTGAGCCAAGAATATTTGTATCGTAATGCATCAATACCACTGCCTTGTTTTCCTTTGGAATATACGAACAGTTTCATCAAAATAGTATTTCTCGTTTTTTATGAGCTCCAAGTTCTGGCGGGATAAATGCTTTTTTTTCTGTTAGTGCCAACTAGGGATAAATTCAACGATATCAAATGAGTGGCAAGTGGCAAAGATGTGAGAAAATTATCTGTACCTAGTGATGTTTCGACCAGTATTTTTTGAAGAAGAAGAAGACGCAACTTAAGCTGTCAAAATTTTATCATCTTTTTCTCAACTTATATTTCTTTTGCAACTTGCAAGTTATTATTGAGAAATCTATTGTAAAATAATATTTATGTGATTCTTTTTTTTTTTTTATATTATTAAGCCAAGCTCAGGGGATACCCTATGATGCAAAGCAGAGCATGGCAGGAAGGAGATAGGGAAAGGATTAAGGGATATGAGGAGAGCGGCGGAGGTGCTGATGTATGTCGCCCTTATACTTTCGCAGGTTGTATGCCGGAGGAAAGACAGAAGATGGTAGACTGTTCCACATTCGCACAGATCGGGATAAGAAAGCATCACGGAATTTTAGTGTACGGTCGAAGGTAATTTGAAGGGTAAAAAGATGAGCGCGGGATGCAGCGCGAGTATTGCGTGCAGGAACTATTCTACAAGGGATCAGACTAATATTTCATCAGAACATTGACCATGCATATAGCGATAAAGGAGCGAAAGACATCCAACATTGCGACGGTGCTCGAGCGAGTCGATATGACGAGTAATTGCCACATCGCCAATGAGCTTGCAGGCTCTCTTTTGGACAATATCCAATGAAGCTAAGGCTGTGCGACCAGCCCCGGCCCAGATATGGGAATTGTATTCCATTCTAGGTCTGATGTAAGACTTGTAGAGGAGCGCTATATTTGATGGGCTGAAATATTTCTTACACCTTTTCAAAAAACCAAGACATTTTCATGCTTCTTTGGCAACCGAGAAGATGTGATCTGTCCAGCTTAACTTACTGGAAATATTAATGCCAAGAATTCTTAGTGACGGTGAATCAGAAATTAATGCTCCATCTAACGAAACGGGAGTGGTTAAGTGATGGTCTTGTTTTAATGAGATGAGATGAGACAGCTTTGGGTCTTAGATGCATAGAATTCGACGCGATTCACTTTGCCCCAAGCGAGAATATTGTCAAGATCGTTATTCAATGATCTAATCATGCAGTCTCGTTTAACACATGTGGCGTTCCCTCTGGAATCCCCAAGGGTGTCAAAGGAGTATGCGAAATCAAGGGTACTGTCATCAGCAAAGCTATGGATAGGATTAAAAGTAAGGGAAAGCAGATCATTAATGAAGATTAGAAATAGAGTCGGAGAAATAACAGAGCCCTGGGGGACACCGGCATTAATAGGATGAGGTTCAGATATAACGCCATCTAATACAACACGTGTTTGGCGACTAGATAAAAAACTTTCAATCCATAATAGAAGAGGAGGGGAAAGACCAAGTGCTTTGAGTTTGGCTAAAAGGGCTGGATGCCAGTGTCTATCAAAGGCCTTTGAAATATCTAGAGCAACGATTTTGGACTCACCAAAATTGTGAAGACTACGATTCCAACGTAACTTTGTGATATATTGGAAACTTTGTTGTAATTTTATCAGAAGTGGAATTCACATACACATTTATAGTGTCTAAAATTATCATTCATATCATCATATGAATAATTAATTACACGACGTCTATTACTAGTTATTGGATTGTTTATACTGCATCTTAACTTTTAGTTGGGAATTTTTCCTGTTCCTCGTGGTAAAGTGAGGTTATCTCATCACTGCAAGACTTCGCCCTGTGCCCCATACCAGTCTGCTTAAATCTAATACGGTAATAATTATTTGGTAGGGTTGTAATTGAGCGGACTCATTTATCATATCAACTCATCGCTTAACTCAGGATTTGAGTCCGCTCAATCATTGAGTGCGCTCAACAGTTGAGCGGTGGTTCATCGCTCGAAATTTGAGCGAACTCACTGGTTGAGCGGACTCAATCGTGAGCGGACTCAATCGTGAGCGGACTCAGTCTTGAGCGGACTCATTGCTTGAATGGACTTGGGCGGACTCAAGTCTTGAGCGGACTCACTGCCTGAGCGGACTCATCATTTGAGTTGAGCGGACTCAAATCATATTTTAAATTACATAAGGAGAATCTGATTTAATTAAAATTGAAACTGAAATTTCAATAAAATAAGGAAAGCTTATAAAAAAGTCATTCATTATATTATATTTTATTAATTTAGCTTTTGCTAATTTTCTTAGCCAACATTTCTTCTTCCTCCTTCTCTTATTTAAAATATGATTTGAGTCCGCTCAACTCAAATGATGAGTCCGCTCAGGCAGTGAGTCCGCTCAAGACTGAGTCCGCTCACGATTGAGTCCGCTCAACCAGTGAGTCCGCTCAAATTTCGAGCGATGAACCACCGCTCAACTGTTGAGCGGACTCAGTGATTGAGCGGACTCACTGCTTGAGTTGAGTGATGAGTTGAGTCAAAATGTGAGTCCTTTACATCCCTGTTATTTGGTGCCTCGTATTCAAGTGAGATGTACATTAGTTACAGGCCCTCAGTGTCAACCATTTGATCTGCATCATGGCATCTAAATGCGTTATCTGTGCGGCATATATTAATAAAAGCAACGTTGGATTCAAGTGCATTGATTGCAGGAGGCAATATCATGTCACATGTTCTGGGCTGACTCCTGAACTTATTTCGAGTCTCATGTCTGGTGCAGTGGGATTTCGTTGCAATCAGTGTAGCACTGAAAAGACAGATATTTCAATTACTGACGGTGGTGCCGACTCTGATGACGGCAGCCTTGGTGTTCACGCTGCTGTGTGTAGAATGGCCACAGAAATAGAGCTGATTCAAACTAAACAAACTGAATTTAATAAATCTATATGCACACGCATCCAAGGCTGCAATGAGATCAAGAAGTTGACTGCAACAATTCAAGATCATACCTGTAGGATTATGAAACTGGAAGAAGACAATTCGAAGGAGGCCACTGCCATCAATATTCTACAAAATCGTATAGATTTCGTTGGAAACTATTCACTTATCCAATTTTATTGAAATCAAAGGCGTTAGTATAAAACCTAATGAAAATTTTATGGACATTGTTCGCTGTTTGCATGATTCTCTTGAGTTGCCATTGGAAACCGGTGATGTCATCAAAGCTTATCGCCGTCACCCGACACCCGGGGTACTAAAAAATCTGCTCAGTCTACTCAATCAATTATTGTTAAGTATTGCTCTCAATTCATTCGAGATAGAATTTTAACTGCATCTAGAGTTCATAAAAAATTATTCACTGAAATTTTAGGTTCCTCAAAGGATTCACCAATTTATTTAAATGAACTATTGTCAAAGGAGAAAAAGTATTTATTCTACAAAACCAAGCAAATTAAAAATCAATGTGGTTTTAAATACCTTTGGATTAGTAAAGGCAAAATATACATGAAGAAGGAGGATAATAGTTCTCCAAAGCTTATTAATTCACTAACTTGTCTGGATCTCATCTCGAAGGTACATTCTACTACTTAATATAAATATTTTTTCTTATGTCTTTAATTAACATATATTATCAAAATGTCAGAGGGCTTCGATCCAAAACCGAAAGCACTAAACTAGCTATACTCTCCAATGTTTACGACATTATATGTTTCACTGAAACCTTTCTGCAAGAGTGGGTCAATTCTAATGAAATATTTGATAGTAGAGGTACTCTGTTTATAGAAAAGACAGAAACTTAGGATTGACAGGGGCCAAAGACGGTGGTGGATGCCTTATTGCTGTAGATAATAGATTCAACTCTTTACGAGTTACCTCGTTTGAAACTTCTAATGGGGATTTATGGGTTTCCATTAAAAATGATAACTTTATATTGTACATTTGCTGTGTTTATATACCCCCACAGGCCTCTGCTGCTACTTACGATACCATCTTATCTAATATTAGCGAAAAATCGCTGGACTGTCCTAAATGATGATGCCAACATTCTTGTTATTGGGGACTTTAATTTACCCTACTTAAACTGGTCTTTCGACATGGATGAGAATTGTTTTCTAGCCTCTGAAGTTTATTGTGCTGCGGCATGCTCTCTACATAATAATATGTCCCTAGCTAACTTAAGACAATACAATCATGTTCTCAATGTAAATAACAGACTTTTAGATTTGGTATGGACTAATATTCCTTATTGCAAAATACAAGTCTCATCTTCAATATGTCATCTCTCTCGCATCGATTCACATCATCCACCTATCGATATTATGCTTACACAATCTAGTACTAAACTAGTACGTGATAGTAAACTAGTACGTGATAGTACGAATTCTTTAGCTCAATCAACTATTCAAATCTATTCTCATCTAATGTTGAAATGTCATGCACTAAATTTTATGAAGTTCTTAATGAAGGTGTAATGTCTTTTATACCAGTAACAAACAAGTTTAATAAAAAATTTCCTAAATGGTACAATTCTCATCTTATCTTTGTCCTCCAACTTAAAGAAAAATTCAGGCGAAAATTTAAATTATTTCAGCATCCTGAAGTATATAAAACTTTTTGTTATATTCGAAAGGCTTGTAAAATATTAATTCAAAATTGTCATAATGATTATGTAAATAAGACTGAATGTTCTTTAAGAGATCAGCCTAAATCTTTATGGTCATATTGTAAGGACCTAAAAAAATCAAATACTTATCCGAAGGAAATGGAATACAACGATGAGATATCTTTTACACCGATTAAATCTTTTGAATTGTTTGCTTCACACTTTGCGTCAGTATACTCTAATAGCAACACTAATACTACATCTGCTACAGCCTTAGAAACTAACAATCATTCTAGCATTAGTATATCTACTGTATCTGTAGAAGAGGTTTCCGAATTATTAAACACGCTCAATTGTGACAAAAAGGCAGGTCCTGATAACATCCCCAATTTATTATACAGACGTTGCTGCTCTTCATTAGCTGATCCAATAAGTCAATTATATAATTTATCGATTGTTAATAAATTTTTTCCTAAGGTCCTTAAACATTCCCATGTCACGCCGTCAAATTAGGCAATCCTAGTTCCATTGTGAACTACCGTCCAATTTCTATTTCCAATAGTCTTGCTCTAATTTTTGAAAAAAATTGCATATAAACAACTGTTTCATATAACTAAAAATTTTATTAGTAATATGCAACATGGATTTTTCTCAGGTAGGTCCACTATTACAAACTTAGTCTCATTTACTGACATTGTAGCAGCGTCTCTTGATGACGGTGAGCAAGTTGACACCATTTATACCGATTTTACAAAAGCCTTTGATAAACTTAATCACAAGCAAATTTTGGTAAAAATGGAACAAATTGGTCTGCATACTGATACTATTGCATGGTTCTCTTCCTAATTATCGGACAGGGTTAACAATGTTGTCTTTAATAGCTTCCAGTCTCCTCTATATGTGCAAACATCTGGAGTCCCTCAAGGAACTATTCTTGGGCCTTTTATTTTCTGGATATATATTAATGATCTTCCCTCCCAATTAGCCTCCAAATGTCTACTCTATGTTGATGACGCTAAAATATTTCGTGTCATCAAAGACATTAATGACAGCTGCATATTGCAACACGATCTCGACACGCTTGCGACTTGGTGTAGCCTTAATTACTTAGAATTGAATATAATTAAATGTAAAGTCCTAACATACACTAGGAAGCACATGTCCATTCTATACAATTATAGGATTGATAACATCTCCATCTCACGATGCCATGAGATTAAAGATTTGGGTGTTATATTCGATTCCAAATAACTATTCTCTGCCCATATTAATTATATTTCATCCAAGGCTTCTCGCCTGGTGGGTTTTATCTTTCGTGCAACTAAGGCTTTTAAGTCCATTAATTCGGTTATTGCACTTTTCATGTCATTAGTTAGAAGTATTCTAGAGTATGCAAGTCAAGTGTGGAACCCTTTTTACACATCATATTCAGAGCAGATTGAATCAATCCAAAGAAAATTCACGAAAATTTTAATGTATAAATTTGCTAACCCATCTCTTGAATATGTTGATAGATTGTCCGCACTTAATCTTCCACTTCTATCTAATCGTCGCCAAATCCTGGATGCAGTTTTCCTTTACAAAATAGTTAATGGAATTATAAACTGTCCATTTCTTCTTACTAAGATAAACTTTTATGTGCCTGCTCGTTCCTCTAGGCAATCATTAACATTTAAATTACCCTCTTGCAGAACCAATCTCAGAGAAAAATGTCCTACTTTCAGAATCCAAAAAGTATACAATACTAAACTCAACAACATTGATATATTGCATCCAAGCCTACTGACATTTAAACGACTTATTTCTGATGAGATCCGACAAACCACTTGACCACATACTCAATACTCAATTAATTCCTATTTACTTTGTAAGTTTTTGCTTTTTCTCCAATCTTTCATAGCCAGTAAATTAATTATTACACTTAGTTTTTAATTTTTATCACTATAGTTCATTTTTTAACTCAAATTTACAGGGATGTAAAGGACTCACATTTTGACTCAACTCATCGCTCAACTCAAGTAGTGCAGTGAGTCCGCTCAACAGTTGAGCGGTGGTTCATCGCTCGAAATTTGAGCGGACTCACTGGTTGAGCGGACTCAATCGTGAGCGGACTCAGTCTTGAGCGGGACTCATTGCTTGAATGAACTTGAGCGAACTCAAGGTCTTGAGCGGACTCACTGCCTGAGCGGACTGGACTCATCATTTGAGTTGAGCGGACTCAAATCATTTTTTAAATATGGAAGGAAGGAGGAAGAAGAATTGTTGGCTAAGAAAATTAGCAAAAGCCAAATTAATAAAATATAATATAATGAATGACTTTTTTATAAGCTTTTCTTATTTTATTGAAATTTCAGTTTCCAATTTTAATTAAATCAGATTCTCTTTATGTTATTTAAAATATGATTTGAGTCCGCTCGACTCAAATGATGAGTCCGCTCAGGCAGTGAGTCCGCTCAAGACTTGAGTCCGCTCAAGTTCATTCAAGCAATGAGTCCGCTCACGATTGAGTCCGCTCAACCAGTGAGTCCGCTCAAATTTAGAGCGATGAACCACCACCAGGTAAATACACGACCGGGTGAAGTGTTAAGAGTTTTTGATATGTTTTTTTAAATGCAGTTCTAACGTCTTTGGTAAAAATTTTATTACCATTCCAATTCTCTTAATTTGCTAATTTCATTGTAAAACCATAAATACCTATGTATGTTTCATAAATATTTCGCAGTATTCTACCAGCTAGCTATTACCTTCCCTATATACAATAACCATAAAAACAAAGTTAATTTTAATTCTAACGTGTACTTTACAGCTTACTTAAGTAAATTACAAAAAATTAAGCAGATCTTCTTATAGCCATCATTAAAAAATATCACACATAATAAAAACTCTAAATTTAATTCATGAGTAAAAATACTTAAAAAAGTGTAATAGTTCATTGTCACCGATGAGAGCCACCTTTATGCCTATAATTATCTCATGAATTGATAAAAACGGATACACCCCCAATAAATCTATAAAATACAAATTCTGCGCCGTGCCAAGAGTGTCCCTAAATCAGTGGCCATAAAATCGTAATGAGTTTTTATCAAAAGTTTCATGTTCCATTGCTATAGTTGAATATAAAAAAAATTGATTCCGATAATCTAGGCAGAGAGTGAAAAAATAATTTTTCATTCCTTATCCCAATCCCAAGGTGCATAACTATATAATCTCACTCACTGATAGAAAGAAGTCTTTCCCCATTTCACAGTTTGTTAATAATAAATTATCAAATTTTTGGGTTGTAAATTCCCTTTCACTTTGTGTTCTTAAGTATTTTGCACTTGTACTTTCCATTTTTTTTTGGAAAAATTGTTTTCTTCAGACAGTGACTATTGAAAATGATTTTGTAAATAAATCAAGAAAATTTACAATTTCCTTTCTAACGTTATCCTTATCAGATTGACGACGGTGATATCGTTGGTTTAGATTAGATAAATAAAAGGTAAGAAAAATGTATTTATTCGACCATGAAGACTAATAAAAGTTAAATATAGGTCTAAGTACATGTGCTTTCGATAAAATTAGGGATTTATAGTTTTTTTTTCTTCAATAAAGCTTTGATTAAAAATTGATTTGTACCGAATGAATGAAGAGATCAATGATCGCATACTATTCCAGATATCGATGTATGATTCACAAGCATAGTATCGAAAATTTTGATTTTTAAAAATTGTTTTACGAAGTTAAGTTGGTTTTTACTGGTTGTACACAATCAAAAAAAAATCGCACACCTTGAAAAACAATAAATCATAATTCCTAGTACGAGCTATCAAGATTCATTTCATTTGGACCATTTTGTCAACATGAATTATCGTGTGGTACTGATGTGCTGATACTTATTTGCAGGAGGCATCAGTTAATTCTGGTTTTTCATTCCATCCTTTAACTTGGGATAAAGTAGTTTTGGCAGTGTCTTCATCTCGTCCAACGCTATCAGCATGGATGAAATTACGCTGAAGTTTATCAAGCTCATATTGCCATTTGTCATTGAGGCTCTTAGTGCCATTTACAATAAGTGTCTAAATCAGTCTGTGTTTCCCAAGAGGTGGAAGATCGTAAAGGTTATTCATATCCCTAAAACTTCTCGACCTTCCTCGGTTAATGACTACAGAGGAATTCATATACTCTCTCCATTATCGAAAAGTCTGGAATGCATAATGTGTTTGCATATTAATGATTATCTCACTTCCAAAAACCTGCTTTTCACATTTCAATCTGGCGTTCAGGACAGGACATAGCTACACATAGCAGCTCTGGTTAAAATTATCGACGATCTTAGTAAGAATATAGATAATAATCTGGTTAACTTTCTTACTTTACTTGATTTCTCAAGGCCTTCGAATCAGTTGACTTTGGCATATTAATAACGAAACTGATTCGTATAGGTTTGATTTTTCTCGCTCTGCGGCTAAACTCATTTATAGTTATCTATACGGACGAACGCAAAGAGTGTTTGTAAATAATTGATATTATCAGGGGTTCCTCAGGGCTCTGTCCTAGGCCCACTTCTTTCAGTTGCTTCATAAACGATCTGCCCTCTGTAGTAACTCACTCTCAGGTCCACCTCTATGCCGATGACGTCCAGGTATATCTCAGATCTCCCCTTGGTTTAATTGAAGATGCTGCAAGCAAAATTAACGAAGACCTTTGCAATATCAGTAATTGGGCAGTAAGTAATTTGATTCTCTTAAGCCCCCCGGAAGTCGAACTGTATTATAATATACACACAGGCATGAACTTAATACGTCCTATTTTCCTCCCATACTTAATGATTACCTGACTGTAGCAAAGTTAAGAGCTTGGGTCTGACTTTTAATAAAACAATTATCTGGGATGATCATATTAGTAATGTTGTGGGTAGGATATATGGTGTTTTGCGCAGATTATGGTTATCAGCTAAGCTTGTTCCACTTGAAACTCGACTGCGGCTCGTCAAAACACTTATATTACCCTTTTTATTTTTTTCCGATATTATATATTGCCAAGCTAACTCACAGTCCAAGCGCAAACTCAATGTGGTGATCATGCCTCCCCCTACATGAGTTGCTTAGTTGGGTGTCCTCTTTTTATGAAATTGAAATTTGAAGTTTAGTCTCCTAAGCTATTAATATTTGTATGTTATTGAAAAAGTGAAAAAGATTAAAAACTATATCCTTGGTGTACAAGTTTTATGGGATAAGCACATCACAATTGTTTTTGTTTTTTAAATAACCAGACGAAATAAATTTTCTGCCCTAAATCCACTATATTAATTTTTTTATTAATTTCTTTGTAAGAATTTGTCAAACCTCACTCCACTTTACCTCTTTTTCCTTTCCGAGTGGACCTACACTTAACTGAGCAGAACACACAAATAGTTCCGAAGACCTCTGAAGGCGACAAAAAAAATCAAAAATCGGAGACCAGAGACCGAACCTGAAGACCTGTTTGTTTTAAAATACACGGCGGAAGGCTGGAGATAAGAAGTCTCCTTAGAGATTTTCTGCGTCTCCGAAGTGTATGCACGTGTCCAATCTCTCGGTCTCCAGAGATCAAAAAATTGTTCTCTGGAAGCCAAAATCTCTCGCCATGTAACTTCACCTTTAGAGATAACAGTGAACTGTCCGAATTAAAAACAAATTTTTCTTCATCCTAACGTTTTTGCAGATCGGATTGAATCCAATCAAGTCAAGCTAAGTCAATATCTTTCATACGTGATTTACGAAACGAATTTTAACGATATTAGACCGAGCCACAGGTCCTGAATGGTCCAAGTCCAGCCCTAGCGTTGGTAAGTCACACGATGGCGAAGCAGAGCCAGTTACACTGGCAAAATGGGTTTCGTCCAGAATGTTGTCCTATTCACGATGGTGGTTTCTCGTGCTAGAGAAAAATGTAAATATTTCGTCCAGGTAATAAATGTTATTCGTTTCTCAGTTAATAAGGTGAAGAGGTGATAATAGTGGAAGTTTTCAATTTGAAGTTGCATTGAAAGCTGATTAATGAGGGGTTTTGGATGTTGATATTCTTCCAAGTTGTTTGACCCAGAGAGTTAGGAGGTAGTCCTCGATAGGAGTGATATTTGCAGTATTGTACAAAAAGGTGTTGAGAAAGTAGCGTCCCTCCGGTCCCTTGTACAGTCCTGTACAGGCCTGGAGGATCTTTCGTTCAAGCATGCTAATTTGCTTCATGTAGGATGGAGAAATAGTGTGCCAGATGGGAAGCAATAGATAATGATTGGACGGATGAGCTACTTATATATCAATAGATTTGTATCTTTCGGGAGTTCGTTTCTCCTTTTGATAATAAGGTTAAGTAGGGAGTAGGCATAGTTGGCTTTCCTCATGGTCACTTTGGCGTCATTGTTGAATTTCAACAGATTACTAAAAGATACACCAAGGTATTTGGTGTTCTTTGAAGGCTGTAGCTTCTCGTTATTGACTTCGATTTCGATGTTGGCGCCACATGTGGCGATATGGGGTCTTCCTCTGGTGGAGAGGTTACTGATCATCATTTCATTTTGCTCAGATTGATTTTTTTTATCCCCCCATTTTCTGCTCTACTTTCGTAGCAGCAAAGTTGGCTGACATTAAGTGGCATATCAGGGAGTAATCAGCATCGAACAGTGCTCTGGTGGAGTTGGCAGGCAGATCATATGTGTTACAATATTTTAGGTTCACTTTAAGTTTTTATATATCACAAACGATTAGTTGCAAAAGAAACTTAATTTTATTAACTAATAGCTTAAATTTAGGTACAACTTTACTAATTGGTATGATCAGTCCGCCAGTTAGATCAGGATAGGACTGGTATCGATGTCCGTTGATAAAACAACTGTAGGTAGGTACTTAATTCTCTCGCCTTTTTTTTTTTTTGTAAGGAGATTTGAGCACCACCGGTGTTCGTAACATTGTGGCATTTTCACTAGCTATATTTACCAAATAGTTTTAAACAGACCAATGTTATCATAACTACCACAAAAACCAACGAGTATTCAACAGGTTGAATTCTGGCACTAAACCCGATGTTCCGTTCTACTGTGACCACCGCGCTATATATTGGTTTGGTTTTCCAAATATTATCTGATGACGTTTGATCTGTCCTTGGTACACAGTAAAAAATAATTCCCTGAAGTGAGTGGCAACAATTTGTACCACACAAGGCATTTGTCGATAAGATTATGGAAAGCTCCACGTTGGAAAACTAAGATTAGGTTTTTATCCCTAAAAGTATTGAATTTCGGTTATCCCCACCTAAAATTTAGGGAATATTCCCTAAAATGTAGGGAATTTTCGTACTTATTTTTTATTTCCCCCCCCCCCCCTATATTTTAGGGAATATTCCCTAAAATGTAGGGAATTTTCGTATTTATTCTTTATTTTCCCCCCTACATTTTAGGGAATATTCCCTAAAAGGTAGGGAACATTCCCTAAAATATAGGGAATTTTAAATTGTTGTTTTGTTTTTTCTTTTCTTTAAAATGTAGGGACTATTTACTAAAATTTAGAGAATATTCCCTAAAATATAGGGAATAGGTGATAGCACCGCACCACTCTCCACCATAGGTGAAGCTGATAGAAGACCACCCCTTTTAAAATCCATAATAATGAGCTGAATAGCTCATTTCTTATGGTCCATACCAGTGCTGTCGTTTGTACTCCGATCGGAGTATTTGTACTCCGAAAACTAATAGCGTACTCCGGTCCTACTCCTTTTATGTAAGTACTCCGCTTTTCATTTCTTCATACTTAAAACTCCTATATATGTATGTTGTTAGCAAATAATATATTTTATTTTTTATTTTATTCACCTTTATTTAAAATTATACATTCGTAGTACATTTTAGTAATAAAATCTAATAACGAGTCCGGTTGAAAAGTTGGTTTGGTACTACATTGTACTTGATGAAATATACCAAACAGCAGCTAAGAGCTAGAAAATCCATGTTTTATAATTTTTTTCAGCGTTGGCATGCAACGCACTAAAGTGTAATCTGATTTGTTTTAGCCAATTACACCTATCTAGTCATGTCGTTATGATTCGTTCGTTAAACGCTGTGATTGATGTTCATGAAGTGAATAATGAACGCTCTCTACTTGAAGAACTCCAGAAAATTCTATTCTAACCCAGAAAACTTATTTTAATCGCTTATTGCCTTTTCCAATGTCTTTCATATTTTCTTCATTTTCCCTCTCACAAAAGCTAAGTCAATTAACAGTAAGTTTTTCATGGAAGGTTTGGTTTTTGTTTATGATTCGGCGAAGGTATTTAGTGATTTATTTTAACTATATTATTTGTTTATTTCTTTAATTTAAAAGTGTTGTGAAAATGTTGATTTTTTGTAATAAAACAATATAAAATTTGTGAACTGTGACACAAAGGAAAAAACTTGAGAATAGTTCCCAAATTTTCAAAATACGAAATTCAAGGAACTTACAGCCTACACCATCCCTATGGAAAATCTTAGGGACGACGATTGTCTTCTTTTGTTGAAAAACTAATGAAATATTTCGTCAGTAAAGCTGATTTTTTGTATAAGTTTTTTCTTTTAATTTTGTTGACCCCCGCCGATTTAATATAACAACAGTTTAGTTTGCATGATCTAATTGAGATAGGGTGTTTGACTTCTTGTGGACAATTCCACAGAAACAGTGGTATTTGATTAAAGAGCACAAATTTTGCAAAATACGAAAATTTACCAACTTTTTTAATTAATGCTCATAATGTTGTTAGTAAGAAGTTAAATTTTCAAGTTGGGATCTCAATGGGTTTCGAGGTTTAATGAACTATTAATGGGTCACATTTGAGAAGAAAAAAAAATATGTCCTTGGTGAAAAATTCTTACGGGATCAAAATGGATTTGTATAACATGTTTTCCCTAAAAAACCAGACCTCAAACCCCCAAGCCCATTGAGATCCCAATTTAAAAATTTAACGATTTACATTTACATTATAAGCATTAATTTAATTATAAAATACGGAAAAATTAAGGGAGTGCATTTGAAGATATTCAAGGATAAAGATATATATATTATCCTTAATTTTTTTGTCTTCTAATAGGCATATCTTTTTTATAATTTTCCCTTAAGAATTGTACTTTCATCTATAAAATGACCTAATGTCATGTCTCTGTGATAATCAGAACCAATGTTATGATTTTTTTAATATAATTCAGCAGACCAAATATCGGCGTATTTTAAGGATTTCAAAGTCCTTTAATTCAACCAGCATGCACCGCATCAAAAAAATAAATAGTTGAATTCTTATCTCATAACTACTTAACTTTCAGCAAAAGAAAAACAAGATTGGTGATGGTCGGGTGGTTAGCAAAGTGTGAATTTTTATCGATTTCCTGTGGAATGACCGTAATGAGTATCGAGCATTATTTATAATGACCTCAAAGTTCTTTCAGATGTTATAGTCTACTAACTCTTCCATATTTACCGGGGAAACAGAACTTCATACAAACCTGTGAAGTGCAGAGTAAAAATCTAATGTGATCAAAATCACTTTTGCTAATGGAGAAGTGTCAGAGTATCCAAAATGTATGTCCATAGGTAAAGTACTAAAGTCAATTCTTGGCAATATTGCAGATATAGTATTAAAGTTATGATGAATATATATATGAATATATATGAATATGACAAATCTATCCGAAGATCAAAGGAAATCTAGAACAATTCTTACAATACCCTAGATGAATTTCGTATGGTCACCCATCTGTGCAAGTTTGGTTTTTGAACAGATTTTTGACAGAAAAAATGATTGTAACTAATTTTTATAGGATTTGATATTCTGAAGAAGTTTTCAGTACATGAAAACTATACGTCAAAATCCTAAATTTTTATATCGCAGGAGTTACCCATATGCAAAATTTCAGCTCTCTAAGTACACGCGCTCTTGAGTTATCGTAAGGATGGACGAACGGACGGAAATAATTTTTAATTTTATGCAAGGATGTCTAATCCATTTTGTTATACCAGAATTATTTCTGTACATTACTAATTCAAGTATTGTAAAATATTTGAAATGCAAAAAAACTAAAGCGACTGAAGTTGTCAATACAATTTTGCATGGCATGCTATTAAAATCCTTACAAATATTTTGAAAATTCAAAAGTTTTCAATAATTAAATAATAAAACTAATAATCGTATTTATGTATTTTATTAGTCTACACCTGTATTGATTTCCTTTATGAAGCTATGCTTTTCTCAAGAATAGCTTTTCATAACAGAACCTTTTTACATCATGCAAGTATGATCTGAATCAAAACTATTAATTAATGAATCTTTTAATTCAACAGCTGTCAACTAAACTAAAGAAATTCTTACTGCTGAAAAAAAAAAAATAATGGGAAAATCTTAAAATAATAACCAGTCGTTTCTACAGGGTGGGCCAAAAGTCACCATGGGGTTTAAAAATTTAATAACTTTTTCGTTTATATATTTTTTTTATATTTTTTTTTTTTTAGATTATATAAATAACATCTGGAGAATAAATAATGGAGAGATTCACAACTGAACAAAGAACCAGAATAATAGAATTTTATTACTTAAATCAGCGATCAATTATTTTAACGCAAAGAGCATATCGTCGCCATTTTGACGTCAGAATTTCGCCCTCTGAAGCCATGATTCGTTGCTTAGTTGATCGTCACCACCAACATCGCACCGTAAGTGATTTGCCTCGAACCGGTAGACCGCGTATAATTCACACTGCGGAAAATATTGAACGTGTAGAGCAAAGTGTTAACGAAACACCAGAAACATCTACCAGAAGGCGTTCTGCTCAGCTAGGGATGTCTCGTACGTCACTACGGCGCATTTTAAAAAAAGATTTACTGTTATTTCCATATAAGATGCAATTGGTGCAAGAATTGAAACCCGCAGATCATCGGCAACGTCTAAATTTTGCAGTTAAATTTCAACAGTTGGCCAGAAATGAAATCAACTTTATTGAAAATCTGATTATGAGTGATGAAGCTCATTTTCATCTGAATGGCTTTGTTAATAAGCAGAACTGTAGGTTCTGGGGTTCTGAAAATCCAAGAGCCATTCATCAACGCCAATTGCACCCCATTAGGTGTACAGTATGGTGTGGCATTACATCTGAAAATATCATTGGGCCTTACTTCTTCGAAAATGAAGATGGAAGTGCTATAACCGTAAATGGAGAGCGGTATCGGTTTATGATAGAAAATTTTTTACGTCCTACTCTTGAAAACAGACCTGAGATGTGGTTTCAGCAGGATGGAGCCACTGCCCACACTGCCCGAGACACAATGGCACTTTTAAGGCAAATTTTTGGACAGCGAATAATTTCAAGAAATTCGGAAATTAATTGGCCAGCGCGTTCGCCAGATTTGTCAGCACCCGACTATTTTCTTTGGGGTTATTTGAAGGAGCGAGTATATGTGAACAAGCCCGAGACAATCCTTGAACTCAAGGCCAACATTGTTGCAGAAATTCGAGCGCTACAGCCACAAATGTTGAAAGATATTATGGAAAATGCTCTAAAAAGAGCCCATCATTGCGAAGCTAATAACGGCGTTCATTTAAGTGACATTATTTTCCATACTTAGCGTAAAAAAATTTCCATTTTGTATATTTTATAATCTAAAAAATAAAAAATAAAAAAAATATATAAACGAAAAAGTTATTAAATTTTTAAACCCCATGGTGACTTTTGGCCCACCCTGTATATAAAAAAAAATATATATAAATAATCTAATAATAGGAGACATAAAGATTTATTTAAAAATCTAAATATGAATCATTTTAAAGAAAATGAGCTTTATTCACATTAATATGATTTCTGGACATGCCATTCCAATTAATTTTAATTCCTTAAGTGCCAAACACAATTCCGCCGTTCCGATTCAATTCGATCCGTTACGTGCATGAGCACAATTGTTCCGTTCAAACTTACCATCAGTTTTAAATTTCTCATTGAAATTTTTCCAGATTTTGTCTTTTCTTTTTACATCCATGTAAAATTTGTTGGCTTTGTCATAAAGCTCTTCATATTGTTTAATTTCTTCAATAAAAACTTCTTCATCCATCTTGAGCTATACACAAACATTGTACAGGTAATTTTTCTAGGTTATGTCATCCGTAAAAGTTGAAATTTGCTCAACTTCTCCGTTTCAATTCGAACCGTTTCGATCCATTTCGGCGAATGTGTCCAATTGCACGTACGTCTCATATAAGCAAATTTGACATTTGTACGTATCGGATCGAAACGGTGCAATTGTGTTTCCCACTTTACATTTCGTTAGTCGTGTACTCCATTTTTCCCGAAAGTACTCCGCTTTGGCAGCAAATTGTACTACTCTAGAAATTTTCCAAACGACAGCAATGGTCCATACTACTAAGTAGTATGGAAGTTATATTGGTGCACTGGGCACGCTTAAACAAAATATTGAAAAACAATATATGATTTGTTTTCAAAAACAATGTGTGAATTATATAAACGAAAATATGTTTCCTTTAAAATTGCAGCATAATACCTAATTTATTGAATGTTCTCTTCCTTATATCCAAAAGAGCTAACACTTCGGGAATTTTAGATACTTTATAGGTTTTCTGGTGTAAAATACCGAAATTCATTGAATGTTCCATTGATTTGGGGAAATTAAACTTATTTTCCCTTTCTATCAGAGAAAATTACATTTATTTTTAAGGAAAAACGTGTCTTAAATTTAGGGAATAGTCCTAATATTTTTTACAGTGTACTTACTATCTACCTTTAATAAAAAATACTTAATACGTCGATAGATTTCTCTTCTTCTTCCATAGACTAAATTCTGAAAAAAACTTATGAAGCTAGGTACGAGCTACAGTTATTTTTTGACACTAGCCGATGAATCACGGTGAAGACGATAAGTATAATGTCAAACATTCACCGAGAAGAATTAAATTAAATTTTATTTATTTTCTTAATACTAATCTTTATTTATCTATTTAATTTTGTGTTTTAGCTTGATATTTACTTACCTTCTACTACAATTTTCTTACCTTGATAAATTATACCTATCCCACTATAGAAACAAAATTTCATCTCAACATCAAAACCAAACACTCGAGCTAAAATTAGAATCACTGACTCCCAGTGGGTGCTCATCTCTGAACTGATTAAAAATTTTCTCCTCACAATATTAGCATCGAATTGAAATTATAGCAAAGCTTTTATCATTGAAGAGGAGAAACTTAGTAGAGTAGAAGAAGACAGACCTCCTTTGAATTGATAAAAATCATTTTGTATCGAGCGAGATAAATAAAAATGAAATCCAAAGAAAGAAAAGGGAAAGACACACAGATTTAAGCTCCCTGTTTACATTACATTTGCTTTGGATCCCGACGACTCGACTATGTTATCAGAGCCAGTGTGAACGCGAGCATAATGTGGTTGAAGTGGTTGTTTTTACGGGTGTGCGGCGATGAGGAGAGAGAGAAAGAAGCGACCTGGCTGCTTGGCATTGGCATGGCAGTGAGTGGAATCAAGCAAGAGTCTCTCACTGACTCAGTTCAGTTGTTCATTTGATTTCATTTTTCTTTGCACACTTGCGTATTTGATTGAACTGAGATTGGTTGGGGCTTAGTATAGAAGGCGGAGCCTCTTTCTCCTCATGTTTGATAATCAACTTTTGCCTGCCATTACTTGGGCATCTTTAAGTTAAGTAAATATTCCTTTCCCACTTCGGTTGAGAAGATGGAAATAGACTGAGACGATATATGTATATGTATGTGTACATAATAAGAAGGTTGGTTCGCTTTTTTGAGTTCTTTATTCTTTCAATCTCTGGTTGGGTTGGTTCTTCTTGGTTATGTGGGCGCACGAATAGTAAAAGGAACCTGGAATTTTCTCTCTTTCTTGGTGACATAGGTACATATGGCTTCCTGTTGAATTAGAGGATACGATGCGATTGGATTTGGGTTTTACTTTGATTATTATAAGAAATTGTATATAACTAATGTTAGATTTTTTTTAAGATCATAGGATAGGTGGGTATTTATTTACTGGAGCTAGGAATAAATCTAAAATGTCTTGATGGTATATGGGACGGGGAGTAAATATTTGTTGATACAATTTATTACCTAAGTTTTATTTTATAAAAATTATATGTACCTACTTAGGTAAGATATATGTAAGTATTTAAACTAAAAGAGTATTGGCTTGCAATTTTCCGACATCTGTTTTGTTATAATTTACCGGTTCTCAAAATCGAAGTAGATTCTAAAATTAGTCTGATGCGGTTGAAAATGATCCACAGGCTTACCGCTTGATGTTCTGATTTAAAATGATTTATATATCTATGCTCCTATTTACATACGTTGAAAAAAGAGATGTGTAAATATGTATGTAAATTTACACAATTTTACTTGCAAATTAAAAATGTAGATAGGTAGATTGTGAAAAAATGCGCAGAACTCAGTGGAATAAACATAAACATTTATTTATTTGAATACCCACTGCAAAGGCACGCTATGCGTTGGGCACATCATAATGATAGAATTACATTGAATGGTGGAAAGAACTTAATAACTACACAGTATAGTTCCTATATTATGATAAGCATCATACCAATCAAATCAACACAAAAGAATTAGTAAGAACTTTTTATATGTATATAGGTACCTACATAGTATAGCAAAAAAAGATTCACATTCCAGCAAATAAATACAAATAGTTAAGGTCCCACTTCAAGAAAATAAATGGTTCAAATTGATAAAATGTAATTAACATTAACATATCGACGTTAGTAAGATGTAAATAGTGTAATGTGTGCAAAGTGTTAATGTAATACAATGCAAAGTGAAACTACCAGTTACCCTTAATATTGACAACAGCCAAAGTAATAAAACAGAAATATGTTGCTGGAAAATTACCACAAAGTACCTTAGATATAAATTAAAACTAAAAAATAAATCGAAAGTAATAGGTGGAAACTTATTATATACAACATCATACAAAATCCTATACAAGCAGGATACATAATATAACAAAATCACTAGACAGCTGAAGCTGGCGCGTATCCAGACCTGAACCCTAAGGGGTCACAACTAAAAAGTTCGAGGGGCGGAAAAAGTCGAAAGAAGTCGCTTTTAAAATTTTTTTTTTAATCATATTTACGTTTTTTCACAAAATCTAATTTTCGGTTTGATTTGGATTTCAGGGTGGACTTAAGGACTCATAACCAGATACGCCTTCTCGTGCAGAGATTGTAGAAATAGATGTTGACGCAAGCGATTCTGTCACGGGTAAAGTAATTGACTGAGAGTAATATCTTGAATCTTACGACACATTCAAAGGAATGGGAGTAGGAGTGCATGATATGTTACATTAACATTTCTTCTGAAGGGAACTTAACTGATCTTGCTTTCTTCTGAAAAAAGTTGTCAATGGTCTTATCAGTCTTCCGCTTTACACTTTCGTTACTATTTCTACCTCCATCGCTAACTAATATAGCAAGTTTATCCTTTTCCTACAAATTAAAAGTAAACGTAACAACCTCAGACGAAAGCGAATGGATTTTATTCGTGTAGTGACCTGCCGTAAAAATTCGGAAGAAAAATTGTAGAATCAATTTTCGCAGCACTCGAATCAATTCAACTGATGGTTTTCACCCCCCAATAGTATATAAAAATTCGAAAGAAAAATGTTTACGTAAATTTCTAAGAACAAAATGTATGATTGCCAACGCTTTAGCGATCCAGACCAGCTAAGGCACCTGAATCAATATATAACTCTTTGGAACCATGATCGGCAACCAGCAGTACATAAAAAATCCATAGAAAAAATAAAATGTCTAATCTTTCTAAGAAAACTGAATGCAGGTGGCCTTGTCCGAAAGAGTGAACCACCAAAATCAATCTGCCAATTGTTTTGGACCGTCGTCGTCGGGTATTTAAAATTCTTAAAAACAATTTGCAAGTATATTTTTAAGAAAAATTTAATGCTTCCCTACGAACGTACAAATTTTTAACATCACAGCAACAGGTAGCTATGTGTTGATGATTTCAGGAACTATGGTTCTACTGGAAGAACCCTAAATCAAAAAATTCGTTAAGTCTGTTTCGTATGTTTCCGTTGCGAGCTCCTCACCAACTTGTACTGTCATCGATTTTATGCCGGAAAATCAAATAGGTAAAAAAAAATTTATGATTGCTGACCAATTTCTTAGAAACAATAACACTTTCAAATTTCGAAATCGTGTGCCTTTGCATAGGAGTAATCGGCGCAACAAAAATATAAAAGCATCATAATAACCGGGCTGCTAAGCATTGCGTTCCTTTTTCTAAACAAACAAACACTAAAATAAATATGTATTCCAAAATTATACTTACCATCCTGTGATAGGTATGTTTCGACACTAAATAAAACAGAAGCAAATTCTAAAAACATCGTACACGTTTCTAAGACGAAGAGCTACGAGCGAATGACTATTATACCCATTCCAGAGCCAGACTTCAGTATTACTGCTAAAAACAAGGCAAAAAATCGCCCAACTGAGCGCTAACTGTCGCCGCAGATTGGAAAAGTGCGTTACAGCACAAGCATTAATCGCCGGCGTCAGCTACACATTGCGTCCGTACCATACGAAAATCGTCTGGTTAAACATTTAAAACACACTCTACGTCCAGTGCCACATTCAATTCACCGCGAAGGTGAGGTGGCGCTTTGGGAGGGGTCATGACCCCCGTAACCCCCCCCCCCCCCTGGATACGTGCCTGAGCTGAAGGCTATTAACCAAATGGCCAATTAGACTAATTACCACAAGCAAGTTACCAACGGCAAGATCAAAAACTATTGTTAATATATGGAAAATTACTGCTGGTCGATAATAAGCAGAAAGAAAGTTATAATAGAAAATATAAAATCGAAAAGACGATCAAATTAATTTAAAATATATAAGCAAACTACCAGCAGAGTAGACGGTTAGTTGTAGAGCAGGATGAGGGTTACTCGTGATATGAAGGTTACCCCTGAGACGTCAATGATAGCGGTTACCATGCAGGAAGCAAATCAAGTAACAACACTCAGGAAGTCCAGGGCTACAGACCTAAGTGCATTCAAAGAAGCACTGCATCGGGCGTCTTCAGACATCCGGTTCCAGATAGTAGTGTGGGCCCACATAGGAAAGTGTTTTTTCCACCATACTGCGTGCGAATCCTAGGGAGGACAATTCTAAATCTGTTCAGATCACTCCAGCAGAAACGACTAACAATATACCTATAAATGGACACTTAAATAGAATTATCTAAAATATGTATAAAAATCATTTAAGTATGTGGTTGTAAAATTACATCTTTAAGATGTAAAATTTCTTTCATTGTTTGTAATTTATTACATTTATAGAAAATTAAAGTTACATTATATTAACAGCGGCAAAAAGTAAATTTACATTGTATTAAAAATACACTAAATAAACGTCGATTCATTTTGGGCCTACCAGTTATTGTAGTAAAATAAAGCCATTTTTATTTTACAATGTACCAAACTACCAAAGGGTGTTTTCTGGTTTCGTCCATTCTGGTTTCGCTCTATTCCTGTTTCGTCCGCTATTTTATTGTTTATTGTTTATCTAATCAAATAGAAATTTACTTCTGGTTTTGTCCGATTTTCTTTTGACCCCTGACAGGTATATTTTATAAATAGTTTCGGCTGATTTGCACTCAGCCGCATTTATTACAGCGGGTGATCAAATTATTATAATCACTCCCGTAAATCATACAATTTTGAAACAATAAATAAAAAAATATTAATAGAAATTTTATTATATATCGGTATTTATGGTTTTAATGCTGTGTCATGAATTTTAACTTTTAAAAAGAGATGTGGTAACACTGCTAATCGCATTACTATGAAGTTAGTTGCATATTAGCACATGACGTCATCGCATTTCTCTTATTTTTTTCTTCTCGGGGTAAGTCAACCATTGAGTATTAACGGATTTTTTTGTGATGTGTTTAAGAATTATTAATTTTTGAGTTTGTTTATATTAACATTGTTAACAAGTGTTACGTTAAAATAATATACCCATACAGTGCGCGTATTTTTTGAGCTTATATTATATACTTATATTCCTTAAGCTGCATCCAGATTTTAACTTTGTTTTTAAATTATTAATTGTAGGATGCTATTCATTTTACTATTCTTTTTTGTGAATGGTTTAATTTAACTTTTGAGTTTAATATCTCAAAGAACATATACAGGGTGTCCCGTAAGTCGACGTCAAGCCGGACCGGAATCGGGTGATAGACTAAATCATAGCAGTTAACAGAAAAACATAAGGAAACATCTAAGTCATGTATTTTTCAAAATTTAGACATTTCTTTTGTTTTCGTGAAAATGTACACCCTGTGATGGTTTTTTAGCTTCTGTTGCTACACATCTTACTTTTTTTCAATTTTATTTTCCTTATGTAATCCTGAACAGTGCTTATGTAGCCTGTTACTTTAAATTCTAAGCTAATTGCTCCAGCTTGGAAGAAAATGTCACATTTTGCCGAACCAAGAATAGAAAATTAATATTTCACCCAACTTTAACTGACTGTAATGAAAAAAAAAATGTACTACGCCAGTTTGGCAAGTAACTTTAAAAGTTGACGCATTTAATTAGGATTCTAAAATGGTTTAACACTTGCTACATTATTTCTTAGATTACGGAAAAAAAAAATTTTCTTCCTATCTTGCTCACTCACATTTCATGCAATGACTCACTCCGTCTCACTCAAACTAGAATCTTAAAGTTCGGTCTTACGGCAAGAATCATTTTTAGTGGGTAAAAAAAAATTTTACGAAACTGGGTTTCTTGAAGAAATTTTTTTTTTTTTTGTAATCTAAGAAATAATGTAAATTAATTTCATGATTTCATATAAATATTTGGATGACTTTTCCACATTTTTTATTTAGTCTCGAATGCCATCCTTCGACAGAATTGGTAGTACGGTGACGGCTTTTAAAACAAACCCAATATCTTGGGGAGTCCAACCACTGTTCAACGAAATAGTTAATCATTGAATTTTAAAATTTTCTCTGTATCTGGAGAATTTGCAGCTATGGTGAGCCAACCATCGTCAATAAATTGAGGGGGCAAATGTGCCAAGGCTGCGCACATTCTTAAATGTCTTTTTATATCATCATTTTCTTTATAATTTACAACAAGCTGTTGATTTTTTTTTTCCATAGTGCCTGGTTAAAGTGAAAATTGTATCCTTTTATTTGTGTATCAGGAAAAACTTCCAAAAAACCATTTATGGCAGTTGTTTCAAAATCAACGTGAAAATTATTGAAGTGTAAATTCGGGAACTTTTTCTATTAAAATTTGAAAAAATCTTTTGTAAGTGTCTTCTTTTCTGGGACAATATAAGCTTTTTCTTCCGTACTATTCAAATCCATGTGAAGGGTGTACAGTTGATCGAAAAGCTTCAGACAGCTTTTAAAAATACCTACAATTTTGCCTCTTAATAAGTCTAACATATTTCCAAATACCATAATTCTGTCCTCCGTTTCAGTATCAAAGATAACAATTTTCTGAAACCACGATCTCCTGCCGATGTTGCGGTAACCTCTGCACTCCTAAACTTGCATGTCTTACCGGATAAAGTTGATGTTTTACCCTATGATATCTTGGAATTGACATAACGAAATCAAGTCCTTTATCGCCGGCACTTTTTATTACTTCTTCTTAATAAATTTGTGTGATCGGAGCACACTCTTCACGTATTCCTTTTTGGCATTACCAGAGTAAATCTACCAAAGAGTAGCAAATTTCTTCCATTTCTATTACCTCGTTCACATGAAGCGGACTGGACTGGACTGGAATAGTCCTAATTCGCATAGTACCAAGTGTTCAAATACGATGTACTGGACTAAATCGACAGTTTTTAATCTAAAGTCACATTTGAAGTTATTTTTGTAGATATTGAAAGACGGATCATGGAAAGAAGTATAATTTTACAATTTCTAAAATATTGTATGAAAACAAGAAGGTGTTCGAAACGAAAAATGAAAGTATACCGAAAAATATCCAAACGTAAATCCACTTCGATCCACTCAAGTGTTCACATGTGATTAATTCCACTCCACTACCGAATTAACGCCGGTGTAGGTAATTCCAGTCCGGGTGGTGTTCACATGGCGAATTATCTCACTCCGAAGTGCGCTAATCCACACCAGTCCGCTTCATGTGAACGGGGAATATAACTATAAGTAAATGTTACATAGTTACCTACTCTACTTTTAAATGGTACGTTCATTTTATCGTTTTCTTTTACATATGTATATTTGCTGTAGTCAGTAGCATCGATAGTTAAAGGCAGTGCCATCTTTACACATGGGCCCTGAGCCTTGTAATCCGTGGGGCCCCCTAGCCACTGCTACTATAGCAATGACCAATTTTGAAATCAGTAAAACAACCTAGGTACTACAAGTTAGTTTAGCTTTGAGAATTTAACTATTGAAAGTAGACTATAGGATTCATTCGAAATTCTATACAGGCATTGTCATTGTATAGTGTCAGTGTTTACAGCCCCAGTATTTTTTAAATTTCCCGCGTTATTTCATAGTCTACTTTCAGTAGTCAAACCCTATTTCTTAATCAGAAAAACCTTTTATACTGCTAGTTCATGTTAATTGGCAACTATGCCTGCTAAGGTAATTCCCCTAAATCATTTGATTAGAAAATAACTAGTCGTAAATTTCCCTTTATTTTAAATACGGCATTCGACAGAGATTACCCTTCTTAACACTATTTCCGTTATCTTTTTCTCGGGACTAGAAATCAATTTACTCACCTTTGAACTTGCAATCGGTGTATTTCCATAGTAATTTTACGTTATTATTCTTTTTGATAACCCAAAGTAGCTTAGAAAATAATGAATATAATTTCTGTTAGAGGGCCTCCATATACTACAGTTCCCTGGCCTGGGCCCTCTCATGGCTAAAGACGGTCATGGTTCACACAGGACACACACCAAGCCACGTTTGTGCAGAGAAATCAGAGCAGCATAAACAATTTCTTTGTCACATTTACAACTAATAGTTTCTAGGATGATTTTAGACTATTTGTTAATTCAGATGGTGCACAGCAGGGGCGCACCGAGGGGGGACGAACGGGACCGGCCCCCTCCAGAATGTCAGTTTTCTGAATATAATTCACAATTTACGTATAAAATGTAGTCTGTATATTATTACAAAATCCGATAAAATAAAATAAAACCTTTTAATCTACAATAGCAGTCCTTAAGTGCTCAGATGGGTGCAGGACGCGACTTTAGAGCCCTATGTTTCCGACTCGTGTGGACTTGGGACACCTATACCCCCCACCCCCACCCACCCCCCCTAAAGCCAAATCCTGGGTGCGTTACTGGTGCACAGAAAAAGAGAAAAAAACTATTTGTCGAAGAGTTTTGCAGTTTGCAGAGAATACCAGTAGAGTAGCTGTGATGGCCCAATATGCGGAAGATTCTTCCAGTAGCCAAGGGCGCATTCTAGCGAAATAATCAGCAATTGCCAAACAATACCTCGCATGGTATTGTTCTGCAACTGTCGGTTATTTTGCTGATTAGCCCAACAGCTGGCTGCGATGAGTGCTTAGTGGAGCAATCGACGATTACGATAACAATTAACCTAGTATGGTAATTATTATGTAAAGCGATTGTTTGCTACTAAGCGACTCAGGTGCTGCAACCGGTAGAACAAACGACAAGGTTGTTGTCGTTTGTTTACATCCGCGTTGTGAGCAAAGAAAGTACCCCCGAATATCGGGGCATAAAAGACCAATGACTGGTCTGGCGAGTGCCGTTTAATTATCAGTCATCGCAGTATCATGTTTCGGTTCGGGTTAGTTGTAAAGTAAAGTAAGATAGGTCAGTGTTGTACAAAATAAAACTTTCTGTCTAAAACAATTCGTGTGTTCTGATTTATTAAAGAAGATTTTCGTTGTGTGATTGCTTTGGGACACGACATAGCAATAAGCAGAATTTCTTTTCATTCCCGGACACGGTTTGGTATATTCATTACTGTAACCCTTAAAAGTTCAAACTTTTTGTTGTGCCCCAACTATCTACCGCAGCTTCAGATTGAGCTACTCTGACTTTATTATTATAATGGGGTTCTGACACTTCATTCTCGAAGAATTTTTCCTAGACCTGAAATTTTTTAAATGTACTTGTCTTCCATTCAACTTTAAAATATTTCACATTGTATTTAGAAGATCAGTTTGCTTTGTTTTTTTTTTTTAAGTTTTTTTTTTTAGTTTCAATTAGAACTGTAAATCTTGAGATTCCGAACATCCATCTAGACTATAGGGAGTGAAAATATCTTTTAAAAGAGTAATAAATTTCAGATTTCATACAAGAACAAAATCACTCGCGTCGATCTCAGGATTAAAGTTAGTTTTCTATGGATAGAGTTAGCATGAGACAGACTTAGTCGAAACATCCGCCCCTATGTAGGTACATATGAATTGTATGGAGTCAAAAATAGTTTCTGTTACATGCGAAAAAATAGAAAATCGAAAGCAGACCCCTGAAAGACACCATACAATACTGAAGCGTTATTACCGATTCTAACCTGTTGATTCTGTCAGCGAAAAAATTTCTCATTATGTCTCCTTTAGCCATAGTTCGAAAATCGGATTGCTTTTATGAGAGAAAAAACTTTTTTCTATCAAAATATTTCATGATCTGCTGACCTACAAGAACTTTGGACAAAAACATAAAATATCGATCAACCTGAAATAGCTAATATTAATACTAGCTGGCTGTTTCTTTTAAATTAGTTATTATATTTTTTCTATGTTGTTTTTTTTCGTTTAATATATTTTTATTTATGTATTATTTTATGTACCTAGTTAACTAACCCCTTGCTTTTTTTAATTCAGTCTCATATTTCTATTTATTGCAATTAGTTTTCCGTTTGCCCACTAATTTGTGTCTTGTTTCGCTACATTCCATGAATCCGAATGCCTTAACAAAAGATAAAATTGGGACTTCTATATGATTGAATGCATATATCTTCAGGGTGCCCGCTAAAGAACACTTCAAAATATCTTGCAGATTCAAATCGCTTTGGGTCATTCGTCTGTTTTCAGAATAAACCAATTAAAGGGTCTTTAGAAAGCTCCTCAAGTAAAATCTCGACACCCTCTGTTCGGCATAATGTGACTATATAATGTTGAAAGAGTACTTTAGATGTTGAATTCTGCTCATTTTTAGATCGGTGGATGAGCGCGAACCATCTATTAAAAGATGAAATAATTTGGGGTGTCTAAGACCCACCGTATCGTGGTGAGTCTAGCCGGCAATAATAATACCTTGGAAATTTTTCTGCGCATTTACCATTTAAAGCCAATTATTCCTTTCAACTATAAGTACCGAAAACATATGTAAATAAAAAAAATTTAAATAAATCCATGATAACAATTTTCAAATTATTTGTCTTAAACAATAAGACTCTCCTGAAACTTAAACATTTTTTTTTGTTTTTGTTAACCATTTATTAGTATGACTCAGTCATATACCTATACCAGTTACCGCACTTCACCCACAAGAAATACCACAAAGTGTCGCACAATTTATGCAGATGACGTAATCTCCAAGCAAAACAAACTATTTGCAACCAGATTAACCTCGTCTAATGAACTGCTAAGTACACAAGAACCGGGTGGGAATATTCTACAGAGTCTATGCTCTATGTTTTATGCTAAAGTCACCACAGAACATAGTGTCCAAGTGTCGTCTGTCCGGACCTATGTACATATAGTATCAACTTTTTGGGATTGGAGCTGCTGAAGGCAATGCAAAACTTTTCATTATAAAAGATACGATCTCGTCGACCAACGGAACACTATATATGCCATGCTAGCCGACGATGAAGTTTCGTTACATATGAACGAAAGACCACTCTTCTGAATTGGGATTGTGTCACACTTAATTGAGGCTCAGAGCTCTTGTTTACATTTAATTTACTCAAAAGATGATTCATCACCACCACCACCACCACTACTATATCATGTTCACAGTTATAGTTGAATCCTAAGATCTATATGACTGTGACTAACAAATATTGAAGCCGTTGTGACGACGACGACTTCCTACTGCATAGTAGCATCACATACAACATATGTGTGCACTGTGGTCAAGTCAAATTAATTGACGGGAAACACTTTGACCACAACATTGCAAAGTGGTCAGGTTGAGATTTTGTAATTACTTCGATGACACTTTGCAGAAAAGCCAGAATGCATTCATTCGAGTATATGATGGGTGCTTCGTAAGCTTTCGACAAATAAAAGATAAAGGAAGGCGAAGAAATACACAACAGATTGATAGAATTTTGAAAAGGCCAGAAAGTTGTTTTAATTAAATAAAGGGAAGGATTAGCTGTAATAAAATTTAATAAAAATTATAATATCAAGAAAGATTTTGTACAATTTTATCCCCACTTGAATCTTTTTTATACCTTAAGCCCGGTACGCTAGAGCCAAGGAATTTTTGTTCCTATACAAAAACTATGTAAAAAAAGTGTCATGGAATGCTCAAGGAATTTTTTTCTTGACCGATTCCTTGAGGTAGTACGCTAGAGAAAAGTAATTCGAACAGAAAAACTCTACTTCCCGATTGACAAAAAGATGTCGCTCTTTTATGAAAAATCCATTTATGTCAATATTTCTTGAAGAAATAAGTACCGATGCACTATTTCTGTAAGGAATTTTGACGGTGGTGGAATAATTGAAAAATTGAACGAAGGAACAGCGATTTTGCAAGAGGTGTATCAATTTTAAAATGACAAATGGACGAGTAAAAATTGTTTTACGTGTATCTTCATTCTCCATTGGAAATTATCCATTTCTTCACTTTCTTTATTATTTCTTTATTGTCAGAAATATTACACAATTGACAAATTCAAATTGTCAAAAATTCCTTGACCTAATGTCAAATTTTCTTTAAGAAATAAGTGGTAAAATTCCTTGACCTAATTCCTTGGCTCTAGCGTACCGGGCTTTAGTAAGCAAAATCCAGACCAAATTACTCAATTTTCATAAAACCCTCGAGGACTGTAGGCTGCAATTGAAAAATGACGCCCTGTTGTTGAGAGAAGAATACTGGAATTAAACGCAACTGATTATATCAATCTAAAAATTTCTTTAATTTCGAAGTTCGTGACCTCCATCAAACCGGGAGGGAAATTTTTTTTTTTTTTTTTTTTGTGAATTATGTCTCCTTTTAGCTAGACCGGATTCTGATTTGTCCAAACAGCTTCTACTGAAATCCGTTGTGTAGAATGTGAACTGATGTGTGATGATAGTTGTATCTTCAATCCACTTGTGTTGGTGTCTAAAGGTACCTGCATATGCAGCCCACCACTTCCAGTAAACTGAGTGCTTGGTGTGAGAGGACAGTCCTGAAGGACTGGCTTCTTGTCGGACGATTCAGTGGCTTCAGGAACTATGCTGGTCTGGCTTGTAACCGAGCTGTCCTGGGGAACCTAGATATTGCGTTACAAACCCAAGGAACAATTTTAGCAGCTATATGATTGCGAAAATTGGATCTGTGTTTTAAAATGGTTTTGTAATGGATTCACGTTGCAAAATTGTTTTATAAAAGTTACAAAATTTGCTTTTTGGTTTTTCACACTAAAATGTTTTATAATGCAGTGTTAGGAATGCTTTTCGACCAAGGTATGAAACTGTTTGGCTTCGAGAGCTACTTCAATATATAATGGTTTTATAGTGGTCTGCAATGTCATTTATCTGAACCCTATTAAAACACTTTGGCTGTAGATGCTATTAAGTTATATAAAGCTTTCATAAAGACTCGGAAAACTGCATTAAGAGCCATTATAAAACAGTTTACTGTCGACAGCAAATCAGTAGCAAAAGCGGCAGTTATAAAACAATTTTGCTATTCTGAAGCATCATTGGAACCTTTTTAAAACTTGGAAACTATTTTGTTTCAAACAGTTTCTGAGAAGACTTTTATAAAACCATAGCAATACCTATAAAACTATTTCGCGTTCTTTCTGTCATATTCTTCCTATCGCGCCTTCACGCTATAAAGTGAAATTTTTGTGGATAATGGATTTTGCGTGGTGGAAAAAGGTAAAAAGAAGTGGAGGATTTCGTAGAAAAGTGCAAAGTAACTTGCGAAATATTCTTAGAGAGCCAATCTTCTTATCTTCTTATCTTTCGTTCTCTATAAGAGATTTTCTATACCGCATAAGTCTCCCTGTTATTCTGATAGTAATTCCAGAAGTGATTTTGAAATTTGTGTTGATGATGAAAGCTTAGAAATAAGTGATAACTAGTCTCTGAAATTGGATGGCGATATAGACAGTACCTGCATTGACGAAAATAATTGAAGCTATGAATGTGGTGATGATATAAGAAATGGAAACGTTCAACAAGAAATGAGAACTTGGGCAACAACATTCAATATAAGGCAAATTTTATACTTTGCAATAGTCTATCAAAATTTTATAATACCCTATATCATAGTTTCTTAACCTTTTTACATCCGCGGTCCACCAAAAAATCAAAAATGTTTTGCGGACCATCAAAGTTGGAATAAAATAATGAATATTTATAAAATTGATTTTTTTATTCAAAACAAATAATTTTATATATGTTTTTAAATAATAATAACTCGGTATGCTGATATAACTATATTTAAATTTATTAAAACAGAAAGATATAAAAAAAATAATTCACAAAATACAACACTAAATTCCATTGTTTATTGAAATAATAAAATAAATCTTTTCAATAATATTTATAGATCTTCCAGTATTTTAAAAACAATCTGGATTAAAGGAGTTAATGCGACTTCTGCTGCTGTTTATTTGCTATAATAATTGATAGCCGTGGCTTCAGCGTAGTTTCAGCAAGACGAAGCGAAGCATTCACATCTATACGATTTCTTTGTTTTGTTTTAATCAGCGTCATGGTCGAAAAAGCCTTCTCACACGAATATGTTGTCGAAAAGATAGATAATAATTTTATAGCTTTATAACTTAAAGTTGGATATTCTTCTTTGAGAGAAATCCAAAGTTGAGACAGTGTTTTTATTTTATGTCTTGACATTAGAGTTGCATCAGAGGA
Source organism: Dioctria linearis (assembly GCA_963930735.1). Lineage (NCBI taxonomy): Eukaryota > Metazoa > Arthropoda > Insecta > Diptera > Asilidae > Dioctria > Dioctria linearis. The sequence continues at coordinate 182,536,159 of OZ005744.1, forward strand.
CAGATCGATAAGCTTTTCCTTTTCATTATTATCAAGTGAGCATGAATTAACGTCTTCTATAAAAGGATTATAAATCCACAAATTTCCTTTACGGGGATCTTCTTCATCGGGGTAATAGTGATTAAAATTTTCGATTAATCCCCTTAAATGTTCGTCAATTATTTTCAATATGAATTTTCGGTTTATATTAGTAACGCTCAAAAATTCTTCAAAAAGTGGAAACATTTCAATGTTTCCATCTTGTATGCCACTTCTCCAATAAATCAACTTTCTTTTAAACCCATCTATTTTATTTCTTAATGTGAATATGTTTGTGGAAAATCCTTGCAGAGAAATATTAAGTACATTAAGAAAACCAAAAATATTCGCCAAATATGCAAGTTTAGCCATCCATTCGTCATCCTCCAAAAATTTGGGTAAAATTGAATTTTGTTGTATAAGAAATATTTTTATTTCTTCTCTCAGCTCTACAAATCGCGTAAGAACTTTTCCTCTTGAAAGCCAGCGAATCTCTGTGTGGAGAAGGAGATGTTGATGTTGCGAATCCATACTCTCGCACAGTGTCGCAAATAATCTCGAGTTCAAGGCTCGACTACGAATTTCATTGATGATCTTAACCGCGTTATTCATCAATGCGTTTAGTTCAGCAGAAATCTTCTTTGCAGCTAGTTGTTCTCTGTGGATGATGCAGTGTGTGAACAACATTTCCGGATGCGCAGCTGCCTTTATTTTTGCAACTACACCTGATCGACAGCCAGCCATGCTTGCAGCACCATCTGTACATACTCCTACGCATTTGCCCCAGTCCAAGCCATGAACTTGTATATACTCATTGAGAGCGCTAAATATTTCCGAGCTAGTGGTCCGTCCAGGTAACTCAAGGCAGCAAAGTAATTCTTCTCTAATGTCCTCAACTTCAGTATATCTTACGAAACAAATTAGAATTGCACGATTACTGATGTCGGTTGATTCGTCAAGTTGAATCGCAAAATATCGTGATTTTTTAATTCCCTCTACAACTTGCTCCTCAATATCAATAGCCATATCGTGAACTCTTTTCTGAATGGTATCATTTGAAATCGGTACAGCTTCTAGTTTTTTAACAGCTTCAGGACCCAAAACTTCGCAAGCGACATCTAAAATGCAAGGCTTCACTAATTCATCACCAATAGAATATGGTTTTTTAGTTTTACTTATTCTAAGGGCAACTAAATAAGATGCTTTAAGTAGTTATTTGTCGCTAATTGTCATTTTCTTCATTTGACTTTTTTGATTTTTTAACTCGTCTTCTAATCTCATAAAAAAATCCAATGGCTTATCAACGAGATCACTATGCTTTGACTGCAAGTGACGCATAAGCTTGGAAGGTTTCATAGCATCATTTGATAGCTTTTGCAAACATACCACGCAGAAGGTTTGTGGATATTGTTCACTTCCAGGCTTTACAGTGAAACCAAACTTTAAATACTCTTTATAATATTTTCTAGTTGGGTTTCTTTTAAACTTTTTTATTTCTGGTGAACATTTCTGAACCCGTTTGGTGTTCTTAGTTTCTTCTAAACTTGGTGAACTCGTCTTTTCACTGTTTTCGGTATCTTCACTATTCTTTGTTTTAGAATCGTTGCTTTTGAAGAATGTTAAAATATTTTGCTGCTTGGTTGTTTTCTTTTCCATTTTGTTGGGGTTACAATATCTGTATATCAAATTTTTGTATATTTTATAAAAAATACAATTAATATTAATATTTTAAATTATACCGTATTTTGAAAGGAAACAACTTAGCTAATTTAAAAACGTCAGAGCATGGGAGCACAAGATATAAACAACACTCACAAAATAGCTGACGCCGACGACTGACGCGCTATTGAAACAATTCTCTAAATATGAAGCAGAAACGGATGAAACGCACATTAAACCACGCCTCCGTCTTTCCACGAAACGAATTTCAGAGAATGACTTGCTAATTCATTGGGAACACTTGCAGTTGCACGAATTCCGAAAATTAATATAAGCACAGAGAAGTAATAACAGATATCCAGCGCCTATGGGGGAAATTCTATGGAAAAAATTTCCAGTAAATTTCTAAGAAAAATTTGCTGGCTTCCCTACATCAGGCCGAGACATCGTTGATTTTATATTGGAGCGAGGCATTGCTGTGTCTGTGATATAATCATTTAAAATGAATGCTAACTATTTTTAAATTGCAGACAATTTTTGCGGACCACCCAGAAATTTCCGCGGACCACTGGTGGTCCGCGGACCACTGGTTAAGAAACTATGCCCTATATTGTTCTTTTTATAAGGGCTTTGAGGGAGTTGTTCAAAATCTTAAATAAACGTCTACCAAACATATTGCCACACGATACACGAACTCTATTGCAAATCCCAAGAATTATAACAATCTTTAAAATCGGTGAAGGTCATACTGGCATAAAATTACTAGTAATGATATATTAACAAAGATAAGGACGGATATCTATGCCAATGTAGAATTTTATGGGATTTTATTGAGTCCAGATATAAGCAATATAGGGTTTCTGCCACAGGGAAATGAAATTGTTGGAATGAAACATGGAATTTTACGAAATAATGTGGTCTCAATTTACGGTTCCAGTTTGCGGTATCTTAGTAATTTTTTTGAAACACCCTACTTGTTTCTGATTGCGAGGAAAATTTCTTTAAGGAATATTCTGTAAATAGCATCAAGTGTAAATGAAGAAACTGTATTAATACCATTACTTACCAGTTTATTTAGAAAACCAAACAAATATATTCCTATATTCCTATCATGAAAATATATATTATAAAAACGAAAATAATAATCCTTCTTTTTTTTCACATCTTTTTATAACACAGTGTATTTGCCAGATACCTCAACATTAGCAGCTAGATTATTATTGATAAAATAACTTGAAATTGCTGATTTATCCCGTTATCTTCATTTAATGGGGCAATGTCATCAACAACCTTCAACTACTAAGTGGATGCCTCAAATATTTCATTTTGCAGTGCTCCATGTGTGATGTACACAATGTGTTCATCCTATAAAAAAACGTTGTAATTGTAATAGAATAGAAATTTAAGTCAATATATAAATCATATGTACAGTTTCCAATGGAAATATTATTTAGTTCTTTGTCCCAAAATTATTGAAATAATACCTACCGATTCTAAAACTTCATTAAAATTGACTTGTGAGTTCGCCTTATTTGTTGTCTCAAAAATATTTTTTCATTTACTGCAGATTTTGCAGACGTTGTTATCACTATCAGAAATTTCGGTCATTTTATTTAGCTCTTCTATCGCAGCTCCATAAGTATGAAAATTGCCTCGTTTTTTTATGCAAGCCTGTTGCGACCAGTCAGTCTGAGGCTGCGAGTACTTATCTCTGATTACCTCATTAATATTGCTTGAGCGTTTAGAGTAAAACATAAAATTATCTAATAATCAAAATTATACCGGACCTTAGAGCAATGTTGTAAATTTTCACAAATTCACAGGCGCGTTGTAATATTTCGAGCTATATTTAAAACTTTTACGGAAAAATTTGATTGGCAATAAATTGAATTGAATATATTTGGCGTAAACTTAATGTTACTTTAAAGTCGACAATTTTAATACATGCTAATATATGATTAAAATTATAAAGATAAATACTTGTTCATTTATATAGATAGGATGATATCGCATACCAGCAAAATTATTTGTATTCATATTTTACATCAGGAGAAAAGAATCACATATATTGTAAAAAGTACAATAACCACGTCTAACAGACACATTTAAAACTCTGAAATATTAGTATGTGTATGTAAATACGGAGAAAGTTCTCACAGCAATAATAAATCAGTTTTATAAATGCTGCTAGAATGTTTACACAACACGCTTTTACAAAAAACTCGTTTTATAAGATGTTTTATATGTGCTCCTAGAGCGTTCCCCGGTGGAACTAAAGTATCGTATTAAGGTGTGCCCAAATTGGCTTTATAGAGCGTTTATAGAAACTGCAAGAACGTTATCAACACTAATGTTATAAAACGTAAAGTTTTATTAAAAGCTGTGAGAATACTCTTGCAACTCTTACAAAAGTTGAATTGTTTGTTGGGAAGGACACTGTGTGCCGGCTGGCATCGGACATAAAGTGCTTGACCTAGGAAAGTACGTTCCTTAAGCTGGAGCGTCTGAAAAGACAGTCCTTGGGGATCCTTGTTCTTGTCCTTGGAGACGGACGATCCTTAATGATAGGCGCCTGGACAGACAGTTCTTGATGACTCGATTCGGCTTTTGGGGCGGTTTCTAAAGCAAGGAAGAAAGCAAGGTAAAAGCAGCCCTTCGGGAATAAAAGCTCATCAGTGGGGTTCTTCAATATAATGCTGCATTCACAATGCAGAGTGGAGTAGGGTGAGCTTTGAGTCTAGAGCGCATCTGTTCAAAATGCAGCGCAGAGTGAAATTTGAAGTTTGAAAATAAACGTAACAACGGCAAATAAACAACGAACTTGGAAATTAATATAAAAAAATTGTATAGTAAATCAACAAACAAGCAAACAACTGTCGTTATCAAAAAAATAATAGATTCGAAAAAGGAGACACCTATTGCACCATCAGATTGCTACGAAACTAGCTAAAAATAAACGTTCTATTTTTGGTTTTTAGATCATGAAGTTTGCAAAAAATTCCGCTTGTTTTTGAGGCCTGCCCGTCCCTTTAATTCGTACACGAATTTGTCTGTTTGTATATTTCTTTTTTACTATTTTCGACAATCTCGTAGACCCACTTTTCGTCATCACAGCGAACTGAAATTTGGCACACAGGTTCATGTCGCGTGACAATTGAATCTATCAAAATTTGAAACGGAAATTTTCATGGAGAATTAATTAGTGATAAATCCGTTTCAGGAAAAATGCAGAGTTTTTCGATTTTTCCGGATAATTTTTCGGTAAAAAGTTTTCTAAATTATGCAGGATCAAGTTCCCTATCAACTGGCATCATTACTTTCTCTCCGACAATGGTGAAAACTTGCAGAAAAAATCGAGGAAAGAAAATTCATGTAAAACGCTTTTCCAGAGTTTTTCCTACCAAGGAAGCGTTTGAGCGTTTTGCAACTTAAGACAAAGTTGTAGAGCGACATGAGTTGCATAAAGGTGCTTTTGTGGAAAACTCCATGGAAAGCCCGGAAAAGCGGGAAAATCATCGGAAAAATTTTCATCGATATGATTAGTGATAAATCTGTTTCAGGAAAAATGCAGAATTTTCCAATTTTTCAGGAATTTGCGGAATTTTCCGACTTTTCCGGAAAATTTTCCGACAAAAAAGTTTTATAAGCTATGCGGAATCATTTTTTTCCAACCTACGGGCATCAATACTTTCTCTTCAACAATCATGAAAACTTGCATGAAAAATCGAGGAAAATTCATGTAAATTTTTAAATAATTTCATAGTAATAGGAAAAGTCTGTGGAAAACATGGAAATTCGGGAAAATTCATGTTATATGGGATCAAGTTGGAATACAGCTAAAAAGCGCTGTTTAAAACATAATTTGAATTTCAGAAAACCGTTGCAGTACTTGACGATTTGATACTCGACAAATTTTTGTTTTCGAATCGCCACCAAACATGACTTAAAAATTGTTTTAAAATATCTCCATGCAGCACGTAATAACAATTTAGTTAACGTGAAAAAGGCAGAAAATAAAATAATTAAAAAAAGGAGTTTTCAAACAAAACTGAGGCCAAGCCGCATGAAAAAGTAGAAAATAAACTTTTCTTCACACACAGAGGTGGACTCGGATTTTATTCGCTGACAATCACCGATATATTTCAGTATGATCAATCAGAGTTAATAAGTGATTTGATTCATGAAGAGAAAAAATATTCAAGAGAAATGTCCAAATCAAAAAATCTGAGTCCACCTCTGTGCGTGAAGAAAACTTTATTTTCTACTTTTTCATGTGGCTTGGCCTCAGTTTTGTTTGAAAATTCTTTTTTTACTTATATTTTTATTATGGCATTAATATAAAATATTAAATCAAAAATTAACATTAAAACATGTTAGTTAAAATTAAAATAAGTATGGAGCTTTGTCCAGGTCGTCTACATGCTAGTATTTCGAAATTTCAGTTTGTAAGCTTTCAGAACTGGCAGCGTGCAATTAGAATAGAACTAATTTTCATGCAGCTGCACTCTGTGCTACTCTGATCCAAACTGAGATATGCCATATGCACTACTGCGCGCGAAAAAAGAATGCCAGCTGCCACTAGGCTACTCTACTCCACTCTGCATTGTGAACGCGGCATAACTGTCCTTTTTTGAAGCCTCTAGTTTCTGGTGAAGCTTTTGGAAATTTAAAATCGGGATGATTCGTCTGGGAGTTGGTTTGCTCGACGGACTTACAAACTAACAACATTTCCTTTAAAATTTAATATGCCTCCTTTCTAATTCTGATATTAAAATACTCTCACGCTGCACAAAGTAGTTTTTTTGATTTGGGAACCACCTGTCTACTAAGATCAATACAGTCGGTCCATTTGAATCGGGTACATGCTGCGACAAAAGTGTGGCCGTTTCGCCCCAAGGATACGTGAGCGTTCAGGATGCTTTCTAAAAAGGCAATATTCGGTAATAATCACAGTAATATTCCGTAAGTCACATATGCTTCTTTTGGATGTTCAAGAGCAGGGGGTGGTTTCCGTAGCCACCAATAATTTATTTTAAACGTATACAACCCGCTCAGCCTGGGAAGGTTAAGCGGGCCAATAACTTTCTTCTTTTTAAAATGGACTAACTCGGTCCGGCATTATCGATTGATCCACAGTTACTTGCTTATTTGTGTAGCTGTATGTTAATGAGGGTGGATCAATAAGTAACCGTGTTTGAAGGTAGATGGCGCTGGTTAGGAATGTTGCCTGTTACCATTGTGTACTATCAGCTGTGAAATGACAGTGCACAAGAGTTTTGAATGAGCTCATAGTTTCGTTTTGAATTGATATTTATTTGTGTTGAATGTGTTTTTTTATTTTACGCTACAATGGAAAAAGAACAGTAGGTATCGATCGGTGATTCGATTCTCATTTTTGGGCGGGAAAAGTTGCGAAGAAATAAAAGCGAAGTTAATAGCAGTTTATGGGAACTTTTCGGTATCTATGACAGCAGTAAGATATTTGTGTTATGCAGTCAAACGTGGCTGCACGTAATGTTTTTGATGAGAAGCGGCTAGGCCGTCCATCAGACGTGGTGACTAAAGAAATCGTGGGAAAAATTCATGATATGATTCTTGCTGATCTGATTCTTGAAAAAACTGTCTGCCCAATGGGCTCACGTTGGACAACAAGCAAATACGACAACGCACAAGTTCAGTCAGCTGGAATCGTTGCAGTCAAACTGCATGATCTGCGTTACGAACTGCTGCCTCACCCGCCGTACTTACCAGATCTGGCTCCCTGTGATTTTTTTATATTTCCCAACATGAAAACGTGACTCACAGGAAAAAGCTCAGTTCAAATGAGGAGATCATCGATGAAACAGATGCCTTGATGTGTTTGAAAAACCGTATTTTTTAGAAGGTTTAACGAAATGACCGGAACATTGGGAAAAGTGTATCACCTTGAAAGGTTACTACGTAGAAAAATAAGAAACAAATTCGGTAAAAGTTTCTGTTATCAATCTTAACACGGGTACTTGTTGATCCATCTATGTGAATTTTATGTACAACATCGTTGACGTATACTACCACTTCTATGCCTTGTCACACACATAAGTGAACAGAATAGCGTTCATCATACATCCCAGCGAAATCGCACTATGCACGAATTTATCAATGTTAATTTTGCCAGCATTAAGTTAACTCATTCGTAAATAAAAGACTCTACTATTAGCCTATCACCTAGGATTAACCACTGTGTCTAGTTTGACCAGTGGCGGATCCAGGATTCTGGTGAGGGGGTACGCAACTATAGTTCGCACACGACCGAAAGTATTTTTAAGGGTAAAAGGATGTACGCGGTTACAGTGCGGGTAATACATGGAAGATCAAGATCAAACTAGACATTTCATCAGAGCATTGATCATGCATGTAGCAATATAGGAATGAAAGGCAACCACTGAGTCCATATGACAATTTTTTCTACATCGCCAATGAACTGAATGCACTCTTTTGGATAATATCCAATTAAGCCAAGGCTCTGCGACCAGCTCCAGCCTACATATGGAAATTGCATTCCATTCTAGGTCTGATGTAGGGCTTGTAGAGGAGCGCTAGAATCGATGTGCTGAAATATTTCTTACTCCTTTTCAGAAATCCAAGATATTTCGTTGCTTATTTGGCAACAGAGAAGTTGTGATCTGTTCAGCTTAACATACTGCAAATATTATTGTCAAGAAAGCATAAAGCCGGTGTAACGTCAAGAAGTGCTCTATAAAAAAAAACTGGAGTGGAAAAATTATGATCTTATTTCAAAGAGATGGGATTGGAGCTTAGATGTATTGAATTCGATGCGATTCGACTTGCTCCAAGCGAGGATATTATCAAGGTGGTTATTCAAGGATCTATAATTATGCAATCTGATGTGAGAGATGTGGAAACTAAGGTATTGCCATCGGCAAGACAATGGATGGGATTGAAAGTAAGGGAAAGCCGATTATTAAAGATTATTGAGAAGAGAGATGTAGAGATAACAGAGCCCTGAGGCACCCCAGCATTTTTTGACTGAGATTGAGATGTAACGCCATCTAATATAATCCGTATTAAGTGACCAGATAAAACACTTTACATCCATAATAGAAGAGGACGAGAGAGATCAATTGCTTTAAGTTTGGCTAAAAGGGCTGAACACCAGACAATATGATAGGCCTTTGAAATATCTTGGGCAACGATTTTGGACTCACCAAAATTGTGAAGACTACGGCTTCAACGTTCCATAAGAAAAATGAGGAAAAGAAAAGCCATATTGGCGATCGTTGTGGGTTTGATTAGTTTCTAGATACTTCATTAATTTGGAGTTAATGATAGATTCAAATATACCTTTTAAAGAATCGAAGTGATTATAATTGGTCGATAATTTGAGGGATCGCTACCCTTTCTTTTCTTGGGAATGGGCCGAACGTGAGGTAGTTTCCAAGCAATCAGAAAATTTTTCTGTCGAATAAAAAAAGTAGAATAGTTTTTGCAGAGCTTTAGCTAAGAATGAGGCACAGGTTTTATTTAACGGGGGCTTGAAACTATCAGGACCTGCAGCTATGGAGGCACATCTACAAGGGAGATGTAAAGTGGGTGGAAAAGACGAATTTGAAATGAATCTAAGAGTCAAAATATTAGTTTTATTCATTGAGTCAACAATCACTTCATTATAAAGTAGTGAAGGAATAGAGGAGCTGCTGAAGTTGCTCCTGATTGCTTTAGCCTGGGATCAGAAACCTTTGCTGCCTTGACGTCTTGCCAAGATTCTAACATTCGGATCAAAAAGAAATTTTTCTCTTTTGGATAGTGTTTTAGTTCTGGACGGATATGGATGTAATTGATATGTGCGAAAAGTAGACTATTTAGCTTTTATTACTTGGTCTTACTTATCGTTAAACCAAGAGTGATTTTGCTGTTGCTAAGATCTGCTCTATAAATAATAAATATATTCACGCATGCCCAAAACTTAGAATTGTACTAAATTTAAATGCGGCATTCATCAACATCCCTTGAAGCAAAATAGACCGACCAATAAATAATCAAATTCTCTAGAATACTGATTGAGACTTTCCCAATCTGCAGATATATTTTGTTTTTATTTATCGTTTGCATTTTACGAAATAATAAAAAAAATTAGTTAAGAATTAATCTCATACTTTAAATGTACATAATAACACTCACTTCAACAAAGCACAATAACTTGTTAGCCGTTGTGTAGTTTCGCTGAATTTCTCCAATTACACGAGCTATAATTGTTTGTTTAAATGTTTATTTTGTCACGCTGCGCCAATAGTGTTCTAAGAAGCGGTCTTTACATCGAAGGCTTATCAAAGACCCTTTGGCAGCTGTTTTCAATTCAAATAAACCTTCCATCGCGTTAATATGAATAGGCTCTGCCCTGCTTCGAAAATCCCGAGCAAAGTGACGCTCATGTACAGGTGTCCGCGCTTCCTGTTTTCTCTCTAGCCTTCAACAACCATGACCGAAGGCCTAGGTGCTAGCTAAGGCCTACGTTCCTAAATGTCTCATATTGAACGTTTTCAGAAATTGTTACGTTTTTACAAAAGATGCAGTAGAATCGATGTGCATCATTTAGTTAGAAAAAATTCAGAAGATCTACTGCAATTATTTCAGTGGTCTTCAGGGGATCCGCCCCTGAGTTTGACGCTGTTAAAGCTCCTGCAATGTCTAGGAAATTACCCATGCCTTGTGCCTGAAACTATGAAGGATTTCTCAATGGTAGGTAGGGGCACGGGTGGGCAATGCCCCCCCCCCCCCAGATAAGCCCGTGTAGGCTCGGTGCCCCCCCCCCCCCACCCCACAGAAATACGAAGCAATTATTACTAATAATTTGCAATTTTTTCTTTCATTCACTCTTCCTTCATGTAGTAAGATATATGTACATACAAGCATAATTGATTTTATTCAATTATTTGCAAAATTTTGAATAACTTCAAAATCCTTTCAAAATATTCATAATAATGAATTTTTCGTATATCTACTCTGCCTCAATTTTTTAAGAAAAAGACACATGTCGTTTTGGCCAATGTGCTGAAAGGAGATGTTAAATGTCTATCAGTCAAATAAAATTCTCATTTTCCCCAAGCCCATCAGGGAATGAGTTACAGTAGCGTTGGGAGATTTTTGCGGGTAAAATTCTCTCGAAAATGGGAATTAATGGCGACTTTTCCCACAAATTATTATATTATGCGAATTCCGACCATTTTTATCCTAGGTACCAAAAGCATAAGAAATACACCAAAAGGAATAGTTCGGTTCACGTAACTTTCGAAAACTAATGAATTTTTATTGATATAGGAGAGATTTCTATAAAAGTACATTAGCAACTAGGCGCGAAATAATCAGTGCTACTGCATATTAATTTATTACTTTTCAATATCTTAATGGCAGAAATTGCCAGAATATGCAGTTCCCACGATCTCCCAATACTGTTAACACCCACCCTCTTTAGAGCAAAGCGTGTAAACAGAAGCACGTTCTGTTCAAATAACATAGGATTATACAGCAACAACTTTGGAACAGACTTTGGTGACCTCTTTCAATATCTCAGAAAAAGTGCTTTCACAAAAGCGTCATTATCATTTATTTATGAAAATTAATAAATTTGCCGCTCTGTTTCGTTGCATGTAAATCTGCGATATCACATTTTTTGTCTTTATTCGTCGAACCAGAAGGCAAGAAGACTGTGATATTCGCCTGCTAACCGGCAGGCTTGAAACATGGCCTAGGCAAAGTAAAGGAAAGGTGTACGCGTAGATATTGTCTCTCATCTACGCAAACTGCAGCTTGTGTTGATTTTATGGAACTTTGATTACAAGACGAGAGGTGACGCCACCAAATTTTCAATATGCTGTCATATACAATTTAATAAATTCGATAATTAAATAAACGCAGTATGTTTTACGCATGAAGCATTTAAGACTTTTGTCAGTCAGGTCAGGGTCATCTGGTGACATTCCGATTCCATTCCATTCAATTTCCCCTCAATTCAAATTTATCCCAAACTTGGTTGCAAAATCAATCAATGAGCTTATCAAATTCAAAAAAAAATTGTTGGTCTAAAATAAAAATTGTCAAGTGCATTAATTAATTAAATTATTAAATCATATTAGTTTTTAAATAAACGTAATACATACATATTCATACAACTATTGCATACTAGATGGCACTAACAAACGCTGTGCAAATGACATGTATAGTTTTTTATTTAGAAGGACATGTTCTGAAATTGTAGTGTCTTGTGTATAATGAATTTTAAGATTTTCAATTAAAATAACATTTCTTATTAGTAAAACTTAAAGGTATACTCAAGTAGAATATTAATTTTTAAAATCATTAATTTATAATAAAAAAAAACAACAGATCTTTGAGCACCCAACTTGAGTCGGTTTGTCTGTTTCAAAACTCGGCCATCTTTGTTAGTGCTATACAGCTGAAAGTACAACGGTGAGTACAGTGTCAAATAATTTAACTCTCGATTTGCTTCTCGTAGCCAACTGTGGCAAGGTTTTATCGCAGGACCAAATTGATCCGCCTAGCACTTTGGATCATGATCTTTTATTTATGAGCTATGAATTCTCTCTAGATCCGAGTATCCAGCATAGCTCTTATTCCTACCGCGATTACAATAACATCGACGCTAATGCTCTAATTGATGAATGTACATCCTTGTGTTGGCACACGATATTTGACTCTGTCTCAGTAAACCACCAAGTGTCTACATTTAACTTACTAGTTTCCAGTTTGTTCGAAAAGTATGTTCCTATCAAAACGAAATGCGTAACAGCCAATGGAGGCCTGTGGTTTTCAGAACGAATTAGATCTCTTATCTCTAAAAGTGAGTATTTGTATCATCGTTATAGGCGCCTTAGGACCGTTGAAGCGCACCGGCTATACAAGATTGCTCGCAATAATACTAACCTGGCTATTACACGTGCTAAGCGTCAATATTATATCTCTAAGTTCAATCCGAGTCTTCCTCCCCGAACATTATGGCGCAATTTAAAACTGGCGGGTGTGTATGGTAAAGACTTGAGCGATGACTATGGTCTAAATCCCGATGAATTAAATGAATTTTTCATTGCTGCTGGTAACATACCTACGTTAACTAGTCAACCCAACTCTCTTGACGATGTATTAGAAGAATATGTTACCCTTGATACCTCTAATGCATTCTCTTTCCGTGGGACTGACTTAAATGAACTTATCGTGGCCATCAGTACCATTAAGTCTGACGCAATCGGTCCAGATAGCATATCACCCAGGTTCATCAAAATGCTAGTACCGTACATTGGTAAATATGTTCTACATATCATTAACACTTGCTTAATGTCATCTACGTTCCCTTATGAGTGGAAAGTTGCAACTGTTCTGCCGCTGCCCAAGAAGTCCTCTCCACAATCATACGCTGACTATAGGCCAATAAGTTTGTTGTGTTTTTTATCGAAAGTACTAGAAAAGCTCATGTACAGACAAATACTGCAATATGTGGAATCCAGCAACCTATTAACATGCTGGCAATCGGGCTTCCGCTCTTCCCATAGCTGTGAAACTGCAGTGTTAAAAGTATCTTCAGACATAAGTTCACAGCCTTGGTTCTGTTGGATTTTTCGAAAGCCTTTGATTGCGTGGACTATCGCATTCTTCTTCAGAAGCTGTCATCTTCCTTTAATTTCAGTTCCCCAGCAGTTTCCCTGATCAGGAGCTTTTTATCTCACCGTCGTCAACAAGTCAAAGTGAACAATTCTCTCTCCCCTGAGCGGCCGCTTGTTCGAGGGGTTCCTCAAGGATCAATTCTGGGTCCTCTGCTCTTCTGCTTATTTATCAACGATTTGCCGAAAACTGTGCGTGATGTGAAAATTCATCTATATGCTGACGATGTACAGCTATATCTAAGTAGACCTATTGGTCTCCTCGAAGATTGCATTGCACGAATTAACTCTGATTTGGACCGAATCTGTGCCTGGACCAATTATAATCGTTTGCTGCTAAATCCCGGGAAGTCACATTGCACTACATTCTATAATACCTCACCCAATGAAATTGATATCCCACCTATACTTTTGAACGGAGTTACACTGCCCATGTTAAATAAGGTCACTAACCTTGGAATCATCTTGAACCCAAATATGAAGTGCTGTGATAACATTAACAATACGATCGGGAAAATTTATGGGGGCTTACGCAGACTGTGGCTTTCAGCGCATATATTATCTAGTCGCTCTCGTCTAAAGCTAGTAAAAACACTAATCTTGCCTTATTTCTCTTTTGGATGTTTGGTCTTTCCAAAACTGGATAGTATCTGCACCCGGAAGATGGAAGTTTGCCTAAATGACTGTGTGAGGTTCATTTACGGGTTGCGCAGATTTGACCATGTCTCACATATCCGGTCTTGTTTGTTTGCTTGTTCTTTTGCCTCTTACCTTAAACGAAGAAACTTGGTTTCTTTGTTTAATTTGTTAAAAGTTAATAAGCCAGAGTACCTTAGAGATTTTTTCCACTTCACTACCTCCCAACGAAATAGAAATCTGGTATTGCCTCGTTTTCATAAGACTGTAATGGAAAGCTCTTACCTTGTCCAAAGCATCCGTCTGTGGAATGATCTCCCTGTCAGTATACAGGCGGCTGGCACCATTTATGCATTTAAAAAACTCGTTAACACGCACATAATCTAGCTCTTCTATATCTATTCTTTTCTTTTCCTCCGCAAAGGAACGCTAGTTAGTTGTTTTTATATACATAGTGAATTTTATATTTTCATATTTTTGTTTTTTGTTGCTTTTTCTTTCTTCTGAGTTGTAATTCTAATCTAAATTTTGTTTTTTTTTTCGTATTATTTTGAATTTTGATGATTGTGATTCTAGCACCACTACTAAAGTTGTACTCTATAAGGTTTCAATCTTGTGTACATTGCCGAAATAAAGTTTATTCTTATTCTTATTCTTAAATAATTTAACTGTTTTTAAAGAAGTAAATTCCTTAGAGTTTTAAGTAAGTTAAATAAATGTCGGGGAGAGGTCTATCTTTAGGAAATTCATAGTGTGAATTCAGATTATAACGTAAGTGATGAAGAAAACATCTCTAAATTTTGGCGTCATGGTGCAAAGCAGCATTTATTTGAGTTGTGTGTTGTGTAGTGTACTTGATATAACTAGTTACTTAAAAGTTCTACTAAATTTGTAAATGAGGTCAATTTTGATTTCGAAATTCCTAAATTATGTTTTAATTTGAGATTTCAATAATTCTGCCTCAATTATTTCTGTCTTGTATTACTCTCGTGTAAAGGCTTTGAGGATACCACCAAGTAAAAGTGAAATTGTCATATCGAAATTTTGTTACAAGAAGAGAAATGATAGAATGCTAGCGCACTTCCAACGACGCGTTTCGTTTTCTGTATGATCGAATTCCTGAATTAATTTGTCTGGCATTTTTACGAAAGTGTTTTATCCGAAGAACTTTGTTAAATTATAGTCTAACGACGCTTTATTCTAAAATTCCAATAGCCACCACCAAGCACCATAAATACTAGACTAGAGAGTGCGACGGACGTGACTTTTGACTTGTCAAAAGGTATACAAATTTCAACAAATAGTCGAAACGAAATCAAGGTAAACTTATATGAGCACTACTTCATTTTATAGAATGGAATGCCACATGCCACAAGTGTGTTTCTATCTCTAGTCTGCACCCAATATCCATCTTCCTTGCGATGTGACTGCTCTGTATCCGTACTTGTTTGATTTATAAATTTTTTTTACCGGGGACTATCTTTGTATATGTTTTGGTTATTGTAGTAGCAAGTAAGGGAGCCTCTGATTATGACAATAAATTTTGTGAAGCAGTCATTTCGAGCTTTACTATCTCTTACAGAATTGAAAATGCTGCTAAGAAACGAGATGAATTTGTGAAACCGATAATGTTTAGCGGAGTTGTCGGAACTATAAATGCATCTGAGGAAAAAAGTGAATCCATCGGAAATTTTACTTTTACCAAAACAAATTATTCTTTTTAGGTATGCTGTTAGCACAAATTGGAGGCCCTGTTTACCCTATTAGAGTTGGAGGACGAGTAGCAAGCTCTGCTAAAGTGCAAGAAGATTTCAGTGCCGAATTAGATTTTAATGCAGTTATGCGTGAAATTTTAGAAATGGAAAATCAATTGAACCGACAGAGTGGTACGTGCATGTATGTATTTAGATAGGCTATATTGGCTATACATGATCAGGTAACATACTATGAGTTATGACAGTCTCTCCATATTACTGTTAGTAACTTTTCAACTTACAAGGAGATGGTGGTAATGGAAACATCTTAAAAGAACTTGTCGCACCTGGGTTTGCCGCAGCCATAGTTTTTACAAGGGAGTTTCAATTGGGAGATCCAAGAATAGTAGCCCTAGAATGCCGAATATCAAGAAAATAATGCCATGCCTTGCAAATCTGAAGATAAAGAGCTGATTCAGCAGATCTGCAACCTAGAAAGATGCCCCACTAGTTTTAATCGGGTGGTAACTGGCAATTTAAATCTGTTTAAAGTATTTTTTGTATGTCATTTATATAAAGAAAATGAATTGTAAATATGTATCTCTAGTAATATTTCTTCTTTATTTTAAAAATGAATAAAAGTACATTTAAATCAATTCATTGCTGTATCTTCATCAACTTAAGCGTATCTAACAACCACTTAACAGACGAATATCTTGCACACAACAGTGTACTTCGCATCGCTTTATTCTGGACTGTTTACTGAATCTTATACCCTAAATGAAATCTATTGGGTAAACTGAGTTTGTCATTTCGTTTGTAATACATAGAAATAATGAAGGTATAGCTAAATGGATTGGATACCCAAGCATAATATTAAAAGTTATTTTAATTTTTGCATGTCAGTCCGTCCTCACGATAACTCCAGAACGGATTTACTTAGAAAGCTGAAGTTTTGCATGCACACGACCTTTTCGAGAAAAAAGGGAAATTTAAGTTCGGAAATGGAATAAATCAGGCAACTCCTTCGTTGAATTGCCTTGCCATACAAAACTTTGGTTTTCCACAATATGTTTAGACATCGCTTGAGAACGAGTCTACGTAGAGAGCTGAAATTTTGTACACGGCGTTTTCATAAAAATGATGAGTACAATTTCAAAAATGGGATAAATCTCGCAACCCCTTCTTGATGTTGCCATATAAAAATTTAGGATTTTTACGTACAGGTACGAAGATCAGTCCGACATGTTTTTATTGTACTGAAAAGTTCTTCAGACTATGAAATCCTATGAAATTGGTTACAAAAATTTTTACTGTCCGTCGAACCGTTTTAGAAATATATGCCAAAAACTACTTCAAAAATCAAATTTGCGCAGATACATACGAGCATTCATCTAGGGTATCATAAGAATTGGTCTTAGACCAATTCCAGCTTTATTGAAGAAATAATTTTCTAATTTCAGAGCTATTATTGGGATACATTTACAATTTATTAGAACCATGAATTTGAAATAACTGTTTTTTAGAAAACCATATAATTGTATGTTAGTAAATTATTCTTATTTTATTCTTGTTTTTAGGAGATATTCTTATTGTTGTTTAATTTAAGCATACATTGGTTGAAAAAAACAACGGTAATCAATGAAATAGTTTGCTTCATGTAAGGAAACTTTGATTTAACACTGATTAACGTTTTAGAAAGTTATACACATTTTTGAAAAACAAATACTTGCTTGAAGAATATTCTTCTTCAATATTGTGTCAGTCTGCCCCCTACTGCCCACCCCACAACAAAACGCTGGCTACGCCTATGGTAGGTACCCATTAATTAATGTAATGCGGCTTCAACTGAATTTTCTTTTTTGTAGACAATGCTGGAACTTATGCACTTACCCCATCCGCTCTCAGGTTGTTTTTCAGGATTTACCTCAAATAGCCTTTTTCCTAGTCTCACTGATTAAGCCACCATTCATCCAACTATTTTTTTCCTATTCGCCTTAACGTTATCAAAAATTATAAAATTTGGATATACTAGAAACTGCTAGAGCCAGCCGGACACTATGCAAGGGTTGAGGTCGTCTTGAGTCAACAGTACCGATGAAAGCAGCATCATCTCTATTAACTTAAGGAGTACCTACCTAATTGTGGGAATCATTTAATTTGTTGAAGGTATACATTACGGCTCAGACCGAGCAATTTCTGTTTCAAAAACAAAAACAAAACTGTCTATTTTTCTAACTGCCATATAAATTCCAATCAACGCAGAGATCAGTAAATCATCAAATCATGTATGTAATACCTTTGTGGTTAGCTAGATTGTCGCTGTCTTCTGATAAAATTTTTAATTGAACGATTTATAGACCAATTAAAAACTTAAACAACCTCAACCGATGGAAAGGGTCTACTACATAATAGTCATTAGAAGCATAGGCAGACAGATGTCATCATAAAGCTCAATCGTGAGCTTATTCAACCGTATCGCGCGTAGAAGGGTTGCACAATAATTCGCTGGTTACATTTGGAGAAGATGAATTTTTTTTCTATCTTGTCTCAGCAAGATCAAAATGTTCATAGTTCTGTTAGGGTAACTATATGTAGGTACATAGTTTATATCAGATATTCCGAACTCTCAGAGTCATCCGTTTTGTTGCGCATATACCCAGCAGAGCCCATCAGAACATACTTAACCCGCATTCAACCACATGACATGAAATCGCCTGCTTCCCTTTCAGAAGGATTTTAATTTCCACTCATTAGAAACGCCACGATCTTCTGTTGAGTTGAAAATGAGTTTCAAAATTTTACGATTTTTTTGGTCAGCCAGTAATCTTTTGTTTTTCGTGGATTCATAGCTCACCCTTGGATAGTTTTCTCCATAATTTTACATGTTTCTATTAGATTTGTTGCGTGTTGATTTCAATCAGAGGTGCTGACTGCAATCTAAGTAAATTTTACAACGCTCGCGCGTACTTCCCATTTTGTATAGAAAACTAAGTAGTGCGGGCGGCTGTAAAAATATTTTTCCCGAAATTCATAGCCTGAGTAATAAATAGGAGGACGCAATCGATTGATTATTGAGAATTATGCAATTGAATGAAGTTGTAGGCGTGTATAGCTTGTATAGTATATGATTGATGAGTTGAGTTCTTTTGGAATAATTTTTGAAATACAATAATCTTCATTATTACATACGCTAAGGATTGATTTAGTTTTGTACATAACTAGTGAACATGACAACTGCCCCCAAAAGTGGCAAATAAATTTCATTTAACCAATTAACCAACTCTGTCGTTAGCAATTAGCTCAACTGTGATCAACGAGATTCTCATGTCACTTGTATTTAATACAAATTTTCCAGTGGCTTCAGTTCATTTTCAATTTATACTCCACGTCCTGTGGTAGAGATGTTGATGATTCCCACGCTTTATGGTAGTTTTTTTGTTAGTAAAATAAAATATAAAAAATTGAAGAGATAAAAAAAATGATCATTTTTGCACTGTAAATTTAAAGTGACGTGTGAAAATTGGAAGGTATTTAATTACTTGTTGGAATTGTTAGTTTGAAGTTATTTCAAAATGTTATTTCAAAATTTTGGGACTTCTTAAAATGTATATGTATACTTGAACTTCTGCCAAGAATTATTTTTCTTTAAATTTGTGAATATTTATGAATATAAACATAAGTATTGCTGAAAATAATAAAAATAATCGAGTCTAGAACTGATTTCGATATAAACTTTAAGGTACGATTATACATTGCAACTTTTGCTGCGCAGCTTTTAAGATGCAGTGGTGTTTACACGTAGTGAAATAAAGTTGCGCGTAGCTCAGAACCTGAAAATTTTTGAAAAAAGTTACACAGGTGTTCATACATGTAGCAGGCTTTGCTGTGCACAGCTCTGAAGTATTAGAACTCAGAAGTACATGCTGCCGCATGTTTGGCATTAATTGTGATAAAAAAACCAATAAGAATTTGAAAAAGAAGAGCTGTTGGGTGAAGAAATTAATAGTTGGTAAAGAATGTACTGGAGTGGAGCCCTTATCAGTTATCACCTAAGAAAATCTAAGTCATAAGTGACTTCCATTTATAAAGAGAAAAAGTACCTATATGAGGAAAGCAATATCTCCCACTGAACGGTAGGAACTTTGAGATTTTTAACAACAGGAAAATTTTATAAAGAAATATTTATGGAGTTAATTACATAAGTTATTATTTTACAAGTAAACAAGTAATAATAACAAAATAAGTAAAAAACGAGTTTTCAAACAAAACTGAGGCCAAGCCGCATGAAAAAGTAGAAAATAAACTTTTCTTCACACACAGAGGTGGACTCAGTTTTTTTTGATTGGGACATTTCTCTTGAATATTCTTCTTCTTCATGAATCAAATCACTTATTACCTCTGATTGATCATAGTGAAATATATCGGTGATTGGCAGCGAATAAAATCTGAGTCCACCTCTGTGTGTGAAGAAAAGTTTATTTTCTACTTTTTCATGCGGCTTGGCCTCAGTTTTGTTTGAAAACTACTTTTTTACTTATTTTATTTTCGGCCTTTTTCACGTTAATTAAATTGTTATTACGTGCTGCATGGACATATTTTAAAATAATTTTATGACGGCTGAAAGGACACTGTTTTACTGAATTTTCCCGATTTTCCATGTTTTCCACAGACTTTTCCTATTACTATGATTTTTTTTTTTAATTTACATGAATTTTCATCGATTTTTCATGCAAGTTTTCATGATTGTTGAAGAGAAAATATTGATGCCAGTAGGACGGAAAAAAATGATCCCGCATAGCTTATAAAACTTTTTTGTCGGAAAATTTTCCAGAAAAATTGGAAAATTGTGCATTTTTCCTAAAACAGATTTTTCACTAATCATATCGATGAAAATTTGTCCGATGATTTTCCCGCTTTTCCGGGTTTTCCATGGAATTTTCCACAAAAGCAACTTTATGCAACTCATTTCGCTCTACAACTTTATCTTAGGTTGCAAAACGCTCAAAAGCTTCCTTGGTCGGGAAAAGCGTTTTACATGAATTTTCCTCGATTTTTTGTGCAAGTTTTCACCATTGTCGGAGAGAAAGTAATGATGCCAGTTGATAGGAGACTTGATCCCGCATAATTTAGAAAACTTTTTTACCGGAAAATCGGAAAACTCTGCATTTTTCCTGAAACGGATTTATCACTAATCAAATTTGTACCAATTTTCAAATGATTTTTCCCGATTTTCCAGGTTTTTCATGGAAATTTCCGGTTCAAATTTTGATAGATTCAATTGCCACATGACATGAACCTGTGTGCCAAATTTCAGCTCACTGTGATGACGAAAACTGGGTCTACGAGAGTGTCGAAAATAGTAAAAGAGAAATATAGCATTCGCAGATTTATTTAAACTAAGAACAAATAAGTTTAACCCAAGAGCAAATAAGTTTAACCCAAGGAAAAATAAGTTTAACCCAAGAGCAAATAAGTTTAACCCAAGCACAAATAAGTTTAACCCAATAGCAAATAAGTTTCACCCAAGAGCAAATAAATATTACCTAAATTCTCAATAAGACATTTTAATACAAAAGCTCTTAATTTCCATTAAAATCAATATTTTATTATTTTATTTTGTCTTTAAAAACAATATTAGGCTTCAAATATTGGCAAAAATTTAGAGCAAAATTCGTCGAATATAAAGCATCGCGAACCTACAAATTGTCAGAATAAATAACAGCAAAACCTTATCGCTAAGAAATAGAGTGACGCATTTGTCAATTAGTTTGTGCAGATTCTATCACTCATCACAGTGCTAAGTTTGTTTGAAGCAACAGTGTCGATTGGAGATTTAAGGTTGCCTTCTTTAAATTTTTCTTTAATTCATTAACATGAGCAGTGGCAGAGATTTCAGCGTACGCAAAGAACCATCGAATGGAATATAATTCCCATATATGGACTGGGGCTGGTCGCACAGCCTTAGCTTCATTGGATATTGTCCAAAAGAGAGCCTCAAGCTCATTGGCGATATGGCAATAACTTTTCATATCGACTCACTCGAGCACCGCCGTAATGTTGGATGCCCTTCGCTCCTTTATCGCAACATGCATGGTCAATGCTCTGACGAAATATCTAGTTTAATCCCCTTGTAGAGTGATTCCTGTCCGCAATACTCGCGTTGCAAACCGCGCACATTCTTGTAAACTTCAAATTATTTTCGGCCGTATAGTAAAATTTCGTGATGCTTTTTTATCCCAAACAGTGCGAATGTGGAACAGCTTACCTTCTTCTGATTTTCTTCCGGCATATAATCTGCAAAAGTTTAAGGGCGACATACATCGGGGCACCTCCGCCACTCTCCTCACATACCCTAATCCTTTCCCTATCTCTTTCCAACCATGCTGTGCTTTGCATCATGTAATTTAAAAATAAAAGGCAGTTCTGATCACTGACTTTTAACAATGGACTGAGCGTATTACCATTTTCCTATAGGAAAGAATGGCACAAGTTTTATAGTTTTCTCTTTCGCACTATGGCAGAGTTGGAGCTACCAACACAAAATATCGCCATACTGAACGTTTTCTTATGAAGTTTGATGTTTCTATGTTGGCTGCAGATGCAATCACCTCAGAAATAATAAGGTAAAGATAGTGTTTACCACCCTTCGCCTTTCTTGCCCTTATGCAGGATTCAGGTAAAAATAACCATTTGAAAATTAAAATCAGAATGAGTTTAATTCCTTATAAGCGATTAAATTAGCACTTGGACACAAGAAAATATATTTTTTTAATTTAATTCGATTTTCTGGTGTAAATTTCATCTGATTGGTTGAGTTTGACATGTTTTTTATTTAGTAAACGTTTCAACGGTTGCTCAAACGCTGATATACAGACAGACAAATTCGTGTACGAGTTAAGGGACGGGCTGGCCTCAAAAATGATTGAACTTTTCGATTTTCAATTTATTTAATCAGAAAACCAATTGTTGACTTCTCTTTTTATGTTTTATGATATTTGTATGCGAGAATATGATTCTAAATTGAGTTATTTAATTTGTTTTTTTCAGTTTTGGTTTTTCAAATGCAAAGTATAAAATACCCCCTCGTATCAAGGCCTATCATTTCATTAAAGAAACAACTTGTTTAGAGTTATAGAGTTAAATGTCCATAATAAAAGTCAAAATTTTCTCATATAAACAGTTCTACACGGTGTGTTTGTGTTGGAGGGAGGGAGGGTGTAGTCGAGGAAAGAGAAATAGAAAAAAGAATCTTAATTCATCTCAAGTAATCTCATAGTAATATCGTTAGTCAGACACTTTATTATAAACCACTCTGTATATTATATATAGAATAGAATCACCAGATCTGTTCTGTAGGTTTTCTAAATCACCACTTCGGTGATTGGTATGTAGGAAAAATAAAAAAATAAATGAGAAAGATAACAGTAATAGTATGACAGCCAGCACAAACACATTCCCCACAAAAACAATAAACAAATATTCATGCCAAGTTTAAATTAAATAAAAATCATAAATGAAGAAAAGCATATAATTATACAAATTTTAATAATATCTCTTAGTTGGTATCATCTATGTTTGCACATACAATTTACAATTTACATACCTTTTGCAGGAATAATTACAATCAGTCAACAGAGTAATCATAATCAACATATACGCGCGCGATTACTTAATAATAACCGCGACACATAGCTGTATTTATATACTAACAAAGTTTTAATTAAAAGCAAACTAATAATCAGTAGTCGAAAGACCCTAATGACCAACCCAGCTTACTTAACTGCTAAATAATAACAGATATACAGAGCTCTATATAGAGGAGTCAACCGCCCAGAGCTGGTATAGCGTAAACAATTCCAGTGGTAACAGCTTTCTAAAGACTATTTAATAACTGAATTAGGCGAAATGCAACCACATTTAGCCCTTCAGTGTGATTGTCCTATAGAAGAGTCTATGAATCTACGAAATGAGTTAATTGGTGAGCCCGCGTTTAACGTCTAGTTAAGCACCGCTGCCGGCACCAAGGGGGAAAAAAGTCTCCGAAATTAATAATGACAAAAAACCAAAAAAAAAAATTATCACAAAACGATATCGAGGAAGGAAACCCCCGTATCAAGAGTATTTTATTTGTCACAGGTTGTATATGGATGGATGTCCATGTACACAATAAACACAATTGATGGAGACAATCTAATTAAGTAATTTATGGGCTGACATTTGTCACTATTTAGAACTTGCGACACGCTCTTATGCTTCCTATTTTTTTTTGCTCCCACCCCCTCCCCATAAGCTTATAGTTACTTAGCTGCTACTAATATAAGAAAAGAAGGAATTTGCTTCAAAGCAGGAGATTTTTTTTTTTACCATTTTATGTCCACCTACATAAAATTTTCTGGTTTTGTGTGATTGTGGTTTGTTTATTTAATCGATTTAAGAAAATTTGTAAAGTATTTTTGGTTTAAACAGGATAAGATTTGAAGATTATGATTTTTGGGCTTAAATTTCAGTCTTGAGAAATTCATCATTGTATTTTTCTTGTTTATCTATTGTCGTAAAAGTACACGTTGTTTTCACATTCACAATTAATATTTATCGCGAAAATGTTGAGAATTTTGAAATTTCGCACGACAAAATCTGTCAAGTGATTTTAGATTAAATTTAAGTGAAATTTAAAGTGTTATTCAAGAAAATTTGTTATAGCTATAAATGACAAAATCTAAAATCTATAAAATTAGTTATCAGCTTGGAAATTTACGAATCGTTTTCGAAAAAAGATTCGTACAAAAACTTTAATCATTTTTCTGCCTCATTTTCAAAATTACATGTTACCGAAAATTCCATTTAATTTTTTGCAGCATGCAAATGTTGCATTGGTAAAAGTATATGTGATGGTTTTTTGAAAAGCATGAGGTAAGTGCGTCATGCATGCACGACGCATTTGCATCTTTGGTGGGCGGACTGCCTTACACCATGTGTGCTTTCAAACAATTTCCACGTGTTGAATCGCAGCAATAAGTCAACATTTTGTAAATCATATTAAGGATACTTGATTTGACACATGGAACTTATTTATTATCCTATAAGGAAAAAAACTTATTGTGGAAGTTCGGAAGAACCATCATTGCCAGACCACATATATAATTCCATAGTATAATTTAAACTATAATAATATAATATATAAAGTATAATTTAAACTATTGAAACCATTTTTTGATCGTTCACCTCGACAGATTGCCTAGCAAGCCTATAAAAGGCAAATGTAGACGAAAGCCAAAATGAATCGATCCGCTCGGTAAAAATAGGAGGGATATTGAAGTAGGTGTTCAATGTATAAAAAAAGCCGTAATATTCTCATATTTAATGAGACCTGCCACTCTGAAGTAAAGGGTAGCGAATTGAAATGTGCCAGTTTCCAAAAATCGGGGCAAAGGCACGCAAGACTACTTACAATATAAATTATATCTCACTACATTTCTACAGCGTGGAAAAATGGAACAGATCCATTTAAAATGGTACAAATACATTCGAAACGGGACAGCTTTGTTCAAAACGAGACAAATCCGTTCAAAACGGGATTACTTATTCTCTTCGAGAATCATACACGTGTGTAGGCTAATTTTTGAGCTCAGTATTTTTTAACAATTCTATTCCAAGTTTTGAAAAAATCGGCCCGGCCATTTTTATTGAAAACAAATTACAAATTTCCTTGGCATACTTTTGAATATTCGAGATCTACATTTTCGCTAAAATGATTCAGGATTCTGGTAATGAATTTAATGCCATCTGGAGTTAGAGGGTGGTTTCTCTAAAATCAAGGAAATGATTTCATCCTCGGAGTTTAGTAATCAGTAGATTGTTGGTGTTCAGTCCACACATAAAATGCCTCGCTGGTTTCTCCTTACACAATATATGTTCCTAAAAAGATACAAAAACAGGAACACAAAGAATCTTATCTTAAAATAATTAAAAAAAAGGCACTTATCTAATATAAGGGAACTTCCTCCCTTTGGTCCAACGCCGTCCTAAAAACTTCCTCCATTATTTTTCACCTGAAAATAAACAAAAAACTCTCATAAATAACTAATAAAATTAATAAATATTGTAAACTTACCACTCTTTGTACCTACTGCTGGATGATCACAAGTCGACATTTCAAAATGTCAACACATCACATCAGATGTTCTCGCCTTCGCCGCAGCCAGAGTTCAGTGCAACTTAATGGCCCACTATGACGTCACTTGGGACGCCGCCGTCAAAGTTTAACCGCAGCAATAACTTCCTTAGCTTCAAAACATCTAAAACAGAAAGTAGGCAGATCATTAGTAGCACTAGAATCACATTAGTAGCACAGCGCCTTGATGTGGGGAACCACTGTCAGAGGAGGAATATATATTAGAGAAGTGCATATTCATTACATTGGGATCAATGTTCGAATCGAACTTGTCTTTGCACCAGCCCTACGCAGGTTATCCCATAATTTTCTCAAAGGTAAAGAATTATTTTATCTCGATTCATAATATTTCCTCTTAGCTGAACGTATCCTCAAATTGACCCTATTACCTACAATTTTATATTGGTTGTAGATATCAGTAGATCTTAATCTACGACATCTGTAATATAAGTAGTCACGCTCAGCTATAAGTCTTTTGATTTCAGCCGAGAACCATGGACAACCGCTGTCTCTAAAATGTCGTGTTTGAATAGGTGCATACCCATCATGAGGGTAATGTACAATTTATTGTAAAATGTCCACCTTATCTTCGATTGAAATACATGAAATGATACTATCCCAGGGCAGCATGGTACATTCTTTTTCCAGAGAATGTAGGTCTAAATTTTGATAATTTCTATATGCAACTGTTTTATACATTCGATAGCCATATCTATATCAATGTTGTACGTCATGAAAAGAAAATCATGGTCAAAAATAGCCGGAGGACTAATTTGATTATTATTATTAGTAGTTTAGGCTTATATAAAGTCAATGTTTGGCACTTTTCCATAAACATCATTATAGAAAATTTTAGAGAACGGACTCCCAACGGACACATGTAGGTTTCTGTTTCATGGCTTGGGAAGTATTCTCGAGGGTTTTGTCACAAGATATCATTCTTCTTATTTTGCATAAATGTATGTATTTTCATGTAATTAATAATTTTTCTGCAATTTAATATTTTTGTAGAATTTTTACAATCAAATATGAAATGTTTGTAACATGTAAACAATTTTCGTTTAACTAAACAAAATTTCGAATCATTTCAAATCTCCTGGCATATTCAAAAATCTTGTCGCCAACACCTTTTTTTTTTTCTTACCTATTCAATGCTAATAGTACTGGGGCTACCAGCCACAAATTTTATATTTAGCAAAATTTGACTCGGCTACATTGTGACCCATGTGACCTGTGTGATCTGTGGAATGTGGCTGCGAATGTAACTTGGGCATTTCCATTACTTCTAACGCATGCATCGCATCCAGTGGCCATGAAATCATTTCGGGCCTGAATTCCGCTAGCAGTCTGATGATCCTTGTACCGGAAGGCATTACCGCAAATGTACTTTATAAAGAGGTCCTTCATTAACCTCTTTATATACTACACGTATCTTTTTTGTATTGTATGCTACCCCGCACAATGGTCGGTCTGACAAAAAAATTGAATGACATTTTAAATAAGGACATCGAAAATAAATAAACGTATTTTTTATTTTTGTTAAAAAAAACTTTTCTAAAATTTAGTTCAATTTTAATTGTTGAAAATCATGTGCCGCTTACGCCATCCGAGCTATACATAACTACTTTTTACTCGCGTTACAGTTTGTAGCATGTATTGTATAGTATAATAGTACGTATTCTACGTGACGTGAAGGTATACCTTAAAAGAAGACCTTTTATATACTTTAATTAATTTAGAAAACTTCCTTTATTTGATCATTAGACATAATGTATACAATATGTAGGTTTTGAATGTAAGCGTTACATTTATTTTTCATTTATTCATTTATTCATTTATAGGTGCATTGTACAAAAAGATATGAGACCTTATTTTAGTACAGGATTAATAGGTACTTTATCCAATAAGTAATATTATAATAAACTAGACTAATCAGAAATTAATTAGTTAATTAGCATTAAAATACAGAGGAGAGGAAAAAAATGAAACTTATACTTATTTACAATGCAAAACTTAACTGCTCAAGAACTTTGCATTTAAAATTACCAAACATACCTGACTCGAACAACAATCTCCAATTTATTGGCAAAGAATTGCAAATAATAATGGACTGGATGAGGAAGTGACGCTTAGATGTTAGACAATTATGTCTAGGCACTATTACAGTAGTAACTCGACTTGATCTCGCAATCTGAAGTATATTATACAAGTAGCTGGAGTTCCGAGACTTAAGAGTCCCAGCCAATAAAACAACAGCGCGATATTTGAAATAGACCATAAGGCTGCAACCAAAAATGGAGTTGGCGTAAGGAGAGACATAGTCAAAACGGCGGACACCAAAAACATACCTTATAGTAGCATTGAATGCAGTATTTAGCTTTCGAATAGACTCATAGTCAAGAGAAGCAAATATTTCGCGCCCATATGTAAAAAGAGGCACGAGAAGCGTCCTGACCAGCTTTAAACGGGTTTTCGCTGGAGTGAAATTACTAGTCGCCCAGAGTGAACGAAGCCCACCATATACTTTTCTAATTAGAGTATTAATATGATGGCCCCAGAAAAGAGTTCTATTGAAGATAATTCCCAAGTTAGTAACGGAATCAACAATTGGAATTTGCGTTCCATTAATTACGACAGGTGAGAAATAAGAAGTATCTAAAATTGTTTTGTATATAATTAAGCATTTAGTTTTGGTAGGGTTCAAGTGTAGCATGCTGTCAATGGTCCACAAATAAATAGAATGGAGATCATCATTTATACAAGAAACACCATCTTCAGCTAATCCAATTGGTCTTGAGATGTACAATTTTGCATCATCAGCATAAAGGTGCAGTTTGCTGTACTTAACACAATGAAATAAATCATTGATGAATAGAGAGAACAACAAAGGACCCAAAATAGATCCTTGTGGCACTCCTGAAGATACCAATTGAAAAGAGGAATTTAAATTTTCAGAGTACACAGATTGATACCGATCCCTCAAGTAACTGCCGATAAGGTTTGCAGCCTGGGGAGAGAAATTAAACTGCATTATCAATTTTCTACATAGCTTGCTATGATTCACCGAATCAAATACCTTAGAGAAATCCAAGAGCACTAACATGGAGAACTCATCCCTGTCAATAGCAATCCGTATATCATTGGTTATTTTAAGAAGAGCAGTAATACAGCTATGCTTAGGTCTAAAGCCTGATTGTTCTTCATTTAGTAAATTATGATATGCAATGTATCTATTCATCTGGGCAGACATAATTTTTTCAATTATACTTTAGATAAAAAGGGTAAGATACTATAATAGGTCTGAAATCGGTATTAGAGAATTTTACGGAACAGGTATGACCTTTGAGAACTTCCACTGGTTCGGAAACTGAGATGACGTAAAACACGTATTAAAAATGTGTGCAAGATGAGAAAGAATATAAGGCTGGAGCATTTTAACAAATTTCGGATTTAAACCATCACATCCCGTGCTGTCAGACTTGATTTCACAAAAAGTCATGAGAACGTCATTAGCTGTTACTCGGGTAAAATTAAATGGTGAAAAGTTGCGAGGAACACTAGGAATAGGCAATTCAGGGCTGCTTTGGGAACTCAAAGTTATTGCAGGTACCATAAGGAATTTCTTATTGATTTCTTCCGGATCAATGTCGATATTATTTTTGGTTGAACAAACTACGCCGGCAGAACGTAAGTTTTTCCATATTTTTTTTTTTTTGTGATAGTTCAGTATCGAGCAATGAAGAAAAATACCTCTTTTTGGCCATTTTGATTTCAAATTTTGTTCTATTACGAAGAACGCGATAGTCATCCCAGAGTTTGGCAGCTCGATATCGTTTCCACATGTCAAATGCTCTATTCCTGCGACGAATGAGGCTCATAGTTCTAGAAGAAAACCATGGGCAGACAGGATTATATATACAGGGTTTTCCAATAAGAGGTGTTATTTTGATATTCAAAGAAAAATGTCATTTTTTGAGATAAATGATCGGATCTTTATTTCATTATAAAGAGGAAGGTATGCCGTTAATAATGGAAAATAACATCAGCCAAATGACCACCACGACTACGCCTACAGGACCATATCCTTTTCATGAAATTTTCCATAACCAAATCGCAAAGTGGCTGCCCTATGTCCTCGATAGCCTCACGAATTCCATCTTTGAGGTCTTGAATCGACACTGCGATGTTGGCGTAGACCTTCTCTTTCACGTGGCCCCAAAGGAAGAAGTCGCAAGGTGTTAAGTCACAAGATCTCGGTGGCTCCTGAATATAATGGGGTTGAAAATCATAGGTCATCATTATCATGTCATGATCAGATATACCTGCAAGTGACATCTGATTCATGAATTTAATTTTAGCTGTACTAGATGTGAGAAATATATCAAGTGTGCATTGAAAAGTGAGTGGGATGCATGTTAACTCGATGAATATCAAGCGAGCTTAACACAAAATTAAATTGGTTTGTAGCACTATATCCACTGAGAAAATTAATATTAAAATCACCACCAATTACGATATTATTATATTGTGGAACAATATATGTCAGATCGTTGATTAAGTTCGATAAATCTGCGTTCGGCGGCTTATAAACACAACCGATCAAGCATTTATTCAATCCTTGCCGCAACTCATAAAATAGATATTCAGCCTCCAAATTAGTATCTCCACTAGATATCAATCGTCTGCAAGATATACTAGAGTTTATGTATATAGCAACGCCAACACCTCGACATAGAGATTTATCCTTCCGAAAAATTTTAAAACCAGGTATAACGAGAAGCTGATCACTAAGATTTGGCTTTAACCACGTCTCCCCCACAAGAAGTACATCCTCACCCCCATCACGAAACATTTCACGTACCTCATCAATGTTAGGAAGTAAGCTTCTTGCATTCATATGATAAAACTTCAGATAAAACTTCAGACCTGCGGTTTGTGAGATGTTTAAAGATGTTGGTCAAAATTCTATAAACGCCAGTTCCCTCGAAGCCACTACTATGAAACATAAAATATGATCGAGAAGTATTCTAAGTCAAGTACATAGGCATAAATTATTTTGGTGCCTGCAAACAAAATTAGTGAAATATCATAAACTCCCTCCAAAGGGATATTGCAGTGATATCAACTTAAGGCATATCAATAGCAAAGTAAAACTAATTATATAAAACAACATCAATTCAGAAGAATAAACTGCATATGAAGACAAATTCACTACTGCGGCATACTATACGTGCTTAAATTCAAAATCACCAATAATACGAGTACTTCAAAACAAAAACATAGCGAAAGTTCTAAATCCATATTTCTACTAATAGTTACTACAAAATAAGTTATCAGACTGTGAAAATTCATCATTAAGAAATAAATTTTTCCGTGCAATGGAAGTATTTATTTATTTATTTATTGATAGATCATTAGTTGAATTACATAGATTTTAATAATCTAACTTAATTAACAACTAATGTAAAAGGCCCACGGCTACTAGGCCATCTGGGCAGCTATCTGGGGTTTATAGCAGACTTATTTTTAACTTACATATTTCAAAAGTTCATTTACAATTTTGTTTGAAGTTATTATTATTTTTTGGTATTATGCCTAGGCCTGGCTAATCTAAATGACTCTCAGAGGCTAAAATTATTTGCGTATATTTAAATTAACAATGTTCTAAGCTAGTTTGTATAGCTATTGTCTATTTTTAAGTGACCAGTTCATGTACTTACTCTCTAAGGCCTTAATTATTTTACTTTTTTTTTTTTAAGTTTTCTTCTTTCTAAAATTCTTTCTTTTCATTATCTTATCATTACCATTCCTTTTGTTTCTATTTTTTTAAGTATATAAATGTATTATTTTTTTTTTTTTTTGTAATTGTATAGATATACATATTTTTATTTTTATTATTATTTTCCTTTTATTTTTTGTCCTTTCCTTCCTTTTCCCCTTTTTAATTTTGATTAAAATATATATATATAGTATATATTTTTTTCTCTTTCTCTTTTTTTTTTTTAATTTTTAAAATTTCATATAAAACTGTGTGTCTGTGTTAGAGTCTGGTGTGTAGTTGTCCGTCTTGTAGGTATGTCCTCAATGCATAGAGTAGTGTGTCCGTATAGGCTGGCTTACATTAAAAGCGCCGTCGTCGGCGTGGTCGTCGTTTTATGTCAAAAATATTTAGAGACAATACTGAATGTATGAATTGCATTACATTACTCACGCCGGCGTGGTCGTCGAACCATCTCTAATCCTAAATTTCACGCTGGCGCTCCATTGCTACCAATATGCCAGAGCTAAATCTATTATGAAAAAACATGACAAAATGAAACGATATTTAAATTTCTGAAAATAAATGATTTTATATTAAAAAGTGTGGACTTGAAGGAAAAGAAAATATCTTTTTTAATATTATTTAAAATTTTATTGCAAATCGGCAGAGATTAAAGCAAATAACTCAACTGTAAAATGTAAAGGAAATTAAGAT
This sequence comes from Dioctria linearis, assembly GCA_963930735.1. NCBI lineage: Eukaryota > Metazoa > Arthropoda > Insecta > Diptera > Asilidae > Dioctria > Dioctria linearis. The sequence continues at coordinate 182,568,484 of OZ005744.1, forward strand.
ATGGCGCTGCCGCCCAGCGTTAATGTAACTTGCCCGGCGTTTTGTTCGGCGTTTGACGACGACGGCACTTTTAATGTAATCCAGCCATATCCTCCTCACTGTATGTAAGGAGTTCTGTAGGTGTTTTGCTCGTTCCGCGTTCGTTAAGTAGTCTCTGTAGTTCTATGCATTGCTGAAGAATGTGTGCCGTCGTTAAGGTGGTGTTCCGGCAGTAGGGACAGGTGGGGGCAGGCTCTCTAGTAAAGATATGTTTTTTTCACTGAAAGAATATGACCAAGTCTCAACCTCGCGATAGATATCATTTTATCCCTTGGAGCGTCGGGCATGATGGGCTTGTCAGATGATTTGTGGTGTGAGACAAGGAAAGAACAGGATAAGCTCCAGGCGGCGCTTCTGACATTGTGTTGGAGGCTACGTGCATGTGCCCTGGCGGTTTTGTAGCTCGGCGGCGTGATATCTATACTGTCGCAGCGTAGCGCGTCTTTGGCAATTGTGTCCGCTTTTTCATTACCCGGGATGCCGACATGGGCTGTGCACCATGCCAAGGTGATCTTACCAGTGTGAAGGGACTACCTAACATTGGATGCCGGGGGGTTTCTAATTTTTATATTTTCAATAGTCTTCAGCGAGGACAGGCTGTCCGAAAATATTGCGCAGGTGCCTTCATGCTTAACAGTCCACCTTACGGCCTCCCAGATAGCCGTAAGTTCAGCCGAAAAGACATCTGCCCAGAATGGTAATTCGTAGGTGAGGGAGAGTTCGTCTTTATCTTTGTCCGAACAGATAGCAATGCCGACTTCCTCCTCATTTTTTGAGGCGTCAGTGTAGATGTTTCTGTTTGCGTTTATGCGTCTGTATGTGTCTGTATGGAGTCTTATTTTAGATGTATTGTCAAGCTACTCGTAGGCTTTTTCGTCTGTTACAATTCTCGCCGTAGGCACTCTCCAGGGGGGAGGTCATCAACAGGGTTTAATATATCGGGATCAAAGGGAATGGTTCGGAGGGTGTCAGGGATGCTTACAATCGCACGTGTCAAGCCGGCACAGGTCCGTCTGGTGGGGATAGGGTTAGAGGATAGGATGTCCAAGGCTAGGAGATGAAGTGGAGATTTGGAATTGTGTAGGGTTTTAAGGAAAAAGTTGCTGGCAAGCTCCTCTCTTCTCTGGGGTAGGGTAGGGAATCCTCACTCAACCAACAGACTTTGAATCGGTGTGGTGCGCAGTGCGCCAAGAGCCAATCTGGCCGTAGCATTGAGGGATGTCTGGATCTTGCGAACGTTCTTCTTGTTTGTGTACCCGTACATAGTGAGGCAATAATCTACCTTGCCAATGACAAGTTGTTTAGCGATCCTAATAGCTGTCTCCAGAGGTAGACCGGAGTTCCTTCTACATATAATTTTTAGCAGATTATTTCGACTTTTAATAGAGTCTGCCACAATCGCTGCTTGTTCGGACCAGTTGAAATTGTGCGCAAAGACCAACCCCAGGATTTTCAGACTTTTTTTTGGAGAGGGACAGAAGCTATGTCGCCTTAGAAGATCCCTTTTCCCTCCAGGAGGTTAAGAAAACTCTTAACTCCTTCCATGGTACCACTCCAGGTCTGGACAACATCACATTCGGTATGCTGAAACAGGCTCCATCAGCGTGGTTGGAAAGAGCTAGAGAACTATTCGACCTAATCTTCAATCTGGGTAGATTTCCACAAGCTTGGAAACTTGCCAAGATTAGGTCTATACCGGAAAACACAAAAAAGATCCCTTGTCCCTCCGAAACCGAACCGATCTCACTCCTTCCCACAATCTCCAAAATCCTTGAGAAGATGATGGCCAACAGACTGTCTTGGCTACTGGAAGAGAAGCTGCTGCCACCAGTAACAAGCAACAGGCCTGATAGGGGGACTGAGTCCCTCCTCCAGGAACTGGAGCATAACCTGGCATGCGCGCTCTCCAGGGGAAAGCACTCTGTTGTGCTGTCAATTGACCTAGAGAAGGCGTTCGATAGAACACCTATGCGCTCCGTACTGCGACAACTTAAAGGATGGAACTTGGGGAAGAGATTCGTAGAGACAGTAAAGTCCTTCCTAACAAACAGGAAGATTAAAGTTAGAGTAGGAGGACACTTCTCCTCCACACATAACATCCTCAAAGGACTCCCGCAAGGGTCTCTACTCTCTGTCCAACTTTTTAATGTTTACATCCACTCTCTTAGTGAGAGCCTGGACAAAATTCCGAATCTCTTCTTTCATGTTTACACTGACAACATTGTCTGTTATGCTTCAGGTGAAGTTCCGTTTGTAAAGAACGTGCTCAACAGGGCAATGAGAACAATCTCAGTTTTGGCCGACACAAACGGGGCTAAAGTCGCCTACAACAAGTTGGATGCAATGGAAGTAATATTTCATTATTAAAATTCAAGGTAATACTAATAAGTTCTAAGCCTAAACATAAACAAGCAAATAATCCAGTACTCATTCTATAAAAACAAATGCGATACGTATTAACTAACTATTGTAGATTAGCATTATATTTTTATCGTCCGCCTTTAGTTCATTCAAGTAATCCATTTATTTTTTTGTTAATCTGAAAATAAAAAAAAAATAACCATCTCCACGTTTATATTAAATTACGACGAAATTTTGCAACAGTATTTTTTTGCTGCAAACATAAAATTAGCTAACCTAAATATTTATTTGTAATTAAATAGTTTTACCAAAAATTGCAAGCGTGTTTATATCACAACACCACCAGACAGATCCACCCTCTTACAATTTTCTCATATTAAAACCAATTACACCACTCCCATGGAAAATTTCTATGCATATTTCGTGCGCCCAAAATTGAAATCCACTTTTATCAATGAATTTTTCCTATGCGTTCATCCAGTGTCTTGTCTCCAGTGATTTGCATGTTTATCGCTCGACATAGATCTGAAAAGCGAGTATGCCGTAAAGGATATCACACTGACAGAGACTATAACGATAGGTAACTATTACAGGTTGGGTCTAGAACTCACTCTAACTGTACATTGTTTTTTTTTTTTTTTTTTTTTTTTGAAATCTATCATTCAATTTTACTATATGCTGGATATAGTATAGAAATGTTGTAGGTATTCCAGCAGCAGATAGATACCATCAGAGATCCTCATGGTCAAAAGTTTGTAATCCCTGCCATATATGTATGATGAACTTGTGGCGTTATCATTCTTTCGTTGTTGTTTTTTTGTTTTTTTTTTTTACCCTTATTCAACTCGTTCGTCTATGTATTCCCATCTGAAATCAAACTAATGGACATCCCGGGGTTGCTTTGTTCCTCTCATTTCAATAGGATCGCGTGGTCATTACCGAGGGATTCACAGAAATAGACTCGTAAACGCGATAATTGCTAATTAATTCTGTAGCGTGATATATTCGTTTTTTGGTCGAGGTTTTCCTTTTATTTTTGTTATACTGGTTTTCTTTTTTTTTGTCAGTTTAATCTAAATCACTCGATAGGGATTTGGTGGAACGTTAATAACCCGCTAATTTGGAAAATTAATTTTTCATGGAATATAGAAAATGTGTGCAATATTAAGAGCACTAATCACCTGAGATTAGTAAAATAATTTTTGAAATTTGGTAAATGTAGGTATTTTTTTTGTTTTTTGTACATATAACTACCATAATGGGTTTACTTTTATATAGACCTTCTATTAATGCTTTTCATATCTCACATGTGAAATATCCAAATTAAACCCGCAGAAATTTTATAATCCTTTCATAATTTTGATCATGATTGAAAATTCGCTTAAAAGCCAGGTTCATTGCCATCACTTGCTACAATTCCCTAGACTAGACAGATATGGAGGGACTCAAATAATATACATGAAAAGATTTCAGAAGGCGCATGAAATCCGGAACTAATCGAGCAAATTAAGACGTAATTGTCATCGTAAGCCTTTTGATTGGAATTTTGTATGTAGTCAAGTCATTGCCGAATTCGGAAAGGATATGGATTCTAAATAAGTAGAAATAGAGTTCCGCTCTCTATACACTATATGTATGTCAACATTGAAATTTGTTGTAGTGTGCTAGTGTGATTTTCAGGGCGGTAGAAAGACTAATGAATTGTCACCATATGTGATGTTCTTATATTCCCTTCATGTGATGTAGTGTCATTGTCACCCCTTGATTTATGTACTGCTATACTAGGGGATATATGTATACACGTATGAATTTATAAGGGGATAGAGATCTCATGAGTATTACGACCTCATTCTATGATAATTTCATTAAATTCTGGCTTTATAGTTTTATAAATTGAATGTGATGATTAGGTATATGTATTATATAAATAATGCAAAAAATCAAAATGAATGCAAAATAGAGTAAAATTTTTCGTAAAGATTCTTTCTTTTAAGCAGGTTTTTGTAATACAGTGCAGACTCGATTTTTGTAACTAATAAAAATAGTGTTTGTTGCAAAAATTGAAAAGATCGAAGAACATATCGCTCGCCGCCTGCAATAGTGGCACAATTGAAAAATCAGAGTTACAAGATAATCGACATAACAAGTTTTGATAATTTAAGGAACACTATTTAGATAAAATAAGTAATGAACTGGGTTTTTGTGTAATGCCGATTGTTTGGCGATCATCAGGTTTTCCACCTTTTGCGAGATGTGTCATTATTGAAGAAACTAAATTCAATAGTTTTAATAAAAATCTTATTTCTATTCAGTACTAAGTTTGTTTATCTAGTGGTAATTATGAATAGGATGGATTATTTTAAATTATGGATAGAAACGCATTTATTACCCTTACGTACTACATATGCTTTATTATGAAAATGCCAAGCAAAAAAAAACATTACTATGTGAAAAAAATAAAAAAAATATCAAACTTCAGTATTCTGCATTCTTCGGCAACACACAAGTGCGCTGATCATAATTGTAATTATTATTACTGAAACCTTAAACTATTGTAAAAATGACTATGAGTTCTTATTATTGCATTTGTTTGTAATAAAAACATAAAATCGTCGTATTTTTTCTTTGTAATTGGTAACATCTCATTATAAGCATTCTATAATTAAAAGTCAGTAAAATGATGTATTGGTGCTCTTGTTCTTCTTTCTATTAAATTGACAGACTTGTATTCTTTATCCTTAAAGGACATTTTGTAAAAGAAACTGTCTAAATGTTGCTTCTCAACTCTAAAAATAGATAAATCATTAAATTTAAAGCTTTCACCGGTAACATTTTTGTTAAAATTTACACACGTTAGATCAGTGAGGTTCTTTAAATCAAAAAAGTCATCATGAGTCATTTCTATAACATTAAAAGGAGTACCAGTTTTTCTAGATGTTCGTACTAATGTTACCTACTGCGCTGGAGTGTAGATTGGGCTAGATTTCAGTGCGCGTTTAATGATCTTTCAATCAACGAGTTGATATTATCGCCATCATTTTGTGTGTGGCCAGTTATGAGAAATTTGTGTGTGATTGACTTTATTTTGTAATTGGCCACGGCATATACATAAATAAGTTGCGATCACGAATTTATTCTTTTGTTTGCCTGCACAATTATCAGAGTAAAATACGATCTCAAGATCATTAGAATCAAAAGATCGGGCTTTTTCTTTTAAGTAGTGCAGTAAGCATGAGCCTATTTCAATTGCTCCTCTTTTCCCCTCACCTTAATGCCACATGTAGCAGTTTACTGGACCTTGACTTTTTTGTGAATGATCGCATACTGTAAAGTTGTAGGTCGACAATTTTTGACATGTAGTAAAAAGAAGATGTCTGCCCTCTCGGAGTTGGCAGCGTAGCTTGTAAATCAAAACATGCTACCACTTGCGAAGTATTATTTTTGTCCATTTCTTTTTCTTGTCTACTTAATTGTTTTTCCTCTAAATGGGATGTGCAGTTAGTATCTTTGATCTTTTCTTCTTCTGTCGAGTTTTGATAGGATACGCACCTTTGGCATTGGTCCTTTTTTGGTACGAAAAAAGCTATATTGAATTCATAATTGAAAATTCTTGATGAGAGTTTTCCTTGACTTTCGCAATCCATTTTGTAGTCTCGGTACAATTGCGCAATTGTTTTACCATAGACTTTTTCGCTGTGAGCACGAGTATAGTGACTCTCGATGGCCGGGATTGAAGAAATATGAGAACGAACACCATTTTTAATATGTTCCGATACTCGCTTGTGACTTTTGTGGCTTCCTCTACCTTCTTCTCCCAAAGTACCTTTCTTAGTTTTTGAAATTACGGTACGAATACAACAGTTAGTAATACCCAGTGTTGTGAAAACGTGTTGTTTGACCATGTCTGCTATTGCCCAATAGTTTTTAAATATTTCCAATCGTTCGTTTTCTGTAAATTTCATGGAGCACTTTTGTTTGCATTTAGTACTATCGCATGGTTGCCTAATTTCCCTCTCAGGTATTTCTAGTCCCTTGCTTATCGTTTTGTAGGATTTTCCACTATTCCTTAGATGCTTACAACTATTTCTTTTCCATTTCGATGGAGCCGCCCTTCTTTTTCTAGTTCTCTTCTTATTTGTATCGTGTTCTACTGTCTCAGATGGTTCTGAAGGTAATTGATTTTCTTATCTTTCATTGTGTGATGTGAGTGAACTTGAAGATGAATCGCTTAAATAGTCAGGATCTTGAATCGAGTTGTCTGCTGAAAAAGGTTCATTAAAATTAGAGCTGCGACTTGATTGTAATTCAGTTTCTTCAAGAATTATTGTCCGAACATTTTCTTGTTTTTTTATTTAGTGCAGTCTCTATAATTACTAATGGTATGAATGAACAGAGCATAATCAAGAACAAAAATAATAGTATACATAATATAAAATGAGTTCCTGTAATAATTACCTTGCATTCTATTATTGTTTGGGGTAAAGTTTTCTTTATCAGCATTCAAACCATCAATGTTATAATTTGAACTTCCAGCATGTATCATTGGTGTAAATTTTGCAATAAAATGAAATGAATAAGTTCAGTTCATACTAGTAGTAATAATTATTTTAAGAAATAAATAATTAATTGAGAACACTTGTTAACTTTTTAACTATTTATTTAAAAAATATCTTTTATAAGAGTGCGACGGGTTTCTCCCTATCGAGGCATCATCAGAAAATTCCAATAAAAGTTCTTAATCAATTTAATGAAAAATTAAAAATTCTTGATGAAGGATCAAAAACTGAAAATAAATTAGTTATCATTTTCAATTTATAAAATATTTATTAGTTATTAATTTTGATTTATTTTTTATATTTTTGTTAATATTAAAAGAAAAGTAATTTAATCTGATGATGCCTCGATAGGGCGAAACGCGTCGCATTGTTATAAAAGACATTTTTTTAAATAAATAGTTAAAAAGTTAACAAGTGTTTTCAATTATCGATCAAATAAATAATTGAAACAAAATTTACCTTCCGGTTCCTTGGGCCATGAATGCAAGGTGACGTAATCTAAACCCTCTTTATGAGCACAGTTTGAACTATTACCAATTGTCTCCAATACAGATCCTGCAGATGTAAGAATCATTACATATAACTTAAAGCTCAATATTGATAATTAAGAGAAAAATAGTAAATAATTAAATTTAAGGAAAAAAATATGTTATGTACCTTCAGCCTCTGGACTAATTTTCTCAATATTATTATTATAAAAAATGTTTGTTTCCCAGTTTAGATCTTTTTCTAGAGGCAATACTTTCCAGTTTGGTTATCCATTATATATAAGGGTAATGTACCTACTTTTATTTTTACTAAAGATGTATTTATGCACATAAAAACATATTCCCATTATACAATTAATATTTATTTAAACTGTTAACGAAGAACAAAAGGAGAAAACAAGATGAAAAATTATGTTTTTTGCTGAATCCTCGCATTCAGACGCTTTGACACAGTCCTTTCACGCATTTCTTGAAAGTGCATCTTATCCTCGATTGAAGAATCGTTTTTTTTTTCGTCCTTTCCAAACACGTTGTGAAGCTCTTAATTGCATCTTCCAGTTTATTAATGGTGTTGGGTTTGAAAATTCATAAAGTTCTTCATCTATGTGATCGCTGTCTTGAGGAAGTTCGTTTTGGAAGTTCTCTGAAATTTATTCAGCTATATCATTTTTTCCAAGGCACTCATTTGGAAATATTTGGTTTAATATTATTGTTAAATTAGATTTTTCTCTTTAATTTTATTATGCAAATACTTTGCCTTTTCACACAAAATATGACTTGAAATGGGAATGTGAGCAGATCTTTTCTTCAAAAACCATATAGGTATACAGAGGCTTTTCTATTCGAGGAAATCCAGTAAGTTATATATGTTTTTTTTCTATTCCCATAGTTCCTAATTCGGATAGCCCGACAAAACTTTTCAAATATCCTTCAATTTCTTGAGGCAATATTCCTGGGAAATTTTCTTGATAGATGCGCCAGCAGATAATTTCTTAAGAATTTCACTTTTTTCTTGTATAGTGAGCCTCTTTTGACGAATATTCAAAAACAATGAGAGAAACTAATAACTAACCAAAACCGAAAACAATTTAAAATTTTAAAAGTGAACTTCAATAACATTGAAATAACTATAGAAAACGGTATCACTCTCACAAATTTTTACTAAAATCTAGATTGAGAATTAAGGTTGACACACATTAACGTGATAGCGATTACGAGATGTGTGTTATACCCCTTAGGTATATTAGACCTAGACGGGTAAATTCAGTACTAATTGGTTTAAATTGAATTTTCAAAAATACTATTAAATTTTACAAAAAATGCAAGTGCTGGTTTTTATGTCATCTGGTGTCCATGAAGCTTTCAATGAGCAGCATGACGAAACGTTGTACGGCAGGTGGGGCACCACTTGTCCAGCGCTGTAAGTCACTTAGTTTAGCCACCGTTGTGCTTAAGTGAGGTACTAGAGAAACCTTCCGTTAAGTGGTGTAGATGATGTGTTCCGTGTTTTTATGTGTTGTGTTTCATGCAGTTACATGTCCTGTTTAGTTTGTTAGTTTTGTTAGGATCTTGCTGCCATCGTTCTAGGGAGTTGCTGGCCTGCGTAGTAGGACAGTTCGTTAGGTCTTGATACGAATTTTTACTCTGTTGTAAAATAATATGGTTTAACAACAAATTTTGGAGTTTAATTACGGGGGGTCATTTCCCCGTGCAGGCCCCTATTTGGCTTTACTTAACTAGTTTCGCTCCAGTTACGGAGCTCATCAGAAGTTTTCAACGCTAGCAAACGTTCAGTTTGCTTGATTGTGTACATCTTCAGTGTACAATGTTGAGACTATTCTATTACTATACGTCAGATTTTTATTTTCTAGCTGAACCCTATTTCAATTGTTGTATGTTTCCCGATCATATGATTGTTCATTATCCTGTGCAATGTCATTCTTGTCATTGCACATGATTTTGAACACGCACATATGTGGCTACTTTATACTCTTGGCGTGACTCTCTTCTTCGTGTCGTCGTTCGCCAAGGATGCATCTAAACTATTTCTAATTTAAGGGGGTGGTATTCTAGTCTAGAAATTCGAAAAAATCGATTTTTTTTTTGTTTTCGTATTTTCAAAGTTTAACTATTCAAGAATATGCCTACAAGAAGATTTTTCAAATTTGTATCTTTATATTTAGTGTTCACTTGCATCCAGCTGCTAACAGTTGAATTCTAACTTCCAAACCACGTGGTCGTATGGACTTTAAGGGGTAACGTCTCTGTAACGGCTAAAAAAAAGGTCTTTTCACGAATTTTTTTCTCGCAAAATTAAAGGTGTTTGAAAAAAATCTTTCAAGGGTATTATCGGGCATACATTGAACTTTATTGATAAATTTTTGACAGCGAAAAAAAAACAAAATGGCTCCACATTCATCTTCCCGGGACATGTTTCGGAGCAAGTTTGACGAGCTTGGTGGCGACCTCCATTTTCAAAGGAAGAAAATTGTTTTCTCGCACGGGACCTTTTTTTCTTATTCTATAGGGTTTAAACTATTTTTTAAGCCAATAAAAAAAAAAACGATTTTTCAAAAAATTTACAGTGGTGTTACACCTTAAATGCGTTTTTCTCGAAACTGCCTTTTTCAAGACAATGCCCACGATTTCTCAAGTTCTACTGGACCGATTTACTTGAAATTTTTTTGAGAGTCTTCTTTATAGACTTGTCTATGTCAATTTTTACTATTTTTAAAAAATTCGAAAAAGTCAAAAAAGTGGTACAAATATTGCGTTTTTTTTAGGCAGCCATTTTGTGAAAAAAAAATTTTCAACTTTTCCCTAGTTTCGGACATAGCGATATTACTCTAGACTAATAATCTTTTTTATTTTTTTTTTCGGATTGCTAGGCGGGTTGGAATCGTGGGCATGATCACGCCCCAATTTTTTGAGGCCCCACTTCATCAGCTGCTAATTTTTGAATTTTTAACTTTTTAATTTTTTATTTTTTTCTGTATTCTTGCAATGTTAATAAATAACTCATAAAAAATCGATAGAAAAATATTGATTGCCTTTTTTTTCGGTATTTCAAAAATCACCTAAAATTCGGGTCTCTAGACTAGAATACCCCCTTAAAGGGCCATTCATGAAATTACTATGAGGTACAAATATCTATTTATTAAAAATTTGATGCGTCAAATACTTATAAAAATTTACAGGACTTTCATTTTAATTGACAAAATCTTGGGTAACTAAATTTTTAATAATTTCAAATTACGAACAAATGATCGAAATGCTCGATGTGCTGCAAGCCGCGCACATCCTTTCACCCTTCGAAATAATTTCGGCCGGACAGTAAAATTCCGCGCTGTCTTCTTATCCCGAACTGTACGAACTACCATTTTCTATTTTTCCTCGAGCTTACAATCTGCGGAAGTTTCAACAGTGACAGGCATCCTTTTCCTATATTTTTCCTGCCATGTTGTGCTTTGCATAATAGGGGGTCCCCTGACCTTGGCGTAATAATATGTAAAAAAAACACGATTACTTATAGAGCTGATTTGTTGCATACGGCTCTTTGAAAATTATTTTAGATTTGAGTTCGAAAGTGCGGCAAATCAGGTAACGCCTTCGTAGGGTTAGTTTTTCACTCCATATTTAGACTCTGCCTTAGAACGCGTTGTTACAGAGAGCTGAGTTTTGTCCTACAACGTTTTTATAAAAATTGTAAATGTAGGTTCAAAAACGGACTACATCATGGTGCTGCCATAAAAAAATTGGGGTTTTATTCATATAGAGTCGCTAGTGGTCAGCACCTTAACCCATTTTCTTGAAATAATAGCTTGTAATAATTTTTAAATAATTAATTTTGGGGATGTAGACACAGGAACATTAACCTCAATATATATATATTTTAAATTTACAATACTAAAATATCACAATTTTTCATTTATTAATTAAAGTTTGTAATAAAAATAGAAAATTGGGAAAATTCTCCTAAAGTCAGCACAAAGAACCCAGTGCTCGGCATTCTAGTTTCCTTTCTCCAGCATGCGGCTTAAATTTAAGTTTTATATGAAAACAAATTAATAAAAGCAGTCAATTTTTGAATTTTAATATCATTTTATTAAATTATCGATTCAAATTTGCCTTCGGCATAGATTTATAAAAAGTTATCTCTCTTATATGTTTATTGATTCATATAGGCATAGGTACATATCACATCAAGTTATGTTTTTTTGGTACAATGCAGATCACATTTTATTTAGACTTTTATGATTCGATTTCAATATTTCTTTAATCCACTAACAAAATAATATCTTAAAATTATAAAATTAAAATAAATTCACATTATGAATGATGAACTAAAAAATAGGATCTCATTACAAACGTCCATAAATAAATTTCAGGTTTTTAAATTACATCTTAAAACTAAACTAAACAGTGGAAACTTATTTCAGTCAAGAGGAATAAGGCACCAGGTCACTACATAGCGTATCTTAGTCTCACTCTTAATTATATCACAATCGCTATTCTTGTCCTTCACAAAAATTGCAGACAAAGTCAGCATTTTGAGCCTCTGCAAAAGTTAAGTCTGACAAACACGTACATTTTAAATGAAACCATTTTTCACATATGTCACAGCCAATATTCTTAAGTCCATCCTCTTCAACATCTGTAAACAACTCATCCTCATACAACTCTGACAGAAAATTTTATTCCGCTGATTTTCCTTCTTTTTTGCACCTTTACGATTTGCGCCAGATTTTTGTAGAGTATTTTCAGCCTTTCGCTTTAATCTATTAATTTTTTTAGTTCAGCTGCTGCTTTTTTTATCTGCCTTTATATTTTCTTTCTTATCATAGTTTTCTTTCCAAGCTGCAGAGGAAATAGCCATAGGAAGTTTACTTTGTCTGTTTGTTTTTCTTGAAGGTGAAAATGGCTTTGGATAAAACAAATGCCTTTCAAACGTAGCTGGGGAAGTAGGTCCCGAATCCAACAACATATTTAAGGCAGATTGTACAGACTCTTCTTGATTACTTTCTTGATCAACATCTCTTTCGGTTGGGCCTTGATCGCCAATTTAATTCCTCCAAAGAAGGAGGGTTATTTTCCTATGCTTTTTCAATTATTCGAATAACTAAGTTGTAGTCAATATTTGCGTCTGCAAGGTTATCTTTAATTGATTGGACTACTTTAATAGCATTATTATATGCGTTTTCGGATAGGCCGCTGGTCCGTGTATTAATGTGCTCATTTATCGTCTCCAGAGCATTTTGGACGCACTTGGTGTAGTCAACAGCATTAGGGTTAAATGGGTATATACCACATTTCCGGAACGAATTTTTGACTACTTCAGTTATATCCTTTTTACTCAATGTAGTTTGCAGCATTGCACAAAAATTTTCTTTCGTGATTGCTTTTCCATGATTTCCGGGCATGCATTGATACTCCCTCAAAATCCCTTTGTAACCATCCTTAAGTCCTTTAAAAAATCCCATATCAGCTGGCTGCAAAATAAGTGTTGTATTTTGCGGAAGCGTATATAGCACGATTTCATTATTTCTGCAGAAGTCACTCAGTTCAGCAGTTAAATGAGATTTGTGGCCATCAACCAGAAGAAGCACTGGTCTTTTTATATTTTTAGCTGTAAGCCAGTTATTAAATCCATTCGCGACATACTCGAAAAAAGTTTTGCTACGCATCCAACCAGTTTCCGATTTCCCCAAAATCCAATCGTTGGGCATGCTGTTGATGACTGCTGCTGGAGGCCAAACGTATGGAAACACAACCATTGGAGGAAGTGTTTCACCGTCTGCTGATAAAACTAGTAGGACGGTAAGCGTGTCCTTTTCATTTCCAGGCTTAAATTGGTAAATATTTTTCCACCCCTTCGGTGTTTTTGGAGCTAAACTGAAATTAGTCTCGTCTCCATTAAATATTCGCGCCGCTTCTTCTAAAATATCAGAGGCATTTATAGATGTCAAATATTTCTTCAGTTCTGAAAACCACTCTCTGGTTCCTTCTTCCGTAATTATGGCTCTCCCCTTTGATACGGTTTCTGAATTTCGCAGACTAAGCTCTGGATGACGTTTTAAAAATGCGTAGTACCATTTCTTTCCTGGTCTTCCATCCTTGAAAGGTGTTGATCTTTTACCTTGCAATATTATTCTTTGCGCCGTATTGAGGAGAGCATCAGGTTTCTGAAGAAATCCGCATTTAGCTAATCCCATCAACCACTCCACTAACTTCGTTTCCTCCTCAGGAGAAAGAACTGTATGTGGGCCCATTCTTCTAGGACCTTCTTTGACACGTCCATGGATTCTATCGTGCAAAGTGCCCCGAGGAACATTGAATTCTTTACTAGCCTGCATGATATTCAGTCGTTTCTCTCGCACAGCCCTCAAAGCATCTGCCAAAGCCTGCTCGCTGCACTTATGAATAACACATCTTTTGGAATTCATTGTCCAATATACCTAGATTCGAAATTGCGAAAGCGAGATCTCATTTCGAAACAAATTTCGATAGCAAATCGTTTTCAGTACTGAAAACGATGAAAACCGAGCGCTGTAATGGCATTTTCGTGATAAAATTCTCGAAGAAATATCCAACAACCATAACACATTCATAAGCATGAATGCATCATTTATGCATTATAGGAGAATACTCGAAACTGTGAGCAAAGGATATGTTAAGTGTACTCTGCGGCTTGAAGTAAGGATTCTCGAATCGAAAATAATTCGAGAAAAGGACCCTTCGATATATTATTTGCAGGGGTTAGTTTCCTATTTCGAGTAGCACCAGCAAGGACTTCATTGTCAAAAGGGTGCTGACTACTAGATTAAACTAATTTTGAATGAGATCCAGTCTCCAGCATGCTGTGCTGGGGATAGACAACTCAATGAAATATCGTTTCCTTAACACAACACCTTCAAAATTAAATGTATTTTTGTAGGTATATTTTCATTACATTCATTCATTAAAAAAATCGTAAATAAATACTATTTGTATGATAGAGTACTTTTTTCATGAACTTATCACTTATTTCACAAGAAAATAAACAATATTTCTAACACTTTCCACTATTTATTTTTTAACAAAACCTGTTCATTACCATCTTCAATAGGATCCCCCTAAGAATACTGACGATAATAATACAATTACGAAGGATAAGTGCAATAAATTTTTTTAAATTTCTTGAGAACAGGTTTGAGGGCATGCGTAATTAGTTGTTCGCAGGAAAATTTGTGAGATCATATTCTTATTTAAGGCAATTTTGTGTAAAAAGCGCTGAGCACTGGGAATTGCTGACTTTAGGCGCTAATACTACCCTACTGTGAAAACGATCAATCGTAGACGTTTTTATTGTTCCTTCAGAATATAAAATCCTCTGAAATTGATTATAATCAGAAGGGTGATCATACGATATTACATACGGGCATTCATCTAGTACGGTATCGTTAGAATTCGTCTAATTCCAATTATAGTAGTTTTTCTCCTTGTTTTACCATTGTAATATATGACTGCGATTACGATAATAGACCTATTGCTTCTACCCCTAACCAATAAGAATAATCTTTTTGAATTTCAATTCAAAACTTCTCTTTTATACACAATGGAATTTCTGCACACAACGCACACCTTTCCATATCATTCCTTCCCCACTTTAAAAATAATGTTTCAATAAAAATCATATAATCAATATTTGATGTGCAAGCACCCCCCGTACATGATGAGTTCTAATAAAATCGTCCGACAAATGTCTCCATTAAAGAAACAACTTCACTTGTACAAAAATTCTTAGGGATACTTAAGAAAGCCATCAAGAAACCATCCGATTCACATAAAAGTTAAATTGCCGATTGGTAATTCATCCTGTTACTGGCGAATGCTATGCAACTCTTTATTTATGAACTAACAAAAATGTCTTAAACACCATCAAGAACCTGTTGGAAAATGCGATCTGTTCTCTTCTCCGCAGGAAGTTACCCACAGCACACACAGACACTCCTCTTCATATACACATTACACTCTATATTGGCTGTTGAGAAATCGCGTGACATGTCAAATGAATTTTCCATAATATTCGTTTTCCAATTTAATTCGCCCTGTCAGGATAATACAAGGATCCTGCTTCTGCTGTACTACAACAGTGGAATATACATATAAAAAAAAAAAAAAAAAAATAGACAAAGTCGCACTCAGACGGAAAAACCTTAAGCGTGTGGACAGATCGTAAAGGAAGAAGGCATTCCTTTTCGGCAGTGTATAAAAATGAAATTGCGGCGAGAAAAAGTTTTTCCAATGATATCTCTATGTGGTGCTGTGGGCGGATGGGATAGCAGATAAAAACCATATCAATTCCAATTCGATTCCTCCATGCATCTTGTGGCGTTTCACCAGGTTGATGACGGTGAGAATGACTTTGCTCACCCGTATATATCCTCGCCCGCCGCCGTTTTGCCCTCTCAATGGATGCCACTGCTGGTATATTCCCTGTGGAGCTATTTATTTTTGAAAACGGCAAATGGAGTTGATATTTTCCGATACATATTCGACTCTTGAAAAACAACTTCCTGACAGTCAAGCCATCGTCGAGGGGAGTCGACAGGACAAACATTAAAACAAATATCAAACTCGCACAACTAACGAAATGTCAATTCGAATGGTCCATTTGGGATGCTGACTGTGGTGAGATAAAACTCCTCTTCTTTATCTATATATATGTATATGTATGTATGTATATACACAGGATATCGAGCAGATTCTAATGGCTGGTAGTAACGATTTTGTATTCCAAAAAAAAAAAAAAAAAAAAAAAAAAAAAAAAAAATTAAAAGGCGGGGCAATATCCCTATCACAGAATTTGTCGTTCACGAAAGGATACCTTCTGTTAATGGGTCCATCAGCGCTGATAAATATTTAAGGTGTATCCAGTTCCCTTCAATGGAATTTCAATACAAACACAATAACAACAACAACGGAAGTAACGATATATTTTACCCATTAACAAACATACGGTGAAATCAATTCCGTAATTCCTCCTGGGTACTTCTGCCCATATATACAAATTATGAATAATAATAAAACAAAAATTCATGAATGAGATCATATCAGAATCAGATCACTCAACCCATTGACTTACTTCCATAAAAATCGACTCAATGCCGATGCTACCGGACTAAGAAGATATCACCCCGCGTACTATTCATGATCTATTTTAAGATCTCACAAGCTATCGATCGCAGCTCAACCAATTGTGATTTATTGGGCCAAAAATTGCGTTCGCCTCTTCCCTGATTTCATGAAACTTTATTAATTGAACGATCGCAATTTAAGTGAATCCCTCCGATCGAATAGAACCAGATGAATCATAATCTTATGAAGATCGGTGGTGTGGAAATTTGTGCTACGACGAACGAGTAATATTGCATTCTATGAGTTCGACCATTAGGCAAACAATGTTTTCGGATGATCGTGGTACACATACATAATATCAACTTCTAATTTTTAAGTGATCGGAGTTTGTGTACTTAATTAAGGCGGCGGCGCCTTGACTTACATATGTCCGTTCATCTTTTGCAGCATGTTACCAAATCTGTGATTGTGTCATCGACAAGGTCAGATACGGAACTGGTGGCGTGCCGATAGTATAGTGGAAGCATGAATGAATTATGTCAGCTTGATGTCAATTTATCTATAGGGATGTTAGTTGATGACATCTCTTGTATAAGTGATATTGAAATTTGACAGCCAATTATATGCAATGATTGATGTGATGATCTTAGATTTATTTATTATTGATATGATTTTATTGAGACAACCGACGACGGTACTGCACGAATTGCAGTAGCTTAAAGGAATCCGGAATGATCCATTTAAAGTTGACAAAATTTAGAATTGGTTACTTTTATTATTCATACTAAAAGAGAAAATTACAACGGTATTATGCCGGTTATGGTATTGAGTTTGCCAAATATAGATGTGGTAATTAAACAGTTTAAGTAAACTATAGGCAGTGTTGTATGTACATTAGAGCCATGTATGATATTCGTAAAGCTAAGAACTATAGTTCTACTCCTAATTGGTTCGATGACAGTCTACGTAATTTGCTTAATGCACGTAATAAGGCGTGGAGAATCTATAGTAATTCTAAATCGATGAGTGATTATCGTAATTATTCTTGTCTTAGAAAACAGTTTAAGGAGGAGGCTCAAAAGGCGTATACTTCTTACATAAATAACGTCAAAAATAATATTAAATATGATCCTTATGGCCAGTTTCACAGTCGAGTTTAAACCAAGGTTTAGTTTAAACCACCCTCCAAGTTTAAACGTAGTTTAAACCAAATCGGGTTTCACAGTGCATTCTTTTAGTAACGTTGGTAGTACTGATTAAATTGTGAATTAAATTAGTTATCGCCACCATTGTGAAGCAATTTTGCAATGAATCAATCTGTCAATCGGAAAAAGTAAACAGATCAGAAATAAAAAATAAAAAATATGTAGTTTTATTTGCTAATTTTAAATATGCCAACATTAAAAAAGGATGAACATTTTAGCATAAGTGAAGTTGAGCTATTGCCTTCACTAATGCATAAAAAAAGATATATAATAGAGCGCAAGAAGACGGACAAGAATAGATTCGAAGACAAAGTTACAAAGTTCTTTACTTAAACTGAACCTAGCATAAAAATCAACGTCGTCCCACTAATTAAAATGATTTGGCCGATTTCTAATTACTGTCAGTCGTCGACAGAGTTGTAAATTTAACTCAAAAAAATCTTCTTCATCGCTAGAAATGTCTAAATCTTAATCCATGATGAAATTATTTTCTTGATACAAAAAAAGCAATGCTACCGTCAAAATAAAATTATCTTGAGTTTAAACCCAGAGAGGGCACGGTTTAAACTCTAGTTTAAACCGGGGTTTAAGCCAAACTGTGAAACTCATTCGTCGAGTTTAAACTAAATATTTGGTTTAAACTCAGACTGTGAAACTGGCCATAAGCGTTTATGGAACTTTCTTAATGCTAAGCGTAAATGCGATGGTTATCCCAACAGCCTGTCCTTTTTGAACAGTTCCAGTCATGATCCGTCTCTTATATCTAATTATTTTGCGGATTATTTCTCCAAATCTTTCAGTGTTGCCAATAGCAATGCAAATGACTTTTTTTTGTGTCGTCTTGCATGTCTAATTGTTCTAGCCTAGATATTAATATTCGGTGTATTAGTGAACATATTGTTACGTGCCACAAAGTGAATCAAGCGACATCTGTTGGAAATGGAAGCAACTTTAGGTTAGTGTCATCTTAGTAGTCATCGTAGAGTATAAATACGGCGCTCTGACAGCTAGGAGGCGGAGTATTATTTCAGACAGCGAAGTGAGAAGTGAGCGAAGTAAACTATTTGGATTGCGATAATTAGAAGTACAGTACTAGCGATAAATAAAGAGTTGATTTGATAATTATTTGTGAATTTGTGAGAGTAAACAGTAAAGTTAAATAAAGAAAGAACTTTTGAATTATATCTGAAATATTGTGTTTTAAATAACGAACTAAGGCCACGCTCGTAACAATATGTTATGTAAGCATGTTCTTGAGTTGGATTCTTCTTGTTCTGTTGGACCGGATGGTATTTCTAGCATTGTTCTCAAACAATGTTTTGATAGTTTTTCGCGTCCGCTTCTTTATTTATTTAATTTATCTTTGTCAACGGGTGGTGTATTTCCAGATGCTTGGAAATCGTCATTTGTTATTCCTGTTTTTAAAAATGGATAGAGAGACTTGGTTAGTAATTATATCGACCTATTGCTAATTTGTCTGTTATACCCAAGCTTTTTGAAAGCATGGTTTGTGAACTGCTGAAATTCGAATGTAAGACGTTTAATTAGCTGAAAACAAAACGGCTTCATTAAATGTAGATCAACATCAACCAACTTGACACTTTTAGCATCTTCTATTGCTAATACCCTTGAGAAGCGGTTGCAGACTGACTGTGTCTATACTGACTTCTCTAAAGCCTTTGACAAGCTTTCCCACAGAGTACTGCTATTTAAGCTGTTAAAAATAGGGTTTTCGCCATTGTTGGTTGATTGGATCTCATCCTATTTAAGTGGTAGAAATTTTAAAGTGCTCTTCAGAAACGCGCTTTCAAATTTTGTTTGTACGCAGTCTGGAGTTCCACAGGGAAGCCATCTGGGTCCCTTATTGTTTGTCTTATTTATTAATGATCTTGTATCTGTGATAAAATTCTCTGAAATTTTAATATATGCTGACGATGTGAAGATCTTCAACACAGATTCATTCACCGAATGATTGTGTACTGTTGCAGAATGATGGATGTGCTTATAAATTTATTTCTTAATATTCTCAAATGTAATGTTATTGCTTTAGCCGTAAGTTTTCTCCTTTTGCGTACCAGTATCACATAGACAATGTTTCTATAAATGTAGTAGACCACATTAAGGATCTGGGCATTATCTTTGACTCAAAGCTTTTTTTTTTCTCGTCATCTTGATTTTATTATTGGCAGAGCCTTTTCAATGCTTGGGGTTTGTTAGACGATGGGCTAAGGAATTTAATGACCCATACGAATTGCGTTCCTTGTATGATTCATTCGTGAGGTCTATACTGGAATACGGCTGTCAAGTGTGGAGTCCTTATTACAGTGTACATATCAATACGATTGAATCTGTACAGAAAAAGTTTCTACGTTTTGCCCTTCGTCACCTTCCGTGGATTGATAGGTTTGAGCTTCCACCATATTTTGATCGTCTGGTTTTAATTAATATCACGTCGCTCCATAAGAGGCTTGAGTTCTTATTGTGTGTTTTTATTCATAAAGTTTTGACTGAATTAATAGATTCTCCTGAAATTCTTAAATCAATTTCGTTGAATTTTCCTGGTAGAATTTTAAGGTACCACGATATTCTTTTCATTAAGAGTCATCGAACGAATTATGGATTTTATGAGCCCCTCAGTAATATGTGTAGAATTTACAACAAATTTTCAAATATTTTAGATTTCAATATTGATTCAAGAGCAATTGAAATTTGATTCTTTGAAGGGGTTTGTGATTTTATTTTTTATTGATTTATCGAAAAAAAAATTTATTTTTTATTTTATACACTATGGTGCCTTATATGTATATACATAAGTCAGATTATAATTATATATGTTGGCTAAATAAATAAATAAATAAAATGATCTACTACTCAACCTCAAACATACTTGATTTTTGTACCTGACGTTGCGATGTGTTATCTGTGGACTCCTTGAGACGCTTGAGTCTAAATGATGTATGATATCGTACTGATCACTTAAGAAATAGAGGGCGAAATAGGTAAATGTTGTACTTTTGCCACAATTAAGTGATAGAGTCTCTGCAGTGGTTAAAATATTTTTTGAATATACCGGAGCTATTAAAAAACTCGTTATTGTCGTAGTCCACTTACGACATGACTCTGTTACTTATCTTCCCATTTGAGATCTGATTCTGAGTTGAATGATATTTTAATGATCGCAATTCGGTATGGAGTGGCTCGGACATCATTCACTATTGAGCAACTGTTCGAGTTCATTATTTCAACAGGGTTGATCCTCTTTCATCAGTGTTACGTCGAGAATATCCCGCAACTGTTGTTGTACTAAAGGATATATAGCGAAGTGAGTCTTTTTTGGATCTCTTGACCACATCAAGGTGGCTCCATACTGGAATCCAAATCAGGTGAATTAGGGAGACCTAAAATCATAATTCACTTCTAAGTCGTCTGTGCGTTTTAAAATCATTGGAAGATTATTGAAAGAAACCTCCTGAAGGCGTTATGGTATAGATGTCTTAGCAAACTTCTCTGTGCTTCCAAGAGACTATTCAATAAGACCGAGAAGATTGGTAAAACAGATTTAAGGTGCCAAGAACAATTTATAAAAGGCTTCTCAAGTAATTCAAAAGACAGGCTTTTATATAGACTTTTGCATGGAACTTGAAACGATCAACAGAAACGGCGTTCCATTCACTGGATACGCAGCTTTTGAACGGAAAGTATGTGCATAAATTCAATTCAATTCAATTCAATTCAATTCAATTCAATTTTTATTGTGAATGATTCTTTCAAACTTTTTATAAATTATTTGTGTGCGTTTACATTTCTTATTTCATATTTCAGTCTAAACCCACTCAGACAGCACAGCAGGTATTTGAGTTGGGCGATTTAATATAAATATAATATAATATAATACTATACATTGATTCCAGGTTAATCAGTTTCAATTTCATATTCCATGTTAGATAACACAGATAACATTAGATAGTAATTTTAATTGCACTTATGGATTTACAAATTGATTAAAAATAAAAAAATATATAAAAAAATAAAGAAAATTTCTTGCTTTAGACTTATTTTTTAACAGTTCAGCTAGTACTATTTTCTATTTTAAGCTTATTATTACAGTTCGGCTGATATTGAAGCAATAATTATTTACATAACTGATTATATTTTTACTATCAGAACAGTAAAGATAATTTGATATTAATTTAGTTGTACTTACAAGGTAATTTTAATGATCCCTATTTAGACTTCTTATTTACGGTTGATCAATCCTATTCCCTATTTTTACATTTCAGGTACATATTTATAGGAGTAGTGATTATTTTTACATTATACATTTGAGAGAAAATTTATGATAGGAGGTTTTTCAACTTCTTTACAAACATTGATTTTGTTGGCGCTGATTTAATATTTTCCGGCAGCGCGTTTTATATATGACCAGCAGTGTTTGGGAGGTATTGTCGCCGTCTTTCTGTCCTTGACTATTTCTTGTCCTGTGATTATGGATGTTAGCATGTCGCTCTACTACTAAGTTTGTCCTTATGTTTTTCCTCAATGTGTTGTATATAAACTTGGCCTTTTCAATTTGTATTAATTTTTTTAATGTAAGCTGCCGTGTGTATTGATGAACCAGATTTGTGGCGGTATCCCACAGAAGTCCATATAGAGCATTTTAAGCCCTATTTATTAGTATTTTGATATCTGCTTTCAGCCTTTGAGAACATTGTGACCAGTTTATTGCATTATAGCGTATATGGGATAGGACATGTGCATTGTAGATTAAATCCGCTACAGGTCTATGCAGTTTGATATTTCTTTTTATTACCCCGATTAGGGGAGTAAGTTTTTTTCCCTAGTTTCGCAATAAGTTGCTTCCAATTTAGCTTCTCGTCAATTTGTAGACCTAAGTAATTGATTTCACGAGTTCTTTGTATGCTGTCAATGCCTATTTTTATGTTAATGGTCCTGTCTGGCTTATTTTTTTTGTTTGAAAAACATATATTTGGTTTTTCCTTCGTTCGTTTTTAGTTTATTTCCATCTGACCATTTCTTGTATAGCTTCAAGTCCTCGTTCATCATGCGCTCCAGGGCTTCCATACTTCTGGCGTTGTATATGATATTGGTGTCGTCTGCAAAAATATGATATTTTCCACGTAATTTGGCATACTGCAGATTGTTTATGTATAGGAGGTATAGAAGCGGTGCCAGTATTGATCCCTGTGGTAGCCCACAGGTTGAGGTTGTAGGGCTGCTTAAGATTTCCTCTATTTTAGTTTGAACTTCTCGTCCGATTAGGTAGCTGCTTCTTATTGTTTGCTACACCTCGTATTCCCAGCGTGTTCAGGAATTCCAACATTAGACCATGGTGGACAGTATCGAACGCCTTGGTTAAGTCGACAAAAACTGCACCTACATAGTATCCCTCATCCAGGTAGTTGTTTATTTTGCTTAGTGTTTCTGCTGTAGCCAACTCTGTGTTGCTTTTAGGTTGAAAACCAAATTGATTGATGTCTATGCCTCCATTTTCTGTGATAAATTTCCTTAGCCTGATTTCTATGAGTTTTTCATATATTTTACTTATGTTGCTTATTAGGGCTATGGGTTTGTAATTGTTTAGTTCTGTAATGTTCCCTCCTTTGAAAACGGGTGTAATCACCGTTTTTTTAGGCAGTTTGGGAATTTCCCGCTGATAGTTTCATTTATGTGTTGTGTGAGTGGTTGCACAATGATATCAATAACATCTGTTATGTCCTCAACCGTGATGCCGTCCTTTCCTGGGGCTGCTTTCATTTTGAGATTACCCACTATATTCTTAACTCGTCAGTAGTTGTAGGCATTAGAAATATTGATCTTACCGTCGGTTTGTTTATTGTTGGTCTTACGGTTGGAATGGTTTTCTGTAAATTGGCACCAATGTTATTGAAATATGTATTAAATGTGTTTGCTATTTCCTCATGGTTTGTTAGAATCGAGCCGTTTAGATTAATTTCACTTATATGTCCAGGCATATTGGGTTTCCCCTTATTAAGTACATTCATGTTGATGATACGCCATAATTTCCTAGAGTCCTTTCCTGCCGAAATTATTTTCCCGTTTATATATGTTTCCTTAGCTTTTCGTATAGAGGCTGTTACTTTGATTTTTATCCGCTGATACTCGTTTCGCAGAGATTGGTTACTTGGTTGCGTTTTCATTTCTTTCTTTCATCTCTATAATTATTTCGTCTGTTAACCATGCATTGGGTCTGTTTCTGAATTTCTTATATGTAGTGCCAGCTTCTTTTGCTTCTTTCATAATATCTATTATGTTCTCGATGGAAATATGTTGGTGGTTATTGAGTTTATTTTTTACATATTTTCTGTATTTTTCTTTATTTGTTATAGGCACTCGGGTTACCTTCATAGGCTTTTTCATATTACATTTGATCGATATATGAGCCATTATAACGCGGTGATCGGAAATGGCAGTGTTGTGCAGAGTAATTTGTACTTGGTTCAATCGTGTCATATCTGTGATGCAGTGGTCGATTATTGAGCGTGAGGTTTCATCTTTTCTTGTGTAGGGTTCTGCTTCAATCTTATTTACTATTTTGAAGTTGATCATTGTAGTCATATTTGTTAACGTGCTTGACCGCCTATTGTCTTTGAGTAGGTCAATATTTGTATCCCCCAGAAAAATTATATTTTTTGTGGAACGCTAAAATACTTTCTAAATGCTGGATGAATTCCAGCAAATGTTCGCTTGGTGACCTATACATGGTCATTATTTTTAGGTTTTTTTTTGTCCTGAGTTTTTATCTCTACGATAGTGGTGTTGTACCTACTTTCTTTAAGAATGACCCGATAACTTAGCTGTTTATTTATAAAAATCACCGTACCATCTCTCCTGTTGTCATCTCTACAGTTAAATTCACCAAAATAACCAGGCATTTGGTAATATTGAACTTCATTTGTGTATATCCACGTCTCGTTTAGTATTATCATTTCAATAGGCTGGTGTTTTATTGAGAGTGCCTGAATTTCGTGTACCTTGCTTCGCAGACTTCTAATATTTAGATGTAGTATTTTTATTACGCTGTTTGCTCGGTTCATTTTTTATAATATATTACGCTAAAGTTTAGGACTGTCCGCGGTAAGTTCCTTTTCCGTGACATATTTGCTGCAGCTGTTTTCTTACTTTGGTTTTGTTAATTGATTTTGAGTATTATATCCCTTACTAGTAGGTATAGATACGTATGGGTGGATGTATCTGGGTATAGTTTTTGGAATTGTCCCTATTTTCTTTTGTGATTTTTTCCTTAGGCCATTTTTGTTTATCTTGCATTCTCTAGATATGACATGATTGTATTGTACTTTTAGCTTTATAAGTGACAGGAGTGATAGCCACTCTTTTTGGATACTTTTTATATTTTCTTTGATATATTTAAGTTAGATTTCATCAGATAATTGTGCTTCATTTTGTATTGCATTTCATTTAAATGTATTTTACAATTTATTTGTTCACTTTTCCTTTTGTTTTTGGATAAGGCTAAATTTATGATATATTTAATTTTATATAATCTATTTGTTCGATTTTCTTTTTTATTTTTTTTAGTAAGATTAATTTTTATAGTACCTATATTTACATAGTTACCTTTCTGTATTTCATTCTGTATTGCTCTTTGATATTCTGGGCATTCATTGCTGTCCACTCGGTGGTTCTTGTTGTTTATTGTTGTTTTTGTGCTCCTTTGGCAATTAATGCATAGTGATGTGTCCGAATTGCATTTCAAAGTATTATGTTCCCCTGCGCATTTACCACATGCTGTTTTGTTTGGACAGTGCTCTGTTTTATGGTTATAACCACTACAATTGTAGCACCTTCTAATGCCGAAATCCTCTCTAACGAAGTGCGAGTTCCACTCAATGTTTATATACTGATCCACTATTTTTTTGTTGGTGATGCCATTAACTTCCATATAGATTGTCCATCTCCCATTTCTATTATTTTTTCTACTATAGACGACCTTGATTTTATCCTCATCTGTAATGCAGTGGTTTAGTTTTTTGAGTTCCGACAAGAATTCTTCTGTGGTATAGTTTTTTTCAAGATTTGTAACAAAGAGTCTTGGGTTCCTCTCTTTGGTAATATATATATCATATTCGTTATCTAATTTGCTTTTTATAGCTACAACTATATTTGAATTGTTCGTTTTATTATCTGATTTAATAATTATCCCTCCATTTTTAATGTTTTTCATTTGTATAATGGGGGCGCCTATTTTACTGGGCTGCATATTTAATTTGACAGCTTTCCTAGTGGCATCGCTAGTTTGTGTTTTTTTAGGTTTAACTATAACTCCCTGTGCTGCAGGCTCATTTACTTGCTGGTTTTGTGTGGGATAATTTGGGGTTTTTCTCACTACAGCTGCTACTATGAAGCTGTAACTGTACCTGTATGGCTTTGGACATTAGCTTGAAGTTTTTTTTATCCCGGTCTCAATTTTTTCCATTTGTTTTCGTATTGATCCATTTTTGCTTGAGTTTCTTTTTGTAGACTAATAATTTCAGATATTCTGCTTTGAGACAGCCATCTGATTATTTCTTTGCATTCTCTGCAAGCCCACATTGCAATTTTGAAATCTTTTATCTTAGAGTAGTCTTTAGTACTTACATATCAGCATCTAATATGGAATCATCTCTCACAAAAACCTTCGCACAGGAGCGCTTTATCTTCATCATTGACCGTATTTTCACATATTTTGCATAAGCAGTCCACACTATCATTCGTGACATCCACCATATTTGAGGTTATAGATTTTTTGATTTAATTTCCTCATCACACTTTTATACATTCACTGCGGATATTTCACAGCTTATAGCAACCTTATGGTTAACCAGCCTTGTTATCCGCAAAGTATTTATTTTTGCTTTTAGACAGTGTAATTTATTAAAAAAAACCTCAGAGATACCTAATATTAGACTCTACTTTCAGGATTCTTCTTCTTCTCTCCCTCGAAATGCAAATTGAGTCAATGCATAAGTCCGTAGCAAAAATCCAAGAGATGTCGCTCGCAGTTATCTATTCCGCTTGCTCAATTGTCAAACATATATGATGCCGTACATAAAGTGCGAGCTACATTTTCTGCTGACATTTAAAGAAAATATTCATCGTGATCAGTGACGTATATTAAATTTAATTATATTTTGAACATGGAATGAAAAAATGCGTATTTTCGGTGCATTTCGTTTTTTTATTTCCAAAAAGGCAAAAACGCGTCCAAAATTCACCAAAAAATACGTGGCGTGTATGAAGAGAATGTCGTAAGTGAAAGTAAGTGTTGGAAGCGGTTTAAAAACTTTCGTTGCGGACATATTGATCTGCAAGATTAACCTCGCTCTGGTCGACCAATAACCTACTGATCTTGATCAAATCATAGCTGTAATCGACTCCGACTGGCATTTAACTACTATACGGAGATCGGAAATAACCTGAACATTAATCAATCGACATTTCGAAACATTTACGGAAGTTTCGGATGATGAAAAAGCTTGATGTTTGGGTGCCACACGAACTGAATGAAAAGAATTTGATGGACCTAATTTCACCTTGCGATTTGTTAGGCTATCTGTAAAATTGGTAAGTAGTTACTACTTAGTTAGAGTGGTTAGAACATATATTTATGATATCTCGCCTCCATATTGCTAGCTCCAGTATGTCGCTCGCTTTTGTATTCATACAACGTAAACTTTAGATTTGAGGACTGGTGTGCATGTTATGAATTTATAGTGAATCCGACGGATTTTGGACAGACCCTAGATCTTCTCGTTCAACAGGTGGCTGATAGTTCTATTTGGTCAGGATGTGGTTCTGTGGACGTTGTGATTTATCCTCAAATCGCTTGTCAGCAGGCTGTGGGACACTGGGCAATCGATTCCTGGTAAATGTTCGGCATTAGGAAAAATTGACTAAGGACGGAACAACTTCGAATAACATATGGCTAGCTCTACCGATATTCACGATGATGTGATGTGTTACATATTCTAAGTGAGAGCTTCGGTGGTGTTCTAAAATGGCCGGTTTTTTCTTCAGTCGCAAACGTCTTAAGTTCTGACTTGACTTTATAATTCTATAAACTGGCTGATGTTCCTGATTGTAATCCAATTTGCCGTATTGATTGTGAAGACTTTGAGGCAACTCCCAAAATTTTCCACCGGTCTCGCTCTGTAGTAACTGTAACTACTCGTCCTTTATAGTGAGCTCAATAATCCTCTTGATTTCGCAGAAATAAGCAAACAACATTTGCACTTCGATTAATTCTACCATCAATTTCTCTCCCTCAATATCTTTCTTCTGCTAAAGCAGATATTCTACCAATTTCTTCATCTTTGAGCTTTCGTAGCCTCCCATTATATTTTTACCAGTTGTCTACTGATGGAATTTCAATATTTACTAAACCTTTTATTTTCTATCTGAACTGAGCGACAATACGAAATCGACCAATGTACCTATTCAAATGAACCCCCTTTTATATGAAGATTTTCCTTAAATCTTAGTATTTTTTTTCTTAGATTCCATGTTCATTGAAAACTGGCTGCAAATATCTTAAATTCTTAGAAAAATAAACATATTATACCAAATTGACCTGCATGTGTTCGTAATACTCATATCTAGCATTTATAATCGATTACCTAATCAATTGCCCCGCTGTGTTATTACATATTAACAAAATAAAAATTTCGGAACTCAAACTCAGTGTGATTCATTTTAATTTTCTCACGAAATCTCTCACTCAACATAAGTTTTTCATATTAAAAAGAAGCTTAAAGCCTTCAGTTTAAAATATCCTTTAACACTTCATACCAAAAAATCTACTCTTCTTACGTTTTTAATAACTTTCTATCAACTGACAGACCCCTGACTCAGAAAGTTTGCGACTGAGCACCTGAACGCCTGCACGCCTGAGAGTGCAGTTCGTGACGAAAGAGTTTTAGGGTAGTAAACGTGGATGGATTTACATGGGGTTTTTTGATTTATAATGGGTGAATGGGAAGCTTTCCGATGGGGTAAAATGTACTTACGTGTTGGGCGTTTTGGGGTGGGATAGTAACTACCACAATTTGAGAGTGTCGTTCGGGACGGAAGAGCTTTAGGGTACTAAACGTGGATGGATTTACATGGGGTTTTTTAATTTAGAGTGAGTGTATGTGAAGCTTTACGATGCAGTAAAATTTTCTTACGCGATAGGTCTTTTGGGGAGAGGGCTGGGGTTTGTCCAATTGGGGACGTAAAAAGTAAAAAATAATTTTTTTTCTTAGTGATATAAACAAGAAAAGTTTGATGCAAAAAAAGTAATGCTACAACTCAGATTAAATCGTAAAAGTTTGGGCTACCATAACTATAACTATAACCACAACTGTCTAACTGCAAATTATGCCCAAACATTTTTAATTCTCCGGACCCAGGATTAGCCAGCTGCAGCTGTTTTGGTTTTCTTTTTTTTCGAATTCTTTCTCTTTTGATCGTTCACTACTCCTTTATATATTATTATTTTTCTTTTGATTCTACTCTGATCAATTTTTCTTTACTTCCGACTTCAACTCGGAACTTTTCTTAAAACTTCTCGACCGGTTCAAGCGAAAAATCACATAAGAAAAAAAGGGCCTTCTCGAGACTTTTTATCCCGCATCGGGTTTCATGGAGTATGTTTAGCAGATACCTTCCATTATTATATATACATATATTATCTTTTAGCGAGTGCGCTCGCTGAACCGGGATAGTACAAGTTCGAGTTATTCATATAATTTTCGTATTACCATATGCATGTATATTTGATTTTAGACACTTTTCGCTTTAAATTTAGATGTCCTGAACGATTTTAACGCGTAAATTATTAGTGAGAGTTTTCCACAATGTTAGGAGCATCAACGATAGATCTCTATCATTAATTTAGTTGCTGGGATGAATCGCTATATGTGGCTGACTGTAGGTGGCTTCTGAGCTGTTTACACTATGTATAATACTGCTGAAATGGGTTATCATTAATATTTAAAAAAAAAAACAAAAACTATTCTACTCATACTCTAGAATATGCGAGTGCGAAAATTATTCTGTTCCTATAATTAGCTTTTATATAATATTCACTTTAGTTAGACATTTTTTCCCAATAATGTGAAAAACAAAGTATATACGCTCTTAACTATAAGTTATATATATAAGACAAAAAAAAACCAAACCATTTCGAATGTAAAAAATTTGTAGGCTACTCTACTATAATAAACAACAGGTTTTAGAGCTACGTAGTTACTTAGGTGGATGTTCTTAACATTGTAGACGCAGTTTCCACTACTCTTTAGCTTACTGGAACAACATTTTAATTACAGGAACGGGCAAGTGATTTTCAATCGTCGTTGTAGTTCCGAATGAAGTTGCCAAACAGCATGCCAAGATGAAACCAATAAGCTGGACAGCAGTCACACCGATACATCCAGTTTTGTAGAAGTGAAGGGTATCATTTCCATTTGCTGGACCACAAGAAATTATGCTGGATATCGCTTTCATGGGAAACGATGCCGATAAATGGCAGGGTCCCAAAATCGATGTTGACTCC
The DNA here is from genome assembly GCA_963930735.1 of Dioctria linearis. NCBI lineage: Eukaryota > Metazoa > Arthropoda > Insecta > Diptera > Asilidae > Dioctria > Dioctria linearis. Next base: position 182,598,824 of record OZ005744.1, read on the forward strand.
ATTATCTAAAAAAAAAAACAAAAAACAAAATAAAACATTTCAGGAGTACTATGGCATTTTGGACTAAGTACAACAAATTATATTATTATTATTAAATTTTTTTATTGAATTCTGAACCGTAACATCTGCTTCCAGGGGTCGGCAACCTTTTGAGTCGAAAGAGTCAAAAATTACAATTTACAAAATTTCAAAGTTTTTAAAGAGCCACGAAATTTTTTCTTACCAACAATAAATAGCACTCGCATAAATAAAGTTTTTTGATAAAAATCTAATTATTTATTCATAAGAAAAAATAACTATTTATTCATATAAGTAGGGTTTTTCACAACAAATTAGATAATATATATATGGCATTATTAGATAATTACTTATTATTTAAGTAAAAAATTAAAACAATTAAACATTTACTTACAACACTAACTTGTATTTTAATAACAAACAATTGAGCAAACAAATTCAATGGGAGCGTTGGCTTTGCATGGTTTTAGAAACTTTGGATAAATTTGGCTCATAACTTGTTGTTTTAAGTTTCAAACACGGCTCTAAGTTTTCATTTGTTAGTTGGCTTCTTACTTTACTTTTAATTATATTCATGCAAGAGAACGCTTGCTCGTACGAATATGTCGATCCGAAGATAGTCAGCACTCCAAATGCCAACTTCTTCACCTCACTGTAGCAATCTGGAAGGCTATTATTCCATGTGTCGAACTCACCTCAACTCGCGGCATTTTTTTTAACGCTGTCCACTTTTGTTGCGTTACGTACATACATAGATTTTTGGACCTCCAACTCTTCCAACTTGCTTTTCAACTCTGTAAATTTTCCACTCCTCAAAGCTTTACTTTTTAAATGGATCAATTGCAGTTCTACAGATCTATCAATTCCAAATGGCACAATGTGGATTTCGTTACTATTTGTGTTGAGAGGATTTACTAGGAATGCTAGAGCGGTTTTGTTGGTTTTAAATTGCTCAAATCTGTCAGCAAATTCATCTTTAATTTTTTTTTATAACTGTGCTGAAGTAATTCGTGTCAACAGTTGCACTGGTTTTATCGCGATATTGCTTTAGAAATTGAATATGAAGTAATTTACTGCTCTGAATATCTTCTGCAAAAAGAATTAATTTTTCTGCAAGACAAACCAATTCTTCTACCAAAACATAGGCTGGGTTTCCCTTTCCTTGCAGTTTTAGATTCAGTTCATTTTTGATTCAGCTATTCGAATTACGGTATCAAATTTTACAATCATTATAAGTTTTTAAAATACAAAATAAATAAACATAACCTTTTTCTGGGTACTAACAGATAACTAATAAAAAACCAAAAAAACTCTTTTCTAGTTGAGCAAAATATTCTGATTCAAGTCCTTTCGCTAAGATTTTCGAATCAACATTGTCAACGTAAAGTATTAGACATTTTTTTTTAGGTTGATCTGAGCTGAACTATTATACAGAATTACATAAATCTTCAAGTACCGATTGTTCGTATGTTTTCGGAATGCTTACATTTGGCAAAAAAATTCAATATCGTCGATAAAATTTAAATATTTTTGAAAAGAAAACATACGCCATTCATTCAAAATTGCTTTCCGATTTGTAGTAATGTTTGGAAAAGTATCAATTAAAGGAAGAATCATTTTTTTTGCTGTATACGCATAGTGTTTCAGGATTCAAAATTCAAGTTAAATGAAAATTTAATAAATATTGCATTGAGAATATAACAATATGCTTAAAAATTATTTTAAAATAAAAAAAAGTATCCATCTCTGAAAAAGGTATCAAAGTGTCCATTTCAAGAATTTCAAGTAAAATGTATCCAAAATGATACAATTGTATCCAAGTGGCATCATTGAGTACAAGTGGCTGAGAGATAGAATCGGTCCCTAATCCTCGTTAATCGATTCAGATCCATTTTTAAATGTTTTTTTTTTTTTTTTTGATAAAATAAATAATATTTGCGTATGGAACTAAAGAGCCGCAGCTTCACATCCAAAGAGCCGCAGGTTGCCGACCCCTGGTTTAGGGTAATTTGTAAAATATTGACGAAAAGTTTACCATCTATACCTCCCAAACGACGAATTTTACTACCCTTGATAATTTTTTGCTTATCTGAACCTCAATTATCATTACCCTATGATAAATCAGCTTTGCTATCTGAGACACCCTGTACTAAATATATTAAAAGTAATAAAGAGTGCGTTTGATAGAGTAGGTACTCTCCTGCCTGAATCTTACAAATTATTTCAAAACTAATAATTATTTCCTAAAAACTAACTATAATTTACAAATAAAACTTAAACATGAAAATTAAAACTAAACGAACAAAGCTTTCCAAAAACAGCTCAAAAAATTCCTCACTAAAATATGATTAAATATCTAACAATTCCCTAAAAAAATTAAACTTAAAAAATTCAAGTCCAGAAATTTTCCACACTATTACCTATACCTCTAAAGAAAACCCGAAATCATATCCACATCCGAGTTGTGTGCTTTTCCAACGACCTGATCAGCGCACCCGAAAAAGTTTTAAAAAATTCAAAAATTCCATGGAACAAATTAAACATGTTCTGTTGGGGGAATTAATCTCGTACAAGGATATCATTTTGTGTATTTGAAATCCCATGGGAAACCCTCTTAGCCCTGATATGTTCCTGGAAGAGAAAAAGTAGATATTAACCGACTTTCCTGAAAGTTTCAACTTGAATGTAGAAAAATATCATTCACATTTCTGTACATAATACTTGCCATAACCATTTCCTGTTGAGAATGCTAGACTTCCTGCTAGACATACACACACACATATCAGAACAGACAAAAACATAAGGGTGTTATTATATGGGGGCGAATGATGGTTGGAAAAATGTTTCAGTTTTCTGGTAGTCCTGTTGTTGTTGTTATTATTGTTGTTGAGGCTGCAACATTAGAATAAAGTTTTGGGAGCACATATCAAATATTGCGCCCTGAATGCCATAGTCTGAACTGGCACTTTTCAAACCTTTAGATTGGTTAGCTGGATGCTTTGCAGCATGTGAAAAATACACATCCAGAATGTAGACCAGAGTTGAAAGTTGGACGAGAGAGGGTTTTAATAGCAAGTCAGAGTACCAGAATGGATAATTTTATCAGATCTCTTCATGGATATGGGCATCGTTTAGAATGAAAAGGTTGAAATTTGGTTTTTAATGTTTAATAACGGTATATACATATGAAAAGGAATGGGTGCTTGAAGAAGTGAACCACCGCATATATATAGTTTTTATGTATGGCAGCTCTTACATCGTACAAAAGAGTCAAACCAGGGAGGCAACATAATCCCAAATCGTTAAAGTATCTTCATACGTATATGAATCCAGGGTAACTCTTGAGTTTTCTAAATGATTTCACATTTTATTGTTTGAAAAAGTCATTCCCCATAGGACATAATGGTTCTGAGGTTGGTTACTTGATTAGAATGAAAACTTTTTATGTATTCTATACTTGAACGATATGGTTAGGAATTTCTACCACAATATATGTAGTTAGTTGGTCATATGTAGATTATATATGAGCTGTTTAGGTACTATAAATGTTTAGTGTAACTTAGAATAAAATGAATGGTTTCTATTTTATTCTTACACTTTTAAAAAACACTTTCAAGATGTTTATAGTCAAAGTGGGTACGATAGAGAAAATATTGATCGAATTAATGATTTTATCTATTTATAAAAATACAAGCATTCTGGTAACAAATTTTAGATGTTTAGGTATTTTTCAATATTTTTAAATTAAGTGGAAAGTGATAATGAGTTTTTACTCTTTCGAGACCCGTACAAAATATGAGTCTACAGGAAATTCTCAACCTACTGCATATGAGCAGAGAAAATTAAAAAACAAGTACCGAGTTACTGTCAGTTTCTAGCCTGAAAGCCGAAGACCAAAAATTCCATAAATAAATTTTTGGGAGTATAGGTACTGTGTGTAAGGTGTTTCGATCAGCAGTAACAGGGCGATCTCATCAGGAAAGCAATGAACCCTATACTCCCAAAAATCTCTTTATGGAATTTTTGGTCTTCGGCTTTCAGGCCAGAAACTCACAGTATCTCGGTACTTGTTTTTTAATTTTCTCTGCTCATATGCAGTAGGTTGAGAATTTCCTGTAGACTCATATTTTGCACGGGTCTCGAAAGAGTAAAAACTCATTATCACTTCCTACTTATTAGTTAGAAATGGGATGCCTAAAAATCATCTTAATTGTGAAGACAAAAAATTTTCTTTAAAATAATTCACATATAGATTTTGAAATAAGTCTATATAAGTCCACCAGCAACTTATTGGCATCTGAGTTCACTGTAGTGTAGACAGCAGGCAGTTTTCAGGGTTCATTGTGTCCTGATGAGATCGCCCTGTTACTGCTGATCGAAACACATTACACACAGTACCTATACTCCCAAAAATTTATTTATGGAATTTTTGGTCTTCGGCTTTCAGCCCAGAAATTTTTAAATTAATTCCAACATTTTTTGCTGCTACTTTCGACCCATAAAAATAATCTCTCTAAATGCCACCACGAAAAGATCATATTTTATAAAACAAAGCGATAAACAGAACACTTATTAAAAGGCAGCCACAGTTTGTGACTGATCACTGCTGCAAAAACCCACTTATCTCAAGGCAACATTGAATTTACACATGTGAATAATCATATAAATGTTAGCCATGACATAACAATTTCAACTATTGATTCCCTGCAGTTCCGGTGTAACATCGGATGTCTATCTCTCTTTTAATGCTACTTCTGACGTAATCTCTAGCCTGATCCCTAGTAGATTTCTCCCTATGTCTATCACACAAGCTGTATTCTGAGCTTACCCCCACATCCTTGAATTAAATTTCTTTATTTTAGAAATTTTCAAATACATTCGATAGTGTAAATTATTTTCTCTTCTTCTTCCTTTGCACTAATGAAAAGCTTTCTTATTAGTCAGTTGATTGAATGTGGCGTTCCGCAAGGGTCTATTCTGGGTTCTTTACTATACTCTACATTCTTAAACCATTTCTCCAAAGTGATAATTAATTTAAAAGAGAGCTATAAGTCGATAGATCTAAATAACAATTTTGTTGACCGCTTAAATTATATTACAAAAAAATCAGTTTATAATTCTAAAGGCCGCTACACACTTGTGCATGACCCAGTCCTACAATTTACATGAGCGTGTGTAGCAAAAGTCGGAGCTTGAGTTAAAGTCTGACATGAATGAAATCGACCAAAACTATTACGTACAAGCAAATATTGAACTAAACAAAATCGCATGCTAACTTTTGACTACACACGCAACGAATTTTATTATTATTACTACTGAATTCATTCATGTTCACAAAATTACATAGACTAGATTTACAGATCAGTACATTTCTCTTTCTTACATTTTTCTTTCTCTCAATCCCCCCTTTCAGGCAGCTTAAGGGGGGTTACCACCAAAAAAAGCTCACGATTTCTGTTCTCAAAAGCACAGTCAGACATAAACGCATAAAAGTATGCAATTTGAAAATTGAAACAAATCACTATATGTACATGCAAAGCTATATGAAGCTGTAGCTCCAAAGCATTTCGGGCATCCGCACAGCAGTAGGATCGCATAGGCATGGCGAGATTTTAGATTTGCCCGTAAAAGTTTTCATCGAATTTTGGCGAACGAAATGTATGCTGTTGGCCAGACACTTTTCCTTGTAATTTGTCTGGCGCCATTTATTGCTTGGGCAAATTTTATATTACTGAAGCCGGTCATGATATAAAACTCTTCCGAGAATTCTGACTTGTAATACACCATATAATATTGGCAATGTTCAGACTTTGTCAGTTTTACCATTTTACTAACTAGATAACTAAGGAACTACATTCGAGAGATAAATTTGAATTGACCAACAGAAATTCCAGGTTGAGCTATGTCTGGTAGAATTTCCAACTCAATTTTAGTGTAAGACTATATATAAAATTTTATCTCTATCTAATTCCTCAATTTTGTTCACATAATATTTTTCATTTTCAAGGAATATAATTCAACAGGATTAGCATAGTTGGAGTTAATAGCTGTGTTCTTTTGTGTACTTGCTTTTAGAACTTCTCTATATTGAAGAGAACAAATGGTTCTGTCCATTGAAGCGAACTATTTGTACTGTTCGTAAGTCTTATATGGAATTGGAATGGTATTGGTATTGCACATTTCGAGATATTCATGAATAACCGAAATATTCAAATTTTCAGAAAAATTACCTTGATTAATTTTTCTCGCAAATCTTAAAGCTTCCCAAAATAAGTAATGTTTATTTCATAAGATATGAATTTTATAGTTACATCTACCAAGCAAAATTTGCCACATTTTTTAAATTTCAAAGACCGTATCTTGGTCATGATTGGATCGCAACAAAATATTATTATTTTCAATATTGCCAAACTTCCTGTAAAATTCCATTAAAATGAAATATAGTCCATTCACAATTTACACAAAATTGATTCGATTTTCTCTGTAACGGCCTTATAGGATTATTTCCTTTTTATATACACAAATTTGGATACCTAACAAATTCAACTTTCTCCTCTTTAGTTCATAATATTATTGGACCGAATTTTACTAACACGTCTCATGATTAAATAATATTTGCTCACAACTATAGACAAAGAGATTATAAAAAGTACTGCAAAAAAAGTCTCGCCTCCCAAGTAAAACTATGAAATTAGCAATGATAAAACTTAAAATATTCCGCGAAATCTACACACGTATACCTAATGCAGAAAATGGCGACATACACTTTACGAGCATGCAGACTACAGCCCGCAGAGCTTTCAAAATAAATGAATGCTTTCCGAACGCACATCAATCCATCTGGCGGTGATGAAATGAATTAAAAACGCCAAATTGCATGCAAAATATATAAAAACAAGAAATTTTTGAAATTGACTTTATTTCTTTTATCATTGCACTGTTTCCAAAATGAACAGAAAAAGGTTCGATATCTGTCACAAATTGAACTTTCTTTGCAATAATATCATAATTTTGGTAGTTATTCCTCTCTGAAAATAGCAAACTTTCAAACGAATATATATTAGTAACCAAAAGTTTTTTACTAGTTTTACCTCCGTCACTTTCTCTTCCACTTCAAGATCTTCCATACTCAAGTACAAATTTATCTACTTGATGTACCATTATTACGTTGTTTTGTACCAAACTTTGGAAATTTCATGAATTCGAGAGTTTTCTAAAGCTAATTACATATGTAGTACCCCGAAATCTTTATTTCTGATACGTCAATACCTAAGTTTATGCTTTTTCTCAAACTATGTACAATTTTGATCATGATAATACGCACAAATTTGACACAAAGTTGTATTAACTTTTCGTGTTTTAAAGATTTCAGTGGTAACCCCCCTTAACTGGTTTAAGAAAGAGTTTAAAAGGTTGATACTATACTGCTCAAGAAATACAAAGCTACTCTCTTCTGTTTTCATCAGAATTATAACTACAATGCACCAAATCAGCATGATTGCATGTGTTCAAAATACAATACACACTACAAAAATACGAGCATAAACAATCGCCTCTTGAACTACTACATCTAATTTGAAATCACTGCAGTACAAAATATTAATTATATATAAATCCCAAGTTACTTAAATTTATTTAAATTAAGATTAACATACTAATTATAATTTAACTATATTCCCTGTATACTGCCTAATACAAGAACAGCACATATTCTATCTCTAGGCCTACAATAAATTTGTATTCAAACAGCTATAGTACAATACATGCACATGGTTGTGGTTGTACACTACATAGTTGTACAATATATAGTCTCAATTTACTTGATGATCTTTTAAATTAAGATTAAATTCCACTGCTTTACACCTTTTATGATTGAAGAGAAAAAAATATAATTTGGATCTGTTCTAAATTCAACTACAGCTCTAACTATATTTCATGGAGACAACATATATGGTTTCATATTTTTTTTTTTGCAAAGATGCTTATACTCGACATGTTTTTAAACTCAGACGGAAGTCCATTGAAGATCTCACTAGATGTCGCCAATAGTCCTGTACGTACCCTTTTATGTTATTGCTGCTTCTATTCTTATTTCATTTCTTCGTTTTGTATTGTGAGTATGGAAATCTATGGGCGTAGTACTTTTTTGTTTTAATTTGTTTGTTCTTCAATTTATAGATAAATTTTACTTTCTCCTTGTTTTAGACTAAGTTTTTTTGTTCTTCTTAGTAATTCTTTTGTAGACCTTGGCCATGGTACAGGTACATTATATATTGTTTTAAATGCTCTATTCATAGTTATTTGTGCTCTATTAATTACTTAGTTGGAGCATTGCGACCATGTAAGTATGCTACATTTTATGTGTGATAGTATTGTGTGCATTATAAGTCTACTAGATTTGCAGTTTCGTCTCTTAGTGGGAAAAATTCCTTCTTTTAATAGCGCCCAACATCGGTATAATTTGATTGATTTTGATGATGAGTGCTCAACCTTAACTGCTCATCTAGGATAAGACCAAGATATTTAATTTCCTGAACTCTCTGCAAGCTCATTAATCCAATTTTTACTTGTGGGCCAATATCTACCTTATTGACTTGTGGAAATATTGTGAATTTAGTTTTTTCTTCATTCAGCGAAAGTCCAATGCTTATATCTTTTGAGATGCCAAGTGTGGATACATCGGGGAGCGATCGCGATGATCGCCCCCCTCCGCCTAGAGCTCTAATCAAATGTAATAGAAAATATAAAAATAAAATATTTTTAAACGACTGCTTGTAAATGCGCACGAAAAATTTAAAATAATTTCTCCCTTGACTTAATGGGTACAATCACAAAAGTTCTTCGAGTTTCCCTTCATTTTGCATTTAATTAAACATTGAAATTATTGTATATTACATTTTTTGTACAAATTTTTAAATTTTCAAGGTACACAAAGAAAGCAAGTCTGAGCAGTTGAAATTTTAGCACTGCAGTCCAAAAAATTTAATTTGGAGCTAAATAATGTTTATCAAAATATTTAATTAAATTACTTTACATTGAGTTTGCTTCCTTTGTGTACCTTGAAAATTTTATATACAAATGTAATATAATTTCAATATTTATTTCAATGTCAAATGAAGGGAAACTCTAGAGAACTTTTACGGTGTAGGTACCTACTCACTAAGGGAAGGGAGTAATTATTTTCTATTTTTTTCAAAACGAAATTTTTATATTTATTATTTTTTCCTTTCTAGTCTTAAATTATTCTCAAAATGCATAAAATTATATCATTAAGAAATTTTCAGTACAAGAAAATTTTTTTCATTTACAAAAAAAACCTTTCAGCGGACAGAAATACAGCATTGCATTAGATGACTTTGTCGGTAACTTTTCCTTAAGTTCATTACCAATGTTAACGAAGTTCTGGTTAAGTGTGTCTTCCATTGTTTTTGGATTAGTTTCCATTTTCCGTGATATCCTTATATCAGTAACAGTTTTTTTATTTACATTCTCTTTTTTTGTGATGAATTCATTAATATTTTCCGTATTTTCCTTGTATCGTATTTTGTCTATTGAAACTGTTTGTCCATATATTGTTGTTTCACTTTTCTTACTAACATGTTTCCCCAATTTTTAACACGAGTGGACTCTCTTTTTTCATCAATATTTTCATATTTTTATATAATTTTTCCCTTTTCTTCATTTCAGCAATACTTTGATCCGTTATCCAACCATTATTCCTAGATCTAATCCTTTTGTAAGCAGTCCTATCCTTTTTACTTTCTTTTATAATGTCAATAAAGTATTACTTGAGAGTTTTGCATCCGCTCTCTAATTTTTTCTCTATATTTCTCTTTGTCTAATGTTGAGATGATTTTTGTACACATCGTCTTTTTTTGAAAATTAATTTTAGTGATTACGATATTAATTAGGTTGTTGGAGGTAGTATCTATATTTATGTAAATTAAAAACGTCTAGATATTGAGTTACTGCATTATTGTTCGCCATCAAATCAATGTTGGTATCTCCCAAAAACAAAAGCTTTCGGTGTTGAATCAATAAGTCTCCATATAGTCTACATATAAATTCATGTTGGCTTTCGCTAGGTGATTTATACATTTATAAAATTTTAAAACTACTCTTGCTGTTTATTTTAATTTCGTTTAATGTCATATATCTATTATTTTAATGCTTAATTTAATATTATTATACTTCATTCCTTGTTTAACGAAAATTGCCGTCCCGCCACCATGACTTATGTTATAAAAGTTTTGTGGCGAAGTGAAGGCACTTTTATACCAAACGGTACCTTGTTTGTATCGCTGTGTTGACCTGAATAATCAGGATGTTTTCAAATTTTATATTGTTCGGTCAGCCACCGAACTACAAAACCCTCGATGCATCCCCTCCTATGATTTCCTAAAAATAAAGAAAAAAATGACAGAATCAAATTCACAAATGAAAATATTCACAATACTTATCGAATTAAGTATCCTCAGTGCTCCTGAAAACTCCCATAATCATCCCCAGAATGTCCCGCATAGATACTAATCCACCTGAAAAAAAACAAAATATTATTAAAATAACTAATGAAAAACAATAAATAATACAAAACTTACCGAAAAGAACACGTACCTCCATATATTTACAATTTGACTTGTTATCAAATTGACATTACGTCAAACAGACGATTTAGTCGTGTTGCTAGGGCAACACCATGAGAGTGATCGACATCAGAATGATCGACCTGGGCAGCTATAAAAAGGCGGCAAGCCGTAATGAAATTACCCATTTCCAAATCATAGTCAATCTGATCAAGTTCTAAGCCTTGAAGTCTATTCTGAGGAAAATCCCAATCCAAATCAGAAAAGTAATTCTGAATTCCAATATAGAAGTTAATTCTAAACCCACAACTTGAGGTTGACTTAATCCTAAAAAAAGACGTTAATTCTGGCTATCCAAATATTTGAGGTTAACTCAATCCTTATACAGAAGTTGATCCTGTACACATTAAAATTGAGTTTGACTCCAATTATTACCTATAGGAGTTGATCCTAAATAATACACAAATTGAGGTTGACTCAAAGTATTTCGACTAGGAGTTAATCCTAATTATTGCACAAAGTGAGGTTAACTCAAGCAATTTTACATAGGAGTTAATCCTAAACAATTCAGAATCTAGGCAAACTTTATGAAAAGGTTAGTCCAGATCTATTACCAGAGGTTAACTCTGCGATATGCTTAAGAAAAGTACAAAAAACGCGGAAAAGCCTACATTTTGGTTACGGAGTGTTTCAGGTCAGAGGCTTCTTAAATTATATATAAAAGATTGGTATTGATGACGTGTTTTTTGATAAAAATAGTAGTTAAATAAAATACAAACGAGTAAACATTCCGAAATCTTAACTTTGTTGAGCCGGAACTTCAAAACGAACTGGAGGATTTGTAGAAATATCTTTAAGTCCCGTTATCTCGGAATCCGTTAGGTTTCCCCCTCGACAATCCGTACATTTTTTTGCTCGTCTAAGCATGAGCTATCCGTATCCTTCGGATTTACACCACTTATGGGACAACCTGTATTTGAGCACTTCCTGAAAACGCGTCGACCTAGAGAGCTGAAATTTGGTATATGATATTTTCATAGCAATAATAAATAAAATTTCAAAAATTGACTAAATCGGGCAACCCCTTCTTTTACGTATACTGTGAAACCATCAGTCGTAATTTATTCTTATTTTACTGACAAGTCTTTCAGAATAGAAAATCCTTTGAAATTGATTATAATCAGTTTTACTCTCCGATAAACTGTTCCATAAGCGAAAAACTACTTCAACAGTCAAACAAAGAGGGAGGTGATCATACGAAACTCAAATTACATACGGACATTCATCGGGTATTGGTCTTATTAGACCAATTCTAGGTATTTTACTTGTTCATATAAGGCAATAACCTAACAGCCAAATCGGTAATAGTTTCAGAAAGTTGATATTAATGTTCAATTCTTGGCTCGTATACAGTAAGAATCTTACTGAATCAAACCTTGACTTGAAAATACGTGTAAGTGTGTGTCCCCAAGTTCGCAGACTGCTCATTTGAACACACTTTTTATTCTGATTTCTTAAGAGAGACTTAAGAGTATTTTTATTGACTATGTCAGATTCGTATTTGACTTATGAAAATTTTATTCATATTTGCAATCTCATAATAATTTATTTCTGGTCTGTATACACAAGATTATTATCTTTTATAATTGCATACAAACTAAAGAACTATGATAAATCAAAAATAAATTCACAAGAAAAATTAAAATAAGTGAAAACAAATTGATGAAAAAAAAATTTAAGTAAAAGTAAAGAATTTAATGTAAGAAATAATTTTAAAGAAAAACAACAGAATATATAGATATATATGTATATATATAAATGTTTGACGAAAACGGTGCACATCTCCGTATTACTGCTCAACAGAAAAATGCTTCCAAAGTGCAAGTATGTATGAAGTTTTAGGTATAAGAAAGCTTTTATGTCTATATGAGTGCACAAATTCAAAAAGTTCTATCAGATAAGAAGGAGATCTTGCATTAACTATTTTATGTAAAAACGCCAATTCCATAATATTTAGATAAGTGCCCAATGAACAACCGAAGATAGTATCTTTGAACTTGGTAATATGACCATAACGTTTTAGGCCAATCATTAAAAGCAGTATTAATCTTGCGGTAACGCTCAGAATCCAAAACAGGGTAGACAGTACTACAATAAATGAAATGTGTCATCAACAGAGATTTTAAAAGTCTCAGCTTTAGATTAGTAGAAAGTAGTTTAGCGGATAACCACAGTTGCCTAAGGCCACTATAAAATCTTGCCAAGAGACTGGTTTACATGGTCACAGCAACTACGTACTCCCAGGCTTTTAACTTCTCTTGTATAGGGGAAAATCATTCCATTATTGTATATGGGAGGACCATCAGGAAAGGTTAGATCATATCTGTAACAAGCAATACAGGTAGATTTTAATGGATTTAGTGTCAATTGGTTTCTACACGCCCAAGCAGATATATTCAACATGTCAGAGTTTACTCTATCAATGCAGTCCTCTATTAAACCTATTGGTCGAGACAAATAAATCTGAACATCATCAGCGTAAAGATGAATGTTAACATCATGAAGTACGTCCGGTGGATCATTGATGAACAGACAAATTAGCACAGGTCCAAGAATAGACCCTTGTGGGACTTCAGTATGTAATCCTTTCCATGCGGATTTTTCATTTCCCATCCTGACCTACTGAAAGCGACCAGTCAGAAAAGCTCTGATTAATTTAAGCGACGACGATGAAAAATTATAATTTTTTTAAGTTTGGCAAGAAGTAAGACATGATTAACTGTGTCAAACGCCTTGCTAAAATCAAGCAATACCATTACTGCCATTACTGCAGTCCCACACGCAGCAACATTCCAATTTGCTGCACCTAAAGGTATGCACACGACAAACGTCATAGGTGCTGCTATATCCATACCCTCACGCAACAGCACACCAAAAAACTTCACGCTTTCAAGGTAAATTAAATTTACACATATTCTTCTTCTTTACAGGAGTAAGAAAAGGCAAAAAACGGGGCAAGGGACTGCAGCTAAATTGCCAATTTCACGAATTTTGTAAAATGAAATTTTTATTGAAATTATTATCGATTAAGTTTTATGGAATTTGTTGACTTTGAAATAGTATTAAGTCTGAATTAAGCTTGTGATATTAGATGTAAGAAAAACTGAATTAAGCACAGAAATAAATAAAATTTTATATTTTTGAACTGACCAAACTGAGTTGTCTATTAAAACCAGCACCCCTCCACACGTACACTAGTACACAGAATTTTCAGAAATGTTTAATAAAAGTGATTCTATTTTGCGAAAAAATTACAAATTAAATTAGTATTAATTTTGTATTATTTTATATGCCAAAATAATCCAAATGTAACTTTTTAGCGAGAGTGAAATGTGGAAAGTAAAATGAAATTTTTATTGAAAAATGGCTTGGTGAATACCTTAGAATCATGAACTGATTTAATTCAATTGTATTTTTTCTTCTCTGGTATATGTAGTAGCTATAAATAGTCTGCATGAGATTGTTATTAATAAATTATTATTAAAAACAAAAAAAAAAACATTCAATTAGTAGGTTATCTGATCCTGTTGCAATACGAGCATGTAAGAAATTAGTAATTTAAAGTGTGATTCCACCTAATTTGTTGAGGTGATTACTAAAAATCAATTATATTTGTGTATCGACTCATTGGTGACGTGATGGTATTTGAAAAGAATATCTCAAAAAGGAAGAATTAAGAAATATGTAAGATTAATTACATAAATTAGTTTCCAAAATAAGTTTCCGTTCTCTAAAACTCTCCAAATAATCACGAACAGAAAAAAAAAAACAAAATGTTGCTTAAATTTTACCCAAAATTCAAAATCTTTTATTAAATGTCGAATTCTGCGATTTTCTTTTCTGGGATAATGTACTCAAGGATCTTATGATCCCTAGATCATAATTTAATATGGCGAGCCTATGTACCTACTTCCACACTTTATGATTTCAAGCCTCCATTTTGTAATTGGGGGGAATTGTGCTTATAGTTGTTTTTTGAGCTATTTTTGAATTATGTGTCATAACAGTGTTACTTTCCAGTTTTACTGTTAAATGTGAGGAAACCGATTATCATACCCATATCAAACCGTTTTCATTTGTTTTTCAAAGTGACCATGAATTAGTCCAAAGCTACCCTTCCGAAATCAATTTGTATATTTTTGGAAATATGAACAACAAAGATATCTTCGTTATTTTCCAAAACGATACTATGACTTCATGACTATAGACTATATATCTATATACATATCTATACAACCAAATAGAAAAGATTTCCCTAACGCCTAACCTCTCCTGATGACTATTTTATACTATCAAAATACTCTGATTGATAGCACAATATTACTCCCTTGTCCTACGACAAAAAGTACAATAAAAGACGTAATCATGGGATTAAATCTTTTATCTGATAAAGAAATCCTTAAATTGCAACTTTCTATACGCAACCACAAGTCCAAAAAATCCTACCTTGTAACCCTTTTATTACAAAAGATTACCCGTGCGCACCCTGTAATTTTGGACGATTGAATTCTTCAATCCCAGCGTTCGTTCATCATCTGTCGAACTTCTGTATTGTATCCTCACTCTGTTCCAAAAACTTTTAAATAAGATATAAATTGAAGGCGTTACAACGTTTTACAACGAAATCCTTTAATTATAATATGTTCCTTGCCGTCAGTTGTCACATCTTCCATGGGGGATGGGTGGCAGGGCCAAAACATACATATATTCCTTAAGTTTATGTAGTCGTGGTACGCTTTCTACAACAATTTTATGCAAATTTTTCTCATTCAACGACAAACGACGAAAATTTGTTATTTTTAATTTTCCGTTCCGGCAAGTACAGAGGAACGCTAACAGCAGTACCAAAGCGACGAGAAGCATCCAATGTTTTCCCCTCGCTAAAATTTAAATCGCTATGAATCCCTTGTTCTGCTTTTATTTGTGCGAAACTTTGCGCGCATAAAACCTGGAAAATGAGCATCGATGTGCATTGAGTGGGAATCGTTTACCGTCCACATGGTTCTATCTCTCGATCTCTATATATATGTTTTGCTCTGTGACTATGATGGGATTCAGATCTAGTAGGTATATATACCTATAGTAGGAAAGGTGTATCAAAAATGCTATCTCGTTGGTTGCAAATTGTTTTTCTGTTTTCCCAGGAGGAAAATGTAATTTAAACAAATGTTTTCCACATACATCCATATAATACACCAGCGAACATATAAATACATACATGAACGCAATGATTGCTTATTTCATGAAGAATCCTTGGGGCAAAAAGGGGACGATTGGTGAAAGGTTTTTTTTTTCAATATTGGTCTCGGCGAGATTAAATTCTTATGGACCTCAATAGGGTGATTATCCTCTTGTGAAGATTCGGATTAGAATTTATGTAAAATTGCTGAAGATTTTTGATAGATTTTGAGGAGTTGGAAATAATGATTGAGTCCTTTCAAAATGTATTTGGACTGCAGTGGTTTTTATATCTTAGGTGATGAAATTAGAGGGTATACAGGATGTTTCCTCCATGGTGGTCAGTAGAGCAGGAGATGAGAGTACTCACCTAGGCAAACCAGAAATTGTATGGGAGGGTGGGGTCCAAAATAACTTCTGTAATGAGAGACTTACCGGTTTGGTTGAACTGTTGTTGGAAAGACGATGAAGTTCTGCATACAGGGTGTTTTTTTTTAAAATATTTTTTTTCTGAATCACCCTATTATTCCGAAACGGTTGATATGACCCCCCCCCCCCCCCCCCTGCTGCCATACAATTTTTGGTTTGTCTAGGTGGGCACTATATTTGTAATGTTGTTTGTAACACCTAGAAAAAATGATGGTGGAGCAAAATGGATTGGACACCCAAGCATAACGTTAAAAATTATTTTGGTTTTTGCATGTACGTCCGTCCGTATATTCGTCTGTCCGTCCGCACTCACGATACCACGAGAGCGCGTATACTTAGAGAGCTGAAATTTTGCACATGGCCTCTTAAAAAAAAGTTAAATTAAGTTCGAAAATGGGATAAATCAGGTAACTCCTTCATAGGATCTTCATGAAATACGACTTAATGTAAACCTGGATGCCCTGGAGTTATTTGCATCTAGTATGTCTGCAGTCAATTGTAAAACTTGCTTTCTGCATGAATATCTGGGAGACTTGTACCGTGGACTTTTGTGTTTCCAACACCAATGTAGGAGGTTGTGTTGATCTGATGTTAAATGGAGCAAAATGTGCGGGATAGACTATTGACTACAGATGCTGTCCATATCTCGGTTAAATAGCAAGAAATTTCCAGGATTCAAAAAAAAAAAACAAAAAACAATTCGCCAAATTACGTTTTCCCTAATCGGGATCTTGTTTAAACAAAAGGAGGCTTTTACCCCTTTTTCAAATAAATGTGGTCTCAAAAATTGCACTATACAGCCTTGATTCCAATAGAAAGTGATCTCGACCAAAAAACCACTTTCCTTTTTCATTGTTATTTAAGCGATTTAGTTTTTATAATCGCGATACTTGTGGATTACTTTAATAAAAAATTTTAAAAACAAACTTTGACTTATTCGAGAAATAATTCGTTGTCGTCTTTTCTTTTTCCCCCTTCCTCTTCCCCTCGAAAACTCTTCTTCTTTCTTGTCATCCTACGAACGCCTGTTCTTTTTTCATCCTCCAGCTGTCAATAGCAGTTAGGGGAAGTGTGCAACATAATGAACCGTGTAGGCTACGACTATGTCACCATCAGCTAGCTGTCAGTAGCAGCGTCAAGCGAGTTTTGCAGCATACTGCTCTGTGTAGGTTCGTCTATTGCACTAACAGCCAACTGTCCGTATCACCGTGTGGCTACGACTTCGAGGAGGGAACTAAAGGGGGCGACATGCATGTGATGAAAAAAGCGTAGCAACTATCGTTCTTCTTCTTGTTTTGTCGAAGTGCCAGAGGCGGCGTTAAAAATTGCTGTTGCCTTAAGGGGGGGGGGGGTATTTTCAGTGAAAAAAGGCATATATTTGAGAATTTTTTGAGGCGATATAAATAGCGATAATTTATCAAATCTTTTTCTACATAATAGTGGTATATTTCAAGAATATTATGTTAAATTTTTATGGAAAAAAATTATTAAACAAGTGATTGGCAGGGAATCTCCGGAGGCGTCCCGAAAAAAAGTTGATTTGCCGTGTACACGATTTCTCGAAGTAGGATTATCTGAAAGCAAAAATTCAAACGGCATTCGTTAAAGGAGATGTTTGTCTAGGTAACGGCGGGGGTATTTTTTTTTTTTTTTTGATTTTTAAATTTTTGGCGTCATTTTGAAGTCAAAAATGCGATTTTCGCTGAAAAAATCAGCCTATTTGTTATTGTAAAATTTATAATGTTCAAAAAAACGAAAAAAGCTCCCAGCGTTACCTGATGAATTATATGAAGAAGCACTGCGCAAAATTTCAGAACGATCGGTCAATTAGTTTTTGAGTACTCGTGCGCACCGACTTTCAGAATGATGTTTTTCAGGAGAACGCACTGACATATATAAAATGGACTGCTGATACTGCAGAAATTCCTTACATTATTTGACATTATTATGGGATCACTTTTCTATAGTTGTCCCTGTTTGGTTTAACTACTTTATTCCGCTGAACTACAAATAATAAGTTCTATACAAAATACACCATAGTCCAGTTTCAGTTCAGTGGTTTTCCAAATGAATATATAGGATAGAAATAGATGGCAATACAATATTTGTAATCCTTTCTCTGTCCCCCATAGCTACTTTTAGGGGCAGGTAGACAAAAATTGCTTAATTTTATTTCTTTAAAAATCAATTTTAAAAAATATTTGATGTTGTAGGAAATAAGCTTCCAAGAAGAGAAATAATTTCGAGTGCTTCTATAATTTGTTGAACTTTTAATATGAATATTAAAGCAAAAGTAAAACTTGAAATTAAGATAATTGTCAGACCCTGCCAAAAAAAGTTGACCCATATGAAATAGCAAATCAGGCAGTCCATGTTATATATGTCAGTGGGAGAACGCTTTAAAGTTTTGCACAGTAGATAATGCGGAATAAAATACTATAATTCTTTTATGCTCACACTGAATCATCTATCCCAGGTCTATAGAGCAAATCGCTTCCATCTAGATGCACCGAATATGCAGGATGCTACCTGAATGTATACTTTTATAGCGGGAAAAATTTGGGGCTATAAATATAATACAGGAGACCGGCAGGAGGGAATGCGGGGAGCTGTCCTTCAGCTGCGCGGCAGGTACAAAGTCGGCCGGTGCAACGTATACGCTAACGCTCATAACTTCGTCAATTTTGCTCCGATTTACTTGAAATTTGGACACGATATTCTTGAAATGTTATATATTCACTTAAAAAATAAAAATAAATGAAAAAAAAGTGAGAATACCCTAACTCCCCCTTAAATATCACAACAAATTAATGGCGCGAAAATTCAAACACATTTCATAGAAACTCCTCACAATCTTCCGCACCACCCACTGATATGTAAATGGACTGACTGATCTCGTATTTCATGTGGTACCAGTTTTGATTTCAGAAAGTATCCTCTCACTGACGATATATTTAAATTATTTGCGAATTTACTTATATATGCATGTCAGTGGGATTTACCGAATTTACCACAAAAGTATTTCAAAAGTATTTTCCTCAGCACGGCTTGTTGAATCTAAATCTTCGAGCATATATAACTCCTTTTTATATTACTATCACTTAGTCCAATAGTCATTAACCATTTCCTATAAAAAGTAAATTATCCCTTTTGTAACTACGTCTCTGCGCCAAACACACTTCGCGGTTCTTTGTATGCAAAAAAGTGACAGTCAAACACCCTGCCAAAATCGAGATGACGAAAATTGTTGGCTACGCTGCCATACATATACTTTACTATGGGATGTCGTCTCCTGTAGTTCTCTCCTCAAAGGGCTACGACCATAACAAGATAGCCAGCTTTTCAGATTATCATGCTACTGTCAGTGCCTTGATTGAAAGTTTTATCATCTTCAAATTGATAATAAAATATAAAATCATCCAAAGTTCGCTCTCACAGTGAAATGAGGAACTTGTTATATAGTATAGGTACAGTAATATCACAGGAGACGAAAATGTGGATAAACTTAAACGAGTTGTAAGAAGGTCTTAAATTCACCACTACACAATCGAAATTACCTACCACAATCTTCCATGTTTGTAGTTTGTACAGGATTGCCAGCAATAGGATGGCACAGTAGACTTTGGGCTAATTTACATCACTCGTAGAGCAATAAGAATAGGTACTGTAATGAAAATGTTGATTGGAGAGAAACCCAAAATAGTGGTCATTGCTTGAGGCACTCTCTATTAAACTCTATACAACTGACTTGAATGTCATATCCTCAATTATCGGCATGAATTAAAGAAGTGAGAACTAGCAGCTGATTCTTATTTTAAGCGCTATGGGGACTACGAGTATTCGATGGTAGTGAATTCCACAGTCGAGCGACCTGGACAGGGAAAGAACCCTCCATTACCAGTCTCCTAAATCTTGGAATAATGTTATTATGGTTGCGGTGAGAAAATGAGGTTCGGAAAAACTCTCGAATGTATTCAGGTTTCCCCTTGTGAAGTAAGGTGTGTAAGAAGATCAGAGCTCTATGCTTTAGATATTCAGGTAAAGAGCATCCAAGAAGCAGATTTTTATAGGCTGAGATATGAGCATACCTTCTGAGACCAAAAATAAAACGGATGCAATCATTAAATGCTACTTCAACTCGTCGGAGACAGGTACTATCAAGTTTGGAATATATCATACTTCCAAAGGTAAAGTGGGGTAAAATTAACGCTTTAACTAGCTTCATTCTAGTGTCTGTGTAGCACAAAGCCACAATCTTCGCAACCCTGCATATATTTTACAAATAATCGAGCTAACATTATCGCAGCAGCTCATGTTTTCGTTCATGGCAATACCCAGATTTACAACTTTTCTTGAGTAAGGAATAGCGACACCGTTTAAAAACACTGGAGGTATGTCATCTATATCATAGCAACCACTATAGAAGGCGATAGATTTGGATTTTTCGGGGTTGAGCAGCAACCCATGACGTGATGACCATTCAGTGATTCTGTGGAGATCGCAATTGATACGCTCAATACAATCCTCTGAGAGCCCCATAGGTCTACTTAGGTACAATTGCACATCATCAGCGTACATATGCACAGTAACATCATTGTGTTAATGTAGAGACTGAACAACAAAAGGGCCGAGAACTGATCCTTGGGGCACACCACGTAGAGTGGGTAACAAAGTCGATACGCTTTGTCCATACTGGTACCGGTCATGCAGAAAGTTACTGACCAACGATATTGCAGAAGTACTGAAATTGCACTCTAGAGATAGTTTAGATAGTAGGATCCTATGGTCAACGCAATCAAAAGCCTTCGAAAAGTCCAGTAGTGCCAGAGCCGTGAAATCGCCCTCATAAAGGGCGGCAGCTCTTAAGTCAGTGGATACTTTTAGTACCGCAGTCTCACAGCTATGATGTGAACGAAAACCTGATTGGTATGGCGAAAATAACCGATTATTCTCGATATATTCAATAATTTGCAAGTACATGAGCTTTTCCAAAACTTTAGCTAGAAAACATAGGATACTGATAGGGCGATAATTACTTGGAGTTTTTGGAGAGGACTTCTTGGGAATTGGCAAGACCGAGGCAATTCTCCAGCTTCGGGGAAAAGAAGAAGACGTTAGGTTCGTGTTCATAATATGCAAGATGTATTTTGCTATATACGGAAGCAGCAGCTTAATTAAGTGCGGATGTAGATTAACTGGGCCTATTGCTTCAGATTTTATGGAATAAATATAGAAGAAAACCGCACGAAAGGAAAAGTCACCTATAGAGGATGTGAATGAAGATAAAGCCATGCTACTACTGCTACTGCTGGACTGACCGTGAAGAGTTTCAGTGGTGGAATTGTTAAGTGCAGTAAAAAAGGAATTGAAACTTTGGGGATTATAATCACATACGACTTTATCCTCCCCATAAACACCGGCCTTCCGCAAATTTCCCCATAGCGTTTTAGTAGGCAGATTAGGATTAAGCTTTGAGCTATAGTATACATACTTAGCACTTCTGATTGCTGCAGTTGTCTTAATGCGAGTAATACGGTATGCTGTTAAAGCTGTATTGGTTTTAAGCCGTCGATATCTGTATTATTATAAGTATTCTCGCTCCGCAATGAACACCTTAACCTCCCTAGTAAAGAGGAGCGGAAACTAAGTTTGTCGGACCAGAGCCATTTTGTGGCACTTCAAAGTGTTACCTCAAAGCTACCCTAAATAACTGGGAGAATAAACAAAAATCCCTGTATTGGGAAAGGCTATAAGGACTTCGTCAGGCAAAAAAGTTTATCGACACCTCTGGCGGAAAAACTAAAGAACTCCTACTCCTTAGAAGAACAGAGCTCAAAATGATCACTGAGCTCTTCTCAGGCCATTGCCCCTTGAGGTATCACCTAAACAAGCTGGGTTTGGCTGAGACTTCATCCTGCCGCTTCTGTCAGGATGCTCATGAAACCTCGGAGCACTTGCTCTGCAACTGCGAAGCATTGGTCAGGCGGAGATTACTCCACCTTGAACATGCTTTTCCGCCACCAAGTTACGTATGGAACCTCAAGCCCAGAATGGTTCTAGACTTTATTAACAGTCTAAACCTATAAATGGTGCAAATTCAACGGGGACTCACAATAGATCTTTCAGGTCGCAGTGATTGCGAGGCTAACGCCTATACACCCCTTCACAAATCTAATCTAATCCCTATAGTAAACCATGGGCAGCCGGAGGATCGCTTATGCCGTATTTTAAGTGGGACAATATTTATCAAATAAGTATTTGATAAAAAAAAAAAAAAAACATATTCTATAAATCACAAATCTTTTTCATATCTAAATTATACTAGACTCAATGCTCATCAAATATCTCTAATAAGAAAAATTCGCAACAGTCTTTGGTGCTCTGTCTCACCACTACACAGAGTAACTCCAACGCAAAGAGTTCTAAATTTCAATCTAACACAGAACAATTAGAGCGGACGGTTAATTAGCACCAAGGCGACAACGACTATCGCATGAAATTTTAAACGTCAACAGCAATGAGTCTCCTAATTTCCCAACAACTGGCAATCTCATATCATGGGAGCGTGAGAAAAGATTCTCGTCGAGAATCGGACTAAAAATTTATTTATATGTTGCAGGCAGCCGAACGGGATGCTATGGATAGTCTCAATTATATCCCATAAGGAGATTATACATATAAAATGTACAACGTTGCGCGGAGGCTGCGCGGCGGCCGTAGCGAAATTAATTTTAATTAGAGTGTTGAGGATTAATTGGGTTTAATTGATTTGCTAAAACAGAATATGACCGACCAGGCCAGATCTCCGCATGTATCAGTTTGTGGGTGTGGAATCATAATAGACGTACTGAGTCACTTTGGTTTTGCTATGGTGAAGCTGCGGTTCTGACCTTATTAAATAAAACTCTCTAACTATACGGTAAAGATACACATATATGTAGATACATATATTACGTGAAAGAGCTGTCGTCGTTGTAAATTCATGGCATGCAATGATTTGTAATAAATCTTTATTGTATATACAGAGTTGTGCACAAATCTTAAGATGTGGTCTACATGATACGGATTCAATGTCTATGATGATAAGTTGTAGCGTGTCAATGTTCAAATAGGATTACCATCAGAGACAGACCATCATTCAGAAATGCGATAAACTCAATGATATGAATTTGTCCGTTTTATTTCGTTCATTCTATATATTTTGTCTCCACCACCGCCATAAAGGATATTAGGTAACTCAAAAATTACCATACAAATGAGTCCTTAATAGTGGCCTCAAACCTTTTGGTACTGCCCACCAAGCTGTTCTCCTGCTGTTCTATTAAAGAAGGGTTAAACGTTGGTAGGTCGTATAGCTACCTAAATGCATATAGTAGTCAAGCTAACTTGCGTGAATTGATTTCGATTGTACTCCGTTGTTGTGTTAGAACGTTTTATTCCGTGCTCGTTACTACATATATACGCGGGGCTATATAATAGCGACACTCTGTGAAGGGTAGAAATACTCTTGGGGACAGAATGTTATAATAATCCTCTGGCAAATTAGAGGGCACGTGACTACTGGAAGGAAGGCGCCTTTTACCAGGAGAAATCGGGGCGTTTTGAATATGTTCCGATTAGATCATGAGTGGTTTTCCGCAGTGGTTGAAGGTATGCGTGCATACTCAAGGATTTTCTAGTGACTGATTTCTTGACATTTCTTTTCCCTTGTTCATGTTGAAGTAAAATGCGAAAATGTCTCGTGCCCAACCCTAATTCCCTGGCGACATTATACGCTTCATTGTAACATGAGCTCTTTATCCTGTGCAACCTGTAACATAATAACAACACTGCAGAGTCAATTAGGTGATTGAGTTTTGATTTGAAATATTGTTGTTAGCCAAGGATTGGGTGAATAAAGCGTTTTTCAATGAAACTTTTAAATCTTCAATCAGAAAAATTTGAATCAAAATCAATTTTTAGAATCATTTCATTGCGCACTGAGTTTTCATATAAACTATCCGGTCCTCAGACAGTATTTAAAGCCCGCATTGCGTGAGTCAGCAATGGAAAAAACTGCTGCAACATTATCAATTAGAAAAAAAGAAGTGTGGCTATTAAAAAATCCCTAAAAATTTGTGTTAATTACGAAGTGACTAGACTGCCTTCATTTGGCCGATATCTATAATGATCTCTATACCTACATACATATACACAAACATGTATCTTAGTGTAAATTGGATTTCTGGATATTTTGTTAACAATTGCGTGACTTACTCCTCTGTTGTAGTATCTTACACGAAGCATAATGGTTGGTAGTATAAGGAATTAATCTTGGTCCAGAGAAATCTCGTTTTTTTTATCACGCCAATGAGCTTTGCTTTACCCATTGAATTAAGCAATTTCATGAGTCCAGTCCGGAGGGGGGTAGAAGTTATATAGTAGTTAAAAATTGTAGTATGGCTTATGCTTAATCAACACAAACTGCCGACTGTTTCGCTGAGAGTTCTCTGAACTAAAACTAACTATAAACGTGATTGCTGCTGCTGCTGATGCTGCCTTTCGGGATTTGGTCTTTTGAATGATTTTAATTGTCGGCGGTAAGAGAGGAGCCTGTTAATTGGCGGCAACTAATGGCATTGAAAGTGAGATGCTTAATTAATTTCAGTGCTTAAAATTTAACCAAAAATTTATTTTAATAAAGCAGTGACAAGGCAATGTTTTGAATTGTGTATAACGTATATTTAGGTGTGGGGTCTTATATTATGACTAAGTTGTTTTGTTTAAAATATCTTAACATATCCAATTCAATAGGCATGTTTACAAGGACTTGTTATTTTGAGAATTGACAACTCTAGAAAAATCATTTGCTTTGTGTGATGTGTGATAAAAAACAAGGAAAGATGTTGACTTGAGCTTTATATTTGTATTTAGTTCAGAATAATAAGCTTGAAATGAATGATGGAAGAATTGGAATTCTTGGTGGATGGCGGGGGGGTGGGTGGAGTTGATAGTTTTCCATGAAATAGCGAAAAGATAATAGGGTAAAATCTTCGAGGAGAGAACCTAAAGGAGGCGACAACTGATGAAAAAAGCGTAGCAACTTTCGCTCTTCTTCTTGCTTTTGTGAGGTGACAGAGGTGGCGTTAAAAATTGTTGATGCCTTAAATATCACAAAAAATTAACGGCGCGAAAATTCAAACACATTTCTTAGAAACTCCTCACAATCTTCCGCACCACCCACTGACATGTATATAAATGGACTGACTGATCTCGTGTTTCATGTGGCACCAGTTTTGATTTCAGAAAGTATCCTCTCACTGACGATATATTTAAATTATTTGCGAATTTACTTATATATGCATGTCAGTGGGATTTACCGAATTTACCACAAAAGTATTTCAAAAGTATTTTCCTCAGCACGGCTTGTTGAATCTAAATCTTCGAGCATATATAACTCCTTTTTATATTACTAACACTTAGTCCAATACTCATTAACCATTTCCTATAAAAAGTAAATTATCCATTTGTAACTACGTCTCTGCGCCAAACACACTTCGCGGTTCTTTGTTTACAAAAAAGTGACAGTCAAACACCCTGCCAAAAAGATGGCGAAAATTTTTGGCTACGCTGACATACATATACTTTACTATGGGATGTCGCCTCCTTTAGTTCTCTCCTCAAAGGGTAAAATCACCAATTGTCGGATAGTTAAGAGGAGTCAGTACCAAGATTTGCAAGTTTCAAACATTTTTTAATGCGAATTCCTGGCGAAATATTTGTAGCAGAATAATGATTTATATCTTAAATTAAAGATAACGAAGAGGTTTAGTAAATAACGTCGGAAAAAATTTAAAAAAATGTATTGAAATTGAGATATTAGCTCGAAAACTTGTAATAATTGGTAAAAATTGAACTTTTTTAAATCAAATTCCTATTAGTAGTTATTCTCATTTATTTACGTTGTGACTATTTTAGAAAGATAAAGCTTAGATCTAGCAAATAATCGAGTTTTTTTTTTCATTTTTAGTGGCGCTTTTTTCAATTATTTGACTCTATTGTACTTGTTTTTTCTCCCGATATTTCACCGAAGATAAATTGCAATATTTCGTTTAAAGTTGTAGAAATACAAAGCAAAATAGTATATTTAACAATTATGTGCAAAAAATATTAGGAGGAGTTAATTCTCGTTAAAAATTTTCAACTTCTTTGAACTGCAAATTTTCATTTTTCGTCTTAAATTATCGCTTGCTGGGTTTCTGTCTTTTACGCTAGATGTCTCTGATATAACTTGTGGTCTCGGTCTAGGCTAATTTTATATGAATTTTCTCATTTTCAGGACACAAACCAACGTATAATAAATTTTATTGCCTGCAGGCTCGCTGGTATCTAAATTGAAACTTTTGCTGAGTACTGACTCCTATTAAGATGTTGCATAAAATCAACGAGTCATTACAAGAGCTACGCATATTATCCTGAGCTAATCATGAAATGTGTGCATACAAGAGAATGTCTTCTTTCTGCCTGTGTAATTAAATATTTTATAAAGACATTTTGTCACATTAAAAATACACTTTCGTAAAATTCTACGCTATTTTCATATTGTCGGACACTTTTTAGCCTAATGTCCCTGAAGCCGGACAAAGGCGTATACCAATTTCCAGACATTGGAAATATTTAGAGGTTTTGCAAATTAACCCTAATCATACCACGATATTTTATAGCAAATCCTACCACGATGTGACTTTGAGTCACATATGAGAAATACATGTACTTATTTATCTTATGAATAAAAGAGAAGTATTTATAGAAATTCATTTATTGTTAAAAGAAAAACATAATAAATTATTAAAAACAGTAACAAAAAAAAAACTATATTCTTTAAAATAATTGACGAACTTATAATTATTATATTGACCCACGCTATTTGTTTATGCATGTGTTGCAAATAACTTTTTTTTTGCGAATTCTCATTGCAAATATTTTTTCACACAGATTACAGCATTGCATAGAAACTCGACTTTTTTCCGATAGGCACATGTGGCACCGACGACGAGTATTTATTCTGCATTTTATTGGTTGTGGAGCAGCATCTGCTGAGCTTCACGAGTTACCCAATATCTCATTTTATTGCCAAATTATACTCGCAGTTATACCACAAACGTTGATAAGATTATAAAACTGTGCAACAGGCCATCTATTTGTCTTACGTCTAACCGAATACGAATGAGCCAAATTGATCCAGAGTGTCAACCCCTATACTTTCGTTGAGTTATAGTGTAGGTTGATGACTGATTTGCTCTTATTATTGGGATCAATTTCGGAACTATGATGCATTGTGGAAAGCAAAATAACAGCTCGATTTTTTTTTCGGAACATAGCTTACAAGCGTGATATTCTTGCGAAAACCAAAAACGTTGCTTTCAATTTCCCGATTCTTCTGAGGTAAAAAATTTGGTGGAATGCATCTTTTGTTCTTTCGTAGAGAGTATATCAACGCAAGTTAAGCCCATTGACAATAAATTTTGTGCTAACTCAAAGCTTGTAAAATAATTGTCAAAAGTTATGTTTCGATTTGTTCATTGAAACTGTGTACATAACTCTTTTACAACAAATTTTACTTCTTTGATGTCTTTCTTGCTCGAGATAGGGTATACCACAAAGGGGATAACTTGTGGTACTATCACAAACCCACCAAATCTTCATACCGTACTTATCTGGTTTGTATGGAATATACTGACGAAAAGAGACCCTACCACGAAACGGAACCAACTGCGCATCAATAGTCAAATTCTTACCGGGAATGTAGTGCTTCATAAAATTTTATTTATAACCTCCCAAAAATCTCTCATTGGTGCAAACTTATCACGACTTCTGCGAGAAGATCGAGTTGATTTATCATCAAAACGTAAGAAACGGCACAATGTAGAGAACTTATTCCGTGACATACAAGCACGAAAAATTGGACTACCGAATAATGGATGCCAAAATTCGTTATAGTCAATATTTCCTTGCTTATATATTCCAGCGTTTATTAGTAACGAATTTTGATTACATCTGTTTGCTTCCATTTCTTTCCAATAATCAGATTAGCTTCTAAGTTTGTAAACTTTACAATCATTTCATTCTATATGCTTACCAGGCGGTAGTTTAACTATAGTACCACCTCAAAAATAACGGGTACTATGCTCATTATTACAAGGTGAACTTCTCCATTCAGTTCCATCTTTTCCAATAAATATCTTCATGTCATCAGAAACTTCCACCTTATATTCTTGGAAAAACCATTGTGATAAAAAATAGTACTTTGTACTTTTTTTTATATAGAACTATCGAATAATCATTCGGTGTAAAATTCGAATTAAATAAATTTTTATTTTAGGTTTTACAGCTATTTCAACGTAAAATGTGACCCAAAGTCACATCTTGGTAGGATTAGGGTAGTCTTTGTAGTAAGAATAGTAAGCTATTTTGAGTCAGGTAAACAGGTTGATTATGATCTATCTATACAGATTTCACGAAAACCTTTGATAAGATTAATCATACACTTTTGATTAATAAACTTAGATCACTTGGCTTCCACTCTTCATTGTTGGGATGGCTTGGTTCATACTTGATTGGCCGTATACAGTTCGTAACTGTAAACCTCAGGCCATTCATGTGAGGTCAGATGTACCACAAGGAAGCCATTTGGGTCCTATTCTGTTTATTCTTTTCATCAATGATATTATTTCCTGTTTTTCATTTGCTAATTACCTTCTTTTTGCTATAAATACCTTTAGTAATTGCATGGAGCTTCAACAGGATTTGAATAGTCTGGAGTCCTGGTGTGTGGCAAATTCATTCGAACTAAATGCCTCTAAATGCAAAGCTATGTCATTTTTTTCATTTGGCACATCACATATCCTTTCGTTATAGTGTCAGAAATGTTATTCTTGATGTGTAATATTTGATAAGAAGTTATCGTTTTAAGAGCATATCGATTATGTTACATCTAAAGCTTTTCAGTTGCTCGGATTTTTAAAGAGGCAGACAGGTGAATTTAATGATCCCTTAACATTAAAATCTCTATATTTTTCATTAGTATGGTCCGTTTAGAATACAGATCCGTTGTACACTGATAAAAAAAATTCCTTTTGTCGCAAAGCAATGCATTTATTTGAAGGTACTATATTTGCCGTAAATATGTCGCATTTGCTATCAATATTCTTAATTATACCAAAATAAACCAATTTTTTTCATATGAACACAGCGTTTATTTGAAACAGCCTAATTTGATAGATATAAGCGTAATTTCACAAAAATTAAGGAAATTTGTTTATTGATCGTCTTCTCAATTTATTTTACCAAAATAACATCTTCATTGCTACCAAATAAATATTTCTTTAAACGAAAAAAGTCAGTTTATTCAGTGAAAATAAACACATTGGTTTTGATCTAATAAGTCCATTTATTTGTTACAAGTGATTACATTTACTTGTCTCAAACAAATTTAATTTAATCGTTGCAAATAGATATTTATTTCAGAGAAATAAATGTTATTCAGGGAAAACAAAGGTTATTTCCATGGTGCCTGTGTGCCTGTTAACATTTTTTTTTATTTTAAATAACGTTTATTTCAGAGAGACACTGATAACAATTTCATATTACCGATAGTGTACAAGTTTTTTAGTGACAGTAGGTTTGAAGTCTTAGTCATTATCGTGCGAGATGTTGTTGAGGCCTTTCATAAAATTAGTAAAAGCAATGCGCATATTGTAACGTCGCGCAGGAATATAGCGTATACGTTGGCTTTTTAATATCAGTTAAAACTCTGTTACACTCTTCTATCCTCCTCACGTCTACGAAATATAAAAGAATATAGCAAACCAAAGCTTTTATCATCTCAGCAATTAGACCTGGTATCTGTGTTGTTCCCCTTCTTGAATTCCATAAATTTTGAGTCATTTTCTTGGATTAACACTAACAATATACTTTATAAAATCGGTTACATTTTTGAACTCGGTTGTGATTCTTGTGAAGAACCAATGTTTGGGTGTATAAAATATATTTTTTGTGATAAAAATGAAGAAGTTTATTTTGTATACAAAAAACTTCATACAATTGTCGTTGACAATCATATTAAAAGATGTAGTTAATTTTAATAATGGTAGTTTACAGAAAGTAGCTGTTAAGGAACTTAAATCTTTCAATGAATTTCCAAAAAAAAAAGAGCATTTTCTTAGTGATGGACGATGTGCCATATCTATATTCAATAATTAAATTCATCAATGTGATATATATTATTTATTTTAATTTTCTTTATCTTTCCTGAAAGCGAATTTATTTTTGTTAAAAATAGCAAATATATTTTTATATTACCGAAAAACGGTCTTTTGACTTTCAATTCAATTCTATAATAATAGGAAAAAGTTGTTTCAGGGAGTGAACTACAAACTTCAGGTAAATATAAATTACACGAGATTTCAACAAAGTATATACATATTCATATGTACGAGTATATAGTTTGATTTGCGTTAGATATTTGGTTGTTATCATGATGTTTGTTTGAAATATAATTAATTTCATTGGAACATATATTTATTTGCAACAAATATACTTCATTGTGATTTATTGTTACTAAATAATATTTAATTTTTCCAAATAAATAAAATATTTCAATCAAAGAACATTAATTTGACTGAAACAAATAATCATTTGATACAAATGTATCATTAATTTTACATTCCACAGTCGATTTGTGCGAAATAAAATTTGTGTCTATCAAACAAGTCAATTATTTCCAACAAACTAATTACAGATATCCTAAATACACATCATAAATCATAGGAAACAAACGCCTATTTGGTGGAAATAAATCATTCAAATAAAGCCTTTCTTTGAAAGAAATACGATATTTATTTCGCCGTATTTAAATATATATTTTATTCCATACAAATAAATTTTATTTAAACCAAACAAACTTTTTTTCAGTGCATGTGCCTCAAAGATATATTCGTCCTAGTCGTTTATTGGTTGTACCCTTTCATAGATCGAACTTTGGATATTGATAGGTTCTCACACATGCTATTTCTAACTTCAACTTGGTTCTTTTGACAATTTCTTCCATTTTCCTTTGCTTTTCTTCTTCTCCTCGCTTCTGTTATGTTTCGCCATTCTTTAAATGATATGAAACTTGCGACTTTTTCCTTTAAAACCTTCCGTGTTTTTGATAGAAGACGCTCAGTTTTAAGGAGTTTTAAGTATTTTGTCAGCAGGGTAGGGCGGGGCAAGAAGTGCCATTTTTGGAAACAATCTATCCTACACTTTTAGGTCAAATTATTTAATAATTTAAACATACAATGTTTAGGGTTTCATGTAACAATACCAAAAAAAATATATGTAAAAAATTTAATTATTTTACTTTATCAATGGATTTTAAATGTGCAAGTCGTTCGGTACTTTTTACCCCTCTTGCGGCGTAAAAAGGTCCATCTGTTGGGGGACCATGCTCCTTACTATATCTCAAGACTTTATGCGTAAGAAAGAATAAAAAAAGCTGAATCTAGTTCGTTTTTATCGATATTTATTCATAACTTCAAAAATAATCATAAATATTGTTACGAGCGTGGCATTAGTTCGTTATTTAAAACACAATATTTCAGATATAATTCAAAAGTTCTTTCTTTATTTAACTTTCCTGTTTACTCTCACAAATTCACAAATAATTATCAAATCAACTCTTTATAGATATCGCTAGTACTGTACGTCTAATTATTACAACCCAAATAGTTTACTTCGTTCACTTCACTCTCTGAAATAAGACTCCGCCTCCTGGATGTGAGAAGCGCCGTATTTATACTCTACGAATTATCCTAGAATTTTCCTGAATATTCCGTTCTCCGAACCCAAAGTTTACTAAGATGTCACTAACCTAAAGTTGTTTCAATTTGCAACAGATGTCGCTTATGTCACTTTGTAGCGCGTAACAATATTCAACACAAACGAGTTGCATCACTTTAAAATGTTATTTTTACATTTACTTTTTGGAAAAATCTTTGTAGCCGCATTGTAATTCAGGTTGTTATTAACATTTAAGTAGGTAGCTATAACCTTTAGTCTGTTTTATTTGCCTTATATCAAAAACTTGCCACCGCGGCCCTTTTTACCCCGAACGGTACAAGAACATGTTTTTCATGTTTTTAGATAGAACACAATAACAGCAACAAATTTATAGTTGTAAGTAGTATCAGGGTGTTCACTAAGAAAATAACAATATGAAGATACTTATTTGACTTTTACATGATTAGCATATTGAGCAAGAAACTAAAATGTCGGATACGAGTTTTTTACTTTTCGCCAAATAAATAGCCCTATGGCACGTGCACTCTTACGTAATGCCTGCCAGCGACTGGCTATGTGGTGAATATCAGCCCACGCCTAGCGAATTTCTTATATGTATGCTCTTGTTTTATTGCCCTTTTATTATACGAGATATTAAAGGTGGCACTTTTTACCCACGGCACTTTAAGCCCCGCTCTACTGAATATATGATATGGGTCTACTTTTTAAAGAAGAACTAACATTATCCAACTGTTTGACGGTTGGAGTGGAAGACTTCGCAGTAGTTGGGAAGAATTCTGGTACAGTAGACTGCGAAAGTGGAGAAGTCAGATCTGATTGAGTTTGAAACTCAAACCTGTTTTCAAATTGATTTTCTGGAATAAAACATCGCAATTATTAAAAAATGCTTCTCTTTAACAAACGTTTAGAAAGCAAAGGGTCTCTTACATCTTGTAGAGTGATGGGCTTAGCCTGCTGAGACAGTCCAAGAGATTCGGTCACTGAATTTGGTAATGCAGTATTATTCTCATGTGTTCCAGATTCCGCAGAGCCAAGACTGTCCCTATTCCGAGGGATTAGATCAAAGTCTTCATTTGTTTTACCTCCAGGAATAGAAGTTCCTTCATTTTTAATAAAAACGAATTCATGATCGCATGCTTCCTCAATGCTTCTTAACAGAAAGTTGTCTATACCACTTTCATGGTTTTGTACTACGTTAAGATCTTCGAAATCTATAAAGTCTTCTTCTAAAGAAATGTTTTCGAAGATATCTTCTGAATTTAAGCCATTCTTCGCGAGATTCTCTTTGATTCTCGATAATAAGTTTTCAGCTAACGGTCTACAATAGTTGCAGAATTGTGTTGATAGGTTGAATGGCGCGATTGGCTCATTTACGACACTATCTGGGTTAAAAGGGAGCAATCCACAATTGCGGAACCCATTTATAATACTGGTTTTTAAAGTAGGCATCTGCAAAACTGAAGCCAGCAACGGGTAAAACGTAGCTTTTATTACGATTTTATTTATGTTATCTTCTTTTCGCTGCCATGTGGAAACCATTTTATTGTACGCAGATTTCAACGGTTTGAACACACTTAAGCTGGAAACACAATGTCACGGCCATCAGTGTTCATCAGCTCAGCTTTCAGTCTATTCTATTATCAGATATAGGAATAAATTGAAATTTGAGCTGATGATCTCTGATGACCGTAGCATTGTGTTTCCAGCTTTAGATCTGCCGGATTTATCAAATGCGTGGTATTTGGCGGTAAGGCATATAGAATAATTCCATTGTTGGAATAGAACTCATTTAGTTTATAGCTCAGGTGGGACTTATGCCCATCTACAAAAAGGAGTATAGGTGTCGGTATGTTCTCCTCTTTAATCCAACCAAGGACACCCTTTGTGACTTAGTCACTGACCATCCATCCACTAGATGATCTCCCCATGAACCAAGTGTCTGGAATACTATTAGTCACCTCTTTTGGCGGCCTTACGTATGGAAAAACTACCATTGGAGGGACAATATTTCCATTAGCTGAGAAGACGGGAAAGACAGTAAGGTTTTCTTTGTATTTACCCGGGTTGATACGGTACACGTTTTTATAACCTTTGGGAGCGATTACCTTGCCTGAAGTGGGGCAAAGACTGAATCTCGTTTCGTCACCATTTTAAATCCTTCTGGGATCAGTAAGTATATCTTGAAACATGTTTTTTTTTAAATAGGTATGCAGCTCTCTGAACCATTTTCTGATGCATTCTTCAGTTACCACAGCCCTGCCCTTGCTTAAACCTTATGGATTACGTGGAACTATTTCGGGGTGTCGGTTCAAGAACAATGAGTACCATTTCCTTCCAGGACGACCGTTATTAAAAGGTGTTACTCTGCCATCTGTATTTATTATATTTTGAATTGTATTTATAATATCCTCTTGTTTGCCAGGAAATCCACACATTTATTTAGGGATATAATCCAATCCAGAACTATGTTTTCTTCAACATTTGTTAGCACAGTTTTTAGACCAACTTTTAGTTTCTCTTCCGGAAATTTACCAGATAATCTATCATGAAGTATGGAGTTAGGGACACCGAAAATATGGCTTGCAACTCGAATTGACAGTTCCTTATTTTTAAGTTTTCCTACGGTAGCCCTCATAGAAGGTGTATCGTATTTATTGAAAAAACGGCTCGATGACATGATTTTTCGTTTGATCTTTAATTATAGATTGTTTTACCTTCCTACCTGCATATGAAGTTTATTTATACGGGTAACTGACAAAATAAACTAAACCTATTGCACGTAATCAATAACAATACAAAAGTTACTGCTTTTCTTTTTTCGTATACTTTGTCCGAGTTCGAAAACATGCATAAATACCGCATATCTTTTTTCGTTCGCATCGTCCGAGATTAGGTGCACGTGAAAGCACACTGTTTTTATTTTCGGCCACGTTGTCCGAGAAAGCAAACATCCTACTGTATATGCTTCTAACAACGGACAGTACATATTTCAAAGTATTAGTATACATTTTCGAATGAACTATTAATTATAATTACATAAAAATACTTATGATCGATTTAAAAACGACGTTTTATGCACATATTCTGAAAACTCCCATTTCAGTTACCTATTCCGCGAAGGCGTCACATATCCCTCACAATTAATTTAACAATGGCACTTATACCTTCACCACGAGTTCCGGATGCAAACTGAATTTCCTTTGAGCAGCAAAATATTTCTTTGTATTGCTGCAAGATAGAACACAATAAATAATGCAAGGACACCGTTTTAAGCCATAATACTAAATCATTTAATACATACAGATTTCTTCGAAAGTGTCCGACAATTGGGGGCGTCCGACATTAGGTGACTTTACATTTCTGGAATTGTTTTGTCTCTTTTCGGAAATATATTACTGGCTATAACCATCCGCCCACGCCTTGAACAGATTTATTAACTCTCTGGTTCCCGAAGCAGGTTTACTTTTCGTTTTTATTTATTCGAAATTCATCAAGTTGATTACTACAATAAAAAGAAAAAAAGAAAAGAAAAACAAGGAAACAGATAAACTTAACTATTATCATAGATGGCACGAAAACTAGATATTGCATGCCATACTAGAGCAGAGTATACAGATTGTGAAATGAGTCGTGCATTCTGGAATGGACCATAACATGTTTTAGAGCGTGCCGAAAGTAAATGTTTTTATAATAGCAGTTTTGTATACATTTGATCGACTTCCTCATCACTTCAGATACGAAGAAATATGAATCACTTGACGGATACATCATTTAAAATGTTGTGGTCCATTCCGGAATGGACCACCCAGCCATAAAAATTTTGCATACTTTTTCGTACTGCATGCGACATCTAGTTCCTGTGTCATCTATGCTATTATCCGATTTGAGCTGAGTTTTCAGTTGTAGTCTGCAAATTAATACTGTCGAAATGCTCATTGAAGGGTCGAAACATGGCAGTTAACGAAGGAGACAGTTCTAGCTTCTAAGCGAGCGATTCGAAGTTTATATACCAATTGAGCTTAAGATAAGTGGGGAATTTATTGCTCCCTTAAAAATATCGAAAATATAGACAAGTCTAGAGATACTATGTCTAGTTTCTAGCATCTGCAAGGATAACAAGTTCAAACGGTCTATATAGGCAAGAAAAATTTCAGAGTTACTCCAAGGAAGGCCACGGAGTACGAATCAGAGGAATCTGCACTGAACATGCGATTAATCTACACTTAGTAGTAAGGGGACCGACCAGACAGGGTTGGCATATTCTAGAATCGACCTAATAAAGGTGCAGTCAAAAAATTTAGTACTGTAAAGGTCGTCAAATTCCTTAGACCATCTCTTAACAAATCCTAAAATCGAGTTCGCTCTTCTGATATATATAATCGATTTGATCCTCAAAAGAAAGACGAGAATTGAGAATTACACCTAAACCTGTGGTTTTGTCAAGCTTAGATAGTGAACCTCCTTCTAGGACATAATTGAAGTGAATAGGGACCATATTGTGAGCGAAGGTCATAGTTGTGCATTTGTAAACATTTAGAGGAAGACAATTATTGGAGCATCACTTATGAAAAGTGGCTAAGTCAACGTTTAAAAGAGCACAGTCATCATTAGAACCAACAACACGAAATATTTTGGCATCGTTCGCATAACAAAGTTTTCTGGAATTAAGTAAGAGCAAGGATGCATCATTGATTTATATAATAAATAGTAATGGGCCAAGAATACTACCTTGAGATACACCATAAGTATTAGCTAACTCAGCAAAAAGTACTCCGCGAAATATAACTTGCTGCGTACGGTTATGCAGATAAGAAAATAACCACCAAACAAAAGAGGGGGGGGGGGGGGGGCAAGAATAGAAAACTGGTGGATTAGTATTCGATGATTAATTTTATCGAGGGCCTTGCTAAAATCAATGAAGATGCAGCCAACCTGCTTACCGGACTCAATGGCTTGTATAAAACAGTGAACAGACTTTAACAGATTAGTCGGGGCTGATTTGCCCTTTAAGAAACCATGCCATGTACAGCGCGTCACTGACCAAGGCTTCAAAAATTTTAAGCAATATGGCACAAGTTTACAATAGGCCTACAGTTTCAAATATCCGATTATTGCACTTTTTATGTAGAGGAATAAGGAAGGACCGAGAGGACAAATTAAAGAAATTAAAAACATTTTTAGTAACAGTTACTTCGTCAAATACAACTTCCTTGGCTTCAAGCCGGAGTTGGCGGGAATTGGTGCTCGCTCAACAGAACTCAACCGTAGTTTACCAAAGTTTATCTTTCTATACCTAGCTATCGGAAGCTCGCGGAATATGTAAATATCCTCCACACAAAATCTCTGCCTATGAGATTTCAATAGGCCTATCAATATTGCCAAAGTGCCTTCTGTGTTGATAGTAACCGGTGATTAGACCCACTACTTATGACTCAAACAGAATAAACCATTCGATTCGTTCAAGTCCAGCTGTATTTGTACTTCTCAAATGCACGTTTGAGTATCGAGCCAGTCCACACAAAACCTCTGACCCAACTATAGTTATAATTGACTCTTCCTTTGCTAGCTTAGTCGCCTTTTTATTGCTAACAAATATTTGATGCCCTGGCACCCAGATCAGTATGCCCTGATTGATTTTACCAAGTTCATGAAGTTGACACTCCTTTATGGAAGTCTTAACAAAAGCATCAGTAGTGTTCAGAAAGTTTCATAAATCGATTCCACCGTTACCAATAGCTTTCTATATTTCCTTTTTTAGCTTTAATATCGCTCTTTCTCTTGATTTCCCTTTTTTTGAAGTAATCTACTCGGGACTTAACAGATACTCCTCATACTTGTTCGATGGTTTTCAGAACAAACGAAATTAGGTTGATGGACGGATAGGATTACACTAGGAGCAGAATGAACGTAATGCATCGGAATGAAATGGAGTAAAATGTCAAAAGCGTTTTTTTCATACATTTCAGTTGATTTAACCAACTTTGTTCATTGAGTGCACCACCGACACCACTAATCCTAGAAATATCTTGCTTTAGAAATTGTTTTTTTTTTCTTAATTGGAAAACTCCCATTAAGTCCTTTCAGGGTAAGAGTGGAGATGTTTCTGTATTTCTTCTAATATGTACTCACGTCATATATTAAAGTAAAGTATCAGGTTAAGGTGGGGCCTAATCCATGGTGCCTGGGATGTTGTCGAAGGCTATGATTTTCCCAAGCAGTCTGGAAATCTCGCTATCACGTCATGGTCCATAAAAAAATTCTGAAATTGACCGGGGTAATACTTATCCTTACGAGCATGTACATATGTCGTTGTCGAATCTAGGTCTACTGCTTTTTTTGTTATAAACCAGCAT
Organism: Dioctria linearis; assembly: GCA_963930735.1. NCBI lineage: Eukaryota > Metazoa > Arthropoda > Insecta > Diptera > Asilidae > Dioctria > Dioctria linearis. The sequence goes on from OZ005744.1 coordinate 182,637,267, forward strand.
ACCTAATTTATTTGACCTCCTTAAGCATTTTACTATCCATAGATTCTCTACAAATCTCTTACAGGTGGACTTTTTAGCTTCCATTTTTCTTTATTTCTGAACCTGTAGCCTCTTCACAGCCCAATCTCCATTATCTGCCTGTTTCTCTGTACCAAGGTTAGATTTCATTTGTGGAGGGGTATGCAGGAGTTTGCCTCGCATTCACTGCGACCTGAAAGATCTATTGTGAGTCCCCGTTCAATCTATTCCCTTCCAGGTTTAGACTGTTAATAAAGTCAAAAACTATTCTGGGACTTAGATTCCACACGCAGTATGGTGAAGGAAAAACATGTTCGCAGTTGCAGAGCAGGTGCTCCGAGGTTTCATGAGAATTCCATTTTATATAGGTGATCCCTAATTGGCTATGGCCTGGGAAGAGCTCTGTAATCATTTTGACTGTGCTAAGGTTACTTTCCGTGATTTGAAGATGGTTACTTCTTTCTAACAATAGCTTTTTATTTCTTTTTATTGTAGTCTTCCCTGGCTGTACAACCGTTACACGTTATCCCATTGAGGTGGGTCTAGCTACTTGCTCCAAGCTTTGGGCTATTTTAGGTAAGATAACTGCACATTTGTGGTATGTTGTTTAAAGGAATAATTTAGTTCCGTAACCAGCTCTGTCATTGCTCCAGTCTTCGCCACCCCCATTTTAGTAGGTTTCAGTTCATACCAACACTTCCACACTACTCCTGCAGTGTTTACTTGGCTAAATTTTAGCCGTCACGTTTTATAGCTTCGTCTGACGATTTGAACCGACACATACGATGGTTGTTAGTCTCCCAGAGTTTGAAGAGCAGCTGAAAAAATCAAGTTTGTTGGTTTTTTAGTCGAAAATTTCAAATTAGATTTGGTCTTCTTAGAACCCGATTTCTTTTGGTTTTTGAAACTTAAGTAGAGCATCTTCATACTTTAGCCTGCTACTGTTAACCTATAGTTCCGGAGTTGATAGGATTTGGTTTTGTTCAGGAAAAGAAGTTACTTACTCATCTACATATCCCATACCTCCTATCTGTTTCAATAGTGCTATATTTATTATACCTTTAAATATCATTTATTTTCTTCAATAAATCAATTACAACAAATTATATAAAAAGTAAAAACCGATTCTCCACTCATCTGAAAAATTACGCGAGAATTTCTCTAAACAAATTTATGCTAAGCCACAGTTAAGAACAGATACCAAGAAGAAAAAAAAATCCCAAAAGGATAACAGGCGTTTAAGAATGATCAAAGAGGTTTTATCCATTTCACGATTTTAACCCTTGTTTACGATCAAATGTGCTCCAGGGAAGAGAAAACACTGAATTAGGGTTACGTGCAATTTATTGAAAGGGATAACAGCAGCGCAAAAAGGGATAACAAGTGACATTAGAATAGCTACTCGGATAATTCCAACGTAATATGGGGACATGGATGTTTTTTGAAGAGGAAAATAAAATCAAAATATTCGATGTGAACCGTACACCTGATTTTATCGGTATTTTTACAATATCCTTTGTACAGGAAGGATATAGAAGGTCATCTACTATGCAAAGTGAAGGTGCCGATGTGAATTTAGAATTTTATCATCATTTTTAGAATAAAATTGTAAGATTAACTAACAAACTAACACAAGCAACAATCTTTTTCTTGAGTATTCAAAAATTTTATTGATGTTTTCCATTTGCCCAGAAAATTTCATTCAAATGCAATTAACATGTTCGAATTAGCTGTGTTATTTCAAACCGAATCAACAGACCAATCCCCGCAATATTAGAGAAAAAAAATGTAAATCGATTATTCTGTAATTGATCCATCTTCATCAGGCTCATATCCCTGCTACTACTATACTCTTCACAATCACCCGCCTATTGCTAAACCCTTTTTCTATATACCTCCATAGTCTTTGCATTCTCAATGCAAAATTCTAATTAATTAATTGCCTCGCGTGATCATCATATTAATAACTTCACAATCCTTCCCTGACCCCGTATTCTTGCGGATGTAACCATCACCACCACCTTACCTGGTCATGTCTATCCTGTGAGTTGTTGTAGTAGTCTTCTTTCTAACCTCTTCAAACCTCTTAACATATTTACGTACTGGGAGAGGCCTTGTTTGACTTGGCTCAAGTTGATTGTATGCGATTACGTAAATCAAGCACGGCAACTCCTTTTCAGGCTATTTTTTTTTTTTTGTTTTTTTTACTATGCATAGGCTTCTACTTAATCCTGGGAATGGTCTCCTCCAATCGAGTATTTTAGGTATTTTTATGAGTTGTTCGGATTTCGTGTAATATTCTACGTTATACTTCCTTGTTGTATTAGTATATATGTAAAAAGGATTAAGATTTTGGACGACTCTCTTCCCTATTGTTGTTTTGGGTGCGCTAATCGCTTGGAATTTATATTTTCGTGCTTTTATATTTGATTTTTCGAAGATTTTCTATTTCGTTTGTTTGAAAGTTTGTCATCTTTTTATTGGGGTTATGCACGAAATGCAATTATAATATTTAATATATTATAGACTTCTGCGGAAGAATGTTTCTGCGTAGAGGTTTTAGGAGAGTTACTGGTGTGACAAATAATACCTACACGCTATTGGTCGTGTAGGCAATCAATTCAGTTTTCTCTTAAATCTTGACCACATATTCCTTCTTTATCATCAGCTTTGACCAGCTCCATATGAGATGAGGAACCCCAAAAGTATGTCTTTTGTTTCCAATGGAAAGATACCTACTCCGCTATTACGTGTGTGGGTAATAATATGTTTGCCTATCATTATCCTTGAACATTTACCTTATTGCAAGAATTTTAACCCAAGCTTTGATGACCTTTTTTCTAGGTGGCTTTTTATAGTTATGTACAACGGACCACCAAAACGATATTTTAGATTCTATACAACTTCCGCCACATGACCATGTTCATCTAGTTGTGGCAGAACTAACCTACATTCGACTATTCGACATAATTTAAAATCTGTTTTTGCATGCGCGTATATGATTCGTGCGCAAAAGTGCGTAGAAAAATATCCGTGATGATCCATGATCTTTATATAGATCACACAGAAAAAGTGTGCACGTATCTTCGGCCATCTTAAGCCCATGGATTGCGTAATTTTTATTTAGAATCAATTGTATTTCCTGCCAGACCTGGAGATCCGTAAGAATTATTTCAAAATTGTCAAATTTGAATTTTATCGGTGGATATTTGAGTCGTCTTTTAAGCGCCCTTTACGGTTTCTAACGATTTTTTGATGAAAGATGCAGAATAGAAGCATTTTGAGAGCTTTTATTTTTAACCATTCTAAATCAAATCATAAATACAAAAGGAAAAAACAACAGCAGTCATCCGGAAAGCGGAAGGTCCCCCATCTTTGACCAATTCTAACAATGATTCCAGTCCGACAAAAATATCTCCAAGAAAGGCCAATATGGCGTCTATTTTTGAGGCCATTCCCTTTAACTCGTACACGAATTTGTTTGTATATTTCTTTTTTACTATTTTCGACACTCTCGTAGACCCACTTTTCGTCATCACAGCGAGCTGAAATTTGGCACACAAGTTCAAAATTTGAACCTGAAATTTCCATGGAAAACCCGGAAAATCGGGGAAATCATTTGAAAATTTGGTACAAATTTGATTAGTGATAAATCCGTTTCAGGAAAAATGCAAAGTTTTCCAATTTTTCCGAAAAAAATTTCCGGAATTTTCCGACTTTTCCGGAAAACTTTTCCGTAAAAAAATTTTCTAAATTACGCACGATCAAGTTCCCTATTAACTGGCGTCATTACTTTCTCCCTGAAAAGTTGCAGAAAAAATCGAGGAAAATTCATGTAAAACGCTTTTCCGGAGTTTTTCCGACCAAGGAAGCGTTTGAGCGTTTTGCAACATAAGAAAAAGTTGTAGAGCGAAATGAGTTGCATAAAGTTGCTTTTGTGGAAAATTCCATGGAAAACCCGGAAAAGCGGAAAAATCATCGGAAAAATTTTCATCGATATGATTAGTGATAAATCTGTTTCAGGAAAAGTGCAGAATTTTCTAATTTTTCTGGAATTTCCCGAATTTTCCGACAAAAAAGTTTTATAAGCTATGCGGAATCATTTTTTTCCGTCCTACTGGCATCAATACTTTCTCTTCAACAATCATGAAAACTTGCATGAAAAATCGAGGAAAATTCATGTAAATTTTTAAAAAAAATTCATAGTAATAGGAAAAGTCTGTGGAAAACATGGAAAATCGGGAAAATTCAGTAAATCAGTGGCTTTTCAGCCGTCATAAAATTGTTTTAAAATATCTCCATGCAGCACGTAATAACAATTTAGTTAACGTGAAAAAGGCAGAAAATAAAATAAGTAAAAAACGAGTTTTCAAACAAAACTGAGGCCAAGCCGCATGAAAAATTGGAAAACAAACTTTTCTTCACACACAGAGGTGGACTCAGATTTTATTCGCTGACAATCACCGATATATTTCAGTATGATCAATCAGAGGTAATAAGTGATTTGATTCATGAAGCGAAAGAATATTCCAGAGAAATGTCCCAATCAAAAAATCTGAGTCCACCTCTGTGTATGAAGAAAAGTTTATTTTCTACTTTTTCATGCGGCTTGGCCTCAGTTTTGTTTGAAACCCGTTTTTTACTTAATTTCTTTTTTTCATGCCTTTTTCGTTTTTTAGAAGGGCGGTTTTTTAAAAGTTTCGCAAAAGAAACATGCTGCTTTTTCGGCAAGAAATTTGCGGGTAAGGCATCTAAGGATAGGCCTATTCAAAATCGGCAAAACTCAGAGTCAATCACTGTTTTTTACACAATGAAACCGATCAACGACAATTGTGTGAATGTTTAATTACTGCTGCTAATCTTCTCGTGCATTATTATTTGAAAAAATTATAATTGCCCTTGACTAGGCTTGTACCCTGGCCACAGCGATGACAGAAATTTTTGAATATACGCCTTTAAAAACTATGATTGAAGTGGACATAGGTAATGGCGCTCTCATGAGTATTCCGCTTCTGATATGATTGGCTGACATTTTCACAATTTTTTTAAAGAAGAAGTAGGTTAGGCTGATTTTAGGATCTGAAGCTTTGTAATTTACCTAGTGAGTGACCACTTTTCTTCTTTGAACAACAAAAGCTTCTTTCAGGTCTCTCCACAACTTTAATATACATATAATCCAGGAGGTAGCTACTTCTAAAGGTTTTAATCACTGGTAATTTTCTAACCTTAATTTTAGTATGGCTGGAAAGATGCCATCACCTTCTTGTGATTCGAATAACTTGAAAAATGTTAATGGCAGTTTTAACACTCTTTAGCGTGGAAAATCTATCAAAAAAGTTAAATGGCACTTAAACCTTAATTTTTCAAGCCACTCAACGTTATTTTCTTTTATTTCTGAAACGGAAAAATGAGTTTGTACTCAAAATCTTAGTCTCTCCTTCATGTGGCAGCTGGCTGTAAAAGGGGTAAATGAGCTGCCAAGGAAGGGTAAAAGCAGGGGGGGCTGTATACATGCTTCTTGGTGAGAAAACACAGGTACTCTGATTCCTGATGAATGTGCGTGTTCATAGTGAAGCCTGCATGCATATAGCCTAATAGTCTTGTCTTGGAACTAGTACCTTGTAAGCTATAAGATTACTGACTGGAGTCTCAAGCCTCTCCTAGCTTGAAGGGCGGATCATAACCGTCACTTTATGCACTAATATGATTAAGGCCGAAAGGAGCAACCAGTCTCGTTTAAGGATCTGCTTGGGGGGTACCCTTGGCCTAATGGTCATGGACTACGAAGCCATACCAATTGGGTAGCCGCCATTGCTAACTTGGCACCACGGGCCTGAGGAACCCTGGATAGTTCTACTATAGTAGATAGGATCATCGTGGTGGTTGTGGTAGCCCATATGCGGGCAGAGAGATAATGTCTGAGTCTTACATGACTTAGGTGGACATTCTTTTTTGAACAGAAGAGTATGTCCTTTGTATAATTGCATACTGCGTCCGAGGATTTGAAGGAAGGTCGCTTATTAATATATGCTTGGATATTTGTCTTTCGGTGTGAAGTTGTGCTAAATCAACCGGGTGTCGTGACCCAGAGATCGACAGAAATTTTAGATGGGTCTCGCTTAGACAAATATGTAAAATGTCAAGCATGCACTGGCATATACTGGCATGTACCCCAACAGAATCTATCTTCTTAATGTATTACCATTGTCTTCTTTCTGTAGTATGATTCTTTAGGAGGGCATTTTAAATCCTCGGGATTTTATGTAGATCACTAATAATCAATTCTTTATTATAGACAGTCAAGTTCTGCCTATATTTATACCCAGCTTTTGTTTTCTTGACCCTTATAAAAAAAAACTTCTAGAATTGCCTCTTAAATTATATCGGAGTCCACAAAGGCATAGCCCACACAGCACAAATGTGTCCGTGGTATTTTACTGGGACATCCTGTTGGGATATATAAATTATCCGTGCGAAATCCCGTCCGGTCCCAGTTAACAATTTAAGACATCCCTGGGAGTGACGAATGTACGGGGTTGGGACGTCCCTGGTAGGTCGCATGCCCTTCCCACAGGATTTCCTATGGTTGTCCTTGGGCACAAATAACGCATTCAATAATGTAAAACTCCCGCTGTAAGCGTAACTAGGACGTCTTACGGATCTCCTAGTTTGTTGACGGGATATTGTTTGATAGATTTTTTTCTTGATGGGTAGGCATTTTTACAAAAAAAAATATTTAATAATAATGGCTAGAAAGTATATGCCAGAGGTGTATGCTCTTGCACAAAACATAGTTCCGACATTTTTAACACAGGCAAATTGGATTCCTATGACAAAATTACTAAAAATTCACGTTCTGAAATGTCCAACTAACAAACTTTGCTAAAATAAGAAGAAGTGAATAGAATTCTAATATAGCTTCACGCATGTAGCTGATTTAAGCAGCGCAGTTCTCATATGGCTTCCTTCCATACATATTTTCTTGTTCTGTTTATGTTCTCCAAAAAGGACACACGGAAGCACACCAAGCAACAAATTAGCACTTTCACCAGAGAGAACCACGCAAACCAGGAGAATCAGAGAACATACCGAAATAAATTCTGGAAGGGGAAAAACAAACTTCCGATGTTTGTCCCAGAATTGTTCAACAAGGCATTTTTGTTCATACATAGAAACAAAAAATTAAGCTGTGCAATTGAAATCAGATAAAATCTGTATGTCCTTGCGATTGTGTTCCTTATAAAAACAAAAATTGAATCAAGCAACTATCTCTTCCATTTTGCCTTTTCTGGGACCCTTATTGAATTTTTGACGTCCTTTTGCAGCACTATCACTTTTTTGTCCTTACTTGAACCTTTCACTAAATATATCTGGCAATGCTGTGACACTCAGCTATCCTGTTTTGAGTTAAGACTTCTTATTGGAACAGGCACCTCTACTGTTGGTTTCCATTTCTTTTATAGTCCAAAATCGGCTACTATCATATGCTCTAGAGCCTTTTCTATGCGACTGAAAACGTGCAACTGTCTGCCATGCTCCTTTTGTAGTCTTGGAGTAGCTGCTCTTACTCATAATTAAATGACACCGTAAATGACAGCAGTTTACTGAAAAAGTGTTTTGAGAGAAGTATTCCTAAGTTTCTTTTTTTAGTGATTTCGACTCTGTCACTAATTATGCTTTTATGATAAATCTTAGTGTCTTATGTCAGTATTACGATCAGTGTTATCAGATAAGTAGTCAACTAATAAATCTTTAGACCGAGGTTTTTTCTATCCTTTGCGTCTTTTAAATTTATCCCTTCCTTTGGTTTGACCTCATCCATGACCTATTTTAGCACAACGAGATGATCTTATCAGAGCAGGTAAGAACTAGTAATCAATCTGACCTTATACTGGAGAGCCAAGATAAGATGGTTTCATTTGATCACATGTTATTTTCTAGCCAGTGATGGCCTATCCATGGCATATCCTCATTTAATCTTACTGAAAGAAAATCTTGAGTAATGACGATGATGATGATGTTCATCCTTAGTGGAATTCGCAAAGCCACGAGCATAGACAACCTAATAACATACAAAGACTGGACACGTAGAACAATAATATTCAGCGCTTTTCTCGAATATAAAATCGACGATGTCTCGACTAGCGCCTGTTGACGTAACGAAATGAATATTTGTTAAACAATTGTTTTATTTTCCTTTAGGCCTAATTAAAAATTTGGGTTTTACATAAGTAACCAAAGGGAACGTCAGCAATGCCTCGCTCCAATATAAAATCAACATTGCCTCCACCCAATGTAGGGAAGGCTACAATTTTTTCTTAGAAATTTACAGAAAATATTTCGGTAGAATTTATTCCCTTTGGCAGACTGGAGTTATTTTTGGATACAATATGTACCGTTGCTGGCCTCTAAAAGTGCGTATAAATTCTAAGAAAAAATATTCCAGTAAATTTCTTAGAAAAAATTGTGGAATTCTTTACATTAGGTCGAGGCATCGTCGATTTTATAAGGCTGCTGAACTACAATAGACATAAATAACTTTACGAAATTGAACGAGACTGAGATTTACTTACGAAAAATTGATATTTTTAGCCTAAATATAATATATCACATTCCATAAGAGTTATTATCTTGATATTTATTGTTTTCAATTTTAAAAAGTTGTAAAAGTGAGAAAATTTGTGCTTTTAACCCTTTGCACTCGAGGGCTCCGGAGCGGAGCCATTAAATATTTGTCTTCAAACTCGAGGGCTCCGGCAAAGAATAACTAAATAAAAGAAAGGACACAGAAGAGTGTTCCGATTGTTTTCCATTTAAATGTACACGGCGAGAAAAAGAAGGAAGGAAGAGAAAAAAATCAAAAAAAAATCAAACACTCTTTGAACATTTTACGAATAAGACAAAAAATGTGAATGCGAAGATTACATGCAACGAAATGGAATCGCAAATGATTTATTATCGTAAATAAGAGAGAATGGGCGGAGTTTTCTGATTTTACGCTCATAAAATGCTCCCGCTCTTTTATGAAAACACGAATTGCAGGAATTGTCCCAATGTTGTTCGCAGAATTCCAATGTTTGTTAGTGTAATCCTATGATATGTGAACAGCACTTTTTCTGTTTACATTTGTTTTGCTCAAGTGGGGGAATCTCTTGCTGGATTCTGGGAATTTTATTTAACAGAAATTTCACATCTCCTTTTAGTGCGTTGTTTATTGCGAAATTTATCTTTTTTTTGCCAAATGGAGGTAGGGTTACCCAATGTTCATTATTATGAATAGTTTGAAACAATTTTGAAGGTATTCAAGAAGATTTTATCATTCGGGTAATCCTACGTTCTCTCAATTTTTGTTTTTAACTCGTTATCTCAGTCACACTACAATAATGCATAGCCAAGTTCTTTTCCCCCATTCATGCAAAAGACAAAAGTATATGAGATTACCTCTTTCAGTCTAAAAAACCCGGAAAATTTCCAATTTTGTTCGCCTCTGTCTCTACTTATATTTATTTATAAATAAATAATAAATAATAATAAAAATAAATAATAATAACAGTACAGATGTTTATAGTCGTTATAACGCAGACAATATTGAACTTATGATGAAAGTGATAGTGATTGTGATATAGTGCCTGCTATGCGACGAAATATACCGAGAATTGAAAATGATATTGAAGGGAGTGAAAGCGACAGAGAAGAAAATATGAAACATATAGCAGATTCAACTGAAAATAGCGAGTGGATAGATGTTACAGAAGCTGATGATATTCCATTTACCATCGATTTCAACCCGATCTGCTGGACCACAAATTTCCGAAGATTTAAGAGAACCATTCGATTTTTTTCGATTATATTTTACAGATACATTGATTGATTCTATAATAAACAAGTGAAGTCTAAGACCAATTCTTATGATACCCTAGATGAATGCACGTATGAAATTTCGTATGGTCACCCATTTGAGAAATTTTGATTTTTCGCATTGGTTTCTAGCATATATTTCTAGAACGGCTCGTCGGACAGAAAAAATGATTATAATCAATTTTATAGGATTTCTTATTATGAATAAGTTTTTAGTACAATAAAAATGTCTAGAACTAATAGTTTTCAAAGTATATGTAAAAAACCAGCATTATTATATGGGAACACCAAGAAGGAGTTGCCCGATTTAGCCCATTTTTGAAATTTTATTTGCTATTAGTATGAAAACACAGCGTACCAAATTTCAGCTTTCTATGTCGACGTGTTCTCAGGTAGTGTCCAAATATATCGTGGAAAACGAAATTTTTGTATGTCAACCCCACGAAGGAGTTGCTAGATTTGTCTCATTTTCGAACTTAATTTTACTTTTTTTTTTTTTAATGTCCGTGTACAAAATTTCAGCTTTCTAGGTGAACGCGTTCTCGAGTTATCGTGTGCACAGACAGACGGACGGACGGACGGACATGCAAAAATCAAAATAACTTTTAATATTATGCGTGGGTGTCCAATTCATTTTGCTCTACCATAATTATTTCGAGGTGTTACAAACGGAATGACAAACTTAGTATACCCCTATAGATTTCATCTAGGGTATAAAGAGACAAATGATTATGCTAATTCAAGAATACGAGGAATGCAATTGTCGAAAAGATCAATATGGAATACATGGACTGATGTTAACAGCGAAGAATTTCTGGCCTTCATTGGAGTGATCCTGAATATGGGAACCATGCCACTTTCAAACATTCAGGAATATTGGTCAACCAACAGTAAAATTCTTTTCTATTCAGAAATCTTTACACGAGATAGATTTCAACAAATTTTTTGGATCTTCATTTACATAAAAATGCAAATAGGTAGAAATACTTCCATAAGGACCCGCACTCAAAAGGTCAACAACTTTTTGGAATACATCAACTCAAAATTCGCTGAATTTTTTATACCTTATAAATCGATTTGCGTTGATGAATCCATTATAAAATTCAAAGGGAAAATAGCTTTCATAACATATAATCCCGCTAAGCCCACTAAATGGGGAATAAGAATTTACGTTCCGGCAGACTCGAACACTGGATATGTTGCATTACAACTGAGGATCTGATACGACCGGATTTACCTATCGGGGGTAGATTTCTTCTGCCCCAAGCAACCAACCGCTAAGTTAGTACTTAAGTCTAAACGTTGTTTTATCTTAAAAGGATGTCATAAGCTACATTTTTACAAAATCAATTTTATGAAGTATAGTATATAAAGAAAAATTCATGACATCTTTTGAAAAGCATCAGGAACTTACATTTTTAAAAAAAAACTTCTAAATAAACTCACCTTCCAAGTTGACATCAGTAAGACTCTTGTGTATCGAACTATCTAGTGATTGGGAAACCAAGTTTGACTTAGTTGTTGTATTGTAGAGGCGCTACCGCAAACGAAACCATACTGCTCTCATACTTACAGACGATTTATCGTCTTCCTGACATAACCAAAGGGTAAACCAGCAATGCCTCTGTCCAATATAAAATCAACGATGCCTCAACTTGATACAGGGAAGGCCTCAATTTTTTTCTTAAAATGAGGATGCATACAGAAAATCTTTCGGCAACATATTTATTTAGTCTGGTGGCAGACTGGAGTTATTTTCAGATATGTACAATGCTTTCATGTGTGCCGTTGTCGACCTCCAAAATGCATAAAAATTCTAAGGAAAAATTTTCAGTAAATTTCTAAGAAAAAATTGAGGGCTTTCCTACATCAGGTCCAGGCATCGTTGATTTTATATTGAAGCAAGGCATTGCTGGCTTGTTACGGCATCAAATCGAGCCATCTGCATCGTCGATTTTATATTCGAGGCGTTAGTGGTTTTTCTACTTCCGATTCTTTGTATGTTATTAGTTTGTCTATGCTCTTACGGCTTATCCTTTCAACTCCTTGTCCATACTTAATTTGCATAGCTTTTAGCGACTGAGCGTGAGCAAACCTGTTCCAAATATTACAAGTGGAGGCATCTGATATTATAACATAGAAGCATTTCGCAATCACTCAACAGTTTATACACAAGGGTATGACAAAAAATGTGGGGCTAAACATTTTTTGTAGATGAAGATGCAGCATTAGCTGAGAATGTAATTTATCGAAAAAGTAATGGTTTTTGGCCCTGTCGTTTTCTGCGCATGCAGGGTGTTTCCGCAATGATGGTACATAGAGCGGCAGGTGATAGTACTCACCTAGACAATCAAACAATTGTATGGCAGAGTTACAGGGTGATTAAGAAATTATTCTAGTTTTTCAAAAAACACCCTGTATCCTAAAAGGTACAGGGTATACAGTCACCGTCTAAAGCTGATTGCATACAGAACTTCATGACCTTTCCAACGACTGTTCAACCAGCCCCGTACCATATGTTCTAACTGTAGTCATAGCAGTTATTAGCTCCTAATCTATTCAGAAATTAGACGGAATTTTTTTTTATGACGTGTTTTCAGTCACTAAGAGAACAAATGATCTTTGAAAATAGGTTTGAGAATTGGTTAAGAGCTAATAACTCTTTAACGGCTACAGATCGAGCATAAGCTGTAATAGGTCAAATTAAAGAGGAGAGTCCACAGTTTACCGTTTTTATTAAAAAAAAAGTTTTGTTAAAGACCTTTTTGTAAAAAAAAAGATAGAGGTCACAGTAAAAAAAAAGGTAAGAAAATTCGAAATTTTTAGTTTAGACAATAATTACTCCTGCAGGGAGAGGAATACGGGCCTGGTTTAGCAGTCGCTGGAAAGGTCGTGAAGTTCTGTATACAATCAGTTTTAGACGGTGACTGTATACCCTGTACTTTTTAGAGTACAGGGTGCTTTGTGAAAACCTAGTATAATTTCTTAATCCTGTGATTCCGAAACGGTTGTTATGCCACCCTCCGTGCCATACAATTTTTTTATGGTCTAGGTGAGTACTATGACCATGGTGGAAACACACTGAATAATTGCTAATAAGTTATATTTGATTTATTTATATTTGATCCTATTACCGTTATCTTTTTTATATAAACTTTAAAAAATTGATACTAACTGTACTTTTATGAATATTTTGCTTAAGTAGTGACTTCATGTCCATGTACTTTGTTCCCAAGAAAACACTATTACGATGTGACGGTAAATCCGATTGAATAACTGAAAGTTACAATACTTTTTAACTATTCTACTAGATAAAATTTGTTAAATAAATCAGTTTTCACTGTAAAATAATTTTTACTGCAATAAAATATTATGCTATAAAGTAATCTGGAATTTTATCTTTCTATTTCGAAAATCATTTTGATGAAACTCGGAATGAAATCGCATCTACATCCGTACTTTTAATCATTTACTAATAATTTAATTGTTTGTCACATTGCGTTCTTACGGAATGAGCGATTCTTACCGCACCTTTACTGACTGCAATTTGACTTTTAAACTTAACGAAAGTTCCCCTGTGTACGCCTGTTAAATTAAAGGCCGCGTTCGCTTTACGTAAGTAAATGTACTTACGTATACATCTATTGTAGTTCAGCCTATATATTGGACCGAGGCAATTGCTGACTTACGCTTTGGTTACATCACCAGGTGCAAGTTGAGGTATCGTCAATTCTATATACGAGGAAAGCGTTGTATATTTTTGTTCTACGTTTCCAGTATTTGTATGTTATTAGTTTGTCTATGCTCCTAGCTCTGTATAAATAAAGTCTGCGGTTGCGACTAAAACTCTAGGTGAGGTGGAGTGAATGTAGTCAATAAAGGTCACACTTACGGTCAAGAGCATTAAATAAGTGCAACAGTAGAAGGATGTTTTTTTTTACTAAGTATTATAATCGTATCACATTAAAGTGTATGATGAGATAAGATAAATAAAATCTTTAATTAAAATTTTTCTTTACTTTCCCTTACTCTCAGCAGCACATCCTGTTTCTTTACAATCCGAGAAAGAAATGAAGAAAAAATAAATAAATAAACAAATTCTTAAAAATTCTATGTCGTTTAGAATAATGGCATGCTGTCAAGTTTTTCCTTCCTTTCTTCCTTTAAATTAATTACTTACACTTTTCCACTAATTAAACTTTCAAACCGTAACCCAAGTGTCAACCTTTTTCACAGCTGAAAAAAATAATTAACAAATTTTTTTTCTTCTTACAATTAATACTATATACATACACCCCTAAGATTAACAAGGGCTGGCAATTTTATTTAATTGACTCGTAGAAAAGTAATTTCTTTTCTTATACTAAAGAGCTATCTCATCAGAGATATGTAAGTACGTTTGTATATGTACCTCTCTTCAATTAAATGCACGCAATATTTTTATCCCATTCGAAAAGAACAACCATCTACGGTTTGTAAAGAATCAGGATCATCATCCTGGATCGATTTATTTGCAACAAAATTCGAAAATCGAATCATGTTTCCAGATAACTACCGTACTGCACGCAAACATCAATATTGATGTTTTTGGTTAAGTGTCCTGAGAAGAAGGATACAATGCCGGTTGTTTGAATTGAGGTTATAAATCCAAATCAGCTATACGAAACTTTTGTTACAAATTTAATGTTGCACACAATAAGTACTCTCACAGTTATACCAAAAGTGTCTATTAAATATTCAAAACTCCCTCGCACAGGGATTAATTATCCTCAAGAAATGTGCTTTATGAAAAAATTCCTCTTCTTCCAGGACGAGTTACGGGAGAGAAAAACTAAAAATTTCCCTCTATATAGTGAGGTTGTTTTTTTTTTTTTCTTTGCATTTGGTGCGGTGTGCGACTTTAGAGAAGAAAGAAAAGGTCGAGCACTAGAAATATATTAGATTGTTCGATGATTTATTTGTGTCGTCCTGAAGGATAATCCCCTGCTATGCATAGACGTGAGCCGAATCGGTGAAAAGGATATATGCATGACACCGTACCGTCGGTCGTCCTCTTAAACGACTTTACATTCTTAAACTCTTCAAGACTTTCGTTTTTTTTTTATTCTATTTTTTTTTTGTTTTAATTTCTCTCTCACTCAAAACAACACCCAACACAAAGGTGATGTATGCAAATGCAATTCAAGGAACATTGTCCCCTTGACATGATTTATCTCAACAAGCAAGTCACCCTATTCTTTAAGAGTCCAGCAGCAAAAGGATTACAATTTAACAAATTATAGGCCGGTCTGCTAGTAATGATTGTAGCTTCTTTAATTCCTGTCGAGAGGTTTCCCATTGACAGTAAACAGTTTTGTGTCCTTTTAATGGTAATGAGAGGGGGACGGGGAATATTATTATACTTACGAATGGTGGAAAATGACACAAGTTCTGACGATCAGGAAATTAAACTTGTGGTCTCCTCAGGATTATTCCTATACTGAGAGAAGGACTCTATTACACAAATGACACTGGTTAATAGTTTCTCTGGATGCTTTCATAGTTAACATTAAGAATTTTGACAAGGATATAAGATTTTCGGGTTGATGATCACGCCATGTGGTTTCCATATAAAATAATTGAGAAGAGAAAAGACACTATGGCTGCTTGGATAATTGAGCCCAGGGTTTATTACCGCACCGCTTTACAATTATTGTTGTTGTGTCACACAATTTAAGAAATTTTACTGCTTTAATTGAAGAAGTTTTATACTTGAAAGATTTTTATTATTAACGTTTGTAGGTATACCTACCTACCTATACTGCTTGAGAAAATATCAACTCATGCACAAATTGTTTAATTAAATTTTGTTTAATTTATGAAGAAAATAAAAACATGTCGAAAATTAAGGGTGTCGCGTCCTTGTGACAATTTTCATGATAGATTTGCAAGGAGTCAATCGATCTTTTTTGTGAAAAATTGAATTTAAATGATTGACTTCGCAAAAACTCCCGCAGTATCAAATTTATGGCACGTGACGTATACTTATTTTATCGCGAAATTTCTTTATGTTGATGCTATTGATTGATGCGAAAATGTGGAAAGTAAGAACGTGTGCTAATGGAATTTGCAATTATTTGGTAAAACAAATTAGATTTTGTTCAGCTAGCTTGGTGGTAGAAATTAAGTATAGCTATATGTGAGATGATAGTCATATTCTATTGTATATTTTAAAAATGTTGCCAACATATACTTACAGATTTAATTTTATTCAAAATTTATTATTAAAAATTCTTACGATGAAAAACACTCAGGATAGGCGCTTCGAACATTGTCTACATGTAAGAAAATTGCCTATAATAGACAAAATGGCATGAAAGTGAGAAGAAAAATTATTCAAAAGCAAATGCAAACTAATCAGCCTTGTGGAGCCCAAAAATTCTAATTTATTAAATAAATAACTAGGTTTTTTAGACTAAGTTTTTTAGAATATATGAGGTTATGTAGAAATTCCAGAAGCCTACGTAAACGGTATTGCTTTAAGGAGCAACCAAGTAGATGGTTACGACGTTGCGAAACATGATCGAATCTCCTAAGGCAGAAACAAATCTTGTGCAGTCATTGAAAGCCACATTTAGTTTGGTGGAACAGGAGGAACACAAGTGAGGAAAAAGGAGACAGCCATGGGAAAAGTACGGCAAAATCAAAGATTTAACCAGCATCGAACGCATGTTCGTAGACAAAGTTCCCGAAGACAACCACAGCCGACGATGCCCACCATAAATCCTACCTGTATATCGTTAATATGGTCACAGCATAGCATTCTAGAATTGAGATAGATTCCAAGATTTTTTAAACGATTCGAAAATTGCAGCACCGTGTTATTTAAAACTACAGGTGGAAGGTCAGATACCTCAATTGTTCTGCGAGAGAAAACTATGCACTGCGACTTTCCTGCATTAAGCAATAAAAGATTATGATTAGCCCAACGTGCAATATTGCGCAAGTCGGAATTCAGGCTGTCAATACAATCCTCCACAAGTCCTATTGGTCGACTGAGATACACCTGCACATCATCGCCATACAAGTAAACTTTGCAGTCTTCAACAACATTAGGAAGGTCGTTAATATACAGGCTGAAGAACAAGGGCCCAAGAATAGACCCTTGAGGTACACCGCAATTTAGAGGCAAAGCACCGGAAACACGATCATTCACCTTAACCCGCTGGAATCTATTAGGGAGAAAGCTGCGGATTAAGGCCACGGCAGAAGAGTGAAATTGGAAGTCTGAGGCCAACTTTATAAGCAAATAGGAATGATTGACCATGTCGAATGCTTTGGAGAAATCAAGTAGGGCAAGAACACACAGATGGTCCCTATCAAGTAAGCTGCGAATATCACTCGTGACATTCAGCAGGGCTGTCTCACAACTACGAGTCTTCCGAAAACCGGACTGGAAAGGATATAATAAGTCAAGGTTTTCTAAGTGATCAGATATTTGTTGTACCATCAACTTTTCCAGGACCTTACCAAGAAATCCTAAAAGGCAAATCGGTCGATCAATCACCGGAAACCTCAGGTGTGTTCGTTTTGGACACAGGTACAACTGTAGCGACTTTCCAATCAGACGGAGATATCGACATGGTAAGACAAGTATTAAATATATGTAGCATCGGCTTTATTATCAGAGGTAGAAGAAGCCTGATAAACCTAGGTGGGATACCATCTGGCCCCACTGCATCAGATTTGACGGCACGGCACGGCACGACACGACGGTAGGGATAGAAGTGAAATGGGAATTAAGTAAGTCAGAGTTCAGGTTACGCTGGGATTTATCTCTGCCATACACGGAGGCCATACGCAAGTTTCTCCACAAGATTTTGGATGATAGTAGGGGGTTAAATTTTTGCTACAAGTATTCCCTCTTGGCCGCACGTACCCTAGAGTTGACCAAATTTCTAATCAATTTGTAATGCGCACGGCTTTCAGTGGTCTTTAGTCTAAGATATCTGCTATATAAAAAATCCCGTTCAGCGATAAGTGACTGAATCACTGCAGAAAACCATTTTCCCTGATTCTGCGAGAGCGAGTTGTAGCAAATTTATCGTGAAGATGACGTTGCCCTTATTTTGTATGGTACAGATAAAACTAGATGGAAATGCAGTCCTTCCCAAAATGTCAAAATGTCTTAGATATGGTACAACCCGATCAAATCAAACATTATCAATACGTGACTCTTTCAAGTGTGCTCTTGACAGAAACATGTGTGATATAATAATTCGGGAAACAAATCGCAAAGCAAAATCTGTCCATGCTGCTCAAAAGATTGAAAATCCTGAATGTCAAAAAACTTGGAAAGAATTGACGGTAGAGGTATTTGATGCGTACTTAGGAATAGTAATTATGGCTGGAGCTCATCATTCAAACAGGGAACATACAAGGGAGCTGTGGAAGTCAGATGCGTATACAATCTACAGACCAGCCATGGGTATAACTCGGTTCAAAGCTATTACCAGATTTATTCGCTTCGTTAATCCGAACTCGTGGCCAGAACGAATAATGGACGATAAGGCAGACACAATTTCGGATCTTTTTGTAATGTTGAATGCTAATTTGGCTTCTCAATACGTACCTACGGACTGAATAACAATTGATGAACAGTTGTTTCCATTCTGGGGTCTCACTAAGCTTACCCAATATATGCCGTCCAAACCTTCAAAATATGGCATATGATGGGCTTGTGATGCCAAAAACTCATCTTCATTGCAAGGCCAAATCATTCGCATATTTTCGAATGGCAACATGGGAGTTATCTTTAGTGGGGATACTAAAGAAAAACAAAGGTTATATATGTAAAATACGTGAAATACATTCCACCATTTTTGGATTTAATGGCCATACGATATGTTCCAACGTTAAAAAAAAGCGGTCGTTATATTGACCGCGCTGCATCGCACTGATCAGGTGAATCAGGTGTATTAAAAAAACCTGAAATAATAGTAATATAACAGGACAAAATGTGGATACAATGTACAAGATCCTGGCCACCTATTCTACTAATCGAAGAACCCCGGGGCCATTGGCTTTCTTTTACAATATGCTAGATGTGGCAGCGCTTGCTGCATATATTGTCTTTATGGAAAATAACACAGGATGCAACATGCATTGCCGGCTATCAACATGCATTCAGAGACACCAAATGTGTATCGAAGATACAGCAGGAGAAATGGGATCGAGAGCGTTCTGGATCATCCTATAAACATCACAATTTCGACAACAACAGGAGCAGCAGTTCCTGCACAGGATGCTTCAGGACGTCTGGCAGTAGTCGACAACTGCCATGTATGCATTGTTGATGTGGTTTCTCGCATATATTTCTAGACAGTAAAAACACTTCATCGTTACTACTCCTCACAGATACGGAAAATAAAGAAGTAACTCTCGTTACCCTACTTGGTTTTTCGAAAGCGTTTGACTCTTTCGATTTTAAAGTATTATATAATAAGTTGGTTGCAGAATTTGGTTTTGCTGGTCCTGCGGCTAAACTCGTCTATGATTACTTAACTAATAGGAAGCAATTAGTTGTTTGTAACTCGAAATCTTCCA
Source organism: Dioctria linearis (assembly GCA_963930735.1). Classification (NCBI taxonomy): domain Eukaryota; kingdom Metazoa; phylum Arthropoda; class Insecta; order Diptera; family Asilidae; genus Dioctria; species Dioctria linearis. The sequence goes on from OZ005744.1 coordinate 182,656,728, forward strand.
AGCTCTGTTCTCTCTTTTCAGGAGTGCCACAAGGATCTATTTTAGGTCCTCTTCTCTTCAGTCTATATGTAAATGATCTGGAAAATCACATTAATAAATGTTCACTGCAGTTATGTGCCGATGATGTACAACTTTATATATCTGCTCCCATCAATGATATCCCACGCGCAATTACTGAACTAAACAAAGATCTTCTATGCATAAGTTGGTGGGCTAAACTTAACAAGCTCAGACTCCACCCATCCAAATCTCAGGCTATGCTCATTTATTATCTCAATTTAACCTATACTGAGCTTCCACCAGTTATTATAAATAATATGATTATACCGTTTTCAACTAATGCTCGGAATCTTGGCTTAATCTTCAATAATCGGTTATCTTGGAGTGACCATATCGATGGTGTTGTAGGTAAGATCTATGGTGGACTAAAGGCATTATGGCGTCACTCAGCATATACGCCACAAACTATACGTGTTCAACTTGTGAAATGCTTACTAGTACCGATTATCAACTATGCTGACGTTGTATATTGTCACTTAGATTACTCGAGTCGTAGAGTCGTAGAGTCGTAAATGTCGCATTTAACTCATGTGCTCGGTATGTCTATAGCATAGAAAGATTTGAACATATTTCGCAAAATTCTTGGTTGCACTTTGGATAACTATCTAAAATTCCGTATATGCTTTGTGATGTTTAAGATCCTTAACTTGCAGTACCCGGATTACCTTGGCAGTCGACTTCAGTTTTTGCATTCTGAAAGAACGCTTTTTTTGAAAACTCCCCATCATAGACTCTCGATTAGTTCTCTATCTTTCTTCGTCTATGGTGTCAGACTTTGGAACTCACTTCCTCTAACCATACGTTCACTTCGAGTTATTGGGAGATTCAAGTCAGAATATTTTAACAAATTAAGTAATTTTTTGTTTTTATTATTTTTTTTTTAGTAACAATACTTTCTTGTTCTTGTACTTACTTTCTGTATCTTTAATATTATAATACCTACTTAGCTATTTTTTTTTCTGCATTCTTATAACTTTTTTATACATATACATATGATTTGTTTCTCTCTCTTCGTTTAATGAAAGTTGTATTTTCTTCTTTAAATTAATACTCTCGCTTAGAATGTAAGAGACCTAATTTATTTTTTTATACTGTCTAATTAGTTAGAGTAGGCACATATTTAAGAGTATTTATAACTCACTTCTGCTTCAGTTATATCTATAATAAATTGAAATTAAAATTATAACCAATTTCTTGGGATTTCGTATTCCGAGAAACTTTTCAGTACAATAAAAACGTCTAGGACTGATAGCTTTCACGAAAGACCCCAAAATTTTTATATGCTAACACGAAGAAGGCGTTGCCCGATTTAGCCCATTTTTGAAATTATATTTACTATTTCTATGAAACGGCCGTGTACATATTTTGACGCGTTCTCAGGCAGTGTCCAAATATATAGTAAAAACCAAATTTTTGTATGGCAACCCTACGAAGGAGTTATCCGATTTGTCACATTTTCGGACTTAAATTTACTTTTTTTTTAAAGCCCGTGTGGAAAATTGCAGCTCTCTAAGTGAACGCGCTCTGGAGTTATCGTGAGGACGATCAGACAGACGGACGGACAGACATGCAAAAATCAAAATAACTTTAAATATTATGCGCGGGTTTCCAGCACATTTTTCTCTACCAGCATTATCTCTGTGCGTTACAAACGGAATGACAAACTTAGCTATGATCTAGGGTATAATAAAATAAGTAAAAAACGAGTTTTCAAACAAAACTGAGGCCAAGCCGAATGAAAAAATAGAAAATAAACTTTTCTTCACACACAGAGGTGGACTCAGATTTTTTGATTGGGACATTTCTCTTCAATATTCTTTCACTTCATGAATCAAATCACTAATTACCTCTGATTGATCATACTGAAATATATCGGTGATTGTCAGCGAATAAAATCTGAGTCAACCTCTGTGTGTGAAGAAAAGTTTATTTTCTACTTTTTCATGCGGCTTGGCCTCAGTTTTGTCTGAAAACTCGTTTTTTACTTATTTTATTCTCTGCCTTTTTCACGTTAACTAAATTTTTATTACGTGAAGATATTTTAAAACAATTTTATGACGGCTGAAAAGACAATGATTTACCAGTTTTTCAAAAAATTTATTCAAGTAAAAATTATTATGTAACTCATTTCGCTCTGCAACTTTGTCTTAGGTTGCAAAACGCTCAAACGCTTCCTTGGTCGGAAAAACTCCGGAAAAGCGTTTTACATGAATTTTGCTCGATTTTTTCTGCAAGTTTTCACCATTGTCGGAGAGAAAGTAATGATGCCAGTTGATAAGGCACTTTTTTGCCGGAAAATTTACCGGAAAAGTCGGAAAATTCCAGAATTTTTTTCGTAAAAATCGGAAATCTCTGCATTTTTCCTGAAACGGATTTATCACTAATCAAATTTGTACCAAATTTTCAAATGATTTTTCCCGATTTTCCCGGTTTTCCATGAAAATTTCAGGTTCAAATTTTGATGGATTCAATTGTCGCGCGACATGAACCAAATGAACCAAATGTGCCAAATTTGATTTTCTAATATCAACTCTTTTGACGACTTTCTTCTTGACAACTATTGTTAATCTTTAACGAATCTTTTCTGAGATAATTTAGGTGCAAAAATCTTTAAAAAAGAAATTTTGCAAAACTGGTTGTTCAGACAGACATGCACTGTATTTAAAGATTTGATATTCTTAAATATAGTAAGTAGGGGGGGGGGGGGGGGGGGTTAAGAACATTGATTCGTGGATAAGACTAGTTTTGGGATTGATTTTTCATTCAATCTATCTAACTTTCTTATTGTACCTCCAGTGGTTTAGATATAAATTTTGCTCATTCTATCAAATTAATCTTGTTTCGCAAGCGATAAGAGCAAAATCTATAAAATTATACATCATGAAAACAAGTTTATCTTAAAAATTGTTGTAAGCAGAAAAAAAATATTTTTAGGTATATAGGAAAAATGTAAAAACTTTGAAAAAATAAGAAGAATTTTCTAAATTTTTGACTATTTTGATCTATAACTAGAGAAAAAGTAGTCAAAATTATATTTCTCAGATAATTATTAATTTTCCATAGCTCTTCTTTGTTATTTTGACATATAGTTGATAAGATTTTAATAAGCAGCACTTTTTTAGATCATCCGCAACGATCTAAACATAGAACGTAGGAGCCCCAACGTTGGTAAATAAATGATATAAAGAAATAAATACTTTTTTGATATCGTAAATCCCATAATTTTATAACAATTTATAATTTACAACAAAGTGTAATGTACCTACACTCAGTCAAAAATTACATATACCTCAGGAAAGGCACTTAGGTCCATTGTTTTATTACAGATATTATTTTTTCTAATAAATAAACTGCAAAATTTGATCTAATGACAATAAAATTGTTATTCTTATATGACACTTGTGCACTACTGTGTTACACTGTTATTGGTGTAATAACAATAATTCACTGCGTCAATATTTTTTACATTTTGAATGATTTATCACAGGAATCACAACGCGCAATTACTTTTGACTATAAATTTTTTGATTTGACAATCCATCGAATGGCAAGCTACTATCGATTTTATTATCAACAGTGACTATTGAATCTATAAAATTGAAATAATAACCGTTTAATTTATTGAATTATGGATCCAATAATGATTTCATTCAGTCCAACGGTCTAATGAATTATTATAATTCTTTTGTCTCCTTTTACTTCTCTGTCTATAGTCTAGGAGACTCTGTTTTTTTTACTTGCTATATAATTTCCCTTCAATCAAAATGTAAATCTTGTGGTGGTATAGAAGAAATAAGTCTCCAAAGTGTGGAGTTAAATGAAGTGAAAATCTCACGTGGATGTTATCTTATATACCTACAGATTTCTCTATAAGATTCAAAAATGCTTGCGATGTAAAACTTCGTACCAAATGTATATGAACTACTTTGGGAGAATAACAGAAAACAAGCTCCACATAGTATTTTCCAGCTTTTGAGTAATTTGGATTTTTTATGGTCAACTTAGTCTACCTTCGGCATGTAGAAACATTTTACAAGACGTAACTCTTTGGTTTTGTAGAATTTCAATAATTTCTAATTCAGTTGACCTTATTATGTCGCATACATAAAATGTATTTTCTAATGAAGCCAGTATCAAATTGATATATGGTGACTACGGTGAAATAGTGAAAGTTGACCTTGTAAGGTTATCATTTGAGGGGCTGTAATCAATGGTTTTGTTGTGAAAATGTTACATTTCGACAAACAAAATATTTAATTTTGAGTATAAACCTTGACAAAAATCATATTATAAGAATGGATTTAGTTCAAGAACTGGACTAAATTTTCGATACGGAAGTGGCAAAAATGCTCTATTGTTCATAAATGTATCTCCATATTACTAGTCATTTCATGTGATCAAAATCTCTAGTGTTTTCTACAGAAATCCAGACAATTTTGTCATCTCTTTATCTCATTTTAATCTTATTTGCAGATGGCTGAATTATTTCTTACTGTAGTAAGCCGGTATTTTTATTTTTTTTAATCCGTAATGGCTCCTGTTAATGCCTATACTAACCTACTTTACTTCCTGCTATCCTCTACAATCCGAATAAATATGGAGGCGTCTTCTTAATTTCCGTCACCCTTGTTTTTTGTAATGTCGCAAGGTTCAATTCTTGGCCCCAATTATATTTTTTATAAATGAAATCTATCATACTGGAATAAATGGAAATGAAATTACCGACAGCCTGCATAGACAAAAGACACGCAATTTCTTCAATATTCGACGTACAAGCAGCTATTCAAAAATGTTTCCAAAGAATATGTTATTGAATTAGTGACCATCAACGTCGCACACACTTCAGATTACCATGAACTTTACATTAGAGTAGAATTGTTTAATGTTTTTTTTTAGGCTAAAATTTTATTAGAATTCCACACTGGTGATAGCTGAATAAAAACTCGTCTTGCTTTACTTATACGGGAACGGATACCGTTTTTCGTGCCTTGATTCAGTAACTATGTACGCCAAACCATATACGCAATTATGAGTTTGGAAAGTAGTCCTACTTTTCATGCACATTTCTTTTGATGGATTTAAGCTCTGCATAACTGGGATATACTCCGTGATTTAAGAATTTTTTTACCTAGACCTGGTCCTGATCCTGTCATAATAAGATCTTATCAATTGAATCAAAGAACTTCTTATAATCCACAAAGGATAGATGGAACGGTACTTGTATTCAATGGATTGCTTCAAGTTCAGCGACCTCTTTCATAACAATGGAACGAAGTTATGATAAAAAAATATAATTCAATCCTTAAACTGAATTATTGCCAAAACCATTAGGCTTTCATCACACGGTGCCAGAATAGTCCTGGTTCTGTCAACTCAAGATGGCATATGTATTCCTTGTCAATAGATAGCTCTTAGAGAAATCTAATAACTGAGGGCAGTACATTTCGTCCCATTTATTTGGCTGGCTACATTACATATATATAGTTCTCAAAACTTCATCCCCGCCAGTTTGTTGAGGCTAGCTAGGACTAGGTACTAGACACCTTATTTATATGCCCAAATATGTTTTAAAGTATATAGTTTTTATTAATCATATCCCGCTGTGCAGTCTTGAGTGTGAGTAAGATGGTAATTAGATTGAATTTCTTATAGCTCGCTCAAACTTTACAAAGTCACGAAACGTTCGAATTTCAATATATAATCATAAAAACTTTCCTGAAATTTTCCCATTTAAATAAATACTAGAGAATCACAAAAAATTTTAAAATAAAATGAACTTTTTCAGATGTGTAGCCATACACTTAGCTAGGTAAATGCTTACCAAAAATTCAAAATTGAAAGTTGTTTTACTAGTGCTCACCGAGCCAGTTTTACTCGAAACAATGGCGTATATGAATTTCATTTCCTGACGTCACTGCGCTGCACGCTGTGATGTCGAAAAATGGATCTACGAGAGTGTCGAAAATAGTAAAAAAGAAATATCCAGACAGACAAATTCGTGTACAAGTTAAAGGGACGAGCTGGCCTCAAAAATAGCAAGTTTCAATATTTTGAAGCAACTTTACAACCACATTCAGTTAACGTGGATTCTTTCAAATTCTTATTGGCCGGCCCAATCTGCAGACTTGAATTTCATTGAAGACCTCTTCGGAATCCTTAATCGACGAGTCGCAGGACAATGTTTCCGAAATAAAATGAAAAAAGAATAGGAAATTATACCTGAGAGTACAGTTAGTAATTTAATAGTGACCGAAGATGTCCTAAAGTAATTAAACAGAAAATCCATTACAGGAAGTACTGAGAAGGAGTCGCTATTTAAAAAAAGTTGCTTTAGTTTTGCACGCTTAAAAATATTGAAACTTGCAATTTTTTCATTTATTTTACAGTTTTAAAATCTTTTGTTTTTTGGGAAGTATGCCAATTGGTGATTGATGTGTGAATAAAAGCACAAATTTTATTTTTGTTAACAGTCAATTAAAAGCAAGGAAGAGCATGAATTCTTTTTCTTGAAACAGTTGCTATTGTTTTGCACAACAATGTACCTACGTACAATATCCCCGAGCAAATATCACTATACGCCTTTCGAATTCGAAAAACAGTTCATGTCCATCCATTTAATCAAGTCATCAGAGGCGTCAGGTGCACATGCAGATGATCTGTAGCAGATCAGTCTTATCTTATCATTAGATGTCAAAGGGCGGGTTCGTCTGCACAATTGGATTTTATTGCATATTTGTTAAATTTGATTGTTTCGGAAAAAATGTGTGAAAAATGCTTTTTTACAATTCGTGAATTTTTTGTTTTATGTTTTTTTGCCGGCTGATTATATGTTTTAAAATTGAGCCTGTCCTGTCACGTTACTGTATGAAAATCTGAATAAAACTGGGACGACCGAAGAAGTGTTTTTACGTTTTGAGATCATGAGTAGATTTTTGTGCATCATATCAGGATTGTTATTTGTTAGATTCAATGATCTTTTATTGAATAAAATGGAATAATTTTTGATCTGTAATTATATCAACAGAAACGTTTACATTGTCATGACAACGAACCAAGCCATTTCTGTTCTTCTGCATCAAAGCAACAGCGGCTTTACAATGTGATCGTGTGCCATAAAATTGTTGTGATTTTTTTTTTTTTGTGCAATCTAGTGGTGCCAGTGTAAGTGATTTCCTACAAAAAGCAAACATTTTAAAGTTAAAAGTTAATTTTATGCCGATTTTGGTAATTCTTTTTGATATTTATTATTATTTGTGCCAGATTTTGGAAAATTACGGAAACTGATAATACATCGGTTCGATGATATAAAACCGAACACTCAAGAATGACAAGTAGGTATTCTTTTGGTATATTGATTTTGATAGTTATTAGGACCAGTCTGAATCCAAGTCTTCGTCTTGATCTTGTTATAACAACTAGTGACGTAACAGTAACACCGAGTCAAGCTCTAAGCAAATCCATGTCTATGTTAACCTTTGCTACATTGTATAACAATTTAAATATCTGGTTAGCTTGATCGTGCAGTCAAGAATCGATTAGACTTATTCAAATAGACAACATTTTGTGAGGTTATGTTTATTAGCAAACGAATTCGGACATGTTAGCTTCATCTTAAGCTTGATTGAAAAATATCGAATGCTGACAAAATGAAACATAAATATTGCGCTGAGGCTTTTAAAGCAAAATTTTTAGGCTCATATTAATAAAGCATTCATAATTTTTGGCTATAATAAACTTAGTCTTTATTCTTTGCATTACTTATAGCTTAACGTAGTAAGTACAATATAAATCAAGTCACCTAAAATTCATCACTCTTTTGGTTAACTTAACTGCATTTGTGAGGGTTAAGAGTTATATGACTGCTTTATGAATATAACCCAAACACATTTTGCATTTCAGCAACAAGAGCGCATGTTTTCAAGTTGATTAAACACGCGAGGAGGAATACATATATCATGTAAAGCAGCACCCCAAGCTCCTTAATAAAACGTCAAATATTAAGCTAAGCACACGAATTCGGACAGATTAGCTTCGTCTTCGTCTAATTCTTATAAACAAGGACCGTAAATAACAGTTATTTTTGGCAATCAGCTAAAAAAGTTCCATCAAGATTGAATGGTATACTTGAGACGTAATGGCAAATAGTTAATAATTGCTAAAAGAAAACATTTAAGTCTCATTATAAGAGTTTCAATCAAATTTGTTATTTTGAAATTAATTATAACTACTGTTACCGAAAACTTTTGTTTATTTAAATCTCATAATAACAGCTTAGTAGACTTTTATAGTTTTAGCTCATTGCTAAGCGTTTTCACACACTTTTATTAATAAGACTTTTAATTTTTTACTCTCAAGATAAGACTGTTATAAATTTCAGTTAGTCCATAACTGTTACGATAGACATTTCTTCAGTTAAGTCCTTAGATTATATAACAAAAACGATAGCATATGAGAAAGAAAAACTTAAGCATTTTTCTTCATTGCAGTAGAATCGCATCGGTGTGTTTGTTTATTCATGGAAGTCGTAAACTACGATATTTTCAGAGCGGGCAAATAAGTTAGTGGTTGAAACTTCATTAAGTATTGAAAAAAATTAATAGGAAAGATCTCATTATATCACAAAATGATTACATTAATTTTTAAATTTATAATTTTATAATTCCTGTGCCTCATTTTTTTCTGCCAATATTCCTTGGCATTGCCGTTGCCTTTGTATGGCTGACATCATACGGACACCCGATAACAATTCAATCTACCCTTCAAACTACTTCATGCCATTCTGCCAAATTCCGTGATGCTTTTTATCCCGAACTGTGCGACTGTGGAACAGTCTACCATCTTCTGTCTTTCCTTCGGCATACAATCTGCGGAAGCTTAATGGCGACATACATCCCCACCTCCGCCACTCTCCTCATATCCCCTAATCGTTTCCCTATCACCTTCCTGCCATGCTGTGCTTTCCATCATAGAGTATCCCCTGAGCTCGGTTTAATAATGTAAAAAATGAAAAGAAAAACAAACCGGCATTCAAAAATATTTAATTTCTTGCCATGGTTGTTTATTTTGATGACTATTTCACTTATATTTTATTTAAAACGTTATAATTTATTATTGAAACAACTAAACTTGCTTGGAAACATATTTCCTAGGGTAACATTTCCCCCTCTTTTTCAGCTCGAATTTAGGTCTATTCGACGTAAATTAGGGAAGCGACTAATTGTGGTTAAGTTAAGATTGCCTAATATTTACGTTCGATTTACGTAAGTGGAGAATGAGAGGACGTCTTATCGACGTAAATATTAGGGAAATTAGGGAATATTTCCCTATAGGGCACAGGACTCATTTCCTTGATTTGATAAATTTAACATCTAATTTACGTAAATTTTCCTTGATCTCGTCCTATTTTCTACCTAGTTTAACTCATGTTAAGGTGTGTGTTAATATAGAAGGAATTACATTTTATAAGAATTGTATGTGTATATTTTCCCTAGTAGGTTAAGTAAATATTATAAACAAGGCATATAACTCCAAATTGAAAGATTATGAGAAGTATTGCTTTAACAAAGTACATAGAAATTATGGCCTTATTCAAATTTAATTCTCGCAGCTCCTAAGCGTTCAATTTAAAACGAGAAAAATTTTATTGATAAATATGGAAATAATTTATCGAAAAACAACAACGCGCTTTAAAAATATATTTAAAAAATAATGATTTGAAATTTTTTTAAATTATTCTTTGGTTTCCGATTTAGAGCATTGAAATTAATTTAAATATTCTTTAATCGTTCTGAAATTAAGAAAAATTCATTTATTTGGGTTTTCTTTGCAGTAACTATGGATAAAATTAAATTAAGATATTATGCATTTTTTCTATTCATTTCTTTAATATATGGCAGCCATGTTTTGTTAAATCAATATGGCGCATTTTACATTTCTCAACCTAAAAATTAGTTTGACTTACAATCTTTCCTTATACGACGAATTTCCTGGATGGCAAGACGAAATAACCAAATTTTTCGACTTTGAGGGCAAAACTCCTTCTTTATGTAATTTTGTGTTCAAAGGTTATGATAATTTTTTTCTATATATAAATTTCAACTTAAAATAAGGCATTTCGCCCTAAATTATGGAATTTCGCCTTAAATAGGTAAAAGAGATTTGACAATTGAAAGAATTGAATTGATTTATTTACATCTTAAAAATAGTAAACCATGTGATTAGCATCATCATTTGGATACAAGATTTGTTAAAAAGCGGTTGAATATGCGTCTATTCCGCATGGTTGGGAAGCAAATAATGTATTGTGTATCTATTGGCCCAAGTCAAGTGTAGCATCTTTAAGAAAAGATGCAAATGGAATTCCAGAGCCTATGACTGATTCCGATATAAAAGTGTCGTTAATAGATGCAACATTTGTAATGTTGATGAAATGATTCAATGGTTCAATAATTTCAGTGATAATGAAGCCAAACAAAAGTAAATGAACTTTAATTTTTGATTTTAGTATTTATTACGTAATTTCAACTTTTAGGGATTTCGCCAAACGTAGCCATTTAGTCCAATTTACCTTGAAGTTAACATTTTTGGGAATTCGGACTTTGATGGCGAACACAATCGAATAGGGAATTCAGGGAATATTTACGTTAGCTTGCCTTGAACTTGGGAATAGATCTAACGACAAAGTCCATACATTTCCTTAAAGTTGACCTCAAAGCTAAGTAAAATTTAGGTAAAAAGTAAGGAAATTTGCCTCGTATTTAGGAAATTTTCCTTATTTCTCCTAATTCCTACGAGGTAAATTAAAAAGGAATTATTACGTAATTTTTCCCAAATAATTAACTACAAAGTCAAGATTACTTTGAGGACCTAATTTAAGGAATTATTAATTAAAATTTCCTTCCTAATTAATCTTAAAGGAGATTGGCCTTTGAGGTCAAATTCTTAAGTCTAATTTACGTAATTTTAACCAAAATAGGTCGATCGGCCCTCAAAGATAGGAAATTCAACCTCCAATGTTACTTGGGATAGCTCCGGTTGTTTCTGCGGCACAGCGCAGCACACTTAATCATCATAATCCAAGACTCCTGAATCTCGATTATATAAAATATCTCATAACAAGTGAAAAAGCTAGAATTGGTCTAAGACCAATTCTTATGATACCCTAGATGAATGCACGTATGAAATTTCGTATGGTCACCCATTTGAGCAATTTTGATTTTGTGCATTGGTTTCTCGCATATATTTCTAGAACGGCTCGTCGGACAGAAAAAATGATTATAACCAATTTTATAGGATTTTTTATTCTGAAGAAGTTTTTAGTACAATAAAAATGTGTAGGACTGATGGTTTTTAAAGTATATGTAAAAAACCAAAAATTTTATATGGCAACACCAAGAAGAGGTTGCCCGATTTAGTTTATTTTTGAATATTTATTTGCTATTACTATATAAACATAATGTACCAAATTTCAGCATTCTATGTCGACGTGTTCTCAGGTAATGTCCAAATATATCGTGGAAAACGAAATTTTTGTATGGCAACCCCACGAAGGACTTGCCCGATTTGTCTCATTTTCGAACTTAATTTTTTTTTTTTTTTAAAGTCCGTGTACAAAATTTCAGCTTTCTAAGTGAACGCGTTCTCGAGTTATCGTGCGCACGGACGGACGGACGGACGGACAGACGGACATGCAGAAATCAAAATAACTTTTAATTTTATGCGGGGGTGTCCAATCCATTTTGCTCTACCATCATTATTTCTGTGCGTTACAAACGGAATGACAAACTTAGTATAACCTATAGATTTCATCTAGGGTATAAAAATAATAGTTCACCATTGTTTCTCACTATTATAAAGCAGGGACCGTAAATAACTGTTATTATTTTTTTGTAAGCGAAAAAACTCTTTCATAAAGTTTTCAAGGAAGTAGCGTAGTACAAATGTGCTGTATATAGTCCCGTTAGACTTAGACTTAGACTAGCTGCCTACGTTGAAATCAAGAAAGTTTCGATTTTAATATATAAATCCAATCCTAACTGTTATTGTAAGACATATTTTTTATATTTAAATTTTAACTGTTAAAAAAATACTTATATTATTTTACAGCGATATAAAACTCTTTGCCAGAGTTATACATATTTCGTCTATTATAAGAATTAAAAATGAGTTTTATTTTTTTCCTCAGGAAAAAAAAACTTATAATTCGAGTTTTTTATTTTCCTCAGGAAATAAAATTTATCAATGGACGTTTTCTATTTTTGTTGTCATATATTTGTTACAAGATGAAATTTGTCAATTTTTTTAAAAAAAATTTTACAGCAACCTTACGAAGAAGTTGCCCGATTGGTTTTATTTTTCAAAACGCTGTTTACAGTGAAAAACCAAAGCTATGTATGGCAACACCAAGAAGAGGTTGCCGATTCCAATTTTCCTTGCCCTAAGAACCTAATTCGGACAGGTTTATTTCTTAAGGAAAAAAATAAAACTCATTTTTAACTGTTAAAAGATGAGAAAAATGAAAAACTCGAATTATGAGTTTTATTTTTTGAGAGAAAAAATAAAACACATTTTTAAATGTTAAACCGATAGAGAAATATAAAACTTAAAATAAGACTGTTATTTACTCAGAAGAAAATAAAATTCTCTTTTTAACTATTTCATTAGAAGATAAAACATAAAATATCAATAACAAAGTGTTAAAACCAGACTTTTAACATATTTGAATCACACTTCTTTACCAAAAACTCACTAAAAGAACACCGGACTTCATTTCGTAAATTAAAAAATTTTAATCACACGAACACGAATTTTGGACAACATAGCCTATCCTTACAGTGAATGCGACACAAAATTGTCAATTGGCGTTGTCGTTTGTCGCAGACGTAAAACATTGATTGCGACATTGTCGTCGTCATTTCAAGCCAGATGAGTTAAGTTTTTCTTTTTTGTGAAATTTTTTTTACATTTTGTAAGAATAAGTAGTATTCAAAGCTTATATGCAGATAAACTGTCAAACTCAAATGTCGAACTGCGCAACGACATTTTGGAAATAAGCTCTACTTTTGACGACGACATTATCGCCTCGCAGCATTTGCTATGCCCTAATATCGTAGCATATATTCGAAAATTAGTTTGGCGTCGACAAATGCGTGTCGCATTCATTGTATATCAGCCTTAAGTCCTATGATAAAAGTCTCATAAGACTTTCCTCTTTTCAATTTTTCGATAAAAGTCTGATCGTGACTTTTATATTTTACAGTCAGTTATTATACATAGTTAAAGAAAACTTTTATTTATTTAAGTGTCCTGAAATCCAAAATCAAATACCAAGATCTGCAAGAATAAAAGATCTGTGATAAATCCATTATGAATAAATCGATTATAAATAAATAAAAGTCTTCCATAACTAATTATAACTGACTGTGAAATAAAAAAGTCCCGATCAGACTCTTATTGAAAATTCTTATCAGACTTTTACCATGGAACTTAAATTAATAAAAGTCTCTGATAAAAGTTATGGACTGACTAAAATTTATAAAAGTCTTATGAAGTTTTATGAAGAGTCTTTTTTTTAATATAAATCTGTGTTAGTTCTTACCGCTGAGCTAAGCTGCTATTATGATACTTAAAAAAAATAAAAGTCTTTTGGAACACATATCATAAGACTTAATAAAAGTCTTCAGTAACATTTATGACTGTCCAGAAAAAACACATTTACTAAATAACTATTATCTTATGATCTAAAATTTTAAAAGTCTTGTATAACAATTACGTAGAACTAAAAATAAAAAAATAGAATTTTAACTATTATTTCAAGATTTTTTCAAAAAGTCCCATAACAGTTATACAACTTGTTGTGGAAGGTCACTGACTGCTATAACAATATGAAGTCGAAAACGAAGACTTGGATTCGGACAAGTACCTATAGAGACCCGTATTGCACAATCCGACTAGTTAGGGACTAACAATTATATTGAAGATCAACTGATATATCACTTTTTAAACATCTAATTAAACACTGTATTTCTGGTCTCGACGGAAATAAAGAATCTTGCTTCGGGTCTCGACTGAAGTTAAGATAATTACTAACATTCACTTTAAGCCGGGTCTCACCTGACTTAAAGCATATTAACTCGGGCCTCGAAGGAGATAATATCTACTAACTAAACACTTTATTTCTGGTTCCACGGAAATTAAGAATTTTGCTTCGTTAAGATACTTACTAACATTCACTTTAAGCCGGGTCTCGACTAGCTTAAAGAATATTATCTCGGGTCTCGACTGAGATAATCTTTTACTAACAAAACACTTCGTTTCTGGTCTCGACGAAAATAAGGAATCTTGCTTCGGGTCTCGACTGAAGTTAAGATAATTACTAACATTCACTTTAAGCCGGGTCTCGACTGACTTAAAGAACATTATCGCGGGTCTCGACTGAGATAATATTACTAACATTAATACTCAATTTTTTGTCTCGACAGAAATAAAAAAATCTAATAAGTAATTAGAACAAAGGGTCTTAACATTAGCTTAAAGCCAATTCCTCAAGTGCCAAGTTTTAGATCGGTTAGTACCAGCCACTTGTAATATTTTATTATTTATTCATATATCTATTTGATTATATTTCGACATATATCTGCATATTATACACTTCGTGTACATATATCTATCAAATATCATAAATTATTTCATTCGATATTTATTTTACATATACTTATATATATTTTTATATCACTGTCTTTACGTTCTTACATATATTGCAACCTTTTGCCAATAAGTATATTTTCCAGTGTGATACAAAAATCTCTGACCCACAAATTATATACTCAGTTTTAACTCAATACATCTATTCTTGAAAATTATACATCATAAGTCGGTATCAATAATTGTGCCTTCTAGTGTGTGTTGATATCTGACCCAACAACTTAAATAACCCCTTATAAATACGATTACTCGAGATATTTAAACAAAATAAGTATGCCAGAAGTTAATCTAACTTTTGCTCTATATGAACTCCATCTATTGAATATCTATTTATACATCTATTCGTAACAATTCTGTATGTGTGTTTCCCCATACGTTTGAATCGTTGATCTAATGACTTAAGTGTGACAGAATTAGTGAAAGTAAAACAAAGTGAACTGTGTTGATTTGTTGTTAGGAAATAGACCACTGATCTTGATCCAAATTTACGAGTGCATTCATTTCAGTCTTTTAATCAAATTTGCTTGTACGTTCTACTAACGGGCAGTACATGGACATTATATAAAACAATATAAGAAAAATCTGAACAATAATCAGAAGAAAATTTGTAGCACTTGCAGGAGCAATATGTCGCTTTCTTATACCGGAGACAGATTTGCAATTTCAATATTGCAATTTGCGCTAAACCACAAGTGTGTCTCTATAAACTGAGAAACAACTCTGTATACACTCAGTGTACATTCAGTATGTAGTACATTGAAACTCAATATTTAAATTGTACGCAGTATACGAATTTATTGCAATATGACCCTAGTTATAAACCATAATCATTTAATACACGAACCTTTTAGAACCGAATTTAATACTACAATGTTGGCTACAACTTTTTCTGACATTTAATATTAGACACTTTTTAGTGTTATGGAGGGCCACGCTGTTTTTATACGACCTGTGTGGCAGGTCAGCCAAGTGCGTCAAAGGAGTACCCTTAGTGTCTCCAGTGGAGACCGACGTGCTTCGATAGAATTTGAATTATTCTTGATAACTGAATCTTAGGATTGAATCCCAAGCTTGACTGTAGAAGATTCCACCAATGATTAAGAGATTTTGGTAATTTGTATACCAACGACCACGGAGATCTAAATTCCTCTGAATCTGAAATGAAGATGAGAACGACTGGAGAAATAGAGGTGACGTGAAGGCAATATGGACTGTTCCAATGACAGCCCGTAGAGCACTTCCGTAGAGGAATATAAGTTTCTTTCGATCAGTATTGTTGGGGGTATATAAAGACTACAGGTTGTCCCTATGACATCCTGAGTGGTATCCTTGTGCTGGATCAGAGCGGTTCTCTATGGATAGTAGACCAGTGCAGCTTGTTATGACGTGGCACGTACACAATAAGCAGCTCGATATATTTGGTGTTATATTGACAGGCCGAGTTTTTGACCAAACTGTATCACATCAGGAACACACAATAAGCAGGTCGATATATTTGATGTTATATCGATAGGCCGAGTCGTTGACAAAGCTGTATCACATCCAGTACTAGCATTTCAGGATTTGATTCCTTTTCTCCTAAAGGCCTGTGTGGTCTCAGGGGGTACCTTGGTTTAGACCTGTCAATGGAACCTGAAAAAGCAGAACGCTGGAAGAAATGTAATTTTGCTGATACGAAAAGGATGGCATCAATTAAAGTCGTGACATCCAGTTGAAACTTCTTTATTGCTTTATGATGTGGTTTGTTGTGGGGGAAATTCCTCCGATCTTTATCTTTTAGTTTTCCTTTTAATTTATTAAAACTCAAAGTCTAGACAATATTTTTGATGTTTTCAGACTAACTCCTGACAGAACAATAATTCTTTAGTATTTTTGTTTTCTTAATTCTATCTCACAGCATTGATTTTATACATATAGATATGCCACCAAATCTGTTACATCTTCTCTACAGATGGCCTTACTTGTACCAAATTAGAAAACAGGCGAAATTTTTACCGAATGACTGAAATCTTGTTTATAGATGGCGCCATCTATTAGAAAAAATTGTAAAATATGAGGATATTAAGTTATCTTCGATAACAAATGATTTTTCTTCTTCCCTATCTAACATCATATCGAGCCCGTTTAGACCGTGCCATTTAGGACTAGTATTATTAAGTGATCTAAACATGCCGTATTACGAAAAACTAGTCCTACTTTAATTCGGTTTCTGATGCGGTATTGACCTACAAAAATTAGTATTAAATGGAGACATAACGTCACATAAGGTAATGCGAGGCTGTTTGTAAATAGTGACACCCTTATACATAATTAATAAATAATTGTTGCAGATTATCTTATAATGTTTTGCCATTAGCCTGAAAATTTGCATGTTTTATCGTGGGTATTTAGTAATATAAATAGCAGTATTTCCTCATTCTGATTTTAAATTTTCTTCTATGCTCCATTTTCTTGTGCATGCGGTGTACAAACAAACTCAATATATTATTTTTCATTTTTCTCCTGAAATAGCAGGCAGATCTGACAATTTTGACAACTGTCAAAGCTTTAATACGAGCGGACTAAACAGCAGCAGGATTAGTACTACGTAATTCGACTTACGTAAAACTAGTCCTAAATAGCTGCGATCTAAACGTAGGAATCTAGGAATGTGGAAAAAATATAATAAAGGAATTCAAAGGATTTCAGATTTTTTCTCAATAAATTTGCTTTTAATGATATATAGAGAAGGACTTCGTAAGAGAATTTTTTGTTAAATTATGTATTCCTTCTGTTCTACAAGAAATTATTATTTAAATTAATGCATATGTAATTTAAAATATATTTAATTTGACACATTATTTCAGTAACTTATATGTATATATTGTAGGTACCTTAGGTAATTAAATAAAATATTTTCAAATTAGGAATGGTTTATTCTAATTTCAAAATCGCGTCAATTTTGCAATGCCTCCTTTCAGCCAACGCGTCAACAGCTTCGTTTCGCAACAGCCAGTTGCAGATCATTAAAAATTCTTACATATAGTACGAGTGCTAGCAGCGTCACCATTTTAATAGGTATGCGGCGGCCCATCTGTGTCCATTCCGTTCCACAGGTAAACAAAGCAGTTTTCAAAATGATTTTAGTTCGATCTATTTTCTTTTTTATTAGTTTTTATAAACAATTTCATTATTATCAGGCAGTTTTTTTGCTGCTATTATGTGCCAGACGCTTTTTTTTTTTTGATAAAAATAAATAAAAAAAAATGATTTTATTATGGCTGTAATTTTTATACGAGCTGGTTTAATAATCGAAGGAACAACATGAAATTAATTTGTCAGGAAGAAATTTGGTTGATTGTCAATAGCCAAATCGATTGGAGTGCGATAGGGATTAAATTTGTGAGAGTACGGCCGACAACACGTTGGTTTTTCGAATGTAATGTTCGAGGCATTGATATCATATTTTCTACTGGATGTTGATTACAATGCGACGTTATCATATAATCTTGTTTATTTTTCAAATCATCCCAGAGCATTATGGCTGATTTACATTATTCGAACATGCGATTTTACTGACAAAGTGAGTGAGAGGGTCTTATTACTTTGGACTATTAGAAAAAAAGGAAGAGGTGATCGACTGTCAAAACATTATTTCCCACTCTTTTATAGCGAAGTGTCGCTTGTGACATTTCATCAAATTGTCAATTGCAAAAAAATAATCAGACGTCAAAAATAGTTCTGTTCAGGCGTTCAAAATCAGAGACTTGACACTGCTCAAATAGAACAAAAAACATATCGAAAATGCTATAAATGTAAGTATTTAGGAGTCAATATTATCCACTGGGATTTTCTTATGAAATATTGGATTTTGTAGGAAATATATCGAATAGGATTGGATGAAGGTGAATCTGTGTTTGGTCTCATAAACGCTTTTGACGTGCCAAGATTCACATTCAATAGTGAAAGAAAAAAATTTGAATTGAATTCAAAACTTCAGAGTTTTTTATCTCAGGCAGAAATGAAAGCAAAATACCTCGCCGATAGGTAGGTCAAAAACAAAATTGCAAAAGTGTTTCTTAATTTCATATAAAAGTAGCTACGCAATGCTTCACCAGAAGACAGCTAGACATGAATTGTTTTCTCCAGTGATCGAAGGAACTTCCAGTCATCTTAAGAAATTCAAATTGTATTACATTGAAAATTTACTTTGTACATCAAAAGTAGAGGAAACAGTTGTACTTGATTTATTAATTCAACTTGTTGAAGGAAAATATTATATCGAAGAAACTACAGGAGTAGTACCATTGGATTTAAGCGAAGCTCGCTTTCATGCTGGATTTTTTTGCGAAGGATGTTTTGTTTTAGCAGAAGGAAAGTACATAGATGGTGTTCTTAAAGTTGCAGTCCTCGGATTTCCTCCTCCTGAACCTCCTCCTCCTCCTCCTCCTCGACAACCAATAATGCATAAGAGCTCTGAAGAAAAATTTCCAGTAATTTATAAGAAAAAAAAATGTTTGTTATGCTCATAAGTATTGCTTTCTGTATACCGCGATCCAAATCAAAAATTCTAAGAAATTTCATCAAGCTAAACAAATTGCTTGGCAGAAAATATTTCAAATTATTAACGAAACATCAATGCAACAGTCAACAACCAGATGTTAAAAGGCAGATCGCAGAAATTCTATCGAAAATCCGACCGAAAAATTTCTTGGAAGCCCGCAGTGCCTAAATAACAGTTTTGTCTGTTCTGCAACTTTCTGGTGAGAAAGTGAAGTAAGAAATTCTTTTCACTTAAATCACGTATCATACACATTTGCCAAATCCTTCAAATCGTCTTGATACTAATCAAGATATGCCTTCAAATTTCTTTATTACAGATTTTTTCCACATTTCTACACATCATTATATAAACAAAAACGGAAAAAACAAAATTAGATTAGATTTATAACCGAAGACATCTTATTATTCTAATATTCGCCAAGTTTTGCTAACAGATGGCGAACCTTTTGGTGAGCAGATGCTAAAGTACTACAGTGGCGACGCAGTGAGAAGATGTAATAACATCTTGTGCTCGGCGGTGGCATATCTATAATGTATAAAATCAATGCTCACAGCCTACACATACCGTTTTCTAGTTATCAAAGTGGCCTTCGTTGAGTTTCACGAAAAGCAAACAGATTTAATTTTGCTGCCCCACCAGGTCGTAAACGCCGCGCCTGACGTCGTCAAGTCGCGAAAACTTATCAAGTTGCAGTGTCTATTACGTTTTTGTTTTCCATATAGACACGCAATTTCACAATATTTGCTTTTGCATTTTGTACGTGCGCGGAACTTTCTTAAGTCAAATGACAAATTATATTACAAATCAAGTGTTAAAACAAATGTAAGTCTCTGAAATTTTATATTGCAATAGACATCATTTCAATATCAATATATCAATATTGAAATTCCAAGTCTGTCTCCGGTATTAGCTTTTTGCCAAACTTTTCTCTTAGAAGGGACCACCTCTTTTCACATTCTTCTTCTATAATAAAATAAAATAATAAGAGATTGTTACCGATTTCATTAATATATCATTATTATCATTGGATAAACGGATGAGTATACTTACGCAATGAGCGACTCTTAAAACCGCACTTTACTTACGGCAATTTTACATTTAAATTTAACGAAAGTTACTTACCGATGCCTTAAAGTTATTTTGGGTATGTCTGTTCAATTTCAAGGGCGCTTTCACCTTACTTAAGTAACTTTACTTACGAATACGTCTATTGTAGTTCAACTTATTGTGAGAAATATTTCATTTGAGATCGTAAAAAAATATGCTACAAAGCTTGGAGCCAAGGATGTCATCATTTATGACTATACTGACTGACAATATGATGATTATAGTTTGGATTGAATTTTGTGCTATACATATATAAATAATTATATGAAGTTGTTTGCTTCTATGAAATAAAAACAAAATCAGTCAATCAAAACCCAAAAAAAAAAAAAAAACAACAACACACCAGAAACATCTTACATGCACTCTATAAAAAAAATCAACTTAATCCAGCTGATTCCTCAATCAATTGAATTAACAACAATAGAAATCCACAAAACCAAAAGTGAGCTTGTTATAACCAGAACCCTTGTGTATACAGTTTCTACCAAAAATTCCTCCCAATCACATTAATATCCGTTTCATTAGGAAATAAACAACTTCCTATAGGGAAGGAAGTAGTCCGCACTCCAGGAGAGCCCCCTCTAATAAGTACTGAAAACACAAAATTTGTATAATTGAGGTCACGTGTCAAGGCGACGGATAGTGGGCGCGCGCGCTTTTATTTGATAAATTGATAAAAAAAAAATACAAAATCAACTGAAACAAAACACTTCACAAAAAACAAAAAAAAAATGTGTAAATATTACTTGAGTCCTGTAAAAAATACCCGCTCAATATGTAAATAAAATTCATCAAACCCTGCTGGATGACTCCCAAGGAATACGGGTCACACCGTACTTACTCTATGGAGATGAAGATATTGAGATGTCACGGCAGGCGAGCAAGGGATACTTTTTTATGCGATTCTCAATATTATGGTTAAACGATACTTTCGGGAAAGGCAAATAAAAATTGCTGTGGAAAATGTTGCTATTAAAGTCAAAATATGATGAATTGAATGACGACGGACGTCCTTCCCTTCCCAGGATGGATACAAAAAATGATACCGGTGGGAAATATTGGAGGATTGAAAAACGTCAGAATTTCGAAGGTTGCTGTGATATCATTCATTTATCTACCTACATCTGTATATACTACATTTGCACGTTTATAACTTACCTGAAAGGTAATTACTTATATTGCGCACGATGGACTTAATTTTATAATTAATTACAATTGCGGCCATACATCACCCGAAGTGACCCTCAACTCGTCTGACACGGGGAATGAAACAACTTTGCCATATTATAGAAAAGTGTGCGCGCTGAACCGCAACAATCTCTCACCGCCCATAGGTATTTTAATGAAAGGGTTAATTTCAGGTAAATGCGTGGCCGCACCTTTTTATAAAGTTTCATGTACGTACGTACGAACGTACGAATGTACGGTACGTTCATCTATACAATTTCATTGTGTCCACAAAAGGAAAATGAAAATTATTCTGGCTAGCTACTGCTATTCCACTCTATATAGGTAGGTATAAGGTAATAGTTAGTGTGAATCACATATGAACCCCCAGACAGTCATCACCACCCGCACTCATGAGACAATTTTCCTGGAGTATGCTAAAAAGGGTTCGCCAGATTATAAGTGAATTAGTGAAATTATTTTCTGTCAAGGATGAGTTAATTGCGATTTTATCCTGACACACAAACTGTTGCTAGCTGATCCTGTTTATGCATTTTCGTGTATACATTAAACAATTTTCCTATAAAGTAGGGCGTGCTGACTTTAGTATTCATAAAAAACAATAAAGGCAAAAATTGCCATATGCTTGAAGAAACAAACCTGGGCAACTACATGATTACAAATCCGCTGGGCAAATATTTATTAAGTGAGTTGCAATCGCGCGACATATGCTTGAAAATACTATAAATGATGACCACAATATTCTGGTGAGTAATTGTGGCGTCGTCGGTGGTCGTCAGTCGCGCGGTATTGTTTTATAGTGTAAACAGGGATCGCATGAAAAATGCTAATAAGAGTTTTAGACGAAAATAATTTCATGTTTCAATGTTTGTACAGGAACAATGCCCTCTCATGTGATTCAGTGATTGTTGGGATTTTTATAAGAGTGCCAACCGTTCAAAGTATACCTTTCCGTTATATTACTGCACTGCTTGAATATACTTAATGAAAGACTACAACTTGTTTGTTGCACAATTTTGTAGCTATTTTTTTTTTCTGTATACTAGTTACAGCTTTTTATAATTGGTCGTGTAATGCAATCATACCTTGGTCAGTGTGATGTAAAAATTCCTTAGCCAATATTAGTTGCGTTGATTGCATTTATAGGCTTAATCTACCTAGGGGGATGCATAGTGGAAGAATCTATAGGTAGGCGCACCTAGAATCAGCGAAGAGGATTCAAAATTATTTACAATTTTAATGTTCATTCGGAACATCAACCCAACACAGTCTAATTAATACCAATGCTCTTTTCATTGAAGTGCAGTCCATACATTGGATCTCGGTACAATTTATGCCTAATGTTGATGACCAAGTAGAGTTCCTGAGTAATGTTTTGATCCACTTACATAACACACACTACACACTACAAGAACCCTTGACAAGGTGCAAAGGATGGCATGTTTAGGCGCCACTGGCGCCTTTACATCATGTCCTCAACAAGCACTTGAAGCCATTCTTGGCTTACAGCCTCTCTACCTCTTTATTCAGAGGGAAGCTGCAGCTAGTATGCTTCGAAAGAAAAGGTCAGATGACTGCACCTCCTCCAGGGTAGGTCATCTCAGTATCTTTGAGCAGGTCAATATTAACGACCTAGAAGCTCCAAAAGATACTATGGCCAAGAGACTTTCTTTTGAAAGAGGTTACAAGGTAACCACTAATGAAAGAAGTCAGATACTAGACAGAGGACTCCAGCTCCCGCAACAGGCCCAAGTCTGGTATATTGACGGATCCCGAAAGGACGGGAAAACAGGTGCAGGGGTGGTTGGTCCAGAAGTGGAACTATCCATTCTGCTTGGTGTCTCACCTTCCATTTTTCAGGCGGAAGTCTATGCTATAGAGGTTGGAGCTCAGGAAAGCCTAAAAAAGGGCTGTAAGAACTCCAACATCTACATCTGTGCGGACAGCCAAGCTGCGCTCCTAGCTCTTTCCTCTCAAGCCTTAGAGTCGGAACTAGTTTGGAGCTGCTACTCGAAACTCCAAATACTGTCTAGGGACAACCAAGTAACCTTGGTTTGGGTCCGTGGACACGAAGTAGTGGACGGTAATGAAAAAGCGGATGAACTGGCTAAAACCGGAGCTGAATGTCCGTATATTGGTCCCTCTCCGACATTTGGCCTACCAAAAAGCCACTTTAGGGGGAACTGCTTAAGTGGGAAAACAGCGTAGCGCGCCAGGCATGAGGCAGGCGAAGAAATTCTTCAATCCTTCTCATTTCCTGTCGCGTCAACTTATTGGACTTAGCAGACAGTCGCTCAGACTATATGCTAATGCAGTCACTGGTCATGGCCCCTTCCGTATAGGGAAAGGCACAATAGATCAACCATGGTCGCGGTGTCCGAAGTGTCCTGGAGGCCTGGTCGCCCCTACTCTTAACATTAGCATTCCATAACACATACGTTCCTTTCTTTCGAAAAACATTACCTAATCAGAATTTCCTGTGGTCTAATATCAGTTCGTAATATTGCATACAAAAGGTGGAAGCGATATATTTACAACTACTAGTTTTAAAATAGAATATATAGGATGCTGAGAAAACCGTACTACTCATGCAATTCGGGAAGGAAAAAAACGAAATATTTCAAGGTACATATCTCAACACTGGGCTGCCACCTAAGGTTCTCTGGAGAAATCTCAAAAAAGCGGGCGCTGTTGCTGCTGCTAATTGCCAGTGCACCTGCATACTGATGTGCTAAATCTCAAGTTTGTGTCTCATAGCTAGTTAGAATACTTATTCATTAAAATTCCTAAGAACAATTTGCAAGTATTTTTCTAAGAAAAATTTAATGCTTGCCTACGAACGTAATAATTTTGAATGACTCAGGCTTCAATCAGTGTCGCTAAGAAAATTCAACGGTTGGCTATACGTTGATGATTGCATGGAACTAGGATTCTACTGGAAGCACCCTAAATCAAAATTCATTAAGTCAGTTTGTATCTGTTGCGAGCTCCCCGCCAAGTTGTCCTGTCATCGATTCTATGTCAGAAAATCAGACCGCTGACCAATTTCTTAGAAACAATAACACTTTCAAATCTCGAAACTGTGTGTTTTTTCTTCTATGGGAGTAATCCGCGCAACAAAAATATAAAAGGTTCATAATAATCGGGCTGCTATGCATTGCGTGCCTTTTTCTAAACAATCAAACACTAAAATAAATATGTAGTATTCCAAAATTACTTTCCATGCTGTGATACGTATGATAGATGTCTTTCGACACTATATAAAACACAAGAAAATTATAAAGAAATCGTACACGTTTCAAAGACGAAGAGCTATGAGCGATTGACAATTATTTCCCGCCCACTATTACTACTCAAAAGAAGACGCCGCAGATTGCAAAAGTGTATTACAGCACTAGCATTAATCGCCGGCGTCAGCTACACATTGTGTCCATACCATACGAAAGGCGCTCTGTTACTCTTTTACAACTTACTACAGTTCAGCGTCCCATTCAATTCACCGCGAAGGTGAGCCAGTGCTTTGGGAGGGGTCATGACCCCCGTGTCCCTCCCCCTGTATACGCTCTAGCTCTGCTAATGACAGTGATTTTTTTAATTCAATTCAATCAACAACTATACCTTTCCATTTCATGAGAGTTTCTACGGATGAAGTTTATGCCACGTTGTGTAATATTAAATCTAATTCTTTAGGTATGGACGTAATTTCTTCAAGGTTTGCTAAAATTTCTGCACCTTATTTAGTTTTGTTGCTCACATCTTTAACGCCTCTTTCACCAGCTCAACATGCCTGCAAAGATGGAAGTATATTCTAAAGTGATATCTGTGCCTAAAAAGCCTGGACGTAATTGCATAAGCATTTTACCGTTCCTTTTTAAGGTCTTTTAAAAATTAATGCTCTTGCAAATATCTCATTATCTACGCATCAATAGTCTCCTTCATGACTTCAAATCTGGTTTTCTACCAAAACAGAGTTGCACCATTGGCTTACTGAAGGTAGCCAATGTAATTAGAGAAGCAATAGATTTGGATAAATCAATGCTACTGGTGCTCTTTGACTTCGCTAATGTAGGTCAGACAATTCTGTGTAGAAAACTCATTACAAAATATAATTTTTCAACGAAGCTCATATTAAGTTATCTAACAGGGCGTTCTCAAATAGTGTGTTTTCAAATGGTAATTACTCTACTTTTTTTTAAATTAATTCTGGTGCTCCGCAAGGCTCGGTTCTTGGTTCGTTGTTTTTTTTTTGTATGCTTATTAATGACTCTACGCTAATGATGCTTAACTTTTCCTATCGCGACCTTTGGGGCTTATTGAAGATGGAATTAGTTGTATCAATGAAGACCTAAATTTAATATATCGATGGACGGTCGGCAATGGTCTAATGCTGAATCTTGAAAAATCGTGTTATTTAGCTGTATATCGAAATAAACTTGATACCTCTATTTATTCTGCCGTTATACTTAATGTCATGTTATACACTGTCATACCTTAGGTAGGTTCCCCCCGTAAATTGGGTGTAATTATCAATAACACGCTCACCTGGAGTGATCACATCCCATCAATAACATGTAAAGTATAAAGTGGGTGATTTTCGCGCTTTATGGACTCCGAGCTATTTTACCACACTTTTCACGCGCATGTTAGTTACTCATTCTCTGCTTATCCCTGTGAAAATGTACGGTAGGGAAGTATTCGGCAAGCTTGATTATCTTAATTTTAATAAATTGCTGATCGTGCTTAACACCATTATTATATCACCTCAGAAGATGCGATCATATGTCAGCTTAAGCTACTTCTTGTTATTAGAATGAATAAATTGAATTGAATTGAAATTGTAAGCTGGCTAATCGCAGATGGGGAGAACTAATCTCGTCCGTGATTTCCAAAACAGCTATGGCCTAAGATATGTAGACAGAAACTCTGCTAAGGAGGAACCATAATGACATGCACAATCTTAGTGCAGTTATCACAGCACTCTACCTCTTTGGAAAACATACAGAGCACATGCAAGATCCACACAATGACCTCTGCAGGCAGAAGCTCTATGGATGTAGAAGAGGTTGAGACTGTTGAATACCTGGTGTGTGAATGCTCTAGCCTTTTCAAACGTATGGAAGGAATAGGCTTGATATGGTAGCCATTTTTCTACAAGAATTGGTAGAATTACCAGACAAGGAGTTAGGGGACCTTTTGAAATTCATTAACTCTTGTGGCTGGTTTTAACACACCCGCTATAAATTAAACAATCTTTTCCAGATAAGGTGGCATCACAATGGACCATCGAAGATCTAAGTGTGGCTGATTACAAGTTTCCCGATAGTCGGCAGTCTAACCTCGTGCCGACACATCTGTGTGGGTTCGAGCATTTCCGAATTTTCTTTTTATTCAACCACCGAGTAAACCGACTAACACACATCTCAAAATTCACCGCCTGTAATACTTTGCTGAACGCAGAGAGCCTTAGCTAGGAGGGCGTTGATTTTCGTGGAAAACAAAAATTTATCAGTCCGATGTCATTTATTATGGGAAGAACTCCAAAAAAGAAAACAATTATGTACATGCTTATTTTAGTTACACGAACCAAATCGAGGAGAATTTTAATTTATAGTACGCAGCAATTACTTTTCATTCACCACAGAATCTGCTCTTCTCCCGCTTCAGACAAAACGAAAGAGGTTTTATGTTACTATTTCAAGACACCATTCACCGCAGTGAGGTCTCGCTTTTGTTGGTACCGTGCCGAGATAACTTATAGCTACTCCGGCTGTTCCAGAACGAGCAGCGCTGGTGTTTTCGTCAACCCCATACCAAGAGATATTCGTCAATGAGGTCATCCGTCACTACTTCGACTTTCGTCCAGTAACTACAGCTAAAAGGCCTAACCACAATGTACATATGCTAGCATTTGCAAAGACACGAGCAATTGCTTTTCATAATAACAACCCACAATAAGAATAAGAAGCCGTTCGTCAAGTTTTAATTCCTTTCGTCAACTTCTGTCTGTACGCTAATGATGTACTTTGCATAAGCAAAGGGAAATGCGCACTTTTTATACCACTTTAGGCCCGACATGAACAGACATTAGAGATGCCTGGCTACCAGAAGCGCGTTCATGAAGTCGGCTGCAGCTACAGCCGCAGCCAGTCTTACCTATCTCGAAGCCAGACATAGCTGCGTGTAATTGCTGCTGACTTTATGAACGATTTTATAACTATAGCCGGCTGCAGCTTACTATATGAACGTGGTCCAAATAGCAATGACTGGCTGCGGCCGTGGCTGCAGCCGACTTGACGTGAGAGATTCTCGGACTGCTCGTTGTCGAGACAGTCTCTCTATATGTACTCCACGCAGGCATTAAGGCGTCTCGCTTATTATTTTGCTTATCAGACGTTTCAGATCCTGTGCTCTAAGCTCTTCGTCGTAAAAAAAAACTAAGTATCCAGACCTATTATCAAACCACAAACGAAGAATCATCAACCCTGGCATCAAGACTCGATCCCGTGCTTATCCAAGTTACGCCTGTTTTCACTGATACACTACAGGCAGTAAGTATCCCATCAGCACAGACTACCACAAGACTTGGTACAACGTTCAAGACTTTCTATCTCAAGATTTGTTGTAGAGGTAAGCTTTCATCAAGACTTGGCGTAACGCTAAGCTTTGTCAAGGCTTACTAGCCCAAGAATCAGCGTATCGCTAAAACTTACCGCAAGACTTGTTACTTCCAAGACTTGTCAAGGACACAACAACATTATCTTTAGTATAGGCATAGCCTCCACTAAAACCTAGCCTAACCTAACCCCTTAGAAGGTAGATTTTCGCTACTGCTAGATCTGACGTTTTAGGTAGTCTGTATGCCCACTCAATGCTTATTTACTTGCTGCTCCAGAAGGACATGGGATGGAAGGGATAGATCTCTAACGGATCTTCTGTAATGTAGCAGCTTTCAGTATACCTACTCCATAATTTCACTGTTGATGCGGCGTCAATTGAAATTCTTCTCCTTTACAAGTATCTTCCATATTCCAATATATAGAGCTTACTTTCCAAATTTAAATTCCATTTTCTCCTCTTTATTTTTTCTATTTTTACATGCTTTAAGCCTGAGTTACAATTGCGACTAATCAGTCGACTACGAATTTGCCCAAATGGTAAATGCATATGGCAAGATACAATTGCAACTTCGACTGTGACTGAAACTAAACATTCCTCAAAGTGCAAAATTGGTGAATAGAAGAATTTTTAAGGACTTTTATTTTTATTCTACATCAAATCATAAATACAAGAAGAAAAAACAACCACCTCGTCCGGAGTTTGAAACCGGGACCTTCCCCTTGCCGGACGACTGCTCTTACCACTGACCTAACGAGACAGATGATTTTCCCTCTTGCATTTATCAATTTGTAATTAGCCTACTAAGCCACGTTTTGCTTTCAGCTGGCATTAACCAGTAACGATGAAAGCGCACAAATAAATTTTTGTAAATTCAATTTTATTTTATTTTTCCCTGACGGGAATCAAACCCACCGGCGTTGTTCTTAAAAATTCTTCTTGGCCGATTCTAACAAGTGTGGGTTCGATGCCCGTCAAGGAAAAATAAAAAGAAAAGCAAAGTTGGTGTTGGCTGCGGGCGGCCAACTTCAGTTCAAGCAGTTGAAGCTTTGATTTAATTACAATTTTCACCTTAGCATCGACTTCGACTTAAAATCAAGTCGCAGTCGACAGATCAGTCGTAATTGTAATTCAGGCCTTGATTGATTGATTGATTGATTTATGAGGTTTGGGACCCCTTTCAGGTCCCCCGAACGAAGGCCAAGTCAAGGCCCATTGTTCACCCTCCAGACCCATGAGCGATCGCTCATAGGTCCCAACCGGACGCTCTTATAAATTTCAGTATTGGCTCCCAGCCCTCCTTGCCGGCATCATGCAACTCTTCCAGGAGGTGTGAACCAAAAATTCTGTAGCGTATTCCTGAGAGTGCCGGGCAGTGACATAGAAAGTGGGTCACTGTTTCGGACTCTCTCCGCAACCCCTGCATATAGGATCATCAACAAGTCTCATCCTGTGAAGGTGGCCCCTGAGAGAGGAAAGCCCAGTGAGAATGGACACCAGGATTCTCAGGGTTGGCTTGTTGAGTTTTGGGAGCTTATTCGTTTGATTTGAATTTGGTGCACGCCACAGTTTCTTTGTTGTCCTACCCGTGGGATCTTCTAACCAAAGGCGACTGTGTTGGCGGTCAGCCCAGCTTGAAATGATTAAGACAAGGTGTTTTGGTGCAATCCCGACTGTAGAGGCAGGTTCCTCTGAGGCTGCTCCAAGACGAGCAAGTTCGTATGCCCTTTCATTCCCGCTGATGTTGCTGTGCCCCGGCACCCACTGCCCTATCACCCTGTTATTCCGAGAAAGGGAATTCAGGGTGGTTTTGCACTCCATTAATAATTTGGAGGTTATAAATGGTTTAGACAAAGCTTTGATAGCTGCTTGGCTGTCCGAGTAGATGGCCATCTCCTTATTCTCAGTGTCTCTGAGTTAAGGAGGTGTCTTCCCGCTTCAAGGATAGCCTTGACTTCTGCCTGGAAAACCGTGGAGTGGTTTTCAAGGTGAATGGAGAACTCAATTTCAGGCTCCTCACAGAAAACTCCCGCTCTGGTGCCTTCATCGGAGTTAGAACCATTATTATATATTATAATTGGGTTTGTCAATGGTTGAAACACGGAATGTGATTCCCATGCTGCCCTGGATGGAATTCTATATTCAAAATTTCTTTCCAGCATGGTCTCGAGGAGGTAGTCGCTATCTCTGTCAATGCCAGGTGCGATAGACTGCACGAACTCATAAATGGATTCATGTGGAACCCTTGTTCCCCCATGAAGCCAGCCGAGGCTAAGATGCAGCCTTAGCGCTGTAGTCGACGCGCTCTGCTTGATATGTATTTGCACCGGGTGTATATTGAGGATAACCTCCAGAACCCGGGTGCTAGTTGACTTAAAAGCGCCGCTTGCGCTGAGAAGGCACAGCCTTTGAATCTTCTCCAGCATCTTGCGATGGTTGGCGAAGTCCATTGCTTTCCACCATACCGCTGAACCATAGGTTAACATGGGTCGAATGACACTAGTGTAATTAATTCAGGCCTTAATCCTGTCTTATGCTAACCGCCTCCAATGTTAATCATTTTTAGTCTCGTCGTCCGTCTACAGAAAGTTTTAAATATTAGGTCTAGATATCTATTAACACAGGTCTACAAACGGTATGTTGTAGAGTGGGCTATATCCCCACATTTCATTCAGTGAAGATCTATAGCAGGAAAAGCTATCGAATAATTTCTTTAGGTCATGAATTGTATACTTATTCCTTTTCTTGCTCTTTCATTTCTTTTAATTAAATGCTTCTGATTTTCAGCGACTAGCCTCCTAAATAAAGTTCTTAAAAACGCTCTCTAACATGATCAATTGAACTTAAATCTGGGGAGTTTCCGGCCAATCTTGCCACACTATCGATTTCACGGTGTAGCAACGCTGCCCCAGACACCATACAGTCCCGATCTGGCACCAACGGATTTTGTTTTCTCGAATAAAGAGAAACTTAAAGGGTCATCGTTATGGGACGGTAGATGCCCTCAACGTATTCCAGGAAACCTGCCAGAGCTAGCAGAATCGCTGGAAAAAGTATATTAACGCCCAAGGGCGCTATTTTGAAGAATACTAAGCATTTGCACTTTTATTTCCAATTTATATTTGTTACAGATTTATTCAACTTATTTTCCGGACATACCCTGTATATGTAAAAACCTAAGAAAAAGTTGCCCGATTTAGCCCATTTTTGGAAATTTTATTTACTATTTTTATAAAAATACCGTGTACGAAATTGCAGTTGTCTACGATAACGCGTTCTCAGGCAGTGTCCAAATATATAGTGAAAAACGAATTTTTACTTAAAGGACGTGTGCAATTCATATTTGAGCAATTCAGCTCTCTAAGTAAATGCATTATCGTGCGCACAGACAGGCGGATATGCAAAAATCCAAATAACTTCTAATATTATGCGTAACTGCTCAATCCATTTTCCTCTACCATCATTATTTCGAGGTGTTGCAAATGGAATAACAAACTTACCCTATCCTATGATTTCATCTAGGGGGGTATAAAAATACAAAATACAGAAAACTCCGAAAACTTCCGATGAGGAAAATGTAGGAATATATTTTTTATGATACTTCTGATGGATCCAGAGCCGGACTGGAAGGACGGGCTATCGAGCGCTGTCTGGATGGGGATCATCTGCCCGGGCTGATTGGAGGACCCAGTCCAGCCATGAATGGACTAAAGATTTTGACTAGAATTATTGCATTAGGTGCGGCAAGAATTATTACAGAACAGAAAGACTAGAGGTTTCTGTTTTTTGCATAATGTATCAAAGCTGTGGTTCTATGACTGCTATTAAAATTTCCCTAACAAATTGCAATAATTGTGTTCATTCTTCAAGTAAAATCTCATCTGAAGTATATCACCTTAAAATGATGACCATTTTACTCAAGGGATGCAATATGAAATAAAATTTTTAATTTATTTTTTTTAATGTTATTTATGATAGAAAAAAATATCGAATTTAATTAAATTGAATTAAGAAACATTTTTCTATGAAGATTGTTTTTTTTTTTTAATATAATCCGGCATATTTTCTAATTTTAATCTATAAGGTTATTTTATGAAATAATTTCCATGCCTACTACCACCGTTGTAGTCTAGCCTTTAATAAAATAAAAAGTATATGACTATCTTCATTTTGTTAGAAGCTGGTTTGAGTTTTTTTCGAGACCCATATAGAGTTTACAGGCAATTTTCAACCTACTACATTAAGCAGTTTGTTGGCTTAAAACCGAAAATCAAAATTTCATGAAGAAATTTTGAGTGTAGGCAAACCATGTGTTTCGATCAACAGTACAGGACCGGTCTCATCAGGACAGTAATGAAACCCTAAACTGCCTGCTGTCTACATTTAGTACCTACCTTCCCGAGATTCCATTGGAATCTGATTAATAGTATTTTATTCACATATTTCAAAACCAAAAATATTAAAATAAAAAATCTGCACGTTTGTCCTATCTACTATATCTGTTTAAATTTACTATAAAAACCTTAAAAGTTATTCATAATAAATCTATATAGGTATCAAGTCAAGTCACTCCATCCATAGTAGGTACTAGATATATTCTTTAAATACGTTTAGATGCCATCATCTTCTATATACCACCAAAAACCATTCAACTAAACATACATCTATAGATTCAAACATATATATTCGTACGTACATATACATATACATAGATAGAACAGTTCATCTGACATATGTTTCAGCAAAATTCGACGAAATATTTAAGAGATCCAAAGTCAAAGCAGTGCTCATGGCAATTTAAATTTCCATTTCAAAGAGGATTTTCTCGAATGAATAAGAAAATCAACTTGGAAAAGTTTTCCCATCATAGAATATGGATGGCAGAGAAAGCGCTGATAAGATTCCAAAGGATATCAAAAGGGTAATCTAGCAGAAAACCCCTTAACGTATATATATATATATGTTGTGTAGCTATACATATATAAAGGAAGAATACTGTTTCAGGAATGATTCTGCTGCTACCGAAATTAGTTGATATTAGTTAAGTCGCTTGAAGGATTTCCAACTTCCAGCTGTAATGGGATAAGGGGACTGACTAACTCTAGTCAATTATTTATGCGGCAAGAACCTATTAATCACAGTCTGTTGATACTCTCCAGATCACTATAAGTGAGTCGTTAGTAAAAATATAGTGAATCGCAATCTGTTTTATTTATCCTTGGAAAAAGAAAAATCCATGTACCTACCTATGTACATGTGATGGATGAGGTTTATTTAAGAAATTTGAAGAAAAATTAATTTTGTTTGAAGATCTGAAATTGTACTGCGCGTAATATTTTCTGCTAAGATTTTGCATACATCGTGAGATACAATGTATAGGATATGTCTGATATAAGTAGTAAGAATGACTTCATAAGTCAAAATATAAAAACAAAAACATTTTATTTAAACCTTTAAAGCTCTACCAATATCCTTCAAAATAAGCATCATTAGCCTTTACACACATTTCCCATCTTTTCGTCAGGTTGAGAAATAATTTTTGGAATTTATAGATAGATTTGAGGTCGGTGATTATTGCCATGTTGTTCCCGGGGCCGATCAAGGATTCTTGTGAGGGAGGGGCGCAACTTCGGTTTAAAAACGGTAGAAGCTGGAAACAGATCAAAAGTGCGAAAGCACTCGCCAATGTCAAATACATAAAATTTATCATTAAGATACGTGTCGATCAGCGGCTACCACTCGGAACGAAAAAAGTTGCTAAACGTTCAACTTTTGCCAAAAAGTGGCAAAAGTCAAATGAGGTGTTAAATTATTTATTTTATTTTAGTTTGTAAATAATGGAAGCGTAAAACTTCGAAATCACCCATTGTAGTTAGTAAAAATAGGGTAACCCATTTCGAGCAAATTGACGAATTAATCATAAATTGTAACTTTGCAAAATACAGGAATTAAAGGGATACGTACTTTGCCTCTACTAAAGTCAAGAAAGTTTAATTTTTTTTTTATATATGGTGATATAAAAAGTCTCCGCAGTTTTTTGTCACTAGATGGTGTTGATGCTTATATATCGGGCAACACTCACCCCATTGTGTCAAACGGACATGTCCTTAAAAGGTGAAATTTAAAGTAACATTTTTGTGAAGATAGTTTTCTAATTCGTTGCTCGTATAAAAGTTATATTGATTTGACAATGAGTGAAATTTCTGAAGAAATACGCTATGTGATCCCTTTTTATTATAAAAAAGGTAAAAACGCTGCAAAAACATGCCGAAAAATTTATGAGGTATATGGTGAGAATGCTGTGAGTGAACGAAGGACCCAGGAGTGGTTTGCGCGATTCCGTTCCGGAAATTTCGATGTTAAAGATGCACCTCGCTCTGGTCGTCCAGTCACTGAAAAAGCCAATGAAATTTTGCAAATGGTGGAGCAAGACCGGCACGCAAGCTGTTAGGAAATAGCGGAGGCACTAAACATCAACCACATGACAGTTTGGAATCATTTGAAAAAAGCATGCTACGAAAAGAAGATCGACGTTTGGGTGCCACATGAATTAACGCAAAGAAATTTGATTAATCGAATTACCTTCTGTGAAACGCTGCTGAGACGCAACGAACTCGAACCATTTTTGAAGCGAATCATCACAGGCGATGAAAAATGGGTGAAATACGAGAATATCAAACGCAAGCGATCATGGTCAAAGGCTGGTGGTGACCCTCCACAAACGACTTCAAAGCCTGGATTAACGGCAAAGAAGGTTATGTTGAGTGTTTGCCACACACATCTTTGATAACTCGGAACAAATTGACGGAACTTGGTTGGGAAGTTTTGATGCACCCACCGTACAGCCCGGACCTTGCAACGTCTGACTTCCATTTGTTTCGTTCTCTGAAAAACTCTCTGGATGGTAAAAAATTGCCCGACCGAAGTGCCGCTGAAAGTCACTTGACCAAGTTTTTCCACGATAAACCACAGAATTTCTACACTGATGGAATTATGAAGCTACCCGAAAAATGGCAAAAGGTCATAGATAATAATGGTGAATATGAAATTGAGTAAAATTACTGTTCAATAAAAAAAATTTCGCTCAAAATTGTACCAAAAAACCGCGGAGACTTTTTATATCACCTATTATTATTAAGGCAAGTTAAGGGGATACCATATGATGCAAAGCACAGCATGGCAGGAAGGTGATAGGGAAATGAATTAGGGAACGTGAGGAAAGCGCCAGGGTGCTGAATGTCACCCTTAAACTTTCGCAGATTGTATGTTGGAGTAAAGATAGTATAATTTACTAAGAATATCGCAGAACAAGAGCTGCCTCTCTCTGGGCCGCTAGCCAGTCTGTTTCTTGAATTATACCATGGTAGCCTGTCCACATTCACACAGTTCGGGATAAAAACCATAACTTTACTGCATGGCCGAAAATAATTTGATGGGCGGTTTGCTGCGCGAGTTTTGCGTGCAGGAATTATTCTGCAAGGTATCAGACGAGATATTTCATTAGAACATTGACCACGCATATAGCGATAAGGGAGTAAATGGCATCCATCATGGCGGCGTTGTTCAATCGAGTCGATATTTCAAGATATTGCCACATCGCCAGTGAGCTTGAAAGCTCTCTTTTGGACAATATCCAATGAAAGTAAGACTGTGCGACTACTTGCCTCGGGCCCAGATATGGAAATTATATTATATTCTAGGTCTGGTGTAGGTTTTGTAGAGGAGCTCTAGATTCGATGGGTTGAAATATTTCTACACCTTTTCAGAAATCCTAAAGATGTGATCTGTCCACCTTAGCTTACAGGAAATATTAAAGCCAAGAATGTAAAAAGACGGTGCTTCAAATAGGTGAGACACCTTTGGCACTTGGATGGCTTGAATTCGACGCGAATCGCTTTACTCCCAAGGAGAACATAATCAAGTTCGTTATTCATTGATCTAATCACGCAATCTAGTTTGACAGATGTGAAATTCCCTCTGGAGTCCATAAGAGTATCAAGGGTACTGTCAACGGCAAAATTTGATATTATCAAGGTCGTTATTGAATGAACTAATCAAGCCATCTCGTTTGACAGATGTGGCATTCTGTCTGGAGTCCCAAGAATGTCAAAAGGGTAACCAAAATCAAGGCTAATGACATAGGCAAAACTATGGATTGGATTAAAAGTACGGGAAAGTAGATCATTAATGAAAATTAAAAAGAGAGATAACAGAGCCCTGGGACGTCTCGGCATTTATAGGGTGAGGTTCTGGTGAAACCCCATCTAGTACAAACGGTATTATGCGATCAGGTAAAATACTTTCAATTTATAATAGAAGATGAGGGGAGAGACCAAGTGCTTTACGTTTAACTAAAACGGCTGGATTCCAGACTCTATCAAAGACCATTTAAATATCTAGAGCAACGATTTTGTGACTACAAAACACCAACAAAATTGTGTACGGTTCGAATGTTCCGTAAGAAAAGTCAGCAAGTCTCCAGATGAGGGTCCAGTTCGGAAGCCATAATGCCGATCATTGATGAGTTGTTTGGTTTCTAGATACTTCATTAATTTGGAGTTAATGATAGATTCAAAAAGCTTTGAAAGAATCGAAGTGATTGCAATTGGTCGATAAGTTGGGGCATCGCTAACCTCACCTTTCTTGGGAATAGCCTGAACGTGAGCCTATTTTCCAACCATTTGAAAATTTTCCTGTCGAATAAGACAAGTTTGCGCAAAGGTTCAGCTAAAGATGAGGCACAGCTTTTAATTAACAGAGGTGAGAAAACATTAGGACCTACGTCTTTGGAGACGTTGAT
Source organism: Dioctria linearis (assembly GCA_963930735.1). Lineage (NCBI taxonomy): Eukaryota > Metazoa > Arthropoda > Insecta > Diptera > Asilidae > Dioctria > Dioctria linearis. The sequence continues at coordinate 182,693,744 of OZ005744.1, forward strand.
CCCCTTAAGGACCTTGAACACATCCCTCTTACGGATGTGTATTGGTTGTTTTATAGAGAATTTGAAGCGAATCTACCAGTGAAGATACTAGCTTGATCAAGGGATTCAACAACCACTTCACCGATATTAAGTAGTGAAGGTATAGAGGAATTGCTGAAGTTGTTCTTGATGGTCTTGACTGTGGACCAGAAGCCTTTGCTATTCTATTCTGATCAAAAGGATATTTTTCTCTCCGGATAATGGAGTTCTAGGTGTTCTGGGCAGTCTTGTCGACTTGTTTCAATTCTAGACATGAATGCAAATGATACGCACGAAAAGCAGACTCTTTCGCTTTTATTACATTACTTGGTTGAACTAATCGTTAAACCAAGAGCGATTTTACTGTTGTTGAGATCTGCTGTAAGAATACGGAATGTATTCACGCATGCCAAGACTTCTCTAAGGTTCTGATTTAGAATTTCCCAATCAGCATTTAATTTTTGTTTTGTTTAAGGTTTTAGCTAAATATTCTACTATTACATTTTACGAAATAATAAAACTGTTTTTTCAAAATAAATTTCTAACACTAAATGTAATAACTCACTACATCAATATACAATAATTTGTTTGCCGTTGTGTTTTCAATTAAAACAAATCCCCCATCGCTTTTACCCTAATAAGCTCTGCTTCAAATTAAACGTTTCCAGAAATTGTTATGTCTTGTGCAAAAAATGCAGTGGAAGAATTCAGAAGATCTACTGCAATTTTTTTGTGGTCTTCAGGAAGGGGCGCGCGCCCCCTAGCTGGATCCGCCATTGTAGTTGTTCTCGCCTAGTGTATTGAACCTGTTACCTTTCCTGACTCTTTTGATTCTATTGAACAAGAAGAATTGACAGGGCGACAAATCTGGAGAATAACCGGACTGTGACATTACTGTGATCCTCTTTTTTGGCAGGTATTGGTTTACCGCGAGTGGCCGCGAATTGTCGTGGAGCATCAGGAACTCTTTTGATTTCCACAAATTTTATCTTTTCTTCCTTATCTTTTGGAATAAACGTTCAAAACCATCTTTGTAGAAATACTAATTAACAGTTTGCCCTTCTAAAACGTATTCATGGTGGATTAAACTTTTAGCATAAAAAAAGGGATTAGCATCAACTTAAAATCTTGGACTTTGACATCTTTGCAATCTTCTTGGCAGGTGACCCCGGACTACGCCACACTAGGCTCTAAAAAAAAACAGTACTTTTAACCGTTTCACCCCTACTGGGACAATATGTCCCACCGTGTTTCAAAGAAGCATACATCTAATATTATTAAAGAAAATATCTATGTATATCAGAACCCTCAATAGACTTATTGAACCTTATCTATTGATGTGCAGGAAAAACTTGTCGCCGCATGATCCCATTTTGCAATGCTGAGTAGTCATATTGCGTCACTTTTACAACAGATTCACATTCGAACAGACCTAGTTTTTGAGTGTTTCGTATATTTAGAGTTTTTAATTGTTATAAAAGTAGTGAACAATCCTTATACTGTACTATTTTGGTATATTATTTAATTGTAAGGTAAGTTTTTTTCGATTTCTGAGAAGATAGGACATATAATCCCAATTGTAGTTTTATGCGGGATTATTTATCCCAATAAAGGAATCTTCGTTATTTTAAATGGCAAAAATAAAATTACCAGAAGAAAAACTCATGGAACTTTTAACTGACAGCGATATTTTAGCCCATCAGAATCCAGCTACAGGCCATCTGATGACGATGGTCATTCCACAGAACAACTGGGACCAGGGACTATCAGTAATTCATCTTCCGAATCAGAATGGGAAACAGATAATGAAGAGGAACCCGCGGATGAATCTTCTGGATTGCAAGACGCACCATCATCTAACGAGGGTGGTAATCAGGCAACAGGTGTTATATGTGCGCGTGTACCAATTTCACTGACGATGTGAACTTTGAACCTGAATTCCAAATTCCTTCGGAGCAAACTACTACAGTTCTTCTTGATCTACCTCGAGGAGCCACGGAACTCGATGTATTTCGGAAACTTGTTCCAAATAGTTTGCGTATTCTTATTGCAGAGTGTACAAACCAGAGGCTCAAAGAACTGAATAGGATTAAATCAACAAATCGAGCTCTTACCGAAGAGTATGAAATTCTCCTTGTCTTAGGAGTTTCTTTGGTAATGCATTACAACTGGCATTTATCGTGATCGCTTTACTCAACTCTTAAAGATTACTACATATCGGAAGTTGTTGCCTTTATGAAGAAAACATTTCCAGCAGCGCAAAGTGAAAGTATCGCGCAATCCATCGACGAATGCATGGCTAAATTCAAGGGTCGATCTATCTTTAAGCAATACATGCCGTTGAAGCCAATCAAACGTGGCGCCAAATTATGGTTGCGTTGTGTTGCCAAAACCGGATACACATACGATTTGAACATATACACTGGTAAAGACACATCCGCTAACCAAATCGGTACTCTTGGAGAACGAGTTGTTCTCAAGAGTTGACAGCATCTATTCGTGAGCCAAATTTATTATAGTATTCGACAGATTTTTCACATCAATGATATTATTGAGGACCATTGGCTTTCCTCCAATTGGGACATATATGAACTCTCGCAAAGAAACTCCCGTGTTCGATGGACGTTTAGAACGTTCCCAAAGTCAATTTTAAATAAATTACAATGGAACTGTGGCTGCACGTTGGTTGGACTCAAAGGAAGTTCTTCTTGCTTCAAACTGTCATACGCCAATAATAACTAAGGTTGAAAGAAAGCAGAAAAACGGTTCACGAATAGAAGTCGACTGCCCTTTGGCCATTGCTGATTACAATCGTATCATGGGAGGGGCGTTGATCTGGCCGATCAAAAATCTGCCCTGTACGATATAAATCGCAAATCACAAAAGTAGTGGAAGAAGGTTTTTTTCAAAATGTTGATCCTAGCAGTCGTCAACGCATTATATATACGGAAAGTCAACGTCACAAAGGTCGTATGATTAACTTTATCGTCCCACTTGCCGAAATTATGATAGTTGACGGAACAAAGCATAAAAAACTAAGAACTCGTCGGGCAGGTGGTAGACTGGCCAAGCAACAACGATTAAAAGTTTTAAATATCGGTGAACAATTACCAATTGAACATCCTTCCCGACTTCGATGTGTACGTTGCACTTCAGAAAAAAGAGAGACACGGACCAAATACGTATGCTTTGGATGCAATAATGCAGTATGCTTCAAATGTTTTGCCAGCTTTCACAAATAAAAATTTTTAAAGCAAATATGTACAAAAAAAATAAATAAATGCTTATACAGGGTTTTCCAATAAGAGGTATTATTTTGATATTTTCCCGTAAAAGATCAATGGTTTCGTTGCTTGTATGGCACGTAGCGCCGTCTTGTTGAAAGTAAACGTTAAACGTAAAATCATTAATCATCTGTCGATAGCGCTCCATTCACCGTAACTGTTGCTCCAGCCTCATTTTCGAAAAAGTAAGGTCCAATGACCCCGCGGGACCATAAACCGCACCAAACAGTCAGACGTTGAGGATAGAGAGGCTTTTCAACAATAACTCTTGGGTTTTCCGAACCCCAGATGCGACAATTTTGCTTGTTGACGAAGCCATCGAGGTGGAAATGCGCCTCATCACTCAAGATGAGTTTTCGATGGAATTCCGGATCATTTTCATGCATTTCAAGGACCCAATCAGCAAAGACTCGACGTTGTTGATGATCGGCCGGCTTGAGTTCTTGTGTTAACTGAACTTTATAAGACTTAAGACCCAAATCTTTATGCAAAATACGGTGTAATGACGTTTGTGGAATGCCTAATTCCAAAGAACGACGAGGAATGGACAGACCTGGGTTTTCTTCAACACTTTCGGCTACAGCAGCAATATTCTCGGCTGTTCTTGAGCGACGTGCACGGGTCTTATTCTTCACATCACTAACTTGTCCCGACAGCTCGAATTTTTCTACCAATTTCTGTATTGCGGTCCGACAAGGTGCTTCACGACGACCCAAAAATGTTCGAGTTTTACGAACCGTCTCTGCCACATTTTCACCATTTTTAGAGTGAATTTTAATAATTTCAATGCGTTGTTGAATCCCGTATCGTTCCATTTTTTTTAATGGTGTAGTTTCTACTTGTCAAATGTCAAAAAATGACAGCTCCAAAAGTGACATCTACCGAAATAGCGGGCTAATTAAAATAACACCTCTTATTGGAAAACCCTTTATCATAATGTTTTTGAAAAATCTGGGTTTGATTCGTTGGCCACAAACAGCTTATTGGGACATGTTGTCCCACCGAAAATCTTTGTTGGGATTATTTATCCCAGGATAATAGTAAGGACTAAGGACTTCTCATTTACACCAACCCTTTTTTTTCCATTCATATTTTGATATAATTCACTCAAATTGCTTAAGCTGCTGCTGAATATAAAAAAAAAAACTCCGTAGTGAAAGGTTTAACTAGGCACTTGTCCTGCTAAGCCTGCTGCAACATTTGGTAGGTTACTGTGCAGTTTTTTCCAAGCAATTGGTAAAGTTTGATATTGGCTCTTTGTTCTGCTTGTTGTTTTCTCTCCTGCTGTAATATTGGCCATGTTCATTTTTCTTTACTTGCAAGAAAACCCGTATTTTAATAAAAAATTTAAATATTTTAATAAAATTAATATCATTGAAAAGATGGCTGTTTAAAGAATTTAATAATGATAAAAATGTTGGTCAAATACTTTAAAATATTTAGTTATGAAGTTATTCTCACTATACTTATCAGACACACACTTGTATCATACACGAATCCAGCCGTATTAATTCCATTTAAGTTCAGCTATGAAAATCTTTCACCTATTGATATCCACCAATAATTTTCACATTTTCAACTTCCACCTCCCTCTATATAAAATAAAATTACTGGTTTTATCCGGTAAGTGGATAAGGATAAGGGATATATATACATCTAACGTGAATTATTGATCTGTTAACCTATTATTTGCCTGTCAAATTATTAACGCCTTGGCAAAAACAAGAATTATAAAAACATACGAAAGTTCGACATATGTTCCCGTAAAAGCCCTAAGTTCTGAACCCTCATTTTCACTCACGTCTATAGAGAGTGTTTCGATAGAATCGGTGTGTGTGACTTCTTTACCCACCCCCATCTAAGAACTGTACAGAAAACAGTTAATTCAGTTATATACAATTGTGCCGGGCACCCGTTTTATACAATTTTACGACATTTTACATTTGATTACATGTCCTGCGACAAAATTACCACCCTACTGAAGGATCCAATATTGTCTCTATGCCATTCAATTATTAACTAACTCGGCTTCATTAGAGCCCTAGTGCTGAGAGTGGTACCACTACCTACTACCTAAATGGTGCTATCAGAGGACTTGATGGTGGTGATAAATAATTCAAAGATTTCATTAATTACACTTATACCACAGTCGCGGGTATGTTTAATCAGCAATCATAAAATAAAATTTGTGGTTGTTGTTGTTGTTCTTTCAATACTGAATAAGGACTCTCATATATACTAGAAAACCTTAGCCACTACCAGCCAAGGATTCATATTAAGATTATAAAAATATTTCTTGAACGTGCGACAATTTATCGATTTTGGCCGATATAGGAAAAATATCAACGACGAATTTCAATGTAAAAGATTTTCACCGATAAAAACGGGTTGAGGAGGGTTGATTTTGAAAGGATAAAGGATGCGAGTATGTACCTACATATATTGTACGGCTATGTATGTATGCAAGCAAGTATTAGTATATAACCAACCACCCATTTAGGATGGAATCAAATAACCAATCCGAATTTTGCATTTTCTTAAGGAAAATCACTTTCGCGTTTCCTTTCGCCACACCCGAGAAGATGTCTCCAAAATCCTTCCCGTTTGATTGTATGTATTGATGTGAAACTGCGCGGAAGAAAAAGGTCAGTAGAAAAGAAATAAGGGAACAAAAAAATAACAAAAAGAAAATCAGAGAAACCCATTTACACTTCGGACTATAGCTGGGTAGTGGTTGATAGTGTGAAGGCGTGGTTTTCTATTTCAGATTTTTTTTTTTTCTATCTTTGGATGAAAATGTAAATTTTTTACTGGAAACTCATAGTAAGAGTTCTTCGTTTCTGTCGTAAATTTTCTTGATTTATTATGTTTGTGGTTAAATAGAATATGGAAAAGAATATTTACCAGCAGATGTGTTGGTTGGAAATTGTATATGTGCACGCCATAATGGTGGAACCCAAATGTGAAAAAAAATTTAGAATGTTTGAGCATTTACCTAGTTACTTATCGTGTTACAAGTTGATTTAAATGCGATTTTTTATTTTAGTAATTTTAGTTTTAAGAGGTTATGTAACATCTATTTCGAGGCTCGAAAAAAAAGTTGGAATTTCTATGTTTTTTTTTTTCTTTATAAAAAAAAAGTATAGAGAAAATTAAAAAACAAACAAAATTCAAAAGTGAAAAAAAAATGTTTCCACCGGCAGAAAATGCAATTTTGCTGAAACTCTCGGTGGGATATTAACGTTTGCAACAATTTCTACCAGCTGGCTTTAACCGATTTTTTCTTTTACAAATTGATAACGAAAGAAACTCGAACATGAAAAATTCCATCGGTACCTAGGTACTTAGTTGTTATTAAACATAAAAATAAGTAATAAACGAGTTTTCAAACAAAACTGAGGCCAAGCCCGCATGAAAAAGTAGAAAATAAACTTTTCTTCACACACAGAGGTTGACTCAGATTTTTTGATTGGGACATTTCTCTTGAGTATTCTTTCTCTTCATGAATCAAATCACTTATTACCTTTGATTGATCATACTGAAATATATCGGTGATTGTCAGCGAATAAAATCTGAGTTCACCTCTGTGTGTGAAGAAAAGTTTATTTTCTACTTTTTCATGCGGCTTGGCCTCAGTTTTGTTTGAACACTCGTTTTTTACTTATTTTATTTTCTGCCTTTTTCACGTTAACTAAATTGTTATTACGTGCTGCATGGAGATATTTTAAAACAATTTTATGACGGCTGAAAAGACACTGATTTACCAGTTTTTCAAAAAATTAATTCGAGTAAAAATTATTTTGAAGTGCTGCAACGGTTTTCTGAAATTCAAATTATGTTTTAAACAGCGCATTTTAGCTGTATTCCAACTTGATCCCATATAACATGAATTTTCCCGATTTTCAATGGCTTGACTTTGCCTATTACTATGAATTTCTTTTTAAAAGTTCCTTGAATTTTCCTCGATTTTTCATGCAAGTTTTCATGATTGTTGAAGAGAAAGTATTGATGCCAGTAGGATGGAAAAGAAAATGATTCCGCATAGCTTTTAAACAATTTTTTTGTCGGAAAATTTTCCGGAAAAGTCAGAAAATTCCGGAAAATTTTCCAGAAAAATTGGAAAATTCCGGAAAATTTTCCAGAAAAATTTGGAAAATTCTGCATTTTTCCTGAAACAGATTTATCACTAATCAAAACGATGAAAATTTTTCCGATGATTTTGCCGCTTTTCCGGGTTTTCCATGGAGTTTTCCACAAAAACAACTTTATGCAACTCATTTCGCTCTACAACTTTGTCTTAGGTTGCAAAACGCTCAAGCGCTTCCTAGGTCGGAAAATCTCCGGAAAAGCGTTTTACATGAATTTTCCTCGATTTTTTCTGTAAGTTTTCACCATTGTCGGAGAGAAAGTAATGATGCCAGTTGATAGGGAACTTGATCCTGCGTAATTTAGAAAACTTTTTTACCGGAAAATTTTCTGGAAAAGTCGGAAAATTCCGGAATTTTTTTTCGGAAAAATCGGAAACTCTGCATTTTTCCTGAAACGGATTTATCACTAATCAAATTTGTACCAATTTTCAAATGATTTTTCCCGACTTTCCGGATTTTACATGGAAATTTCCGGTTCAAATTTTGATAGATTCAATTGTCACGCGACATGAACCTGTGTGCCAAATTTCAGCTCGCTGTGATGACGAAAAGTGGGTCTACGAGAGTGTCGAAAATAGTAAAAAAGAAATATACAGACAGACAAATTCGTGTACGAGTTAAAGGGAATGGCTGGCCTCAAAAATTAAGACCTTTGCACCCGAACGGTGACTCTTAGCCTCCATCTTATTTTTTACTTCAACTCGAATGGAACTTGAATGGCGCTATCACTAATTATAATTATATATGGTCCTATACAGGGTGTTTCCCACTAGGAGGTCAATAGAGCAGGAGATGGTAGTACTTACCTAGCCAAGCAAAAAATTGTTTGTTAGGGGGGCCATATCAACCGTTTAGGATTTACAAGGTGATTAAGAAAAAAGCTAGTTTTTCACAAATCACCCACCCTGTATCTGAAAAACTACAGGCCGTTAGTTAAGACTTCATTGTATGCAGAACTTCATGGCCTTTCCAACAAATACTCAACCAGACCCGTACCCCTCTCCCTCAGAAGTTAAGTGGGTCTAAACTAAAAACTGCGGATTTTCGTACCTTTTTTTACTTTGACCTCTATTTTGTTTTTGTTTTTGCAAAACGGTCATTAACATTTTTTTTTTATAAAAACTATAAACTTTAGACTCTCTTCTTATCTCTTTAATTTGACCTATTACAACTAAGTGCTACGGAAATTAGACGATATTTTTTTTAAATGTCGTAATTTCGGTTAGTAAGGGAACAAATAACCTTTGAGAATAGGTTTGAGAATGGCTTTGAGAATAGGTTAAGACCTAATAACTCCTTAAAGGCTACAGATAACACATAGGGTGTACTAGGTCAAATTAAAGAGGAGAGTCTGCAGCTTACAGTTTTTGTAAAAAAAGTTATTTTAATGACCGTCAAATGAGGTGAAATTGAAAAAAAAGGTAAGAAGATCCGAAACTTTTAGTTAAGACCCACTTAACTCTTGTTGGGAGGGGGTTATGGGGCTGGTTGAGCAGTCCTTGGAAAGCCCATGAAGATTTGCATCCAATGAACTCTTAACTGTGACCGTACGCCCTGTAGTTTTTAAGATACAGGGTGATTTGTGAAAACGGTTGATATGGCCCCTCCTCCTGCCATACAATTTTTAATTTTTATGTGAGTACTAATACAATACAATACAAAAACGCTTTATTGAAAGACCCTGGGCAAGGCCACGTCCATAAACGGTGGGTACATAGATCGACAGTAGTTACTTAATTATAAGCAGATACATTAGCAAAGTAACCAAAAAGAATGTAATTAGCAAACACTTAAAGTGATTGAGCAGGTACTCAAGTAGGTAGAGATAACACATCTAACAGCCAGTATGGCAACTATAGGTATACATATAAGAAAAAGTTATATAGAGACTTAAGACCTACAAGGAAGAAGGTTTAACTAACTTACGAATTATAACAATAAACACCGGTGGGCGTCAAACCCATCAGTCCTAGCTAAGCAATAAACTAAAGAAGAAAATTCACAAAGGCCGGTATATGGGCCGATTGAAGTTCTGCAATCGGCCCAAATACCGGCCTTGAATCTGGTAATTATCACAAAGGTAAAACTACTGTAATTAATTACATGGTTACTATTCTTATTTATCCAAAGCAGCAACCTAAGGCTACTAGAACAAAAATAAAGATTAAAAATTTTAAGTACATACGGTTAACAAATTTCAATAAACCGCAGCAGCAACATAAGGTTACCAAAACAGAATAATAAATATTAAGATAAAAAATTCAAAGTAAATACTACGGTTAACAAATTCAATGCGACCAATAGTTATTCATCTAGATAAATAAAGTAACTAATAATAAGAGAGATGAATGCTGATAAAAGTTTAGATCTAAAATGTATAACTTCGCACATCGGTGGTACCATAAATGGAAAAATCAGCACCAGATACCAAGAACTCCGATTAGCAGGTCTCATTCACCCAATACTAAACAAATTAAGATAATAATACTGCAATAAATAAAACTAATATTGCACAGACTAAATACTGCACAGCCTCAGAGAGCCTTAAAATTACAAACACGAACTTCCAATAGAACATGAGGAATACAATAGCAACGTGCAACTAGGACCTATTAAATTACTCAATGACCCGATCTTTAAATGAGCCCATGGTAGCAGACTCTCTAATCTCCCTGGGAAGAGAATTCCACAAGCTCGCACGCAGCGAAAAGACACTTCTACCACCGAACTGAGTCCGCATTCTTCGAAGAATGATCCTTGATCTCTCCCTGGGACTCCATTCAAATTTTTCTCCAATGTAAAGTGGCAGCCCACCGAGTCTATCGCGAAAGATAAAACACAGGGTTCTGAATTCAAGGAACTTGGAAAGTGAGCAAGAGAGAAATTCCTCAGCTAGAGCCGATATATGTGTCCGCTTATTTAAATTGTAAACATATCTCACACAAGCGTTAAGCGCCCGAGACAATTTGGAAATTGCATTTGCAGGAAGGGGATAAATGGCAACATCTGCAAAAAGAAAATGAGGAAGAATCAGGGCTCGGACAAGTCCAGCTCGAATCGCATCAGGGATAAAAACCGACACAGAATATAGCGACCGCAGACCAAAATAGACCCGAGAGCAAATACGGTTAATTTGAGAACCCCAGGTGAGTCTCTGGTCCATTAATAATCCAAGATTCTTTACTGGATCAGAAGAAAACGATATGTCTTGACCGAGAAGAGAAATAGGGGGGAGAGTAGCTGACGAAGCAGTGTTATACCCGCTTGAATATATAATGGCTTGTGTCTTCCCCGGGTTCAGATTGAGCCCATTTACATTACACCAATCAGAAACTCTGGACAAGATAACATTAATATCAGAAATCAGTGACGCAAGGCTGTCCCTTGTCGTTGATAAACAGTGTGAAAAAAAGAGGTGCTAATACCGCTCCCTGCGGTACTCCAGCTAAAACGCGCTTAGAGGAAGACATTCTCCCATTGGATACCACAGTCTGCGTTCTTTCACTCAAATAGCAAGAGATCAAATTACATGCAGAAGATGAGAAGCAAAATTGACTCCGAAGCTTATCAACCAGGAGTAGATGTGGAACAGACTCAAAGGTCTTTTTAAAATCAATACCTCCTGCTTTATTGACATCTTAGTGGGAAACACCCTGTATATCTTGTATTTCGCAGACATTACTAATTTTCGTTTCCCTTCTTTAAATATTAATGTACAATTGTATTATTATTGGTATTTGTTTACCAAAACAAGTGGTTTGGTTGTTCGTATAAATAGTTGTAATAAAATATTATTGAATACTAATATTATTATTGCGTGAATTTCTGAAAGAAAAGGGATGCGAGCCGGCATTTTATACACTTAGAAAATAAATATATAATAATGAGAAAATGTTCATAGCAAAGCACTAATGGCTCTGAAAGAAAGAACGGATAAAATATATGCGAAATGTAATAACTGGGGTGTATGAGACACAAGTGCATGAAAATGGGCTTTTCGGTGGTAATAACGTTCAAAAGTTTTCTGAATCGAGAAAGAAACTATATTAATGGATAGTACCTACTCGGCGAGACTTTTAATTTGATATGCAACATGCCGTATTGGAGCTACCCCGCTCCGGGGCAGTTTCCTAACCATCACCCTAAAAGTAGTTTCGATAAAAAAATTTTCTTCTACGATTTGTAGCTGATAATTAGCTGAGGGGATATTAAAAAGCGGTTTTCTGATTGGACATAACCCTATTGAGTTAGAGCCGATTGAAAGTGCGAAAAATCTAGTACCTCAGTTCGAATAGGAAAAAAGGAAGTAAGGTAAAAAGTGCCACCTTTTAATATCTCGTATTATAAAAGGGCAATACAACGAGAACCTACATACAAATAATGCGCATTGCGTGTGGTGATATCCGCCACATAGCCAGTCACTGCCAGGCATTAGGTAAGAGCGCACGTGGGTGATATTAATTTGGCAAAAAGTAAAGAAAAATCGTGTCGAACATTTAACTTTTTTGCTGAATGTTCTCATCATCTTTAAGGGAAGTTAGTACTTTTCCAATGTTAGTTCCTTAATGATCACTCTGATACTACTTAAAACTACAAATTTGTTTTGTTTTCATTATGTTCTATCTAAAAATATGTTCTTGTATCGTTTGCAGTAAACCTTGTCTTCTATATACATTGAGACAAGGTATTACCATTAAAAATTTTCTCACATTGCAGCTAATAGCCTGTGACGTAATTGTGGGACTAATGTATATCTATACATTTTTATAGGAAAGACAGAGAGAGGAGAGAGAGTATTGTGTTCTCTGTACCGTACTTTCCTATACACTTTCACAATATTTCGTCACTAATGGCGGAACGTTGTTCGTACTGAGAATACTGTTACGTGCAATAGAAAGAGACAACTGATGACATCTACTGGCAATGGAGAGTAAGCGACTTCAGGTTCGGAGAATCGATTATGGACTCTATGGGAAGGTTCAGGAATAGAATGAATAGAATAGACAAGAAGGTTCTGGAATAGAGCACTCCAGAATAATCTGGAGAGTTTCTAGGGTATAAATATAACAGTTATCACCGCCAGAAAAAGAGTCTTGTCTTAGACGTTGCAGTGTTAACAAGCGAAAGTAATAAACGGGCGAAAGTGTTGTAATTGGATTGCGATAATTGAAAGTATAGTATTAGCGATAATTAAAGTTGAGTTGATTAATTGAATGATTATGAATTTTATATGATTAGAGTGAAATAAATAATTTGTATATTAAATATTTAATATTGTGTTTTAAATAACGAACCTGTGAGAATGTATCTAATGCTTCCATCGCGCATTGCTGATGTCATGTGAGGGTTTCGAACATCAGTATAATCGATGCGCATTCCGCTTTTAAGGCACTTTCACATCAAACACAAGAATCGAAAAGATGTAAACCGAAAAACTCAATTTATTCCACTTTAAAACAAGATTTTTGCTCCAATGATTAATAAAATCATGGGAAATAGGATAAACTAATAAATTTACTAATAAAATAGTACATTTATCTTAGAATTTTTAAGAAAACACAACTTTTATAATTTATCGGACGAATTTTTCCGCCGAAAAAGTTTTTCGGCCGATAAAACATAAAAGTTGTGTTTTTCTTCAAAATCTGAAAAAAATATAACTATTTGCTCAGTAAAATACTTAGTTTATCCTATTTCTCTGAATTTTATTAATCATTGGAACAAAACTCTTGTTTTAAAGTGGAATAAATTGAGTTTTTCGGTATACATTTTTCTGTTCTTGTTTTTGGTGTGAAAGTGCCTTTACTCTCACAGAAAGTGACACAATTTACCTCAACAATGGTTGTCATTTCTAATGTCTTAAACTTTCTTTAAGTCTTTCTCCGTGACATTGCCATCTTCATGGTGTAGGTATCTACATTAGTTAATATCGAACATTTATTATATCTGCCTGCTTGTCTGTATTTATTTAATTAAAGCGAGCTGATTAGAGCTCTAAAATCTATAAATAGATCGCCATTGTGTTTGAGTGTGTCTTGTTTTGTTTTTCGATATTGTTGTAAGGGTGGCATTTTCGGGGCTGGCTTAAGCATTCGTATCTCCCATTAAAAGCAAAATATGTCCTGAGCAAGTTCAGTTTCGTATAAAACTCATTACGTGTAGCATTGTTTCATTATTGAGACTCCCATTTACTAATTTGAAATAATGACACCTAAAACAGTTGAATACTAACCAATTCATACCGAGACTGATGACAACATAATAGTAAGACTAGATGTGACTCTCATGGGGAAGATTTTTATCAATATTGTTGCGAGCGTGGCCTTTGGTTCGTTATTTAATATACAAGTTCTTTATTTCACTTCTGATCATACAAAATTTATAAACTTTCAATTAATCAACTCAACTTTAATTATCGCTAATATTGTACATTCGATTATCGCAATCCAATTACAACACTTTCGCTTGTTAACACTGCAACGTCTAAGACAAGAGTCTTTTTCTGGCGATGACAACTGTTATATTTATACCCTAGAAACTCTCCAGATTATTCTGGAGTGTTCTATTCCAGAAGGTTCTTGACTGTTCTATTTATTCTATTCATTCTATTCCTGAACCTTCCTGTAGATTCCATGATCAATTCTCCGAACCTGAAGTCGTTTACTCTACATTGCCAGTAGATGTCACCAGTTGTCTCTTTCTATTGCACGTAATATTATCATCCTTATGTTTTCCAGTTAGGCTCCTGATTTCTTTTGAATAGTACCACTGAATTTCGTTAAGTCCTATAACCGCGTTGTTATATTAGTATATTTTTTAGACCTTCATTTAATTTTGCATTTGGTACTAGAATATTTACATTCTATTATACAAATGGTATCCTTGAACTACGTTAGATTAGAGTATCGGCTACTACCTCATTGGAATCGACCTGAATAATTTTTGAAAGTGCGGAGATCTTAGAACCAACATTCAATTGTTGATGAACTTTAATTCTTGCACCAAGTTGAAGTCGCCTAGGTTTAATCGAAACTGAAAAAGTGCAAGTGTAATAGTGGAGTAAGCTATTTAATTCAAACATTTTATGCTCTAACAGCTATAACCTTTCCAGTCTCATTAAATAATTAAAATAATTAAAAAAAAAAAACAATTCCAAAATAAATAACTCATTTTTCTCTTATCTCTTTACAGAACGAAAATCATCAACATTTTTGTCCATGCTTCACCGGTAAGTTCTTATATTTTTCATTTTTGTTGTTTTCATACAATTTATCTACTGTGGACGGATAAAATAGCTCAGTGGCTAACCATTAAAGCTATCAAGCAAGAAGTTCTAGATTAAAATCTCAATGACTTTAATTGAACTCCAAGAGCCTAGAGTACATCGAACTAAAAAAACTTGACCGAAGCAAATGAAGCTCTTCTTTATCTGTCCTCAAATACTTTCAAGGAAGGCAATTAAAGTTAATGTGAGACAAAACCAATCTACAATCAGATCCTGTCTGACATTTAACTATGTTTTATTTCGAAAAACTAGTCACGATCTATTTTAAGTTCTATTTTTATCGCTATAAATTTAATTTTTATTAAAGTTATGGAGTACATATGTAGTATTATAAGTAAAGCATCACTTGTTATGAAAATAATAATCTTCAAGGTGTACGGGAGATTCCTTGTGTTGAAGACGATCAAATGTATACAAAACTGATGTTAAGGCAATATTTGCTCTCGAAACGCTCTAAAACATGTTGTGGTCCAGTCCGGAATGCACCACCCTTTTCATAATGTTTACTATGTTTACATACAGGGTTGAACCATGGTTCAAATCAATGTATACGCGGCTCAAGTTGAAATTGGGTCGACTCGATCACGCTTGGCTGGCGTAATTGAGTCGAAATGGTGTCCTATAAATGCGGATTGAGTAGGCGAGTTGGCAGCTAACACAGTTGGGATTTATTTTATTTGCTCTTTACTCGAAAGTTTTGTGAGGTTGTATATTTATTGGTAGTTTATTTTGTTTATTTAAACAAAATTTATATCTTTTATAACTCCATCGCAAAAAATACCATAAATAAGATGTTATGTTGAACTGCCACTTTGTTATGGTCGTAGCGTATTGCATATAGCAATACGCTACACTGAGAAATACTGTAGCATGTATGCCGGCCTGTGGAAACCGACAGCTGAACACGCCCCAAACTCGACGAACGAGCTCGGTGTGGCATGCTGGTTGTGACAAGGAAGAAGAAGACAATCTTCTTTGTCGTGTAAGATTTTAACACGAAGTGGAAACATCAAGGTGTTGATAAGAGAAGAATTCCGTAGTCATCGGCGAGAAAATAAATCTTGTAAGTAAGTTTATTATATTTCTCAACCCAATTGCTAACATATTTTCGGTTAGCAAGAAAATTTTCTGCATTACCCTAAAGATATATTCGAAAGTACTTCAGGTTGAATCTGTGAAGCATAAGCAACTGCTTGGAGACGACATAGTTCCTGAATTAAATACAATATTACATTCAGAACCGATGGATAAGTTGCGGAATGTCACATAATTTAATTGGGTGCCTTAAAGATCGCATCGATGAATTGGTCGCTGATCGACCGGATACTGCGCTACTATCGTCCATAGAGGTTGCTCTAAACGTAGAAACACTTACCATTTAGTGATAATCTTGGAAGCCCGGGTGTCCTGACGGACAATTCTCCTAATACATATACAACAGAATATGGTCAGAAGGTCAATTATCAACAATTGAGTACCGTGAATCCTTCCGGAAATATTATTAAAGATTATTTATAGTTATAGTCCATTTCAACTTTTGAACTTTTAATAGTTGCATAGAGTTGCTATAATGAAACGAAGCAAATGGTAGGACAGATTAATAAAGTCTTGTTATAACGTGAACATGAATTATTGAAAGTTTTTCTTTTCTCCTTCATTGTTCCGGAGCCCTCTCGCATGAAGGACGTCTAGGTCCGCCTAGTCTCTCTCTTTGCAGGTCTACAAGGGACTCTGAAAATATCTGCCCTCAGAGTCAGTTGGGTGGTTGGGGCGTGCAATGAAGGCAAAGGTAAAGGTAAAGGTCCCTTCAGGACTGAATGTGTGCCGGCGTTTTTGGTTAAAGGAACGATTTTTTTTTTGATTATGGCAGACGGCAGCGGAAGGTTTTTCGTGGAACCTCCCCACACTCTCCGCCAATAGCCGAGGCAAGCTAGCGTGCCGCCCTGCAGTCAATGCTGTCCGTCGAGTGATCTATCAGCTCATGCTGGCAGTCTGGACTTCACGTCCAAGCCAGTCACTCTACATACTACCATAACAACTCCGACTATATTTGGATCCGTTCTCCACTCAATCTCTTAACCCTGTCTGCTCAAAAACAGAAGTAGAATGCTCAACTCAATCTCGACTCAATCTCTCAACTCTGAATGTAAACATGGTATCTGTATACTGTGCTCAGGTGTAATGCAATATCTAGTTCTTGTGCCTATTTGACTGTAACTTGAATTAGGTTTTTTTTTTATTAAGTGAAGTAGATATAAATCTTAACCACCACAAAAATTACGGGGAATGTAAATAAATTAAATCGACTCTCACTTTTCATGAGAAAAACCTGAAAACTTTAGCACCAAACTTTGATCATTTATATTATTTCTTAATCTTTAGAGAAAACTTCTGCATCATTGCCGGGATTGGGAAGTATTTCATGGGGGGTTTGGTTTAGACACCACCACCCCTGAATATCACTTAAGGTTTTAACTCGGTGTCAACTTGGAAATTACATTTTCATTTCTCATATTGAAAGCTTGCATCAGTTATTCGGACATAGCTGTAAAGGAATGAACAAATTGGTACAATTTAAATGCAAACACAAAAAGCTATCTCAGTGCCATCTCTCGGATATGACTTGTTCGAAAAGATTTAATTGCACAAGTTTCTCCAATTTCACAAACCTTACAGATTACGATAAGCTTTCAATTTTTATCAGTGGTGTCTGGTGTTGTAGAAATAAAAATATCTTGTGATTTTAAGTTATTATTTTAACAACGTCTGTATTTTTATCCTCGCAATAATAACGTTACAGAGGTAACAGAACCTATTTATACTATCAAAACCTCTAAATCATTAAAACCATATTTTCTGTTTTTGAGGGTGCATAATCTTTAGCTGCGTTCCTTTTCTCGTTCTGAATGAATCTGTATGAATCGCAATCGACAGAACGATGTCATAATTTAATTCTATGCTCATAGAAAAGCAACGAAACAGAACCATTTCAAGTGTTTGACATTCCTTCAATTTGATAAAAGCAAGTATATAAATTCGTAAAAATTGTTGTTTATGAAAAATAATGCTATTTTCCATCAAAGGCAACTTAAACTCAACTAATATGTACCACTTCGTTCAAATTGTAAAGAACGCATTCACGAATACAAATTAAAATCGTTCTGCTTGAATCCGGGAAAAACTCAAATGCATTCAGAACGATTCGGAGTCCGAAAAGAGCGATGACAGATTTAAACTAAATCGTTCGGCCCGAGAAAAAGAACGACATGGATTGAAAAAATTCATTTTGAACAAGAAAAAGAACGCAGCACTTGTCTTACCTAGACTTACCTTACTAGAAGCTGCTGTAAATGTTTCGTGTACATGCCGTGTACTCGCCTACATAACTTAAATCGTAAAGGAACTGGCACTATTGAATTTGAAGCTTTGAATTCAAATTCTGCAGTTTCAAATTGTTAAGTGATAAGACTCAGAGAAGAAAGTGTTCTCACTTGATTTTCATATAAAAATACCCTTGCCTTATTCGAAAATTCGATTGAAAATCTGTTCAAAAGAAGTGATGGTGTTGTTATTTCGTCCTCTCTCGCTTCCTCTTATTTGATGTTTGACAGTCGAAGTTTGAAAGATCATGTGCGCAATATGTCAAATTACTAAGTGTGACACATGTTTTTATTATATTACAGGCGTAAATGGGCTGCTAAAATACCCATGCTATTTTGAAACACCGTGTCCGTTTATGTGCCGCTTGCATAGCAAAATCTTCTAGATAATTATTTTTAGGGGTAATCAACCCTGATTACGCGGTAAACGGCCAGTTTTGAAATACCGTGCATATCTGGAATTCCATGGTACTGGTGGCCTTCGCTCCCTAATCAGTGAAGGACTGTTAGTAGCCTCTGCTTTGATAGAGCACAGTTTCGCTTTGTTGAAGTTCAAGATATGGTCCAATTCGTCGCAACCAGTATTCAACACTTTAGAATAGAATAGAAAAGCATTTATTAAAGAACCTCAGCTTACGCTACGTTACAACGTTAGGTACGAGTATATAATAGATATTGGTAATAAGTCGAGTGAATACAACAAGGCTTAGAAAAATAACAAAAATGCAACGAACAAACTTATTGCAGTAGAAACTATCTAGATTGTAGTAATAATAACGAGTGATAAAGTTATAGGATTTAAACTACCAACACGGAATTTTTCATTGAATTCGTAGGTTGTAGTTAGTTCTTAATTAATCCTCTGCTTTGAAGTCCGACGTCGATGTATAATTTGAAATCCTTCGTGAATGAACAACATCTGTCTAAACACAGTTTTCTTATTAGCCTACTTTCACCCACGTAATTGTATTAAAAAAAGATCTGTTAGTAGTTAGAACCTTCTATTAAGCAGACTCTTCGTGTACTAATAATTTCCCACTAATACTTATTTGCGGTGGAGTAATAGCTTATTAGTGTGCGAAAAATATTTATGAAACCCAATTTGGAAAATATTAGAAAATTTGCCAATTATTATTAGACTATTATGAAATAGGCCCAGGTCGTGACACTACAAATTTTAGATCTTGAAAGAATCTAATATTGTTAAGTACACGATACTTTATGAACTCAAGGCGATTCAATAATGTTCATTAATTTCGAACGGATATCTGGTTTTTAGTTAATGACGATTAAAATTTGTTATGGTTCTATATGTGTGAGTAAGTGGTGGAGGACGTGAAGTCCTTTCTATCAGCCGAAACTGATAGATCACTCCGTGGTGACTTTTGGTGTATGTGCAGGCAGGCACGCTAGCACACTTCGTCTAAGGGCGGTGGAGAGTGTGGGGTGGGTATGAAGAAGTAACCTGCGTAACAGGACCTCACGAACTCCACCACTCACTCACACATATAGAACCATAACAAAATCGGTTGAAATCTCTAAAGACAATGACAGTTAAATGGCAGATTGCAACTTCGTGAAATGCCATCCTGACAGCTCCCTTTGGCAGCTTTATTTTAACTCATTTCTTCCACTTTTCGTGAAAGAGTTAGACTAAAACTAATGGTGAGTGAATATTTTGTGCTTAATCTGGGCTGAAGTTTCAACACCTTTAGACTATAGACGGATGCTAACCAATGACTTTCAGCGTCTACGTTCTATTTGGTAATCAGAGGAAATTTTTATACTGCTTTTTCATATAAACATAATACTGGCAACTCTGTCTGGCTAAGGTTATTCCCCTAAATCATTTCATTGCCTAACTGTTGATATAGTTATTTTTTTCTTATAGACTTTTGCTATTACTCGTACTCAATGTATTCTCTGGAAATATTTTGCTTGATCATAAGAGTTAGTTTTGTGCGGAGTGGTAGTTCTTATAGGGCACAAACTCTGAATTTATACCTCGCACAACACTAAAATCATTTCAATATTTACTCAGAAAAGGAATTTTTTTTTGTTCAATATGTGAAATGTACATTTGTAAGAAAAGCTCACATTTTTATTCACTAAAAACTGAAAAAACCTTAAAAACTAAAATCACAAACATATAAAAAAGCTTTGATCAGTAATTGGTAACTAAAACTATAATTTTCCTAATTAATCTAAAAATGGTAAAATAATTTCTCGAATAACTTTCGTATTCGTGTGCCATCGCAAATGGTGGATATTGGGTCGTGTAATGACAATAAGTCTATCCGTTTCTTTTAGAGTTTTTAATCCAATGGCGTCTGTTTTAAAAATGTCTCTCTCCTCATAAGGTACAACATCTAGAGATCCATTATAGTAACCAAAGTGACTGAAATGGTATGCAGAGATAATATACATAATACGCATGTGTATCGAATTTCTTACCTAGACTCCCATGGAGTTATGACACCATCATTAGGTCCTCCGATAAGAATCATTTTATTGAGTTTCGTTAGAGCATTCTTATATGCCGTGGAATTGGAGGTTTTAACTTCATTGTTTATGAACGGCAAGAATACGCTGTATTTGAAATATAAGTCCTGTTTATTAGGATCATTCCAATAGTTTCCGACTGATGTATGCTGTCCAACGTGTGAGTAAAACAACTCGAAAGCGGTCTTAGCTGCCAAATCCGGGAAAATTAAGTGTAGAAAAGCAGCTAAAAGATAAGAAAAAATATATTTTTACTGTAATAAATATTCATAGGAATGTATATTTGTTCGAACCCAGGTGATTACTAGCAACTGAGAGAGGTAACGGAAGAAGCTGATAATTTTAAGACTTGAAGCCATGGAGGAAGCAGTGTAAAGCGGTCTTGATAAAGGAGAAGGCTAATGAACCTATACTACCTGCTGAAAGAAATAGCAGTGTAGGATATCTCAACCGAAAGAATCGAAATCACTCGATTCGTACCACATCGCTTGTTTAAGGCAATTCACGGCTAGTAAAAAATTAATTGGATAATATTTACTACGGCGCAAGCTATTACAAAACTTCTAGATCATGAGCTATGAATTAGTTGGAGTTTAGGGAACTTGGTAAAGACATGAAAGCAAGCAAAAATGTAAATTAACAGCAGTTTCGAGGGGATTTGAGATTTTTATAGTCACATTTGAAAAGTGAATTGCAAACTGAATTATGAAATTTATTTATAGCAGAACTCATCATCCAATCTCCAAAATTCAATTGGAAAATTACTCTGAGCTCAGTAAAAGGCCTGTACCGAGAAAGCTCTTTATGACATGGGCAATCACAATATGGAACCTGACTAAAAAGTAAATCCAAAGCATTTTAGATCATACTGAGATGTCATTAGAAAGAACAACGATCGCTGCCGCTGGACAATCCCAGATAAGTGAAAGGTTGAAGAAGTTATCAAGTTTAATGTCAAAATGGAGCCCCAATAAATTGGATAGCAGCATTGACTAAATATTGAAAGCATGGAGGTCCAAATTAACGAGGGAAATACAAAGATAGGAGGAAGAAAATGTAATCTGAACATATGTAGTTTTCAAATTCACCTGTGACGGTTATGGTTAACACAATTGGGAGGTTCATTTATGAACAGACAGGCTAAAGAGGAGGAAATCAAACAACAAGCAATAAGGAAAACCTCTAGAAATGGAGAAAAGTCAAGACATTCCATCAGCGACAGCGATACACTGACGTCTTTCAGAGTTATAAGAGTAAATCAAGTTAAAGTCTGATTGATAAATGCAAAAATTCGATCTACGCTTTTTTTAAGGCAGGGAAGGAAATATCCAAATCATGGAGGCTAGGGCGGCCCATTGTACTGTCCTGCTAGAAACCCTATCACCAAAACCTTCCTGTCCTCTTAATGAAGCGCATTAGGTCTTGGTGAGCGAGGTTTTTCAGCTCATCTATAGATATAAGGGCAGAACCTAGAGTATGCAACCTGCTCCGGGCGAAGGCCGGACATACACACAGAAGTTTTGTGCACTTGCATATTCTCAGTTTCGCCCATCTCTGCTGATGCTGGCTATGAACATCCGTTTTGATGGAAGCAACGCTACGACGCGCTTTCATTTCCCATGATCCTCATATGACCAGGAAGCTACTGAAGGGACACTTTGTTGTGGATACACAACTTATCCACAGACGACCTGCAGTCCCCTGGTAAATTAGATGTTATCCGAGGGCCACACAGGGCAATCAGAGCTGCCTGACTATCCGAAATGATGGCAATGTCCTTTTCTTTGATCTCCATATCAAGGGCTATCTCTGCTGCCATTGCGATGGCGAAGACTTCAGCCTTGAAGACAGTAGTTTGTCTTCCAAGTGACTATATACTCCATCCCTATGTCAGGTTCAGCTTAGTACAAACTGACATGGTCATCAATAGAATCAAATTCTTTACTAGAGTCCAAATCTGCTGTTTCTAAGTAGTTGTAATAGATAGTGCTAAAAAGATGAAGCAAGTGATGGACAATTTCATGAAGTATAAATTTACTGAATATAATGGGAATGCCGTGAAGTTCAACTGCATTGGACCTGAATGAATAAGCTGCGTGGAATCAGATCCACCCATTTAAGACGTAGCTAAAAGGCAATAAAGCAGCATGCTAGGTATGATTTGATTGATGTGTACTAGGAATTGAAGGCATTATTTAAAATGCAATTGCGTCCATCATCCTCTGCCCCATCTGGTCGCAGATGATCGACATTGCATTACAGTTAACTATCAGATATATACCGCTCAAAGAAACTATTTTGGAAACCTGAATAGCTCATTTCATCCTGCAACGATTCCCAATTCATTCTGTATCCATTTCTCTCTATACATTTTTTCGACGGGAATATTAGAGGCGTAATAACCTATTTGTAGTGTAGTCTAGTCTTTATTTCACAAATTAATAGCCTTTTTTTACGTATTATTGAATATATCTGTGCTCGACTTAGCTGACTGAAATAGTCTGCAAAGTGTAATTTTTTAAGCTCTTCGGTCTAACGTCCTTACACCAGTGATGCAAATATTTTTGTTTTTTATTCTTACCTCATACAAATAATTAAGTTAAATACTAACGCGTTATTTATTTAATTCTAATTAGCTGTTCTATGTTTTGCCTGAGCTGGGATCTGTTTTTAATAAAATGTTTTTTTATCTGATGCGATTTGATTTGAATACGAATAGGAGATGAAATTCGCTTTTATCTCTCGTTTGTTTTGTAGTAAAATAAAATTAGTAAACAACGTCTACGTCTAATTTCGCAAGGCTGATGATAACAAATTGATTCGTAAATGACCATGACCAATTATTATTAATCAAAGGAACTCAAAGATTTTTGTTTTGTTTCGGGTAATTATTACTTATTCATTACTCACTGCCATACTGCCCAGCTTGCGGTGAAGACAGGGAAATGAAATTTTTCACATTATGCTCAGGAAATGATTGAAGAACTCCTCTGGCTAAAAGTCCACCTTGGGAATACCCTAAAAGTAACAGTTTATTCGTTATTGTTTCGCTAAAAAGAACCTCTAACTACTTACCAAGCAAGTGAACTCCTTCCGGATTTTCTTTGCAAATTTCCATTAAATATTCTCCAATTTCCATAACTTGCCTCCAGGCACTTTCAAGGCTACTCCATCCATCAAATTTATCACAATTGTAAACTTTAGTTCCAGGATGATTCTGGAAAAATTTGCAAATAAAGTCGTAATTGAATATTGTTTTGTATGCGCAATATTAACCACCACGCCTCGCTTATCTTGTAACCACAACACTGACCTCTTCAATGGCTCGTTCCAAAAGAATCATATTTTCTGATCCAGATAAAATCCCGTGCAATATCACAACGGGTTTGTAGCAAAAACAGAATTGTACAGCGAAGTAAAGGAGCACTAAGCATTTGGTAATGGGATTTATCACAAACATTTTCACTAATCTCACACTTTTTACGTATCTGTCTGCAGCTATAATGCCAATGAAATGCGATTAGAAATGGAAGAACTCATTTGAGTCTCATATTTCTCACGGCGTTTTGTTATATATTTGTTTTCTAACGCAAATCAATTGTCAAAGAAAAAATAACTACCAAGCACAAATGAAAATATGTGTGAAGTTGGCTTTGCTCGTGTTGCATTTTAAAGGGATATTCTATAAATGCAGTAATATGCGAATGATGGCGCTAGGCGGATCTCCACGAGACGACTAGTATTGATATAACTGGCGCTAGTGTCGCGGGTTTGGACATTTGTTGAATTGGGTTTGTATCTATATTAAGTTAGGCTGTGTCCAGCCTATTTTGTAGGGACTGCAGGGGTGAACATAAAGCTTATTAAAATATGTAAAAAAAATATTTGTTTGAATTATATTTTTTTATGTGGGGAAATATTTTCAGTATTCCAAGTATTGAACAAAATATTTGAAATAAGCTGTCAATGTAATGAAAAGTTAAAACAAATTTAATTATATATTTGAACGTTTTTATATTGCAATCTGGCGACTCTTTTCAAAATTGTTCCACTTTATGTAAACCAAAATTGTTCAAAATCGTTTCAGATGTTTTATTACATTTTGGGGAATAGATTGAAAACTCAATTAAGCAAATATTTTGCGGTAGCAGGAAAATAACTATTATTGTAGCAATTCTTACAATTAATCCTTCATTGGCAATAGAGTCCTCCAGCATTTCAACGATCCTGCCGTGTGGACTCATCTAGGCAGGTTGTTACTGGGACAACCTGAGTGTGAAGCTGTCGACGACGTCGTCATATCCCATGGTATCATTCTGGTGTGAAGTGAAAACTATCTAGGCAGCCTGTCATTGGGACAACTTGATCTCAGACTATTCCGAAAATTTTCCTCCTCAGTGCACCCATCCTATTATAGAATATTGTTTTTGTGGATTATTTAAAGTACTCAAGGCTACTCCGAGGATAATCAGCTATAGCTCCGAATCGACCGGATTGACTGGTCCATGCTTGGTAATGTAGTCTGCGCTATACTCGCAGCCGTAGTTATCAATGATAGCTAATCTAGGAAGCCAGAAAGCTTCCGGTACTGTAACTGTAGAGGAAAGCCCTGCTTCTTCATTGATGGTCTCAAACGGAGCGTTTATCCATATTGTTCCTGCCGGAACAGTTGTCCTTAAATATCAGTACATGCTACGTCGTACATCTCTGAGTCAACAGACGTTGTGATACTCTATGATGCAAAGCACAACATGACAGGAAGGAGATAGGGAAAGGATAAGGGGACATGAGGAAAGTGGCGAAGATGATGATGTACGTCGTGAACTTTCACAGACAGATTCAAAGCCAGAGGAAAAACAGAAGATGGTAGACTATTCCACATTCGCACAGTTCGGGATAAGAAAACATCGCCGAGTTTTACTATACGGCCGAAAGTATTTTGAAGGTTGAAAGAATGTGCGCGGCTTGCGCCATTAGTATTTCGTGTTGGAATTAATCTACAGGGGATAAGACTACATATTTCGTCGAAACATTGATCATCCATATAGCGGTAAAGCAGCGAAAGACATCCAACATTACGGCGATTCTCGAGTGAGTTGATATGGCAAGTTCTTGTCAAATATTCGACGCCCTGGAATGGGAGATTGGGTATAGAAATCTTTCACAGATTAGGCAGTGCATTCATTTAGTCAACGACCAATTTCAGTAGTCCAGACATCTCCTTACAGTAGGTACATCAGAGAGGTAATAAAGGATAGGTGAAAAAGAAGAGCATTCGATGCAACTTTTGTCACTGATGGACACAAGACAAATCAATGACACAAAAAACAAAAAACAGGCGCGAAGCAATCAGAGCAACAGCTACACCAGCTCTTGTAGTTAAGGTCAAAAGAGAAAAGAAGACTCAAGTAGGTATAATGCAATGAGAGAAGATGTCCAATTACACCACTGAGTAGCATGAACTAGTATTGCCAGCAGAACTATTTTATAACCAGCTAAACCAGTTAAAGCAAATTACAGATCAGTTAGATAATAAATGCGTATACATGGCATCCAGTCTCCTCCCCTCATCCTCTACATTCTATGTCATAAACTAGACACATCCAGTGCAGTGATCTCTCGAGATAGGAGTGTCTGGTGATAATGGACATCAAGGAAAGACTGGTTTGACATAGAATTTGGGTTGGATCTCCTTCAAAGTTGTTCTTCCCTAGGGAGTCATTGAGCTAAAGTATGGACTACAGCAGAAGTCTGCTCAAGCCACAATTTTGAAAAGTACGTAACTTGCGCTATTTATTTTGCAGAACAATAAGCTTCCGAGTTTATCCCAAATGGTATAAGTCGTCTCCAGATATAATACTGTGACCTGGCATCCAAAGTAACATGTATCTAATTTCTAGCAGAACAGATGATCTCGCTGCAGTGATTTCTTCCGATTTTGAGTTCTCTGCACTGAAAAAACAGAAATGTTGTATTAAACAAAATCGGGGGTTAAATCAGCAAATGCATTTGTCGTATTTCAGCCAAAGTATGTTTTGTTTCCATAACTAATTCGGATTGTTTGATTTAACAAATCTCCTTCAGACTTCCAACAAATCAATTTGTTGCAAATAATGATAATTCATATTATTTATCTGCTATCACAACATTTGTATACCCCTTCATTTGTCTGCACAAAAAAATATTTTGCCGCCATAACATTTGTTTTTTATTGAGGAGAGTTTTTCATTTGATGAAATAACATTTTGTTTTAATAAATATGTTGATAGAACCAAAACTATCCTCATAATATTTGGTTGAATCAACAATTTCATTCATTCGGGCTGCAAATGTTTCTGTTCCTGCACCGTAATTATTCTACGAAATTTTTATGAACAAATGTTCTTAACAAATTATTCCTCCAGAACCCAATTTTGAGATGAATTCTTAATTATATAATGAAGAAAAAAAAAACACTGTGCATCCCGAATGGTGCTTTTTCCTGTCTTTATGAATTAAATTGTAGCAAAACGTATTTATTTGTTGTATTAAATATCGGAGAAATTTTAAACGTCCAGTTCCATTTATTAATTGAATACAGAGCGCATATTTGTAATGAAATAAATCATGGTACGAATTAAATGTTTGAATCGCACTTCTTTCATAGTCTGCTAAGTAAACAAAAGGCAAATTTAAGTTACATAAGAAATGTTTATTCTATTTAGGATTAAAGTTTCCAATGAACAAAGTATAAAAAATTCTGTTTGTCTTAAACTAAATGTTGCATTTTACGCATAAAATCTTAGTGATAAAAAAGTATAAGTGGTATCAAATTTAATTGATTTTAGAATAAAAGAACATTTGTCGGGAAAAAGTAATCATTGTACTGTATCCTCTTTACGTATACATTTTAAATAATTGTAAGAAAATATATAGTATGAAGTTACATAAAAGCGAAAATGACGTTATATATAATAAGAGAACATTATTTATTGTATACGATTTTATATTTAAATATCTAACAAAACTTTGCTCCTGAAGTGTGATATTTTATTTAGGTTTTTGTGTTGTAAAATTTTTCTAAATTTTATTTGTTTGCGTAATTTTGGTGCCTATATTTATTGAGTTTAGTTTTACTTATAATAAAATGAGCATATTTATTATCAAAAGTTCAGTTCTTACTAACAAAATTGTTTTCCTGTTTGACACATTAAGTAAACGTGGATACCTCTTGAAATTAATAGCAGGTATCAGGATCTATTATTTTTTAAATTTTGCAGAAATGACATTGTCTAGCTACATATACAGGTAGATATTTTCCAGATATTGAATCACCTTAAGAAAAGTATCAATACGATAAAAAATATTATAGTAGTTAATAATAAAAGATTTGTAGTTACCAATAACAATAATAACTGGTTTCAAAGTTAATCCGAGGAACATATATTTATTTCGAAGTCGTTCAAGTGATGGCCTAAGTTTTTATTGTTATGCGATTAATAGGTATAAGAACTGCATTCAATAGCCTTAAATAGAGACCAGTTTTCTCCTCTGAAATATTTTTTTAAGTAAATATTCAAGAACTTTGATTTTCAGTATCATAATATTACCTTCAGTTATTTCAGAATTAAGAAGTAGTGGAGACTCTTTGCTGCTTTTGTCTATAATATCGATTTTATATATCGGTAATATTGATTTGCAGAAATTTTTCCAGCGAGCAAATAAATGCAATTTTTTTCCAGGATAAAGGAAAGTGAAATCTTCTTCAATTTTAAAAATTATGGTTATTTTAATAAAAATATATTGAAATTCTAAGAGTTATACCAATGTATATCCGATAGAGTGTTTCAGAAGTGGCCAATTATGTTCTATCTCAGTCCTCTTACTCGCTTCAGTTTCAGTTATAAATTTCCGCCTAAAGTCGAACGAAGCTTTACATTTATCAATGACATCAGTCCACGGCTGCTTATTAACTTTCAACCACAGCTGTAAATCCCCTTGTTGCTGAAGATCTATAAATGGGAAAAATGATAATGTGCAGTTATATACAAATTCGCAACTTACCTTCAATTGCAACTTCTGAAGTAGCTTCGTAGTCCTCTGCTTTTTCCTTTGTAACGCGGTGATTATATATCTTGAAGAAAGCAAACCTGCTTCACGCAAGTTTCGAGTAATGTTATTGTATTTGTCTGTAAGGCAACCCATAGGTCCAGAAAGGATCTTGCCCAATTTAAAACACCTTGGGATACCATATATGTAGTAAGTTTCCTTGAAAATGTAATGTTCTTAAAAGTTTTTGTATACTACAATGTTTTATACTTGATTTTCTTTCGGGAAGAGACAAAATAACAAAAACAACGCTGGAATTGGATCTGAAATGAACAAATGTCGAACTGATAGAAAATAAGTGCAAAGCCCTCTTGTCATTTCCCACAGTGTCCACAAAAATAAATGCTTATCACACATAAACGAAACACAATACAACCTATCCTAAAATATAATCTAAGAGCCATATGCATTAATGTTTGACACAAAAAACTATTTCAACGAAATGCTATTGAAAATTTACATTTTCCGAAATTTTTTTTCAATATAATAATATATAAGTATTCTAGTTTTATGCAAATCAAAAAAACTTACGAGCGAAAACCTCGCAGAGCTCTTTTTCAAAATTCCACACCAGTAAAGTTCTTTTACTACAGGATTACTATCTATCACTTGGAATGTTAATATTCAGAAAATTATCACTATCAGCTTTCGTACTAGACATTTTAAAACAATAAGAGGAATATTTACACACACAAAAACTGATGCGCTACACTGGCTACGTCTTACGTGTTTTCCTATTCAGCTCCGACTACGCAGAGCAGAGCCGAGCAGCTGACGGCAGAACAGAACATATGTATGCATAGTCACGCATACACCAAATTAACCAATCGTAATTCTCTTATTAGTTCATACAATTGCACTCTTTTTATAGATACGGTTGTGTAAAATGTAAAATGAAGAAATCTTTTGTAGTTTCTACAAATGACGTATTGCATCATCTTGAAAAAATCCAAGTTGGATGATTCAACAAGGGAATTGTTGAAGTGCGGTTTGATGAAATTGTTGGGGCAACACATAATATACTTTAGAAACAATTTCTGGAAAAATTTTACAATTCTAGTTTTTGTACCAACAAATTCATTTATTGATTCAACAAAAAGTCTATTTTGTTGAATCAAAAATTTGGAATTGTCTTCTGGACAAATATATTTTTTTCAGTGTGTAGAAAGGGCTATGGGGGAAGGGGAGGTCCGAAACAAAGAGTGGGATTCCTTTGATGCCTTATATGAAATTATCGCATTGAAACTGGCGATTAACATACTTTCAAGAATGTGATTGCTATAGCCGGAATAAAAGGAGTATGTATAACACTATCCCTGCTAATATCATTTCAAAGTGAATTCAGTTCTGATTGTAGTTCATCTCAGAGCTGCAAAGGTTAGTTCTTCATTAAGTTAGCTATAAAGTGTGAGTTATGAGCATAATCTCAAGTACTAGAGACTTTCCGATGATTGGTAAATTGGATTACATGATACTCGATAGAGAATTATCCGAGGCTTTAGATTACACACTTATTCCCTATTGCTCTCCTCCGCTATACGCGGAAAATCTACAGATACTGATGCCTACTCTTAAGTAGACATCTAAAGCGACTGAGGCAAGCAGCTTCCAGAGGTCAACTCAGTAAAATATCAAAACCCGTGACCTAAAGACTCTGTTCAATGCCAAAGCTGAAAGCTGCATATCTGGCCATCGTCCGAGAACTTCAAATTATAAACAAAACGGCTTGCATTAAATTTTTCATATTCAATATTAATTAATGAACTTGTGTCATTCGTTTAGCCACCCATGTCTCATGAGATTTTTAAGTAAATCGAAAGGGAAATATATAAAATTTAGTTGGTCTCCTTAATTAATATCTCCCCGAATGGCGTTAGAGATCTTGCTTCGCCACTGGCTGTCCTTGACTTGAAGTGATCGTAAACTCTTCAGTCAAACTTAAAACATTGTCAGATTTTCCCAATTCAAAGGTGAAGAAAAGTCAAATTTCCAATGCAGAGCTAATTACAAAGGAGAATGCCCACAGAATCACATCTCCAGACATGAGAGATATCTTACACGATAACATAACAGAGCACTGTCCATCGAAGAAAGAAGTGCAAAAAAATATATACGAAATGTAGTAACTGGGCGTATGTGATTCAAGTTCATGAAAATGGGTTTTTCGGCGACAAAAACATCCCGAGAAAGTTTTCTAAATCAGGAAAAAAGTACACCACCCCATAGTACTCGCCGAGACCCTTAATTTGATATGTAACATGCCTTATTGGATACACCCCTCCCAGTGGTTTCTACCCCCACCCTAAAAGTATGCAGAAAAAAATTTTCTTCCACGAATTGTAACTGATAATGAGCTGAAGTGAGCGGTGAAACCCGTTTTCCGATCGGATGTATCCCTACCGAGTTAGAGTCGATCTAAGGTCGAAAAATCTAGTACCTCAATAAAAAACAGGGAAATACTGAAAAAATGAGTACAAATACATAACTATTTAAGCCGCCAAATATAGGAGTGTGTGTACTCAAACTTCTTCTCAGGACCTAAGGAACTAGATATTGTACTAGATTTTCCAAAATGTACTAGCCAAAATGTACTAGATCTGACTCTAACTCCCTCCAAGCCTTCCACCACTTAATTGAAATAAATATTGTTAATAACATATGTTCAGAGTATCATAGTGAAGGTGTGGGGCCTAAAATTGCTATTCCTCTTTCATACCATGACAAGGATGACACGAGCAGTATCAAAAGTTTTAACTACAACGAACTGGTAAATTGATAGTGCGCTACTTTATAATTCTTGTAGCTTATTTTTTTGTTTGTTTAATTCAACCGACCCACTACCTTGCCTATCAATTAAATGCAAAACTGAAAAACGCTTTATAAATTCCCATTTTATTTTTTCTAGCTATTTATTTTTTTTTAAAGGCTATCGTTACCACCCCAGCTCTCAATTCACCAGAAAATGTATAATCCTCCAGAATATAGGATGCTTCCTGTGCGATTTTCTAATCAGCCATGAATTTTCCAGACATTTTTCCTTTAAATTGCTGACACACACCTGGGCAGACAAGACTACAAAATGAGAGAAGCAAAGCAAGCAGGGAAGCAAAGCAGGCAGGCAGGCTAAGAATCGAGCAAGTAGGGAATTTCCATTAAGGGCAGTCCGGTAGCAATAAATCTTGTAAACAATGGGAATATCCGTAAGAGGAAGTTTTCCGGACTGGTGAAGCACTTATCATTGCCACCTTTTGCAAGATTCTTTATCGGTGTGTGATGCTATAGTAGAAGGGAAGAGAGGTTGTTCATTTGCACAAAAGGTGGACCGTGAAATTCTGTCAACTAAGGACCTTACTCAATATAGTTCATTTCATTTCACTCAGCATTTAACTAAAGTCTACATATAGAGTTTAGTCTGAGGGAGGGAAGGGGAGCATTTTGAATCCTCTTTAAACTGATTTTATATAATTTATGAAACTCTCGTTTTTCAACCTGGTAAGAAGAAGTTCATTTACATATATGAGAAAGATTGATTTAATGGATCGAAAATTATATAATCCAAATTCGGATAATACCAAGATTAATTTTTAAATTATAAAATCCAACCCCCTCCCCCTCCTAAATTATGTAAGAAGATCTCTAATATGAACCCAGAAATAATCGTGTAAAATTCCCGTTTAAAGGTGTTTTCCACATATGTGATTTTATGTTCTTTTGAATTTTCCCAGAGACAAAGTTTACGTGTGGCATCTTAAAAGCGTATGTATGTAGGTACCGTATCAACTCCAGGGGAAAATTCCTTTCAATAAAAAGTTTTCCTCTAATCTTCTTGTACCAACGAAATCTCCATGCGTTCAGATAAAGTTTTCTTCGAAACTTTCAAGCCTTGAGATGAGGAACTATACTTTGTGTTGTTGAGGTGGCGCGCGGCGGGTTGTGCGAGGTGCGGTGGTGGTGGTGGTGGTGTATACTTTTGAACAAAGTGAATAACATGGATAACATCACAACTCACAGGTTCAAATTCAGCAACAAACACCTTTAATAAGAGCTTGTGCTCTGGTTCTCAAGTGGACCTCTTTGCTTAATTGAGTTTTCGTTTGATTTCAACATTTGTAGGTATATAACGAACGGAACGGTGTGGATGGGGACTGTTTTGTGTATGTACAGGAAGGACTGATGTTGAAGTATGTTCCACTTTTCCATGTAATTTTGTGAAATTGTGTGTTTCGAGCTCAGTGGGTAATCAAGGAGATTTCATTACGCTGACTATGAAAATCCAAATTGCCTGACATTTTCTTATATAACGGTTTGGCTGAAATTTCCTGAACTTTTTTGACATTTTGCGAAAATTCAATTAAATTTCTATATGTGAATCATATAAAGAAAACTTGTTTGTACATACAAAATTCCTGTTAAAATAAGTTCACGTGTAGTACGTACGTGCCTTATGGAGATTTTCCCATAAAATGATTTTCAAGCTTAAGAATAAACTCACTATAGGGGCAGGATTCTGTGACACAGACAATTGTGGAGTTGGTGCGATGAGAGTTCTTTTGACATTTAACTCTCCACTGGAAATTCTGTAAATCGAAGAATTTGTATTGACAATGGGGCATGCAAATACTTGTAGAAGTGACAGTCTAAGTACTAATGCTCGTGTTTCGAAAAGCTCATCCATAGCTTGATTTATTCCGCGAGTTTACTTTTCCAATTACAGAGTGTAATAGTGATGCAACATAAAACATTATTTCCGCAAAAATATTTGAAAAACTTGAGTTGATTCCCTTTATATTAAGTATAAAGTGAAAAAATAAAATTGAATTCCAAGGTAAGAGTGCATAATACAAATACTCCCAGTAATAACACGAGGGGCAGCGAAGAGTCATAAGAGCCATACTAACCAAAATAATGAAAATGGCTCTCTTACAACAGGAAGGTCTAGTTCCATTTGCTCAGCTGATGCGATGGAATTGCTCGAGAGAAGACTTGTAAGGAATTTAATGGTAGCATTTTTCGAAAAAGCTAGAAGAATTCGCATCTCCCACAAATTTCGCGCTTTAATCTCATCAACGCAGGCATAGCTAACTTGACTGAGTGACGAAATGAAGTGAAATCCGTCATCAAATGGATGATATTCGTCGCCTCAATAAATGCACTGATGTTATTATTACCGGTATTCTTCATGTCCAGAATGAAAACCCAAGGCAAATACTGGATCACGTTTCTGATAAAGTAGATTATATACTCTTAGCAAATGTGACAGAACTTAGACCAAGGCCTTCAAATCAGAACTGGACAATACTTAAGTAAAAACAAACTTAAGACTTCACTTTTAAAATGCCCTACTTAGTATTTGAAGAATATAAGTAATTGCTTCTATTTAATTGTACTTAAAACTTAGTTTTGCACTTAAGTACCAAGATTTTTACTTAAGTATTTCTGAGTATTTTAAATTCCTACATACAAAAAAATATCTAACTCTTCGTAGAAAAGCAAACACAATCTCTTGTGTAGCTCCTTTTTGTTGAGTCTTAAAGCACGCAAAGGGTTGTCAAAGCATGCGCCCTACCCGCGTGTCAAAGCAGAATTCAAGACAAACTAATAACAAGTAGAACAAAAACCAGTAAACGCCTCGGTCGAATATAAAATCGACGATGCCTCGACTTGATGACGTAACCAAGAAATTTACTGGAATTTTTTTTTTTTAGAATATTTATGCATATTGGGTGCGACATGAGTGCTTGCGAGTCTCTAAAGGCTGCTACACACGCTAAAGCAAATCTTGCAACTTTTGCATGGACCAGTCGTTTGATATGAAAGTGTAGCGTAACCTTTTGCACTCCGAACCATTTTTACTATGGGCTACCAGCTACTCCGGAATATTATCGTCCGTATGTCGTCGAGCTTTTGAATGTGTTGAATGTGAGCTTATAACGCCAGATTTGGATGAAACTTTTACAGTTTGTATAGGATACCAAATGAGCTGACACTAATTTTTTTGTTTCCCCTGACTATGCCCCACCTCCCCGCTAGAGAGGTCAGAAACTACGTGATTTTACAATGAAACGTCATTTTCAAAAAATCATATCTCGAGAACGAAGCAACCGATTTTTCTGATATAAAAGCCGAATGACGCATAATGCTTTATATCTTTTACAAAAAAATATAGCAGCACTGAACGAAAATAAATATTGTTAATAATAACTTCGTGATTTTACGGTATATGGTGATTTAAAAATTCATAAAAAAAATAACTTTACGTGGGATGGCCATAGAGGAATGCGGTTTTTTTAGTTGAATTTGTGGTATCCGGTAGAAGAAGATAGATGAAGGAAAATTTGTCTTTGGGTTTGCGGGGGGTGGGGTGCGGCATGTACCCCCCGAGGGGTTGTCGGAAATAGGCCGTGTGGGGTATCAAATTAAAGAGGGAATAGAGTGAATCGAGTGGAAGTTCTTGTTTTGATCCTGTAAACTTCATATGGACGTTTTTACTGTTAAAAAAGGATTTTTTGGGACTTGGGTCATATACACCCCTTCCTTTATTTTGCATATATAGTATATATATATATATTCTTTCTTGAGAATGCATTAGCGGTCTGTTTTTTGGTTGGGTGCCAAATTTCGTCGACGTAGCGGTTCTTCGCAAACACGAGATTAAAATAAAGCTATTTTTTCACCCCAACCCACTTTGTCTTTTCGTAGAAAGCTATCTCCTCCTGCGCTTTTTAACCAACAAACTATGATTCTTATGTGATTCGATTCACAGCTTAATTTATTGTTCCATAAGGTACTTTCGATTTCGGATTTCGAAAATGGATGGGGGTAATTTCGAAAAAACACTTCTTTACCAAACTTGGTAATTACATACTTCTGGTTTGCGCGCTTCTTTCCTCCTATCCATTTTATCGGGAGGCGTAAGCTCTCGGAGGGGCTAGGCGGCAAATTTTCAACTTCAAATACTTATAGTTCATGAAGGAAGTGCCGTAGCTCGAAGTTTGAGGCCTTAAATGAAAGTTCCCAGTGGGGGCTATCAGTGGTATGAATTTCAAGTCCTCGATGGGAAGGGGGCGGAGTCTACGGTGGTGCCGGGTTCACGATTTTTTCCACCATACATATGCAAAAATGGAAAACCCTGAAGCTCCCACAAAAAGAAACCGATTTAATTTGAATGAAAACGGTTCTCCTAATTTTACATCCTGCGTCGATTATATACTACGTATTTCGATCAAGGGGTGGAGGAAATAACGGCCATTTTACTCTGGCCGCTTTAACTAAGCCAGTTCGCCTCGCCGCATAGGCATGTGGGTACTCAAACTGCATTAAAAAAATACATATTTGAAAATGACTTAGATTAATCAAATTAAGTCCCCCCTCCCTTCCCGCCCAGTAAACATCTGGAATTTTTTTCAGGCCTTAAAAAACTCTATTCTATTCTATTTAAGTGTATATAAGTGTATAAATCCATTTCCACCCCATAATTCAGCTAAATATACTAAAATTTCCGAAATTCCTTTTGATTATTTTTTTAGTGAAAAATTTGCTGGAAATTTTCTCTTTATAAATTGTATACATATTCGAGGCAGACAACAATGCCTCGATCCAATATAAAATCAACGATGCCTCGACCTGATTCAAGTTTTTTCCTGGAAAATTTACTGGACTCAACGTGTGTATGTACTTAGTTTTTGCGTGCAATGAATAGTTTTTGAGATAATCGAAAAAGAGAAAAAATGCATCCTTTTGAAGGAGAAAAATGGTCGTCGGGGAAAAAACTTCCCATGAAAAATTTGTTCACAGCGGGCACTAATGCCGTTAAAAGAAAGAACTGATCAAATATATGCGAAACGTGGGAACTGTCTGAAAATGGGTTCATACCACTCATTTGATATGCGATATGCCAAATTGGAAGAACATCCTCCGGCGGTACCTACCCCGTACCCTTAAAGTATCCCCTGTAAAAAAAATCTTCAACGAATTGTAGCTGGCACGAAGTTAAGATGAACAGTGGAATCGGTTTTCCAATCGGACTTAACCCTATCGAGTTATAGGTGATTTGCCGTGCAAAAATCTAGTACCTAATTTAGAAAAAAAACTAACGTACTAAAAAAAGTGGGTATGGAGATCGAAGGAGAAGTGAAAACAAAGAATTATGGCGGGTTTAGAAAAAGTTTAGAAAGTATACTGTGCTCTCTGCAGAGGGGTAAATAGTTATTCTAGTACGTTTTTGAAAATCCAGTACAAATTCTAATATGTTTGTATATCGATTTTGAGTACCCACACCGCTATGGTCCGAGCTGACATGGATGAGTTATTAGCGTAAAACTAAATACCCCCACCGTTTCCCCCTCCCA
The DNA here is from genome assembly GCA_963930735.1 of Dioctria linearis. NCBI lineage: Eukaryota > Metazoa > Arthropoda > Insecta > Diptera > Asilidae > Dioctria > Dioctria linearis. The sequence goes on from OZ005744.1 coordinate 182,730,797, forward strand.
CTCCAAAAAAAGCAAAAAACGTAGTACCCTGCTTGTCCTTCTAGGCAATTGTCTAAAAACCGCTTTGAAATCAAGTAAAAGAGATAAGTGTCTTCGGAGATTACACCTGCAAACTTTTTTGTACATGTATAGGACGAAAAATTGAGATTTAGTCACCCTCCATTCCGCTCCCTCGCCTACCAGCGACTCCACCCTAACCACCTCTTAGCGACCACTTGTAGGCCTCGACGGTAGCTTTCATTTAAGTCCTTAATGAGCTCTGTGCGTGTTTTCGATAAGGAGTTATAAGCAAAAGAAGTTGAAACTTTGCCCTCCTGCCCCGCCGGATGTGAGCCCCTCTCCTAGAAACCAACACCATTAAAAGATGTGCGACATCGAGATGAGCACAACCACAAAAATGGTAAAAAAATATATATATTTAAATAAAAAAACAATGTTTCTTTTAGATGTCGCCTCTGCGGCGACAACGGAGTAGTAGCTTACCTTACATTGTCACCGCAGCGGTGACAAAGGCTGTTGAGAGAATATAAGTGAAATTTGCCGAAACTATTGCGTACAAGCAAAACTTATGATTTTGTTATAGAACTGAACTAGACAAAATCGGATATTAACTTTTGCCTCTACTCGCAACGAATTTTGTTCAAACTTTAATTCATTAAAACCTTAGGTCTTTGCTATAGAAATGAATTAAAATTTCAATAAAATTCGTTGCGAGTGGAGGCAAAAGTTAATATCCGATTTTGTCTAGTTCAGTTCTATAAAAAAAACATTAGTTTTGCTTGTACGCAATGATTTCGGCTAATTTCTCTAATTCTTTCTCAACTCAAGTTCCGACATTCACTAATACACGCTCGTGCAAGATTAAACGATTGGACCATGCACAAGTCGCAAGATTTGCTTGAGCGTGTGTAATGGCCTTAACAGTTTTTATGACCGTAGCATTAATTTGTTATTATAAATTTACAGAAAATCTTTCAGCAGAATTTTTATTCATTTTTGTGGCCAACTGGAATTATTTTTCAGATACAATATTTTCATGTGTGCCGCTATCAGCCTTTAATAATGCATAAAAATTTTAAAGAAAAAATTTTCAGTGAATTTCTATGAAAATTTCTATAAGGTCGAGGCATCTTTGATGTTATATTGGAGCGAGGCATTACTGACATACCCTTTGGTTACGCCATCAAGTCAAGGCATCGTCGATTTTATATTCGAGCGAGACGTTACTGGTTTTGTTCAGCATTGTAAACTATACAAAACTGAACAATGGCAGTTTACATTTGAGTTGGAGTTTCGGTGATATTTAAAGGTCAGAAGAGTGAGCATAAGCATGTTAAATGGCTATCCTATGATGAAAAGTTTTTTCATAAAATGTAATACTTGTCTTCCATCGTGAGCTCCTGTGAAATGTTTGTTCTCTTTCGCCACTACCATTAACTCTCAAAGAAGAAATGCGCTATGTGATAAGAACTTTGAAAAGCTTGTACTATTAAAAGCAACTAAAGTATTTTTGAAATAATCAATAAAATGTTAAATGTTTTTTAAACAAATTCCGGTGAAGTTGCTCATTTTGTGTTTTTGAGGCCATTCCCTTTAACTCGTACACGAATTTGTCTTTCTATTTATTTATATATTTCTTTTCTACTATTTTCGACACTCTCGTAGACACACTTTTCGTCATCTCAGCGAGCTGAGTCTATCAAAATTTGAACCGGAAATTTTCATGGAAAACCCGGAAAATCGGGAAAAATCATTTGAAAATTTGGTACAAATTTGATTAGTGATAAATCCGTTTCAGGAAAAATGCAGAGTTTTCCGATTTTTCCAAACAAAAATTTTCAGAATTTTCCGACTTTTCCGGAAAATTTTCCGGTAAAAAGTTTTCTAAATTATGCAGGATCAAGTTCCCTATCACCTGGCATCATTACTTTCTCTCCGACAATGGTGAAAATTTGCAGAAAAAATCGAGAAAAATTCATGTAAAACGCTTTTCCGGAGTTTTTCCGAAGCATTTGAGCGTTTTGCAACCTAAGACAAAGTTGTAGAGTGAAATGAGTTGCATAAAGTTGCTTTTGTGGAAAACTCCATGCAAAACCCGGAAAAGCGGGAAAAACATCAGACAAATTTTCATCGATATGATTATTGTTAAATCTGTTTCATGAAAAATGCAGAATTTTCTAATTTTTATGGAAAATTTTCCGAAAATTTCCGGAATTTCCGACTTTTCCGTAAAATTTTCCGAAAAAAGAGTTTTATAAGCTATGCGGAATCATTTTTTTCCCGTCCTACTGGCATCAACACTTTCTCTTCAGCAATCATGTAAACTTGCATGAGAAATCGAGGAAAATTCATGTAAATTTTTAAAAAAAATTTCATAGTAATAGGAAAAGTCTGTGGAAAACATGGAAAATCGGGAAAATTCAGTAAATCAGTGTTTTAAAATATCTCCAAGCAGCACGTAATAACAATTTAGATAACGTGAAAAAGGCAGAAAATAAAATAAGTAAAAAACGAGTTTTCATTCAAAACTGAGGCCAAGCCGCATGAAAAAGTAGAAAATAAACTTTTCTTCACACGCAGAGGTGGACTCAGATTTTATTCGCTGACAATTACCGATATATTTCAGTATGATCAATCAGAGGTAATAAGTGATTTGATTCGTGAAGAGAAAGAATATTCAAGAGAAATGTCAAAATCAAAAATCTGAGTCCACCTCTGTGTGTGAAGAAAAGTTTATTTTCTACTTTTTCATTCGGCTTGGCTTCAGTTTTGTTTGAAAACTCGTTTTTTTACTTATTTTATTATGATATTTATCAAATGCGCTTGGAATCTATATAGAGGAGATTTATTCGCTTCGCACTTAGTCGTCCCCCATGGAATAATCCTCTCACGCTTCCTCCTTATGAGCAGAGATTAAATTTTCTTAAGCTACTTATGCTCATCAGAAGAAGTAAGGTAACCAAGGTAGTCTTCTTGTTTCAAATAATTACTGGTGCAGTAGATGCTCCTGAGCTCTTATCTAAAATTAACTTTAATATTCGTCCACGAACTTTAAGGAATGACTCGTATGCCTTGTTAGATGCTCTTTGTTGAGAGCCTTCAATGACCAGTCAGACCTCATTGATTTTGACTTAACTTCGACAAAGTTGAAAGGTCTGCTTTACGAATAAAGTAATTTTTTCGTGTTTCTTCTGTATTAGTTAGTTTTATAACTTATTATTCTAGTTTTATTTTATTTTACTTTTTATTTTTTTGAATTGTTTATTGTTTTAATTTTTTATTTACATTTGATGATTTTTGTTTTTTTTCCTGCTTTTTATGGTCTTTTGTTTATCTTTTATTTTGCTTTCAATTCTTTTCTTTTTTAATAGTCAGGTGGAGTTTTGTCCTGTTGGTTCTGCTAAATAAATAAATAAATCATGGTAAATAGCATTAGTTAAAAATATACAATATTATAAATTCAGAGCTTAGATTTGAATTAATGATTTCAATTGAATGGAATATAAAATTGGTATGGAATGAAATCAAAACTCATTTTATTCAGAAATTTCTCTCTAAAATACATTTTCTATGCTTAAGAATTTCTTAGCACTTCCAACAACCTCTTAAGGATTCAGTATCCCACTTTAACTGACAAATTTCTCTTGCTGAAGAAATCTACAAAAGTAAATCCAAGTCACCACAACACAACTATACAAAACAAACAAATAAACAAACAAACAAGTATAGTAAACTATGTATACAAAAAGTACATCGCTCGAATTCATAATGAATACAATTATTCAGATCACGTTGAGCTTTCAAGAAACAATTTTCTTATAACGTTGGCACTGTGTCGGGTGCAAGATGAAACTTACACAGAGAAAATAATGTTGATGCCATCACGTCTACCATAGACTGATTATATCAAAAGGATAACTTCAAAATATGCGCAATAACTAAAGAAAATGGACAAGCGTTTCAATCTAGAGACAAAAATATCAAAGTTCAGCAGCAAACATCAAGTCATTTCCAATTAAGGTAAAGTTTGCCTAGTTAAATATGAGCTTTTTGACATCATAATAATAATAGTAATAATGGCAAGAGGCTTGATTTTCTTAAAGTATGCATTATGCCCTTTTGATGATGTCTCTGAGGAAATTATTTTTAGAATGTCTTAATTAAACATTCGTCCTTCATGTCAGTCCGTTTTATTGATTTATTAGTTAAGTATAGTGTCTTTAAAGAAGTAAAAAGTTAATCGAAATTATTCGTATTGATACTCAAAGTTAGACATAAAATATTTGACATAGGTAATACGAATTTTTAGATTAAGGCTCTGATTCTCCTTTCCTCGGCCTGGAACCAACCGTAGGCGTTGCCATCTCGATTATCGGATCTCTAATCAAAGTGGATGGTCATAGGAAGCAACATCAGAGATGGGAGAACCTGAGTACTTTTCTCTGATAATAAAATTGGAACATCCCTACAGTCTTAAACTAGGAATTGGAGTTTTCTGTAACTTACATCTCGTTCCATAGTCTCCCCCACTATCCATTCTTAGATCCGTCTGTGTACCATACGAGTGATTTGCGTGGGAAATTTGGTCTGATGTACTTCACGCTTTGATAGCCTTCTATAATGTCTTCAAAACGGTGCGCTCAAATCTAAGATTCTTGGAGGCTATTAAGTCATTTTGAAATTCTAGTGGCATTGCTAGATCCTCAACTTCTGACCAACCAGAAACAAAATTAAGGACTTTTTGCATTAGGTTTGCGATGGTACATTGGTATGCTTACCTCCAATTGTTATGACTACATCATCAGTGTAACCCAGTTCATCTCACGCGGTCGAGAGAATTTCAAGAAGCTCATCTTTCACAGTCGACCAGAAAAGGACCGATAAAATCCCACAACCCCATCCTATTGGCAGTCGCTCTGTGGACTAATTGTGATATATTCATGTCCCTACGGAGGCCGTAATTTTCCGAATTTTAAGCAACGGCGCTTATTCATACAAATGTGACTATTGATGGTTTGGAACCTTTCCATAATGATGCGAACATTAAATTGTCGAAAGAACCTTCGATGTCGAGTATCTTTGTCAAAATGCCTTGGTGACGATTATGTTAGTCATGAGTAGTTGATGACATACTGATCTAGTACCTTTTCCCATAATTTTGGTGATGGGGTGTTACACCCATCACTCTTTGGAATGAAAATAACTTTGTCGTCTCTCAATCTTTGCGTAATATATTCCAGCTCATAGCATGGTCTAAATAGAAAGATAAGAGTTGGTACTAGTTACTCTAATTCTTCCTCTAGAAGAACTTGATAGACGCCATCTCCTTCTCGAGCCTTATAAGGATTGAAACTACTTATGGTAAATATTACTTTTTCAGGTGTAAAGATGCGCCGTGAGATTCTTTGATTTTGTCTTATAGCTCCATGTTGGGGGAATCATGTATTTCGGTTGTTTCTTAGTCTACGCGTGATTCTAAAAAATGTAAGTAGCTCCACTGTTTCTTTAGAGTTATTGGTGTAGGATCCATTTTGCTTCTTTAGAAGTCCTATCCCATTTGAGTGGTCCTTTATTAAAGCTTGTTGGAGTTTAGCTGCTGTTGGAAACTCTTGTATACATCACAGTGATTCCTCTTTTTCTTATTTCCTTGTTATATAAGATTACGGCGTCGCATTATTCGTCCTTCGGTTGGTACGTTTGGCCTTATTAAAGAGTTTTCTTACTCCTGTAAGACACATACTCACAGTCACATAGGACATGTTCAGCGGATTCATCGTCTTCCATACAGAATCGACAGGTCTCATCATCGACCTTACGCATGTTCTTAAGATGGTATCTAATTGGGCAATGCCTAGTAAGTAGGCCCATTATGAGACTTAGTTCCTTCCTGCTGAGTGTGAGGAATTCTTTTGTCCTCTGTTGCGAGTACTTTATAAACTTTTTCGCTTGTCTCAGCCCCGGGGTATTTTCCCAGTATTCCTTCTTAGTTCTGTCCTCCCAAAGCCTGATCTGAGCTTAGAGGTTACTTTTTGGGTGTCCAAAGACAGGCTCAGGGCCAATAAACGGAGATTTGGCTCCTTCCTTTGCAATGCGGTCTGCAATCTCGTTTCCCATAATGCCTTCATGTCCTGGTACCCAGATCAGTGTCACCCTATTTGTCTCGGCCAGTTGCTTCAACACAGTAAGACAGTCCCAAACATGCTTTGACTCAAAGGTAAACGAGTTAAACGCTTTAAGTGCTGCTTGGCTGTCTGATATTATGTATATTTTTGCTCCACGCATATTTGTGTGGATTATTTCACGAGCACAGAGTTCTATGGCGTGTATTTCTGCCTGGAAAAATGGTTGGTGAGGCCCCCAGTGCCTTTGCGAGATGGCACCTTGGCCCATATATGCCCATGCCTGCTTTACCTTCCATTTTGGATCAATCCGTGTACCATTTAAGAGATCCTTTTTCAAAGGGTAGGTCCTCAGTATGCCACTGTTGACGGATCCCCACGATCACCTTAAATGGTGTTTAAAAGTTATGGTGTTTCGGCATAACGTCTGAAATTGAGTTAGCCATCGGGTTCTCTATGAAACCCTGGAGGACTTTCAGGTGGCCAACCAGATTATTTGTACTTAGGAGGTTTGCCTTTTGTAGCCTAATTGCACTAAATATGGCCTGCTCCCTAACATGCAAATGTAAGGGTAGCGGGTCCAACATAGCCTCTAGGGCCGCAGTTGGGCAGGTACGCATGGAACCGGTTACTCCTAGACATGCAAGCCGTTGTAGTTTTTACAAACTAGCTTGAGCTGTCTTTTGTTTTGTTTTTGGCCACCAAACGAGTTAGGCGTATGTGACCATGGATCTTATAATAGATGTGTATAACCACAGAGTCATTTTAGGTTTAAGCCTCCCAAGTTTTGCCAAAAAGTCTGCAGCATGTCCTTGTTGCCACTGTAGCTTTATCCAGTACTCTTTTTAAGTGAGAGTTCCAGGTTAGTCTGTTATCCAGGTTAATACCTACATATTTGACTTCCTTTGAGAATTCCACTACTGTTCCCTCAAGAGATGGTGCTTGTAGGTAAAACTTCGTTTTTCTCGTGAAGTTGCAAACTATGTTTAGGGCATTTTGCAATAAATCAGAGATTATCTGATCATATTTGCCCACAATTGTAATGACCAGGTCATAGCCGGAGTTAATTAGTTTCTGTAGGAGATCATCTACAACCATATTAGAGGGGACAGGACCCCACCTTGGGGACATCCCTTGGCAGCCACTACTGTAATAGAGTCCTCCCCCAGGTTAGCTGTGATTCTCCGGCTTTCAAGCATAGCTTTTAACCATTTTATCAAGGAAGGTTCAATTCCTTTTTTTGGTAGCTGGATTTTCAATGGCTTGAAAGGAGGTATTGTCAAATGCTCCTTCGATGTCTAGGAATGCACATAGGGCAGTGCCTTTATCCTCTACTGGCTTTTCAGTCTTAGGACAAGACTATGTAGGGCAGTTGTGGTAGACTTTCCTGCTTGGTAAGCATGTTGATTTGGGTGCAGCGGTGATCGCTTGAGTGCACCGCTCCTAATATAGTTGTCTAACACTTTCTCCATTGTTTTCAGGAGTAATGCAGGTGAACGCTCTCCCCTTTAGGTATAAATGTTACCTTAACTTCCCTCCACGTCCTTGGTATATATCCTAGAGTATAACTTGCTCTAAAGATCTTAATGAGATTTATCAATATCTCTTCTAGCCCTTGTTGAAGTAGGGCTGGAAAGATGCCATCAGCTCCACGCGATTTGAATGGCTTAAAGGAGTTGACGGCCAATATAACTTTCCTTGGGGTGAAGACTCTGCCAGAGATACTTTCAATCCTATTGGAGGGCCTGCATTCAGGTTGCGAATTCAGTTAGTCTACCCAGATTGCTCATATAGAAAAAGAAGGATAAAAACTGGAAACTAATGTTTTTGTCGTTACTACACGGAGACGAGACTGAAGAACACAATCAGAGGCTATTTGAGCTGGAAAGGCTGACAATTGTCGAAGAATTTCCAACTCATCAGCGATTGCCAAATTATGCACTCACACTTTTATGTTCTTCTCGAGAGCAATAATTTTTGTTTATTTTTTACATTATACTTTTGGATTTTTCTCTGTTTTTATTTTTATTTCCTTTTTCACAATTTTATTTACTATTTTTTTTGTATTATTATTATTTGTACTTTCGAGTAGGCCTAATTTAAAATAAATAAATTTAAATTTGAATTTAATTTCGAAGTTTGAAAACAATGAATAAGATACCGTTTATATCGCTCAACTAGGCATACAGACGAATTCCGATTTCGATGTCGTCTGCTTGACCGAGACTTGGCTGTATGGAAAGATTGCAGATTCAGAACTTTTTGGTCCCGAGTTTTTGGTATTTCGTCGTGACCGCCATCGGTTGTTTGTGGATGCTCCTGTTCGAGGTGGAGTGTTTGGCGCCGTTCGTCGCGACCTCCGATGCATGTTAAATGATTTTTTTGAATCCGGCGATCTGGGGTTTATATATGTGGCTCTGGCTCTCACGCTTTTACACAAAAACGTATATTACTACAGTTTACATCTCTCCATGGTCATCAGCTGAGATATTTGACTTCCTGGCTTCATGTATCGATAGGCTTACTGAAGTTTTGCTGCTTACCTACGCATTATTAGTTTTTGGTGACTTTAACTGGACTAGTGTTAACTGGGAACACTCACTGGACGATTAGGGTTTGTTGCCTTCATTTTTGGCGACTCCTCAACATGCCATATCTTTTATTGACAACGTTATTTCTTCAGGCCTAATGCAGTCTAGCGGCTTAACTAATGACTCGGGAAAATCTCCTGGCCTGGTATTTTCCTCCAATCCCAATAAAACTCTCGTTAAGCGTTGTTCAACTCCTATGGTCCCTGAAACAAGTCATCATCCGGCACTACATATAGTTTTGATTTTTGTTCCTGTAACTTCATCATCAAATGCTTCTAGTAAACTACGAGCTGAGACAACTTACATCTAGATGTGCAAAACCTCACAAAAACGCGGTCCAACTAAAACGGGCTAATGACCCTCTAATAGAAAGCTCTACATATTCTATCTCTCTCTTGCTGTATTATGCCACATAAATTCTTCGCAATGATAGCTTTCTTTGGTTGAATAAAAAGTTAGAGAGCTTTCAAAAAGTGTTCCGGGTTTTTATGGAGCTTTGCACATTTAGTTGTAAGTTGTCTCAGCTACGAGAATTAAAAAAAAAAAACTAAATTCTGGGGGAACGTAACATTGATAAAGCTGTAAGCTCGTTTTATGACATTCTATTTCTTTGTTTTACTCACTGTGCACCACTTGTTAGTTCGATTCGTACTTCGAACTGCCAACCATGAAGAATAATTCTTGGAGGAGGTTCTGTTCCTCAAGGATTGACGCTGATTACGTAACATATTCTAATTTACGTACTCAGTACATTTCTTGCTTGACTGACTCGTATAATGATTATGTACATGTGTGCTGAACCTATGCAATTTTGGAGGTTTATGACTCAGAAACATAGATAGTGTTGATCCCTTGGAGACTGCCAATCTTTTTGGTGACTTCTTTAAAACTGTCTTCTGTGATAACAACTGTTGTAATAGTTATAACGAATTTAACCACTTGACGAAGCTTCCGGCGACATCTCTTCAACCTAAAGACCTGTTGTTCGATGACGCGTCTGTCTTCAAGTACATTTCAAGCATAACTGATAGTTTTTTTACAGTCCGGATGGCGCTCCTTCAATGCTTATAAAACATTGTGCTACGTCTACTGTTTCTGTTTTGTGTTTGTTATTTATTTAATTTATCTTTAACCTGTTATGTTTTTCCGAAAGAATGGAAGCTTTCTTTGATTATTCTTTTGCACAAGAAGGGCCATAAGTGCGACATTTCTAACTACAGATATGTCGCTAATTAAAGAAGATACTTGAAGCGCTGGTATGCGATGTGTTGCACTTGCACTGTAAGCCCTTTCTTTTAGCCCTTCCTTTGAAATCTAGTACGACTAATTTGTTAGAGTTTCTAATTTCTGCATTTTTGTTATTGAAAGTGGTTAGCAAGTCGATTGAATTTTCATGGATTTCAGTAAAGCTTTTGACCGAATCAATCATAAAATTTTAATTCACAAGTTGACTATTCTTGGTTTTCCTACTGTCTTTGTCAATTGGTCACATTCTTATTTATCTGATCGTACGCAGCGAGATATATTTCGTGAAGCTCTTTCTGACGTAATAAATAATACTTCTGGCGTTCCTCAAGGCAGTCATCTAGGACCACTCCTTTTTTTTACATCAATGATGTATATCTAATTTTGGCTAATACAAGAATACTTTGCTATGCTGACGATGCCAAAATCTTCCATATTGTTTCTAATAAAAACACATATGGAATTCTACACTTGGACTTAGACACCTTTCATAAATGGTGTGCTATTAACTAACTTACTCTCAACATCAATAAATGCTGTGTCCTTTTCTCGTAAAAGGAGGCGTTTAGACTTTAGTAATATTTTAGATGGATGCTTATTAACTAGACTTGACAAAACCAAAGATTTGGGTGTCTTCCTTGAATCTCGTCTTTCCTTTGAGGATCATATTAACACAATCGTTGCCAGGGTTAACGCTACTCTGGAGTTTGTAAAGAGATGTTCAAAGGAGTTTAATGATTCATACATAACAAAAGTTCTTTACTGCAAATTTGTTTGACCCATTTTGGAGTATGCCAGTCTGGTCGGGTCTCTCTTCTATGCTGTATATATAAATCATATAGAGGTATGCAGCGGAGATTCGTTCGATTTGCCCTGCATCGACTTCATTGGGACAACCCTATTATTCGACCTCCATATATTGATAGGCTTAAATTCTTTCCATTGGATTACTTTTCAATTTCATTATTATTATTATTTATACTTTTTGCCATTATTATTGTTATATTTCATATTTATAAACTCAGTATACAAATCTTGGATGAAGTTCTAAATAAATAAATAAGGGGTAACCAGTGGTATGAGAATGAATCCCAGAGCAGAAGAAACATTATCCACATCTTCCCGTCCGATCTGTCAGTCCGTGTAACGTGACAAAGTTCGTGAATTTAATTAGCTCCGAGTATACTTTGGAGAGTATGTTGCTATCCATATCTCAACTGTAGGTAAAAATGTCGAAGGCTTTCAAGCACAGGATTTTTTCAATAACATTGAAACCCATAGAATTTTCTCAGTGAAAGAAAAAAAACAAATAAAAAAAAAATTAATTTTTTTTCTGGGTTAAATAAAATTGAATTTATTTGGAAGTCCAATTTTCAACTATCAAAGGAAAATACTAAGAAGTCTCTGACATGGACAATCTCATTAAATAGCGCACAAACTCACTTCAAAACAAGTGCAATTCTCCAAAACTTGAATTTATTTTTTTCCTTTTTTTTATTTTTTTTTTGTTTTTTTTGTAGGTCTTTCCTTGTTATTCCATTTGTACGAAAACTATCGTTGACTTTACCGTCACTAGCAAATATACTCGCACAAGGCCAATTAAATCTGTAAAACTGGAACAGGATCATTAACATCAACTAAAAAGTTCCATCAGATGAAAGTTTTCCTTTCTATACACAACACACAAAGATATTGCTGTCGACATCATCGTCTCTTGTCGACAGAGTAAAGATTGTGCAGGAAAAGTTTTTAATAAAAACGGATATTCGCTTCCTTTGACGCGAATCTTTTTGCATTCATTTGAGGCATATCCTTTCTTGCACTCATCCAAATTGATTCATCCTTCCATCTATTGTTAAAAAAAAAACTGCATCCTTCGTCAATGGTGGTCCAACTGACAATTCCAGAAGAACATGATTAACGAAAACGAGGAAAAGAAATAAAGAACGAAAGAAATCTCTTCGTTGGTTCGCAGAAAAAGACTTAATGGTTCGTTCCACACCTGTAGGATGCCTAACGAAGTGAAAGGAACTAATTGAAAGGACTCTCAGTTGACATAATTTTACTCCTTTCTTTCTTGCCTATGCTTTGGGGTTGAATGATTCCACAAAAGATAAAGTTGTCTGTGTGGAAGGAAGGTGGCAGTGATAAGTGTTCTCTTCTCCATTGCCCGGAAGGTCTCTGTTACAGGTGTTCTCTTATTGTTAGCGAGATTTATTATACCTGGACTGAACTGCTGAGCTTAATGGAATCTTGTCTGTCTCTTCTTTTGTGAATGGTATCATGACGGTCAATATTAAACGTGAATGATTTTTTTTTTATTTTTGTTAAATTTACCGCTATGTGCAGGGCCGGATTAAAGTCTTTAGAGGCCTCAATCACTGAAACGATTTTGATGGCCCCATAATATATCTAATATTACAATATTGCAAATATTAACAAATTGGTTGGATTTGGTGGTAAACTCAAGAGAGGGAATTGCGCACCGAAAATTTGCTTGGGTTCCATATGGATTCACGTACTCAGAAGAAAGCTGTCATTAAACAAGGACTTTTTTAGGTTTTCCGATGCCCTCCAAATTATTCGTTCAATTAACCGGGGTTGTACCAAGAATGTACCCTGATCGGCGAGCGTATACTAACAAGAGAAATCTCTTGAAAAACTGTTCAATAGAAAGAGATTACCCACTAGAGTAGGATGTCAATATAATAAAAAATGAATGCAAATTTTGTGAATTTGAATTTTACTTCGGTGTTAACCCTCAAGTCCATTTTGTATTCGATTTGCCAGTGTCATGGCAGTCCAGAAGCTGTCGCTTTTTGTTTTGGTTTGCTACTTGGATTAACCCCGGGTTAACCCTAGTTGCTCCTGCTGTTGACTGGTAGCACTACGGTTCTTGTTGTGGAATGTCTAAGAAAGGAGAAGAATGCCTTTGGATACATATATGTTCTTTGTATACATATCTATATCTATATCATAGATACACATACTCCAAACCTGTCAGCAACTGATCTAAAGTATAACGGATTGTTAATCCCAGACCAGAAAAATATAACGAAATGTAGACAGAACCTGTAATTTTCAGCTACTTTTTTAATGATATTTGTGGATTACGAGAAGAGTCTTTGTGAATAGTTTTCTAGTTTACGGAATCCAGTAATTTCATCAAACGAGCTTGTCTTCAACCGGAAATGTCCCTGGAAATCTGAAATAATATGCTGAGATACTTTTTGTATACATATAAATAACAAAATATTTTACCTGCATCGGAATACAGCTCAACTATTTTTTCACTGTATCCGTGGATTTTGTCTTTCCGCTCCCTCCAAAGATTCACAATTAAAACAATATTGTCCGAATAACTTATGACATCATCTTCATACTCCTCTTCTTCAATATTCCCCAACATATTATTGATGAAGCATGCAATTGCAGCAGCTACTATTTTACGCGCCTCGGCCATTTCGAAATTTTGACGTATTTTGCTTCGTGTGCGCAAAAGCATGAACCTGACACTTCCGAGTTAATGGTATTTTGACAAGGTTCTGACATGACTCCAGATGTCGCAGGTGTCACATTCCGGTAGCAAAAACAAAAACCATCTTAGTTGTACGAAACCAATCAGAAATATAAACAGATTACACTGCGGACTCAATTCAGCCATATTCGAGCTTTTGGAGAAGACCAAGTTCGCTCAAAATTAAAAATTATAGGGGGGGCAGTTATTGCCTATCTTTCTCCAACATATATTGAAGCTTAATAACTGGTCATGTGTTGTATTTTTTTAGCATCATCATGAGCCTTTTCAGCATAATGCTCAGTGTCCTAACGTAAGAAAGGATCTGGTTTATGGTGACCTGCAAGAAGATTTATATTAGTAAGCTCAACATCCATCAACATTTTATATATGCTGTCAGTATAATTATTAAATAGTAAAACCGGGACTATTAAAGATACCGGGTGACGTCACGGTTTTGTCATTGTGTGACCCCATCTTAGGATAGGTTAGGTTAGGTAAGAGGGGTACTGCACAACAACTATTTTGCATTACTTAGACCTCTAGTGGGTTATTGTGCCCCGAGGTCCGAGGGGATAACGTTTTCAAGCCGCCCCAGATCCATCCTGCTTTCCTTAGGAAACTCAGGATAATTCTAAGACTCTTTGCCCAGATCCATCCTGCTCTCTCAGTAAACTCAGGACATATCTGAATTCTTTGTTTTGCAGCTCCCCCACACTTGAAAAGAAGTAGCTATACAAGAGCCTACTTCTTTTATTCATCAAAGCGGGACATTCGCAAAGCACGTGCTGAACGGATTCGATTTCCTCCCGAGTGATTATAGCTCATGCAGAAATCGTTCGACGCTATACCCAGTCTTCGTCTTTACCTTACTAGATTACTGGTACTTGTTCTGCTGCCATTAAGCAGCATCCTTGTCCTTTTTCTGTCATATGCAGGCCACAGTTGCCTCGCAATACGGCAGGTATCCCTGCTGGTCCGCCGGAGGCTTGCTTTTTGAGAGGCACCCCTGAGGATATCCTCTTTTATTACTCCGAGTGGGATCCTCACATAAGCTACCGCTACGGAGCTATCCAATTCAGAGCCCTTTTTGGCCAACTCATCAGCCAACTCGTTGTCTGATGTATGCTTGTGACCAGGTACGCAGCATAGGGTCACCTTGTGCTTTACAGCCAATTCCTCAAGGCTAGTCCTGCATAAGTGCACCAATTTTGATTTTACCAGCACAGCATCCAGCGCCTTGATGGCTGCCTGGATATCAGTATATATGCATATATACCATGCACATGGATACCAATGTGGTCGCCTGATAAATCGCTGCGAGCTCTGCTTGTAAAACACTGCATTTGTCAGGCAGTCTATAAGACTCGTGCCACTGCAGTTCTCCGGAGTACAATCCAGCCCCTGTTCCCACCCTTGTCTTGAAACCATCCCTAAAAGTAGAATGATTGGATGCTACGACCTTCTCTTTCCCATCCCAGCCACTCCTGGTGGGCATCATTGCACTGACACCTCCACTAAAAATCAAGATTGGTACTTGTTAGTCTGTTTCTTCACTGCAATCACTACAGTCTATATTCTATTGGAGTGCCCAAGACCCCTCTCCATCCATCAACCCCCGTCCTCAGCCTGACAGCACTAATTGCCGCTACACCTCTACAATAGAAGCCCAGCGGCAGTAAGTCAAGCATCATGTGCTGCCGTGGGCGTGGTGCGCACATACCCAGTTATTCCCATACAAGCAGCCTTCTGGATTTTCGACAGCACATCCAGGTTACATTTCCTCGTAAGTGCCGTCCACCAGACCGTGGAGCCACAGCAGAGGATGGGCCGACCTATGGCTGTGTACATCCGCAGTACCACCTTGGGGTTTAATCTCCAGTTTCTGTTAAATATTCTCTTGTACGTTTAGAAGGCCACACTGGCCTTCTTCGCGCGATCTTCTAGATGAATCTTCCAGCTCAGCTTGGAGTCAAATATAATTCCCAAATATTTTGCTTCACTGAAGAGAGTAAGATCCTTTCCACCCAGTATTGGATGTCTGAAACTTTGTACCTGCCTTCTTCTTGTAAAAATGACCAGCTTCATCTTCGAGGGGTTAATCCTCTATCCACTATTATTGGCCCAGATATCCATCTTAAGCAGCGCATACTCGAGCCTTTCACTAATAGTAGAAAGAAATTTTCTAGTTACCAGGATGCATATGTCATTCGCGTAGGCAACTGCCTTAAAGCCCTCTCTCTCTAACTTGATGAGGATTTCATCCATTATCAGTAGCCACAGGAGTGGGGATAGCACCCGCTCTCCTGCTGAGTACCCCTATAGACTGCTCTTCTCACAATAGCGTCACTTGAGCAGGAGCTAATATTTCTACTGAGAAGCATTGACTTGATAGACCCTTATCCACTCCCACCCTTCTCAGTCCATTATATATAACCTCTGTCTTCACGTTATTTAAAGTCCCCTCAATATCCAGGAAGGCACCGAGAGTGTATTCCTCATATTCTAGGGATTTATCAACAACGGATACCACTGCATGTAGTGCTGCCTCTACAGATTTCCCTTTTGTATAGGCATGCTGGCTGTCACTGCCGCCCTGCCATACACTTCTTATATGTACCTCTATTAGTTTCCCCAAGACCTCAAGCATAAAGAAGAAGAGATTGATAGGTCTAAAGTCCTTTGCCTCCATGTGGCCCGTTCTGCCTGCCTTGGAAATGAAGATTATCCTCACTTTCCGCCATGCCCTAGGCGCGAGCCATTTAATTATTTACCTCAGTGCCCTCTGAGTCATAATGGGCCCGAGTCCATCTACTCCTGATGCCATAAGGGGGTCAAACGAACTGACCGCCAATTTTGTAGCTTTTTCGTTGGCTATGGAGCTGATCACCTCTTCCTTTCCGCCATCTGGCTTAGCAGCTGCGGTCACCTCAACCTCGGGCATAAACCTCGTGAGTAATACCGGGGCTGCTGAGAAAATGGATGTAGCTGAACCAGAGCCACCAAGGGTGGAAAACCCAAGACTGGTTGAGAAAGTAGACACAATTACCGGTGGGCTTAATAGCCCGGTAATTGAGACACCCTCAAACCCAGAGGTGAGCAACAGGCTAACCAGTAATGCTTAGGAGCAGGCAGTGGTTAAATTAAAACCGGCAGGCAAAACCGCAGTATCCCCAAGCTTCTATTTAAAAAGGCCAAAACCCTTAAAAGGAGACCAAGGGGGGAAAACTGGGAAGGGCTCGAAAAGGAGAATGAAAAAGAGTCCCAAAAAAGGAGGTCATTCTTAATGACAGAAAGCAGGAGAGATATTAAGCTACTCCAAGTGAATCTTCATCATGTAAAAGCTACCTCAGATGTGCTCAGCAGAAAATTCATTAGGGGTGGTATGGACATAGCACTCCTGCAAGAACCCTGGGTTCTTGGAAGCCAAGTAAAAGGGCTTCCGACTAAACAAGGTAAGTTAATCTATGATAAAAACCATGCCACCCCACGGGTGGCCAGGCTTTTTAACCATAATATTAACTTCCTTCCTATTACAGAACTAATCTCTCGGGACCTAGTGACTCCCTAGTGGAAGTGCCAACAGATAGAGGCAAGCATGAGGTGGTAATGGCCTCAGCCTACTTCCCGGGTGATACGGATATACCTCCTCCAGAGGAAATTACCAAACTTCTGGATTTCTGCCAAAAAAGGAATAAATCCTATATCATCGGATGTGACGCGAATGGCCACCACTTTGTATGGGGAAGCAGTGACACCAACAGACGAGGTGAGTACTGCAAGGAAAGTGGGCGTCAAGAAGTACATTTAACAGCTCCTGATTTGTAGTTGTCCAGACACCGTTGTCCCCTTTTCTTATGGACGGAGTACTATGGTCCTTGTAAGTACCATACGAAGCCTGAACGCTTCTGTATTACACTCTACTGACTCACAGAAGCTCCTCCATGAGGATATCTTTGCTAGTCTTAACGCCTTCTTAAAAGATCTTAGACTGTCCTTATAATGGGCCCAGTATACTTGATCCCTGCTGCGCTTGGGTGCATTAAACAGTTTTTGCGATTTTTCTCTAAGCTAACCCAGCTCCGCATTTCACCATGCTGGCTTAGATTTGCCACTAGCTCTGCTAATAAGATAAGCTTCCCGAAACGCTTCATTCAACACATCGGTTACAGAATCAACAGTAGCATATACTCCTGATTCCGGGATTAGCCCTTCGAGTGGAGCAAATAAAACCTCAAAGAGTATCCAAGCGTGGTATGATACTCGCGCCTAGTCGGACACTCTGCAGTTATGTACCGCGAAGCTCTCTGAAGAGGTGGCGAGGTGAGGGTTAGGTCTAAAACCTCACTCCTGTTGGCTTAGTGCCTCTATTAAAAGAGAGTTGAAAAGAGACTCATCTCTCGGGTTTATATCGGTGCTATCCCATTTAGTATGATTTGGCGTTGGCAACACACCCAAGTAAGAGATTGATGCTCCTCGCCTCAGCAGCCACGATCACCAGTCTCATATCGTCGGAAGGGGGTGGCGGCTCCTCATACGGTCTCTCAGGAATCTCATGCAGCGGTACGAGCGCTAGCGGGGCTCCTTACCACGACAATGCCAGTTCTGAGAATGATTTTACTATCTTAGTATGACCAGAGGATTGATATGAATACTGGGATATGAAAAAAAAACAAGTGCATAATATCAGAAAATGCTTTTCACATTTACATGCTGCTTGTAACAAGTTTATAAATTCCAATCGTTTCGTACAAAATTTTGTGGTTTATGTATTAAAAAAGCAAAACAAATCATAAATAAAACATAATCTTTAAGT
The DNA here is from genome assembly GCA_963930735.1 of Dioctria linearis. Lineage (NCBI taxonomy): Eukaryota > Metazoa > Arthropoda > Insecta > Diptera > Asilidae > Dioctria > Dioctria linearis. The sequence continues at coordinate 182,749,085 of OZ005744.1, forward strand.
ATCTCGAGTATACTAAAATATTTAGCCGTTCATGGAATTTTAAATTTTTTCTATGTCCACTTTTTTGGTGCTCTTTTCCTCCTGATGCCCCAAACACGTGCTTAGTTTGCTTAATGGTTAATCCATTCCTGGCTGTGTGTATGTATTCAAAAGGCCATAAAAAATGTTAAGATTGTATGGAAGTATCTTTTATTGGAAACGGGAATATGAATACCGTGAAAACTCTAAATTAACCTACAATCTCAGTTGAGAAATTTGGTCAGGCAGAGGGGGTGGGTTGATGCTCAACAACGCTAATTTGCTTCCTTGCACACAATACACAAATTATAAACACAAAAGGCTGGAAAACCTTAAAAAGTAAATTTAATTAATTGCAGATTTCTGGGAGACAAATTATCAAGAATTTTTGCTCCTCAGAAAATGTTGATTTTGAAATTAAAAAAAAAAAAAAAAAAACAGAAAAAGAAACTTCCTTCCACGAACAATTTATTTCAGGCGATAAAGTAAACATCGTAAAGTATTTTGATAACAGAGACCAACCCAACATACTTCCCCCTCCCTGCCAAAAATTAAACTTTGCCAACCTTTCAAAAGTTCAACAAAAATCTCAAAATTGTTAAAGTTCAAGGCGATCTCTATACTACTGTTCATCTCAAATGTTATCCTTTTTAGAGTCATTCACAGAGGAGTCTTGATTTACATTTTATAAGAATACTTGAGACTTCCGGTTCTGATGTGCTTATTGCCGCCATTATTCCTTTATGGAAAGGGTTTGAAGTACCTACCTACATCTACTTAAAAAAAAAAAAAAATAGGTTGGGGGATGGGAATAAAAATCTCCTTAACTTGATGGAATTTTTGCCTCTAGTTATTCTTGAATGGGGGAGGAGGCCGCCACTACCGCCGCCGTAAGGACAACTTTTTTTTTTTTTCTTGAAGAGTTCAATCAATTCCTTGGCCTGCGACAATACAACAAGTTTTTGATGAGTTTGAAGAAACTCTTGTGAAAAAAGAGAGAGAAAAAAAGGGAAAATTGGCGAAGAAAGCAATTTCCGTCGTTTTTTTTTTGTCGTCTGTTGTGTTCATGCCGAAGAATGAAACTCAAACGCAAAATGTATTCAAACAATAAAGTTGAAAGATGTTGAAATAATTGCTGTGCAGTAAAATTTTTTCAATGAAAAATTGATCAAAATGTGTTTATCTTATATAGGCACTAGTAGATGGTATACCTCATGTCTCCTTTATATATGTATAGAAAACATGTTGCGGTATTGAAAATTAGTTAACAGGACTCGATATAGAATTGGGATGGAAAATTTTTATTTATAAAACAAAAGAAAGTTTTGTTGTTGCTAAGAGTTTTTCAGATTTCCGTTTGAACTTGTTCTTTATAACCTTTGACCTCTTTATGAATGTATTTTGAGAGCATTTGGAGATGGAAGGTTTTTTGCAAGAAATTGCCTTTTGCAGATTTTAAGAATAACATTCAAAAATTGTTATGTGGGTATTATGGGGTAAGCATTTGTTTCACTATTTTCTAAAGGACGGAATTTTTGCATTAGAAGTACCTGCATATACATATATGGATCCAAGTTGAAGTATATACAGGGTGATTCTGATCAAGATACCTTCCGGTATACCACGCGATTCCTTGAGGTAAGCTGATCAAAAAATTGTTCCACATACCCCCCCTAGAAACCTTCCTTTAGGAGTGGTGGCCAGTTGAAGATATTCGTGAATCCTGATGGGAATAAATGAGTATAACTTTTGAACCACCCTATAGATTTTGGTTATTGTTAGCTTATTAAATAGCCAAGAATAGTAGCTGTCGAAAAGTGTACTCCTCTGTATTTGTTAATTAAGCATCTTTAAATTATTGTCAAATATTTCCAAAATTGTTATTTCTTTTACACACAAATTTCATAAATACCGTTATTTATTTCAAAAACTTTTGTGTGTAGAAAAATTAAAATTTTGGAAATATTTGAGAATAATTTAAAGATGTTTAATTAGAAAATACAGAGTAAGACACTTTTCAACAGCTACTATTCTTGGCTATGTAATAAGCCAACAATAACCAAAATCAATTTCGTGGTTCAAAAGTTAAACTCATTTATTCCCATCAGGGTTCACGAATATCTTCAACTGGCCACCACTCCTAAAGGAAGGTTTCTAGGGGGGGTATGTGGAACAATTTTTTGATCAGCTTACCTCAAGGAATCGCGTGGTATACCGGAAGGTATCTTGATCAGAATCGCCCTGTATGTAGAAAATTTCTTCATATATAAAATTCTGGGGGCCAAATTCTTCACATACAAAATTTTGGAATAATAAGAAATTTGATTTCTAAAGTTTTTGCAAAAGTTTTTCCGGTATTCCCATATTTTCTGGAATTTTAGCTCATAAACGATTTTGTTGTTATTCGGGATTTGGACATACATTTCTATACAGACATATCAAACCATAATATAGAGAGACTCGAAAAATGAAAGACTTTATTCAATTGTAGTATATAAATTTTTCTCCTTTTTAAGAGCTACCATTCCTATTTAATCTGATTTTTTTTCTTTTCATAACGTAGGGTGAGCATAGGGAATGGAATGTTTTGGGTGCTGAAACAATAGCGTAGGTGTACCCACCGGACGCAATCTGTCCAGAATTGCAGCTATTTGCTTAGAAACAGAAAGACAACCATAACACTCTTAACCGCCTATCTTTTTAGTTCCGTTCACATGAAGAAAGAAGATGGCCAACACTAATGGCTCCATTTTTCGATAAGATGGAATTAAGCTTTTCAGGCGACGCACATAGTCGTACTTGTATGAAAAAGCTGGCCAAAATTATATTTTTTTTTGTTTTCATTGATGCATAATGAATATTTATATATATTTTCAACTATTTTCACTAATAAAAATTACTTTTTATAATTTTGCTGAGTTAAATGTCAATATAAAATGCAAGGAAAGTGTTATGCAAGAAAAAGTCGGTTGAAGATAAAAGAATTAATAAATTGGCAGTTTTTATTAATTAAATTAAAACAATTTAAAATGCTATATTCCGTCATCAGAAGAATTCAAAACCTTATCTTTTTCGCTTAGCTCTACTTCGGAATCTACCACATCCGTTGTTGGTAACAGAAATTGAAGTGCTTCTTTAGAAAATAGCTTAATATTTTTTTATGCAGTGTTGGGGGAGAACATGAGATTAGTGGGTCTGAGCTCAGTAATAATGTATTCATTGTGTTCATATTACATGACTTTCTTGAAAATTTTTGAGATCACCTCTAATGTAATTCTCGACTTATGAATGAGATCCTGGTCAATATCAGTGATCCGCAAAGCTGTTTTGGGATCAGAAAAAAAAACCTTCGAGAAGTATTGCCATCATTTGTATTCCCGACTCCGGCTTTCAGAACGTCTACTAATACGGACATTTGGTCTTTTAAGGCTTCTTGAATATTCTAATTAGTTTCTTTAACACAATTTTCTTCACTCTCAGTTCTTGCTTGCCATTTCTTTATTGGAATTTTATATGCTAAATGTTATAAAACCTCTAAGAATATTATTCTTGCATGAAGCATGAATAATCTGAATTTCATTGTGTCAGCATCTATTTGCCTGTTTCTTTCCAACTTGTAAAGCTCCTTTGATGTTGCCTTACTTATGTACCGTCGCATAATGAAAGAATTTTCTGTTGCAACATTGCACATTTTTGCATCTACCATAGTTGGGATAAGTGTGTGTTTAATTTGAAGGATGCCGTATGCCATTGGCTATTGCTACCTCCGTTGTCGTCAAGGATGTTGTTTGATTTTCTATAAAAAATCTAATTCTGATCGGTCTACAGAACCGTGGAAATGAAGGAACTGATTTCTGCCAGATAATTCTTTTTTGCCCATTAATTTTTGCTAATAATCACAGATGCATCAAAGAGATTTGAAAAATGTTCGCATCACTATCTGTACTGTTTTGGAATTTTTGCTGTAATTGAGCTTGTTGTGGAGCCATCGCAGCCGCATTTTGATACGAGCTCAACTTATGTACATCTCGTTTAGTGATGTTTGCCAACACTTCTTCCAAATATTTACATTGTCTCGAAATATTGTAATCTAATAAATCTTGTAATCTGATTTCCGCACACGTTTCTGTAAATCCTACTCTCTCAAATTTTTTGTTTTTCGCCTCTTACTTCGGTCACTACATTCCTGGAATTCTTTTGTTTCGTCCAGGTTGTTAATTTTATGCTGCCAGCAAACCACTGTTTGTTTCTTTTAAGGAACCGATCCTCAATATTGTGAGAGGCGTCCCATTTTTTTTTTTAAATTTACATTTAAAATGTTTTAAATTGCGTTTTAAAAGTGACTTCTAGCAGACGTTTTTTCTTATAAATTAGCTGCTTTTCAAGTTACTGGCTATGAAGTTATACAGCTCTCTTCTTATCATCACTTTCACATTTCCTGGCAACTCTGAAGAAAAGAATACAATTTAATGAAATTTCTGAAAATAATTTATTTCAAATATTTTCCATATAAAAAAAAAAAAATATGTGTGAATTTATGGAAGATATTTCTTCTGACTTAGGTTGTATATATAATAAACTACAAATAACTGTAATCCTTTTCACTTGACATGACTTGACACTATAACTAAAACCTTAAAAATTACAGAAATTCCTTAAATTTTCAACTATTTTTCGTGTATTTTCTAAATATGACTTAAGATAATAAGCAATAAGTCCAAATGTATAAAAGTGTTATCTAAAATAATACATATCTTCGAATTCTGAATCCATCACAAATATGAATATTTTCAAACCACAAATCAGTTAGGAAATAATCGAAAAAACACTATATAAATGAAGCACTGTGAACAAATCCGTGTGTTGCACACAACAACTGTATTCCGAATGATCTTGCAAGGAGATCATTGATCGAATGCTTGAGGAACGACCTCAACGTGACGTCGTGGGTACTTAACTCAAAAGAAAAAGTGTTTTATTTCCAATCGAGAACTATTTTACATTTTGACTTTTGGCCAGATTTTTAATACAAATACCCCTATGTGCGACCAAATATTTAGTGATAATTATCGATAAAAACTTATGTTGTACACCTAAATTGTCTAAAATGGGTAATTTAAAAATAATTATTATTTATTTAATTTTTCACATACATATAGGCTAATTATGCTGAAAATATGACAAGCTTATCTTCATGCCATCGCAGTAATTTCTTCAAATTCCTTGCATGAAAATAATAAAAATAATCTCCCACAAAACGACTTGGAAAAAACAAATGTTTCAATTTCAACCTAAGTCATGCATAGGATTCTTGGGAATATATGACCCGGGTTGAAAAACTTAAACACGTATTGTGTTATTCATCCGATATATTTCGGTCATGGGTTTTAACCATTCTCAAGGATCTAGATGTAAAAATAATAAAAGTAACAATACTTATAATGCGTCATAAAAAATTCACTAAAATAAAGATCATATTACCTTAGGGATATCACTACATGGTGTGTTTTTTTTCAATTATTGTTTCGAGGCTATCATTAGCCTTTTGTCTTAAGATTAGATTTAGAAAAATAATAACATGAAATGAGCAAACTGGGCAAACACTTGTGATAATAAATATCTAAAAACTATTAAAACATGTAAAAATTTTGGACTGCACTATTTTTTAAAACTAAGGTGACTAGCAATTGTTGTGTTGTCTATGAGTGTCAATTATACTCTTGTACTGATAATTGATGTACTGTGTGTCTACTTTGAAGTTCGTGGTCTTAGGCTTTCTGGAGTGTATATATGGAGCTTCTATGATCTTTCGTTTTGTCCAGGATTGTTCTTTGTGAAGTATGGTGGGGTTGTCATTGTTAAAATTATGATTATTCTTGATGGCATGTGCTAAGCATGCTGTGTTATAATTGCGATTATGCCTCTGTGCCTCTCCCCGATGTAGATCTTGTTACAATTGGTGGTGTTGCATTTTATTTCATATATTGCACCTATTATAGGTTTTTCAAACTTGGTTTTAGTATCTGTGTATATTGTCTGTCTCAGTTTGTTTTGTGGTTGTAGTCCTAGAGAAACGTTTGAGCTATTATTTTTCAGAGAGGGGATGATTTTGTCACTTATTGGTGGTACGTATGTGAGTTTTTTGTATCTAGTGACTTGTGCGGGCTGATTGTCGTCTCGATTCTCTATTCTATTGTTATTGAAGGTATGTTTGATATTTTTAATGATCTTAGATATTATATGTGTGGGGTAATGATTTGAAGCCAGTATAGTACTTATTCTGTTATAGTTTACTCCATGGAATAAGTGTGATCACCTTCTTTTCAAAAGAGAGAGCCACATTAAATTTCATCTTATAGGGATGAGCCGAGAAATAGTTTAACAGATGACCTGATGCTATTTGTTTCATGTATACCAGTCAGTGATTATTTTATTACCATCCCTGCAGAGTTTAAAATCTAGAAAAGAGATACTTTTGGAGATACGATCCTCTTGTTCCATGGTGAATTTGATACGTGGATGTTTAGTATTGAAAATTTTTAAAGTGTCATCTATGGTGTGCGTTGGCAACACTGTGATAAGGTCATTTACGTATTTTTTAATAAATACTGGTATATGTGGTAAATCTCCAATAATTTGGTCCAAGAGGTCGTCCAATACAAACTCTGCTAAAATGCTCGATAGGCTGCTACCCATAGCTAGTTCATGCTTTTTCTTATAGAAAGTGTCTTCATGTAGGTATAAAAAAGTTATTGTCACAGATGCAGAACTTAAGAGCTTTTGTAAAAATGCACTTAGATAGCTTGGTGTGCTCTTTTATTAGTGGCCAGCGAGATGAGGCGACTATTAGGCTGGATGCTTACATTTTTCACAAATTCTTTGAATGTGAGAGAGTTTGGTACGTTGTATTTAGTAGTGTCACGAGCATTTGCCAGTATTGTGTTAAGGAAGCTAGCTAGAGCGTATGAAGGTGTTTCTCGTGTGGTGACGATCGGTCTAATTGGATGGCCCGTCTTGTGAGTGCGTTTACATGCGATTTTATGATGTATTTTTTCTTATGCATTTCTGCGACTAATTCATTGTTATTCCGGGTAAGAACTTTGATCATGTTGGCTTTCATATTATCCTTGATCTCATATGTGTTCGTGTCACTTAGGTGCTCGAGCATTTTTTAGTGATATTGATGCTTATCTATTATTATGGTGCGGTTACCTTTGTCGCTATTTATAATAAATATATCTTTGTTTTCATTTAGAAAAGTGGTGGTTATTTTCACTTGCTGATGTATCTATCATAATTATTGAAATGTAGTGGTTTGGTAATATGTTTTGTTAAAGTGCAATGCCATTCCTAGTGTTGACCTTCCAATCTACATTATCGATAGATTTGATTATGTCTTCCGCGTCTGCAATAATATTTGTCATCTGTTTTGTGTTTATGGATCGTCTAAGCGCGAATTGTGGGCCAAGTCCCAGTATAAAGAGCATTTCCAGAGGGACAGTTTTATTTGTTAAGTTAACGCATCTGTCAGCATTAGGTGTGGTGAATGTGCTCTTATTAGTGCTAGAGTTGTTATCCCTTATAAATTTATGCTCTAAGTTTTGTTGTGCAGTGTGACTACTATTTTTGTATTTGATTTCTTGGCTATTGATGAACCGACTTAGGATGTTTTGTGGGAGAAGTGTTGTAAGCTTATGCTCTACCTTATGTTTATTGTTACCTATATGCCGTAAAAGCCTATTACATATATCTATTTCTAACTTCAGAAATCTGTTAGTGAAGTCTTCTCGGAATTTATCAATTTTGTGTTTTGGATGGTGTTCCTATGCGTATAGGCTGGTAAATGTTTTTTGTTTATTACTGATGAATTTCGGAGTAATGCCATCATGCTTGCTTCTAAGTAAGTACTTAAGTCTACTGGTGTTTAATGCTAATTTTTCAGTGATGCGTGCGTACCTAAGTCGTTTTGTTAATAGAATCCTCAGGATAAATTTTGCACTCAGCAAAAGTTGTCATTAATCTCTGTACATATGTTATGTTTATTTCAATTAAGTGGGGAAAAGCTTTGGCGATCGAATGTAGTTTGAGCGAGTAGACTTTTCTACTTGTCATGTTTGCGCGGAATTGGTGCGTCGGGGAAGTATAGGGAAATGGGTCTCCCGACAGCAAAAACCTTTCGAGAAAATTGTCTGAATCGGGGAAAAAGTTCACCATCCGATAGTACTCGACGAGAGCTTTAATTTGATATGCAGCATGGTATATTGTAGCTACCCCCCCCCCCCCCCCCAACCGGGGGTCTCCTATACCCCACCCTGAAAGTATACAGAGCAAATTTTTTTCATACGAATTATAGCTGGTAATGAGCTGAGGTGATCAGTTAAACCCATTTTCCGATCGAACATAACTCTACCGAGTTAGAGCCGATGTAAGGTGCGGAAATTCTAGTACCTCAGTTCGAATAAAAAAGAAGGAAATACGAAAAAAGTGAGTATGGGAATGGCTATTTAAGCCTCTGAGTATAGGAGTGTGGGTACTCAAACTTCTTTATCATTTCTGTACTATATTTTACAAAATGTACTAAATCAAACCTATCCCCCCCCAACCTTCCACCGCTTAATTGAAATAAACATTGTGAAAAAAATATATTCAGAGTATCATAATGCATGGTTTAAGACATCTCTCATGTCTGTTGATGTCGGGCCTAAAATGGCCATTCTCCTTCCTAAAGTTAGCTACTTGTACTTGTAATGCAGGTGTTCAGTCCTCACATCAATAGATGTTTAGTCCACCTTCACTCCTTTGGCAAAATCCATTTTCCAAATAAATAAAACAAAACTTAAATACTTATCTAAAATAAATTATCCTCCAATAAATAATCTACTTCCGGTGATTGTCTCGAGATTCATCCGATCTAGAAACAGACAAAAATTATTAATAACTAATTAATAAATCAAAAAGATCAAATCTTACCAAGTTATAGGTACACCCCTCCGTATATTTACATCTTTGATGACAGCAAATGACATATTACGTTAGCCGTCTGTGGCACGTTCAGACATCGCATCAATCGTTGCTAGGGCAATACCGAGAGGCGCGAGCTCATAACTGGTTGCGGCGGCTATATAAAGCCGATGAGCCGCAGCAGAAAATCATTCTTGGTTCAGAGCTCATCTGATTCGGAGTCTAATCCGAGTAACAAGAATAATATTCCCAACCTCATTGTAGAAGATTAATTCCATATTTCAGAGATTAATCTGAAAATCCTATCAATTCCAATATTCCGTCCCACACCTAAGCAGAAGTTTAATTTTGCGCAGAGATTAATCTGCAATATTCCATCCCACACCTAAGCAGAAGTTTAATTCTGCGCAGAGATTAATCTGCAATATCTCATGTCCACATCTAAGCAGAAGACTAATTCTGCTGCAGAGATTAATCTGCTACACATTTGCTACACTTCTGCGCACGCGCAGAATACTGTCAAAGACTAATCTGATTCGTTTACCAATTATAGCACTTTACTTCCTTGTGCCCTCACGTACGAGCAGAGGTATTTAGCTGCTTTTGTGCCCTAACGCACCATAAAAAGGCTTCTACTATATAGAAACATATTGTTACCGCCTTTGGTATAATAAATTTATATTCGGAGACTAATCTGAATAAGTTTTGTGTAGAAGCGCTTTGTTGCCCTTGTACCCTCACGCACTAGCAGCATCAACATTTTCATTCATTCTAATGACAGCTAACTAATTTTGGTATTCTTCTATCTTTGTTTCAGAAAGAATAATTAATCAGAACCCAGAACAGGATTCACCGGAATTTTAATTTCAACTTTTAATTTGTCTTTTTATTATTTTTTATTACTTTTTTTTTTTTTTTAGTTTTTGAATTTTTCTTTTAAATGAATTACTGTGATATTTAGTTTTAAGCTGTTGAAATTTAATAAAATTTTATATTTGAATTTTAAAAGCTGAGTTGTCCTTTACGTACGTGGGAGGGTACGAGACTAGATCTCACAGCAGGAAAATATTGGCTTTCAGCATCTGTGTCTACACTTCTTTGTGTTCTAAAAACAAAAGTTGTTTTTTTTTCAAAAGATCTCCCAAATTAAGAGGAGTCAGTACTCAGCAAAAGTTTCAATTTAGATACCAGCGAGCCTGCCGGCAATAAAATTTACTATACGTAAGTTTGTGTCCTGAAAATGAGAAAATTCATATAAAATTAGCCTATACCGAGACCACAAGTCACATCAGTGACATCTAGCGTAAAAGACATAAACCCAGCAAGCGATAATTTAAGACGAAAAATGAAAATTTGCAGTTCAAAGAAATATAAGATTTTTAACGAGAATTAAATCTCCTAAATTTCTTTGCACATAATTTTTAAATGAACTATTTTGCTTTGTATTTTTACAGCTTTAAACGAAATATTGCAATTTCTCTTCGGTGAAATATCGGGAGAAAAAACAAGTACTATTAGAGTCAAATAATTGAAAAAAGCGACACTAAAAATAAAAAAACTCGACATTGTTTGCTAGATCTAGGCTTTATCTTTCTAAAATAGTCACAACAACGTAACGAAATGAGAATCCCTACTAACAGGAATTTGATTTAAAAAAACTTACTTTTTACCATTTTTACAAGTTTCCGTGCTAATATCTCCATTTCAATACATTTTTTAAAATTTTTTCCGACATTATTTACTAGGCTTCTCCGTTACCTTTAATTTGAGATATCAATCATTACTCTGCTACAAATAATTTGCTAGGAATTCTCAGTGATGAAAAATGTATGAAACTAGCAAATCTTGGTACTGACTCCTCTTAAAAGATTTCAACAAAAACTTTATCAGCTCAAATAAAAAATATTGACAATCTCCTAAAAACAAATAACTTCCAAATTAAGGATGTCTTTACATATGTCGTTTAATTTGTGGTGACTAAATTTCTATATAACCAGTTCTTGTGAAATTGTTTAGAGGCATGTCCTTAAGAAAGGTAAAGGATTATACTGCCTTAGGATTATTGCGATTTATCAACAGCAAAATACCAGAGAGAAGAAACAATGAACTCTTAGAAAGTTTTCAAGGCGAATGTTTCGCAACTAAATTTAGTTAGACATATAATACAAATACACCAGGATGTTTGTTTGTGGTGTTGAATAGTTAATCCCATGACTTTCCATGAATGATAATCAGATCTTCCTATAGGGAATAAATTTGTCCCGCCACGTACACTTTATACAAATGGACTTTGTCAGAAACTTTCGGTTATCTTCTGTAGTTTCCTGTGGATTTGTGTGTTTTTTTTTTAATTTAACCACATGAGGTAGGTATATATTCGTTTGGAGATGATAACTGGGAATTATGTTTGTGGAGACAACCACATTGGAAATTAATTTTAATCCAATTATAAACAACTTGGGTAAAGTTATTGTAAAATGTTTTTGTTTTATATGAGTTTTGAGTCTGAACGGAAATAATGATTCTTGTTATCTTAGATTTATGTTGGCCTTCTAAATATATTCAATAATTCAAAATTATGAAAATAATTTATTTGTACCGAAGTGTGGCTTAGTTGGTCATTTATCATTGTGGAATACTTTTCTGGGAATTAAACTATGCAACAAATTAGAAATTAAAAAAAACTGAATAAAATTAAGACAATGTAACAAGAATTTAAGGTCTGAGAATCAATACCAACCAGATTCTAATACTAATTAATAATTTTTGATTAATGTAGGAAAGGTCAGGCCGGAACCTGTGCGCTGAATCTAATTTCGAAGAGAGTTACATTTTCGGGCAACCTGGACGAAGTAAGAGCGTTCACGATACCTAGATGTACATCTCGGGACAAGCGGTTGAAGATGTCTATTGGAGTACAAGAACTGTAGGATTTCGGAGAGATATTCAGGGGATTTAGTGGAAATTAACCTATGAAGGAAGTTAGGCCTCGAGAGAGGTTACAAGTAGGAACGTAGCAAGAGTAGATATATGAGCGCTCCGAGGAAGTAAATAAATATAACGTATGACGTCGGTAAAGGGAACAGCAAATCTTTTTTGACAAATTGAGTCTAGGCTGCTAAAAATAAGGCTTCTGTAGTTAATTTCCTGCGAAAATCCACAGACAGATAACTGGAGGAAATAGATGGTTGACAAAGACTGTCATAAATTTTCCTCATCAAATCGCTGACAGAGTTGCAACAACTAAATTTAGAATTGAGTTGAAATCCTAAATTCTTAAATGACTCGACATATTCATGCGTGCAGACGCAGTTATTCAACCGAACTGATGGTAAATGGGATATTTGGAAAACGCTTCTATATACTGGCAGGCAGTAGGGTAGGTTAGGTAAGAGGGGTGCCACTATAAGTACCTAGCCTGCTTAACTTAGACCCGTGCCCCTTGCTCTCATGGAATAATAACCTAACAAAAAATTGTCCTAGATCCATCCTGCTTCCCTTTGAAAAATCAGGATGTATCTGATACTTTGCTTTGCAGCTCTCCCAGACAAAGAAGTAGCTACCCAATAGCCTACCTCTTTTGTTCATCAGAGCGGGGCCACTCGCAGAGTACATGCTGGATGGTTTCGATTTCCTCCGGGTCATTACAGCTCCTGCAGAAATCGTACGCCGCTATACCCAGCCTACAAGCTTGGTCTCCTATGGCCCAATGACTCCTACTAGATTCCTGGTATGTGTTCTGCTTCCATTAAGCAGTTCTTTTGTCCTTTTGCTGGAGGCCATAATTGCCTCGCGATACGGAATCTCCTCTTTTAAAAACTCCGATCGAGATCCTCACATACGCTATTGCTGCGGAGCTTTCGATTTCAGAATCCTTTTTGGACAACCCGTCAGTCATCTTGTTCCTTGCAGGTCCCTGTGGTCAGGTTTCCAACATAAGGTCACCTTATGCCTTGTGGTCAATTCCGAGTTTTGCATAACTGCACCAATTTTAATTTAACCAGCACAGCATCCAGCGCCCTAATAGCTCCCTGGCTGTCCGTGTATATGCAGATGTGCCGTGCGGACTCTCTGCACATAGATGCCAATATTACTATCTGGTAAATCGCTACAAGCTCTGCTAAAAAAATACTAAATTTGATCTGCCTTGTACCACTAGCCTGACTCGTGCTACTAGCAGTCTCTGAAGTTCACTCCAGCCCCTATGGCCGTACTCGTCTTAGATCCATCCGTATAGATAGAAATATCGGATGTTACCACCATCTTCTTTCCATCTCAGTCACTCCTGGTGGTCATCATTACATTGAAAACCCCACCAAAAGTTGAGAAAGGTATTTGATAGTCAGTTTCTTTCCTGCAATCACTGCTGCAGTCTATCTTTCGGAGTATATTGGAATGCGCAAAACCCTTCTCCTCCATCCACCAACGCTCCGCTCTATGCCTGACAGCGCTAATTGCCGCTACACTACTGCAGTAGAGATCGTGCGGCTATAAATCTATCATGACTTCGAGTGTCCTCTGCATTTTTGAGGGTGCATTCAGGTTAAAATTCCTCGTCAGTGCCGTCCACTTGACCGTGGAGACGTAACAGAGGATCGACCGAACTATGGCTGTTTACATCCTCTGGGTTTTAATCCCCAGTTACCACCAAAAATTCTCTTGCACGTGTAGAAGACCACATTGGAAAGTCTGAAACTTTGCTCCTGCCTTTTTTTTTGTAAAAAGCACTATCTTTGTTTTAGAATGGGGGGGGGGGGGGTTACACTCCGGCTTGCAAAAAGACTTGTTTGGATTAATTGCAAGCTCATTATCCATTGCCCATTATTTGTCTACGTGCTATAGGTCATCATTTATTCGAGCAATAGTCCTCGACCAGGCCTATTGGTCTGCTTTTCACTTTTATCCTTAATTCGACACAATGGCGTAGTAAAGGTAACTGAGCTGCTTTAAGCAAGCTTTATAACATTTTTTTTTACAATTTATTTAAAAAAGATTAAAAAAATCTCACTTTTACTGTCTTTGTTATCAATGAAATGCGCTTACAAAATTCGAGAAAAGAAATCACAGAAAATTAGCTAAAGTCCCCCGTTCTTAAAACGCGATTTTCTCTCTTATTTTTTTTTTACATTTTTTTATATTTTTTTAATTAATTGTTTATTTTTTTTTTTAATTGTTAAATATATTTTTGATTAAAAAACAATCATGTTCCGATTCGAATTCGTTACAGACAGAGTCTGAGATTTTCTCTGTATATGACGCAAGGTAACGCGTACTAACCGTAGACCGTTCGAATGAGAGTCTGGATTAAATTTCTGGCTCAAAATTATCTTAGTGACGCAAACCTGAACATCGTCTAATTTTACTTATGTAAAAGCATTTATTTAGTAACGCTACGATTTCTAGTTAATTTTTTTTTTTTTTAATTCTCGTAAAACAATTTCCCTCAAAGTCCATCAACCGTACTCCTCCTCTACTTCAAGCTCTCAACTGCAAGATAGACTTGAGAAAATTTAAAATCTCCAGAAACAAAAAAAATTGCTTTCCCCAAGAACTTGTCAGAATAAAATTGAGAAAAAATTTCCCATAAAGATTTTGTGTGCAGTGTAGAAAAAGCAAATTTCTTTTCTCCTTAGTATGTTTGATCTCATGAAAATTGCGGCCGTCACACCGTTTCAGAGTGAATTTTCAAGTTAGAAAGTAGCACGATAGTAGTTTCTGTTAATGATCATATAACCAACGAATAATGTGGGCATGTTGTTCAAAACCAGTAAATATTCTTTTCAGCAGATGGGATGCAAGGAAGAAAGCAAGCAAACAAACAAGCAGAAGTAAAATGAAGTTGTTGAGTCCTTCAAAAGTTTATAAGCTGCAAGGAAATAAGAAAATTTTCGCAATTCAAAGAGTTAAGGATATGCCATAAATGGGGAGTTGGGCGAGCGACTATTGTTATGGTAGGTCGACAGAGATATTTTACATATGAGATTATGTAGCTGACTATGTATATGTAGAAAGAAGGATTGATATGGAAAGAATTCAAGGAACATAATACATATAATGGTGTTTCGGATATGATTTCAAAAGGCTTGAAAAATTTATTTTGTTTGATTTAGCGCCACAGATAACATTCCATTCTCTGTAAGAAAAAGTGTCTCCGGTTTTATTTGTTTGTTTGTTTTTTTATCTTAACTGCTAACCAAACCAATCAACCTTAGCATCATTACGCATATATCGTTGTATGTACATATATGACACGGTTAAGTGTTGCGAATGGTATCCTGGTTTAGCGGCCAGTTCCACCGTATCTCAATATGGAGTAAGAAAAAGGGGAACACTGGATTATATAGGTGAAAGTCAACCAGCCGGGCGATAAACGCATACTGACAGCAAGAATATTGGAGTCATATATGTTATGACTCTTCTCAAAATAACGAGAGTTTAATATTTTCGGTTGTATTTTGATGTACTACCCTGCAGGGGCGGATTCAGGAGTCTTGTGAGGAGGGGGCGCAACTATGGTTTAAAAACGGTATATTCTGGAAACAGGTCAAAGTTCCAAGACACTCACCACCACTTGCAATATCAAATGTACAAAATTTATAATTTAAAAGATCCGGGGCGAAACCTTAGCTACCACTTCAACGAAGAAAGTTGCTCAACGTTGAACTTTTGCCACTCTCGAAAGTCGAACAAGGTGTTAAATTATTTATTTTGTTTTGGTTTGTAAATGGTGCAAGAGCAAAGCTTCCGAATCCATTCCATTTCGGTTAGTAAAATTAGCGAAATACATTTTATTCAAATTCACGAATTCATTATAAATTTAAACTTTGCCAAATACAGGAATTAAAGCGCTACGTACTTTGCGTCTATTTAAAATAGCAGTCACAGAACCGATGCAATACAGATCTTGTAAGTATGTATATAACTAAATAGAAAAGGTAAGAAAGTTTGACTAATAAACCAAGTTCAGAAAATACCCTATGATTCAAGGCACAGCATAGTAGGAAGGACATGGGGAAAAGAGCGAAAGGAGGCGGCGCTCATGTGAGTCAATCTGATAAATTATTACCAAATCACCAATGAGCTTGAAGGCTCTAAAAGCTAAAACTGTCCGACCAGCCCCGGCTCAGATATGGGAATCGTATTCCATTCTAGGTCTGATGTACGACTTGTAGAGGAGGTTAGATTCGATGGAATGAAATATTTCTTATACATTTTCAGCAATTCAAGATATTTCGATGCTTTTTTGGTAACAGAGAAGATGTGATCAGTCCAGCTTATTTTACAGGAAATATTAATTCCAAGAATGTATAAAGACGGTGTACCGTAAAGCAGTGCTCCATCAAAATGATTTTGATTTTTTAAAGATATGAGACAGCTTTGGGATTTAGATGCCTTGACTTCTATACAATTCGCTTTACCTTAAGCGATGATATTATCAAGGTATTTAGCAATGATCTAATCATGCAAACTCGATTGACAGATGTGTTAAAGCAGTAAGCGAAATCAAGAGTACTGTGATAGGCAAAACTATATAAATAGGCTTAAAAGTAAAGAAAATCAGATCATTAAAGAAAATTAAGAAGAGATATAGAGAGATAACCGAGCTCTGGGGACATCGGCATTTATAGGGTGTGGTTATGGTGAAACGCTATCTAGTACAACTGGTATTAGTATATCAGATAAAAAACTTTTAATCTATAATAGAAGAAGAGCCAAGAGAGAGAGACCAGGTGCTTTCAGTTTAACTAAAAGGGCTGGATGCCAGACTCTATCAAAGACCTTTGAAATATCTAGGGTAACGATTTTGGACCACCACAAATATGAAGACTAGGGTTCATACGTTCCGTAAGTAAAACGAACAAGTCTCCAGACCAGCGTCCAGTCCGGAAGCCATATCGGCGATCATTGATGAGTTGTTGGATTTCTAGATTCAAAAACCTTTGAAAGTATCGAACTGATTGCAGATGGCCGATATTTTGAGGGATCGCTACCCTCTTCTTTCTTGGGAATATTTTGAACGTGAGCTAACTTTCCAACTAGTCGGAAATTTTCTTGTCGAATAAGACAAGTAGAATAGTTTGCGCAAAGGTTAAGCCAAGAATGAGGCACATCTTTTAATTAACAGGGATGAGAAACCATCAGGACCCATGGCATTAGAGACGCTTATCCCCTTAAGGATTTTGAATACACCACTCCTAAGGATATGTATTGGCTCTTGTATACATCCACATGGGAGATGCAAAATAGGTGTCTGTGAAGTAAATAGAAAACGAGAATTTCAGACGAATCTACTTTCCAAAATATTAGCTTTATCCAGGGAGTCAACAACCACTTCACC
This sequence comes from Dioctria linearis, assembly GCA_963930735.1. NCBI lineage: Eukaryota > Metazoa > Arthropoda > Insecta > Diptera > Asilidae > Dioctria > Dioctria linearis. The sequence continues at coordinate 182,766,402 of OZ005744.1, forward strand.
ATTGTTAAGAAGTGAAGCCAATAAAGAATTGGCGAAGTTTTCCCTGACGGTTTTGACCAGGGACCAGAAGCCCTTGCTATCCTTGATTTCAGGATTCTTAGTCTAACATTTCTGTTAAACAGAATATTTTTTTCTCCGGATAATGGACTTGGAGGTGTTCTGTGCAGTCTTGTTTGTCGATTTGTTTCAATTCTGGACATGAGTGAAATTGATACGCGCGAAAAGAAGACTCGTTCGCTTTTATTACTTGGTTGAAATCGTTAAACTTAGAGGGAATTTGCCGTTGTTGAAATCTGCTGTAGGAATAAGGAATGTATTCATGTATGATAAGATTTAAAATGTCACTAAGTTCTAATGTGCATTCACCAACATCGTTCGAAGCAAAACACACCGACCAATCAATTTCTCTAAGATACTGATTGAAAATTTCCCAATCAGCATTTATATTTACTTTTTATTTAACGTTTTAGGTAGTTTATTCTAGTTTTATTTTAGTAAAACTATAGCATTTTACGAAATAAAAAATAAATGTATTCTAAGATAAATCGTTTGCTTTAAATGTAATAACTCACTACACCAATATACAATGGTTTGCTTGCCGTTGTGTAGTTTTACTGAATTTTTTTAATTCAGAGTTGTAATTAATTTACATCGAAGACTCATAAATTGGTAGCTGTTTTCAATTGAAACAAACCTTCCATCGATTTTATCCGAATAAGCTCTGTCCTCAAACACCACGAGAAAGGCCACGCTCATGTAATGTACATGAATTTTACAGGTATCAGCACTTCCTGTTTCCTCTAGACGATGACTTAAAGTGGAGCAAGCGTTGAGCCATAAGGTTCTTATCTAATTGAACCCTTCCAAAAATGTTTAATATTTTCAACAAAAAGGGCAGTAGAATAGATTTTGTTATGAAAACTTCAGAAGATCAATTGCTATTTTTTAATGGTCTTCAGGGAGGGTCGCGCGCCCCCGCGCCACCTAGCTGGATCCGCCACTGCTACCCTGTAACATTCTAGTCAATATAAATACAGACCTAAACACTCTCAACCATTATTTTGCTTGTAGTGCCGGTAAAACTTCAAGTTCGTTGAGTTCAACAACAACTGGTAACATTGGCGATGCTGTGGAAGGTTTAGCCTTTGCGTGTGTGGATAACGCTGAGGTTCTTTCAGTGCTATTCTCAATTAAATCTACAGGTCCTAGTCCAGACTCACTTCCATCTGATTTTGTGAAAGTGCTCACTTCATACATATTGATTTCATTTGTTCATATTTATAATTTTTGCTAAACCACGTCCCCATTTCCAACTCAGTGGAAGAAAGCACTTGTAACACATATTTCTAAAATGCCCTCTGTATGCAATCCCTGCGACTTTAGACCAATTAGTTTCTTGCTTAGTGTCCTTGCTAAAGTTATGGAAAAAATTATGTCTCAACAAATCATCAAGTTTATTAACTAGCAGAGGACTTGGACAATGTGACATTGTCTGGTTATCGACATGGGCATAGTTGCGAGACTGTACTTCTGAGGGTATCTGCAGATATTTGTGAAGCTCTCGATAAGAACTAGATGACAGTACTAGTTCTTCTCGATTTTAGTAAGGCATTTGATTCCATAAACTACACAAGACTGCTTTCAAAGGTGAAAAATCATTTGGGTTCGTCATTCTCCGCCATTCAGCTTGTTACTGATTATTTACGCAATCGATCAGAGATGGTAAAAGTAAAAGATCTTTGTTCTGATCTTATATATCTTCGCTCTGGTGTTCCACAAGGTTCCATTATTGGCCCTCTACTTTTCACCTTATATTGAAATGATTTACCGAATGTTGTTATTAATTCCTCTATTCACCTTTACGCGGATGACGTCCAGATCTATTTGAGTAGACCAATAGGTTTGATGGAGGATTGTATTTGTCGCATTAATGAAGATCATCGTAGCATATATGATTGGTCACTGCTGAATTAACTTTCGTTGAACCCAACACTAAGTCGTGCTGCCTAGCTATATATAGAAGCCGGATTGATAAATCGGAACTCCCTTCGGTTTTATTAAATATTTCCGTTCTCGAGTATGTTGACTGCGGCAGGAATTTTATTTCACTGCTGATTTCAAATGCTGCAGTCACATTTAAAATTTAATAGGGAAAATCTATGGCACTTTACGGCAACTTTGGATAACATCTGCTTGCCTTTCTGTGGACATTCTCTTGAAGTTGGTTAAAATGCTAATTATTTAAATTGTTGCTTATTGTAGTACCATCTTTGGCAAACTTGACACTCGGTGGCAGAGAAGGTTAGATGTTGCTTTCAATGATGTAATACGCTATACTTATAGACTTTCTCGGAATGCTCATGTGTCTCAGTATGCCTTGTAAATGTATATTCAAAATAAAATTTGTAATATTTTTTATTCCAAATAATTGCTTTTATTAATTTTCCTATGGAAACCTATCCAAGTTCCAATTCAATAACGTAGCTGTATAATAGTGAATTTTTTTTTCCAGTATTTTATCAAAAATATCCTCAATCTGAGTCAGATAACTCAATTTTGCCCAGAAGATTTTCTGTAGCTCTGAAATTATCTACAAAAAAAAAGAATAGGACAAAATTGTGCTATATCGCTGAGTTCATAAAATATTCTCTAAACATCATCGTGAGAAAAAAAAATCCACTTTACCATGCTCAAATCGGTCTAGTTACTAATGAACAACCGAATTATCGCCTGGCAAATTAATTTCATGTGGTTCGATAATTAAATTAGCTCGTATAAAAATTACAGCTGAAATAAACTTTTTTTTCTTTTATTTTTTTTTTGTAACGAAAAAACAAAACGTCTGGCGGCATGGTGGTAGCAACGAGGAAATTGTCTGGGAATATTAAATTTTTATATTGTCCGATGTTTATGAAAACGGATAAAAAAAAACAATAATCGGAATAAAATCATTTTGAAAACTGCTTTTTTTACCTGTGGAACGGTAAACGCCATGATACAAAAGTTATCAATGTATGACCAAAAAATCTGTCAATTGGTTGCTCGTTTGACGACAATTGTCACAAATTTGTTTGTCTCAACTTCAATCGTCCTTATCATAGTTAAAAGAAATTCTTTATTTGGAAATTTCTTTGCTTTCCCACTAGCTCATAATTAATTTTCCTGAATTGATTTAAGCGAAAAAATTTGTTAAACATTTTAATATATTCAAAACGTATTTCAGTCAATCAAATACGAAAAATTCAACTTATGAGTAGTAACACAAAAAATTCCATTCGAATCGGCCACACCTTGTTATCTTTGTATCATGGGTAAACACAGCCCCTCTCACTAGCATGACTTCTAATGGCCGGTTTCACAGTCCAGACTTAAGTCAGAGCTTAGCTAAGCCTCGGTTGTGGCTTAAGCCCAGAACTTAAGCCTACTCGGTTTCACAGTACTCAGTAAGTTGAGGCTTAGTTAAGTCGAAGATGAAAATTTTTAAGTTGTCAGCACTGCTGTAATTGTGAATTTTTTTTAAAGGAAAATTGCCATTGTGGATTTAAAACCAAGCGAAAAGAAAAACTTTTTATTTACCAGTTTGTTATGGTTTTTATCGCGAAGGATATCAAATCCCAAATCATTCAGAACGTTTACATGAATACTTCAGTACTTGACTTGAAACTCAAGTAGGGTTTTTGGTTGAATTAATTCCAATTACTTGACTTGAAATTTTCTTGAAATTTACTTGAAGTGACGCTTTACGTTTGATAACTTTGCATTAAGTTCAATATATTTAATTGCGGATTTTTAGATAAATATCTTGAGAAAAGTGCTAAAAATCACAGCCTGAATTATCAACAGTAATCTTCTTCTTGTTCCTCTTTGCCGATTTCATATCTCGCACAAATGAAAAATTTTCAAGTACTGAAGTTGCGTTTACATGAATTTTTCAAGTAAATCGAACAAAATTTTGTGATTTACTTGACGCAAGTATACTTGAAGTCAATGCACAGTTACATGATATTTTGATTACTTGATCTCTACTTGAAGTATACTTCAAGTATTCATGTAAACGTACTGATTATTGTTGCAGAATGTTTCGACAACGTAAACCATCATAGCCGAATATTTCTACAGTCGGAATCGAGAATAAAAATCAACGTCATCCCATTTCTCGAAATATTGCGGGTGCCTTCTTATAATTTTTTCACAGGTCACACCTTGCGATATTATATTATACATTTCTTCGTCCTCTGCATCAGATAAATAGCTCATTTTTGTCTTAAACTATTTGGTTTCTTCCTAAAACTTCAAATGTAATGCTAACACTAGCTGCTAGACAGTAGGTACTCAAAACTGCTAACTAGATCACTATTTTTCGCTTGGAAAATTTCAATATAAATTTCAGTATAACTTTTGAAATATGTACGTTCGTTTAATAACAAAAATTATAATATTTAGACAAAATATATATTTAGCAATAATTTGCTATGTTTTTCACAGCAAAATCTGAGGCTTAAGCCTTCGATATGACGGGATTACGTTAAGCTTTCCTTAAGCCAGTGATATCACTTAAGCCATGACTGTGAAATCGAAATATTTATTAAGCCTTGGCTTAAGCCATCCTTGTGGCTTAAGCCTTGACTGTGAAACCGGTCATAATAAGAAAACCCACGCTCATGTACACGAATTTTTTGGATATCAACACTTCCTATTCTCTCTAAGTATCGGAGGTTAAATTTTAGCTTCTTTAAAATTAGTTTGTTCCTGCTAACGCATCTTTTGTGGTAGCTGCTTCTCAAGTTTTTATGTTTGAACGAACCTAGGAAGAAGAATTTTATCACTGGTGGTAGGATACCTTTCTTAGAATAGATTCGTAATTTTCAATTGCTCCAATTTTTATTTCTTCTTGATTCGAAAAAAAATCATTTTACCATTGGTTTCGAAGGATGGAAGGAGGACTGAGCGTACCTCTCTGGAATCCTGTTTGGGGACACCAATAATTAAAGTGTGTACTAAAACTTCACAAAAATAAATTTATATTAACGGAGAAGGTAATTTTTGGTGCAAAATAATTTTTTTTTTGAAATTACAACACTAAAAAAGAAATAAAAGCACTAACATTTTTTTAATATTAATATTTATTATTTTGTTAAATTTTTTTTTTAATTTTGGAGACTGCAGCCGATGTGCAAATCTATAGACCTCTGACATAGGGCTCCATTTCGTCTGCTCCTTTATATTTCATGGGTTGAAAATACGGCTGCACATTATAATTCGTATATTATAGAAAGAAAAGAAACAAAACCGCTTTTAATAGATTATACTTTACTAAAATACATGATTAAGTTATATTCAATACACACATATACACAAACATACATTTATTATAGAAATGTGATTTGATTTCAATAACTATAAATTTTATATAAGTTGCAGTAAAGACATTAAGCTACCATTTTTCTCACAAACGACACAGCACTTGATTTAAAATATTAATATCGCCATATAATTGAAGTACTTAAAAATTAAATAAATATTTTAAATATTTTTAGTAGTTAACATCAAGTTTAAGGTTGATGAAAACACCAATTAAATAAAACTGTATATAATTATCATATTTAAAATTGTCAACACTGAACTTGAAGGTTTAAACGAATTCCTTATTGTTGCATATTCATATGTAAGTAATATAGTGATCCATATAGGTAAGGTACTCCGAAAACATCTTTAAGATGGTCAGAAATAATCTCTGAAATGATAATACCATAAAACCCACAAAAACACAAAACCAGTTTCATTCAATAATTTTAATTTATTCTATTTTGTCCCAAGACTAGACACCTCCAGATTTCAGATTAAATCATGCGTCATTTGAACCAATTAATAAGCGATGCATATTTAAAAATCAAATTCATTCAGGTATTTCCAAAAATGATTAAAATTTGTATTTAATTAAATTATTACATAAATTATAATGCAGTCGAATAGTCCCATATTAAATATTTATGTAGTCTACAGCTTTTGGTTGCTATAATTTCAACAACAAATACAACAACGACGAAAAAGTTCATCTTTTATGGTGATTTGTCCTAATTAATAAGCGCATGATCATGGAAATTTAACTTCCATATAAGTACTACTCTCTTTGAAAAAATAAAGAAAATCGGTCAAAAGACTTTCAATTTACTTTGAATTTTGTCAGTGTCAGTCACATAAGTGATATAGAAATGTTAGCGTGTCACTTTTATCTAAATACTAAAAATTTTTGTTGAGATTAATTTAAGTTCAAGAATCATTAGAATATTAGAGTTAGCACGTGGAAGAATACAAAACAAATTACAAAAAAAAAAAAAATAATAATGAAATTGTAGAAAAATTATGATGATGGCCTTGAGCAAGTAATTTTGAACTCTTGAAAATTAAATAAATAAATAAATCGTCGCAAAAGTTGTGTTTTTTAAATGATTTTCATACGCAAATAAAAGCTACTGTTTCACATTTATTTTGTTTTTTGTACGTGTCCCAAATGCCAATCGTCACGTCATGTTGTGAGTTTTTTTTTTTTTTATTAATTAAGTTTTGAATTAATTAGATTAATTATTTTGTTGCTTATAGATAAGGTATTTATTCTGATGATAACATTTATTTATTTTAGATTGATGAGCTAAACAAATTCGAAATAAATTTTTCGGGGTTTTTTCATTGCTCTTTAGTAACGATTATTTGAGATGTTTTGTATCAAACTAATTAATAGAGGTTAAGATAATAAAAATTATACAAAATATGAAGATATCAATGAAAATGTACGTTTTTACACAAGGTTTGCAAAGAAAAGTAAAATTTGTTTTCTAGTTTTTAAATCTTTATTGAGATTTCATGTGTTGACTATATTAATAAAAAGAAGTCTGTAGACAGGAACATATCCAGAATTTGAATACGGTGAGAGGGGGGGGGATATGAAAATAACAACTATGCAAAGCACAATAATTTCATTAATCAAAGGTAGAGCATATTTACGATTTTTTTTATTAGCAGCTAGATGACACCCGCCGGTGTTGCCCAACTATAATAGTTTTGTTCTTTTGTGTCCGCAGCACAGAGCAGAATAAAAAATACACAAAGGAACGCCTCATACATTTTCATAAGCAATTTTTAAATGAAGCGGATAGTACAAATAGCTCGCTTCAATCGACAGAACAATTTGATCTCTCCAGAATATGGGAGTTCTAGAACAAGCTACACAAAAGAACACAGCTAATATTGATACGTTTATATGTGTGGGAGAGTATAGTTCTATACGGCGACGTGATCTCAGGCAGCGCACATAGATATGTAGTAAAAATACGAAATTTTTGTATGGCAATCCTACGAAGAAGTTGCCTGATTGGTCACATTTTTTGACTAGAATTTCCTCTTTTATTAGAAAAAGAGACTCGTGTATAAAATTTTAGCTGTCTACGTCGATGCATGAGGCAGTATCCAAATATATAGTGAAAAACTAAAGTTTGGCATGGCAACACCAAAAACGGGCTCGCCCGATTAAGTCCACTTTTGAACTTGTATTTGCTCTAGTCATGAAAACATCGTGTACAAAATTTGAGCTCTCCACGTTGTTGATGCGTTCTCAGACAATTTCCAAATATATAGTGAAATCCTAAAGTATTGTATGGCAACACCAAGAAGGGGTACCCCGATTTAGTTGATATAAGAATTTTTTTTTTACCAATGCTATGGAAACGTACCAAATTTTAGCTCTCTACGTAGACGAACTCTTAGGCAGTGCTCAAATATATAGTTAAAAACGAGATTTTTGTATGGAAACTCTTCGAAGGAGTCGCTCGATTGGTCCCATTTTGAAAATTAAATTTACGTTGTTTTTAAAAAACGCCGTACAATAAAATTTGAGCTCTCCACGTCAGCGTATAGTGGAAAACCAAAGTTTTGTATAGAAACACCAAGCAAAGGTTGCCGATTCCAATTTTTGTTTCCCTAAAATCCTTATTCGGACTATTAAGAACATAAAAAAAAAAATTGTCAAATCGGTCCAGCCGTTCTCAAGTGATGCGATTACCAATGAACAGCATTTCATTTATATTTATATAGATAACAGAATACATTACAAATGTCCCAGTGACTGGAAAGTATAACTAACGAGTTCAATCTTTCAGCAACCATTTGTACAATTTTCTCGTTGAGATTACCGCGATTTTTCCTTTGGAAAACTGAAGAAATTTAAGTTTTTAGTCGGGTGTTACTTTTGCAACTTAATACTGCACAATTCACCATATCGCCGATAGTTTTGAAAAGGCCATACTTGTTAATCCTTGTACCACGGGTTGAGGAGGACATGACGTGTAACAGTGAACAGGAGCTGATAGAATAGCGTTTGTGAATTTAAGACTGGGCCAAAATGTACGTACAATCAATAAAATAAATTTCCATTTGAAACAGAAAACGTAAAATGTTAAGACAATTACCCTTAGGGAATGTGGCGTTGTGTGTGCTCATTAAAAGCGTTCTACATTGGAATTCACACATTGATCGTGTCATAAATATTTGATCTTTCTATAAAACTTTTCCAAGTGAATTTGTCCAGTTCTGCAAAACAATAGCCGCGAGAAACCAAATATCAGATAAATAAACCATACTTAGAAGCTCATGTCCTTCAAGAAGCCTCGTTCTACCGAACTATTCCAACTATAGGAACCCCAGATCAGAGTTTGACACCAGACAAGATTACTTCCGGTCGAACAATAAGTCGAACTGTATCTTATCTGGATGCTACCGCTGAGGTATACTGTCGTCTGGAGGATCGGCATACATACAACAATAACCCCCAAGGATCTTAGTTGTCAAACTTATTTTCTTAGTTTAAACTCAGTCTCGTCCACTACAATGGAATACTTGAAAATATCGCCTCATACAACATGAAATTATCGGTAAAACTTCGGATAAGGCCTTTACAAAAATAAAAATCGGTATATACATATGTATGTATTTGATCCAGTCTGGGCCGTTTTTAGCCAAGTTCGAGCCAATGGAAATTTAGGATATGAGGCCCCTCTAACAGAAATTGTTTTTTAAACTATGATTAAGCTTTTCCCGTCCGACTGACCGTATGCGGTTTTTACTGTCGCCATGATCACACGACACACGAAACGGTTATTGTCGATTATCTTGTGATGTTAGTGAAATCGTTTCAGTAATTTTAACAAGTGTAGTAATTATATCAGAAATGTTAGTGATATTGAACTTGTAATTATTTTATTTTTAATTGAACATGAAGAAGAAAGAAAAGACAAAAAACAATTAAAATGTAAATTATCAGTGAATTCATTTTGGCACAATTTGCAAAATTTGTGCACATACATTTTTGCTGACAATTACAAAAGCTATATAACTCAAACCCTGTAATTTTACCGCTATTTTTGGCAATATTTAGTCATCTAAATCTGAATCATCTGGCACTGACCGTGGTACAGGTACTAAGTCTAAGTCCTCCTTTTCAAGAAAAATCAACATTTTTTCAACATATGTAAATATTTTTATACCTAAATAAGCGGAGATCCGAAAAATACCAGGTTAAGATTGTGAAACCAAGAAGAAGAAGAACAAAAAGTGACAATGGAAAAAATTTGAGGTTTGCCCAATTTCGTCAGATTTCACAACTGAGTTCTAATCTGCAATATCTGAAATGTTTGCGTCAATTTTTACCCACATTTCTCCATTGTTTCGCTCGTCTGATCTATATTTTTTCATGTATATAGGAACTAGTTCGTTGCTTTTACCAACTTTTCATGTTCCTTAGCTTAGTGTCGGAAGCGTTAATATTATAAAATATGGGTTAATAGTGAAAATCTCTAAAAATCGGAAGAGGCTGCAAAATATCGGAAATAACAGAGCCAAAATCGGGGAATCGGAATTATACTTGAAAATCGATGAAAATACGACAAATCGGGGAATATGGCAGCCCTACGCCGGGAGCGGATTCACGAACTCGGAGAGCTGTGGAGCTGTGGAGATGAGAGTTCTTTTGCCTCTTAACTCTCCTCTCGGAATTCTGTAACTTGTGGAATTTGTATTGAGATTTGCCACTCGGCAAAACTCTCGGCTGTGTTAGTTGTGGAGAAGGTATAAACAATATTTCTCAACTGACAGTATTGTTTGCTTTTATTGTCCTTTGTGAAGGTACCAATGTACCTACGATTTTCAAATTGAATTATGGAATCATTGCATATCCTGGCTATGTGTTCAAAAACAAATTATGGAAATCCTTCCAATACTTACAGAGAAATAAGGATTTTGCTGTCTCAAGGTACCCGCTAAAAATTGTAAGTCACGCGAAAATGGTCAATTTAGTCGTCTTCCAGTACAGAAGAGATGCTATAAATTTTTTAAATATGCCCGTTAAAGCTTGTATGTAGGAAGAAATTGCATCTACATTTTGTCCCCTAATTAGATTTGTAATTAGTTTTTGAGTCCGGTAAATAGTTTTGGAGATAACTGTAAAAGAAGTGAATCAGTCCTTCTTAAGATGAAAAAATGAATATATTTTCAACTCATGATTATGAAGAACTGATAAGTCGTGGAAATTCACTTTTCAATAGAAAAATGTTCACAACAAAGTACTAATAAATGTGAAACAAAAAACGGAAGAAATATATGCAAAATATAAGAACTGGGGTGTATATGACCCAAGTGAAAAAATGCGTCTTTCGGCAGTAAAAAGTCAGTTATGAAGTTAAAATGATCAAAAAAAGAACTACACCACTCGATTACCCGCTTCTCCTTCTTTAATTTGGTACCAAACATGACGTATTTTGGACGACCCCCCAATGAGAGGTGGTACGACCCCCCCCCCCCCCCCCCCCCCACCGCAAAGGCCCATACCCCAAATATTTTTCATGTATATTTTTGTACTTTACACCCTAAATTCGAAGGAAAAAACTCCAATGCTCTACGACCCTCCCACACAGAGTTAGCGGTCCTTCAATATTGCGATACTTGTCACGTTTTCCCTAACTTCCCAAGTATTTTAGAGAATCGCGAAAGGAGAGTTAGGGAGTTTTAATCGGGCAAAACGAAAATTCTCATCTCCCAAACTCCCAAACTCTCCGAGTTACAGAATCCGTACCCGGAGGTAAATTTCTTGTCAGAATCTTTTCATTAATTACTAATTGCTGTTCAACTAAATCATGAATTACGACAAGTTAATTATGAACTTAAAATAAGCAAATTTGCCTATCCTGATTTGATTTTTTTTTCATTCTCGCATTCCGGGATAATTTCTTCATATACCTATTTGCTCCCATGAACTATATTTTTTATCCCTTCTTATATATTCACTACTCAGTTCGCATATACATAATAAGGTCTTTTCTCGTTAGTTCAAAATTCTGCATTTATTATTTTACAACACTAGAAAAAACTCTCAAATTATTTTATTAAATGTACTCATAACACACGCGTTTAAAAACTTTGCTTGCTTCTGTACTACTGTACTGCACTAGATTTCAACAAACCGTCCGGAAAATCCTAATCGTATTTCCGTGACAAGTTTCGCACTGCATTCAGCAGCAATAGCAAACCGTATTAATTAGCCGTCGTCAAACCATGGCCAGCCACAGTTGCTTTCAGGTTCTGAAACCGGTCCGGTTTTTACTTGATCGTATTTCGCCACCAAGTTAATCATGAGGGAAGGAATTCATTTGGACCGAAAAAAAATAACGTTCGGGCAAAACCTAATCGAATGTTGGTGCTCTAAACTGATTTTTAGTATCGAGAAAAAAGATAACTCACTCAAAATGGAACTAAGGGGAATCCCCGTCCGAATGTCGTATTTATGGTAGAGTATATAATTATATAGCGAATACCCTTAGACAGACAGGAGAGCTGTCAGTATTATGTTAAAAATTTTATTGACCTTGGAAAAATAAAAAAATATGGCAAATTTAAAAAATACTGAGGCTGTAAACACAGTCACTAAACAATGACAGTGACGTTTTTTTTTATATTCTCTTTCAGTAGCCAAATTCTAACAGCTAAAAAAACTTAGTAGTTTTACTAGTTGAGAAATTGTTCATGGGTTCGTCTACTATCGTAGAGGGGGCCCCATAAAATTTTATTAATATTGTAATAAGGATAATTTCATTAGGTCTGGGGGAAAGGTACGGGACGGTTTCATTAGGTCAGGGGGAATGAGCACCTAATTCGAAAATTATAAAATAAATTTTCCTATTTCATAGTAAGTACTTACATATTGCAGTTTTTACTAACTTTTGTTAAAAGATGTGTAAAGTCTAACCATTGACACCGAAGATGATAGGGGATTAGAGAATATCCATTTTAATGAGTAATTCTCTATTCGTTGGGTAATCTGGCTAAAGATTTTTTTTTGCAATTTTTATATTTTGAAAACTTATTGAAATTTCAACAAGATCCCCGATTTGCGTCGTTTCGAAGTTGCATCAATAAATTTTTTAACCGATATTTCCAATTACATTGTCAAATGTTAGAATTTGTTTAATACCCATTTCATTTTTGTACAGAGTTTTTAATTAACCATTTTTTCCTTGTTTCTATCAGTATGGTGGTAGAAGATGAGGAAAGGCGACAATTGGTTATGCTTTCGAAAAGTACAAAAACGCCATTAATGTAGTTCATATCATATTACCTATCTCATCAATTTCGAATGAAATTTTCAATAAGGTTGGTTTCAGTAAGAATGGTCTAACTGGAACCCTAATTGCTGCACACTCGGCTAGAAGGTTATAAAAACAAAAAAATATTTTCATCAACTATCGAAAAAAATCTAAAATGTTGATTGGTCGGAGATGATTAAGGAAATTTTTGATATTCCATTGGGAGAACTATATCTCTGGACGTACCTGTGGATATAAGACCTAATGGTGGATTGTTACTTATAACACCTGCTAATCGTGAAGGAGAATAAAAAACATAAAACGTTAGTAGGAAACATGAGGAGTGTGTCTCATCTATGTAGTCCAAATTTGTCGTTGTACGCCGTCAGGTCGGATGTGAAAAGATAGGGGTGAGGCGTTCTGCAGCCTATCCAGAATAGACATAAGAGTCCTGTTATGCAAATTTCGACAAATCTTGTGCTAAGGGTTTCAGCTTATATATTATATAAGAACTTAATAGCGCCTGGTTTTGTTGACAGGTGAGTCGAACATGGTCTTGATTGTACCTGTCGTCACCTAGATCCTGCTATGTGAAAAAATTAATAAAATCTTTTATTATGCTTCCAAGGGAGGCTTATACCCTAGGCAGACGGACAAAATCAATGATCATTCGTTCGTAATTGATTTTGTCAAAAATCATGTTACCCAAGGTTTTGTTGATTAAAACGAAAGTCCTGTCAATTTTTGTATGTAAATGACAGCACATTTTTAATAATTAAAATAAAAATGCAATGGTAAATCGATTTTTGAAAAAATCAATTACGAACGAATGATCATTGATTTTGCCCGTCTGCCTAGGGTATGGCTGGCCGTTTGTGAAGAAACGTATTCGTTTGGATACGAAGTTTCGTCCTTGGTATAGCAAACTGGCCAACAATAAAATATTTATTTATTTAATTCCTTTTAATTTTATTTTTTCACAATCTTATGCCTACTTATCAGTACTTATAAGCTATACGTTCACGTTCCACAAAGTAGGAATTTAGAAAACGTAGCATTTGAAAGCCCACTTAATATTTAGGTCAATCCAGTGGCTAAATGGACAAAACTTATTTTCCATTAAAGCGTCTCGCGTCGCCATAATACCTACAGTTCCTTATTGTAATTATTTTACTTTTTAAATAAAGTATGGTATATGTTTTTTTCATGAGTTTAAGTAATTGTTCCTATGGAATTAGATAAAATTTTGCAATCCTCTATTGGAAGGATAACGTGGATGTCTCGATTTCAGTAAGTAGGTACTTATTGAGCCTAGATTAGATTAGATTTGTGAAGGGGTGTATAGGCGTTAGCCTCGCAATCACTGCGACCTGAAAGATCTATTGTGAGTCCCCGTTGAATTTGCTCCATTTATATGTTTAGACTGTTAATAAAGTCTAGAACCATTCTGGGCTTGAGGTTCCATACGTAACTTGGTGGAGGAAAAGCATGTTCAAGGTGGAGTAATCTCCGCCTGACCAATGCTTCACAGTTGCAGAGCAAGTGCTCCGAGGTTTCGTGAGCATCCTGACAGAAGCGGCAGGATGAAGTCTCAGCCAAACCCAGCTTGTTGAGGTGATACCTCAAGGGGCAATGGCCTGAGAAGAGCTCAGTGATCATTTTGAGCTCTGTTCTTCTAAGGAGTAGGAGTTCTTTTGTTTTTCCGCCAGAGGTGTCGATAAACTTTTTTGCTTGACGAAGTCCTTGTAGCCTTTCCCAATACAGGGATTTTTGTTTATTCTCCCAGTTATTTAGGGTAGCTCTGAGATGACACTTTGAAGTGCAACAAAATGGCTCTGGTCCGACAAACTGAGTTTCCGCTCCTCTTTTGGCTAGGCCATCTGCAATTTCATTGCCTATGTGTTATTGAGTCTAAGAATGCAAACAGACTATAACAACGAAAGAAAAATAAATGTGGATATCCATGAGATAGTGGTCCAATCTTCAAACGATCTAAAGGATTCGATAAAATAGTAAATTTCTAAAACTGAAAATTTTACTTTGTTTGGTATTGGTAACATGAAAATTGCACCCGAGAAATAGGAAACCATCTTCCTACATCGATTTTAGAATAAAACCTCATCTAAATTTGTTTATTATAAGATTATCTCACAGATTAGAGCAACTAATTATTTTGGAATCTAAAAACAAATTTAAATGGAAATGATGATGTTATCCCAGACTTTCCTGTTATTGCGGAAAATCTTGTATTATCTACATTAGAAACAGCAAAGATATCGATAATTTCATCTTTTTTCGAATCTAAATTGCATGAATTTCAGTTGCAGATGCTTAAACTACTTAATTAATTCAATTAGAATTCTTTTTTTTATTATCGCCATCACACTACTAGAAAAGTTAATTTAAGTCATTTGCGCACAGTAACGCTAAACTTAACCAGCAGTGTAGCAAAGACATAATAATAACAATAAAATCTTCTCATTTTCAGATTTTATATGTTTTTTTTTTACTCTTAAATTTAAACCGGAATTTGAAAATATCCAATTGACAGAATTGACAATTTTTTTTTGTCTAAGAGACAAACCGGATTTTAATTAATCGATTGCAGCCTTACTTTGACTTATATCGTCCGATTTATATGTATAAGCTATTAACCTGAGGAATTCCCAAAAAAGCAAGCCCAAGACAATACAAACAAAACAGAAAATTTACTTTATATACAAGACATTAGTAACAATTTAAAAACAAAACGTTGAAAAAAATTCAATCTGCATTAAGTGGTTGCTTATCTCCAAACGATTTCTATGATGAAAAAATAAAAAATATTTTTTTATCAATTAATTTAAATGTTTGGGATTTCTATAGAAAAACTCATTAAGTTTTGGTTTTTTTAGCTTATTATATTAATATCATACATCAAAATATTACAATAATTATAACTGCACTTAAATAAATTCTTTGTAAAATAATATTTACACAGTTAAAAATTATTTGTATATTTTTTAACCAAAGAAACCACCACCAAGGCCTCCTCCATTGCCACCGCCATAGCCAGATCCTACTCCATAGGAGCCTGATTGTGCTGATGCACTTGAATAGCTGCCACTACCACTATATCCACCACCACCTCCTAGTCCACCTCCACCTCCACCACCACCTCCAAAGAAACCTGGAAAGCCTCCTCCGTGGCCTCCAAAACCAAATGTTGGTAGCGGTGTACTAAATGCTACTATAGCCAAAAGTAAACCAAGATTAAATAAGGCACGCATTTTGGACAACTCTTATCAGCACGAAAACTAAGTAGAACTACGACGAAATTTATGTTTTGATATTCTTTTATATTTACGAATACATAAATATTTTCAATAAAGCTTTAATAATGTTAATAGGCTTTTCATTCTTATCTGCGGAGAAATACTTACTTAAATAATCGATATTTTTGGACGCACTTTATCTTCACACCTAAACCGGAATTTGACTTATAAAGAATAAAAACGAAATTAAACATAATCTAAATGTGCGTAAATTTCAACGAAACTATAGTTCTGAAAACAAAATTTCCATGTGATTGCCCTTTTAAAAGAAGAAGAAGGGAAAAAAAAGGTTTTTAGCCCAAAAGAATTAAATAAATTAATGATAATAAAAATTATTCAAATTATCACTAAGAATTGATTGGAAGAAAAAACCCAAATTGTGTAACATCTTCCGATTTAAGTCTCGTTTATGTCGTCATTATAAGAAGATCGAGCTGGGGATTTTATAATTTCTTTGTGCAGATCGTTGTGATGTTGACTTGTTTTCGAAATCATAATAAATAAAATATGAAAAACAATATTACGAATAAAATGCGTCACAGTTAGTTAATCGTTGTATTTTTTTTTAATTATTTTGATTCAAAGATCTTTAACTGATTGGGGAATTTAAATATTAATGCAGTGAATT
Organism: Dioctria linearis; assembly: GCA_963930735.1. Lineage (NCBI taxonomy): Eukaryota > Metazoa > Arthropoda > Insecta > Diptera > Asilidae > Dioctria > Dioctria linearis. Next base: position 182,782,970 of record OZ005744.1, read on the forward strand.
CGAATTGAATTCTGGCTAAATTAAATGCTTTTTTTCATCAAATTTCAGGAAATTATTCTCCTCAGATCGTCTTATATAGAACATATATGAATAACAAAAAAGTGAAAGACTATTACATAATCAGATGCTTACCTACTTCGATTGAGGCTATTAACCTACCATCGATAACAAAATTCAATTTTAAAATGTCGTGTAGAAGCAGTCGTAAATATAAATGGACATAAATTTGGGTCGTTTCAATGGAATGCAATACAAAAAAAAAAAAAAAAACAAAAACGAAAGAAAACTTAGAATTGGTCTAAGACCAATAATTATTATACCCTAAATAAAAATAAAAGTTAAATAAAGTGAAAACTGAAAGTTTTATATGGCAGCACTCGATCTAGTTCACTTTTGAAGTTTTATTTACTATTTTTATGAAAACGCTGTGAATAAAATTGCAGTTCTCTACGTCGTCGAAGCGTTTTCAGGCAGTCTCCAAATATATACAGCAATTCCAAATCAAAGCAATCATCCATTGGACCAGACCCCCTCCGATTTCGATGAAACTTTCAGATATAGTTAAGTATTAAAAAAATTATACGACCCGTATTTTTTTGTTTAGCTTGTCGACCTCAGGTCTTGGATACTGGGTGACTAAAATTATAATGTTTTCACTGTGGACGTGTTTTTTAATTTGCTGATTGCTTAGGATCGGGATATTCGATTCTTTCGTCCGATATACCAAGTTAAAGGAATTAAATGGGGTTTTCCAAAGAAATTAAAATAAAATGAATAATAAAAAAATTTGAAAAAACACAAGTTTTATTAATTATGGATTTTTGGCCCCCTCCGGAAGAGAAAGCCCCCCCCCCCCCATAAAAATATTAATTTTAAATGCGGTAGGAGGGTATTTCTAATACAGCATGTTGCATATCAAATAAAAGGTCTCGGTGAGTACTGTTGGGTGGTGTACTTTCTTTACCGATTCAATAAACTTCGTTGAAAGACATTTTTCAAATTACATATATGTATGTGAGTGTCTAAATCCATGTCCACCCTACAATTCAGCCAAATATACTACGATTTCCAAAATTCTTTTTGATTATTTTTTTGAGTGAAAAATTTGCTGGAAATTTTCTCTTTATAAATTGTATGCATATTCGAGGCAGACAGCAATGCCTCGATCCAATATAAAATCAACAATGCCTCGACCTGATGTAGGGAAGGCGTCAAGTTTTTCCTGGAAAATTTACTGGGCTCAACGTGTGTATGTACCTACTTAGTTTTTGCGTCCAATAAATAGTTTTTGAGATAATCGAAAATGAAAAAAAAGCATCCTTTTGAAGGAAAAAAGTGCCCGTTTTTTGAGTGAAAAAGCTGAGTTTTTTTCTAATCGTGATTGTGAAGAATTGATGTGTCAGGGAAAAAAACTTCCCATGGAAACAAAGTTCACAGCAGTGCACTAATGCCTTTAAAAGAAAGAACTGATGAAATATATGCGAAATGTAAGAACTGGGGGGAAGGGGACCCAGCTGTATGAAAATGGGTTCTTCGGCGGTAAATGGTCCTGACGAAGTTTTTTTAATCGGGAAAAAAATAAACCGCTTTCGATAGTACTTAGTGAGACCTTTCATTTGATATGCGATATGCCAAATTGGAAGTACCCCTCCGGAGGTACCTACCCCGCACCATTAAAGTACCACCTGTAAAAAAAAACTTCTACGAATTGTATCTGACACGAAGTTTAAATGAACAGTGGAATTGGTTTTCCAATCGTTCTTAATCCTACCGAGTTAGAGGTGATTTATCGTGCAAAAATTTAGTACCTAATTAAGAAAAAAAAGTAACGTACTAAAAAAAGTGGGTATGGGGATCAAAGGAGAAGTGAAAACAAAGAATTACGGTGGTTTTAGAAAAAGTTTAGAAAGTATACTGCGATCCCTGCCTCTGCAGTGAAAAGTCAGTCTAGTACGTTTTCGGAGAATTTAGTACAAGTTCGAATATGTTTATATATATATGTATTTTGGGTACCCACAACCCTATGGTCCGAGGTGAAATGGCTAAGTTATAAGCGAAAACTAAATACCCCCACTCCAAAAAAAACTCGAAAAACGTAGTGCCTTACCTGTCCTTCTTTGAAATCAAGTCATTCAGATGGGTATCTTCGAAGATTACCCCTGCTAACTTTTTCGTACATGTATAGGACAAAAATGTGAGATTTAGGCTACTTCCATTTCGCCCCCTCGCCTGCCAGCACCCCTCACCTACCCCCCCCCCCCCACCCACCAGTCCCACCTACCAGCACCCCCCCCCCCCCCCCCCCCCACTCCAACCACCACAACTCTCTGCAATTACTTGTAGCCCTCGAGGGTATATTTCATTTAAGTCCTCAATAAGCTCTGTGCGCGTTTCCGATAAGGAGTTATAAGCAAAAAAATTGGAACTTTGCCTTCCTGTCCCGCCGGATGTGAACCAATCTTCTAAAAACCAACACCACTAAAAGATGTGCGATATCGAGACGTACATACCCACAAAAAATGATGAAAAGATATATACATTTTAACAAAGAAAACAATGTTTCTTTTAGGTGTCACCGCTGCGGTGACAACGGAGTAGTAGCTTATCTTAAGTTCAATTCTATAGCAAAGTCAAAGGGTAAAAACGGGAACCCTATTACTGTGGCTCCGATGTTTGTCTGTCCATCCGTCTGTCACTGGGGTGTATCTCAAGAACCGTAATAGGTAGACAGTTGAAATTTTCACTGAGTGTGTGTATTTCTATTGCCGCTATAACAACAAACCATAAAAATAAAATAAAATTAAAAATTATAGGGGGCCCCATAAAAGAAACGTGACTTTTTCGGCGTTTTTTTCCTCGATTTATTATCATTCACTATTATTATTATAAGTAGGCATTATTTTTACAAATGACGCTATTCTCACTGGATTTTTTGTCTTCTTCTTCTTGTTCTTTTTTAGTTTTCTCTCAAATCTAAATGTTACTTGACATGTGTTGTACCTACTCTAGAAATGCCAATCTACTAATATTAGAGATGAATGAATTTCTACTTCTAGCACCGAAATATAGTATTCCTCTTGTATCTTATATAGGTACATATGAAGTAAGCATTTTTGGAAATAATTAAAATGTCATTGCGTAGGGGTAGTTATACTTGCGATGGTGTTAATTTACCAATTCCCCAATCCGAAAATCATCCCAAGCTCATCCATACTCTAAAGGTGATACAAAATCAATCAACTTAAGAAAAGAATTTAAATTTCAATTGGACACAGACAGAATGGAATTCAATTTCGTGGAATATTTCGCGGGTTATTAACATTAAGTAACTTCAAATGATGTCGAAAGTGCATTGACAGATGTTTGTTTACATAAAAAAAAGCAGTTGGATCTATTACATAATCATTGAATATGTAAAAAAAACTTGCTTTTGATAAAGAAAAACAAAAAAATTCTCTCGCTAATGAAGTAACCGCGACGCCACCACGCTAATAATTTTTTCTTCTTCTTAAGCTTTCAAGTGTATTCGTTTCGAATTTTGGAAATACCGAAATTCCTTTTTTTTAATTAATATGATCTCGAAAATATTCTTTTTTGCTGTGTTGTATTAAAATAAAATAAATAAAAAAAAGTCGTGACCATCTTTTATATATAAGATGCTGAATCCATCGCTTTTGGTAGTCAATGGTTTGATCTAGATCAGAACATTTCAAATTTTATCAAAATGCGTTCCCAACTAGTTTTGTGTGTACTTGTGGCTATTGTAGCCCTCAGTGTTGCTCTTCCTAACTATGGTGGATATGGAGGAGGCGGATATCCTGGTTTCGGAGGTTTCGGTGGAGGTGGCGGTGGCGGTCTAGGAGGTGGTGGTGGATATAGTGGCAGTGGCAGTTATGCAAATGCACAATCTTCAGCTGGTTCAGTTGGTTATGGAGGAGGTCAAGGTGGAGGTCTTGGAGGTGGATACGGCGGCGGATTCTTTGGTTAAGCCGACATAATGTGACCTTCTGGAAACGAATTAAAAAATGCTATTATAATGATTACTTCAAACACAGATTAAATGATTGTTGTTAGATATTTCAAAATCCGTGCAACCTATGGAAACTTAAACGTGATTTTAAATTTATTAGAATATGAAAATAATATAAATAATTAGAAAAAGTAATGTGTTTTGTATTTTATCTCCTTTTGTTCTTGAATCCTGTGTCGTGATGTATCCTATTTTAAAATTTTGATTAAAATGTTTGTTGCAGTTTTTGTTGTTACAGAACGTGAGGAACGTGTATAGATCAATTATTCGATATGGTTCGATATGGATCGATCAACACAGTTCATCAAAAAGGCTTGATTTATTACGACACTTTCATATCTGAACTGGTTTTCAAGGAGATGGTCTAGCCTGTCTATCTGAGGATTTTTTTCTTAATTTTTCTGAGATATTTAGTCCGTCATAAAAAGGAAAAAATAGGATAAGACAAGAAAAGAATTGTTTTTTTTTGTTTTTTTTTTTTTTTTTTGTTAGAATGGAATTCAAGCAAGTTAGGATTATCTCTTCATATTTAAATTTCATTGAGATAAGTTCATATGGGTATGTATTCGCCTTTAATTTTGATACAAATATATTCATACACATATTCGAACGTTGAAAAGCTATTATTTGACTCGATCGCGCGATCCCGTACTCTAGGGTGTCACTCTGTGTCTGTATGTGTGTGTTTGCACATGTATGAGTGTGCGTGCATACACCCATATGTGTGGGAAAGTGTAACTCTCTAAGTCGACGCGTTCTCATGCGGTGTCCAAATATATATTTAACACGAAATTTTCGTATGGCAACCCTCGGAAGGAGTTGCCCGATTGGTCTCATTTTCAAACTATATTTGCAATTTTTATGAAAACGCCTTGTACAAAATATGAGCTCTCCACTTCGAAACCTTCTCAGGCAGCTACTAAGTACATAGTGAAAGAAAAAAGTTATATATGACATCACTACGAAGGGGAAACCCAATTTAGCCCATTTTTGAAATTTTTTTACGATTCCTATGAAAACACCATATAGCACATTTTTTGCATGGCAGCCCTACGAAGGAGTTGCCCGATTGATCCCATTTCTGAACTTAATTTAAACTTTTCTTTAAGAAAGTGCCATGTACAAAATGTCAGCTCTCTACGCCGACGCATGAGGCAGTTTCCAAACATACTGTGGAAACCTAAATTTTTGTATGGCAACACCAAAAAGTGGTGGCCCGATTTGGTTCATTTTTGAACTTGTATTTTTTCAAATTTTATTAAAACGCCGCGCACATAATTTCAGCTTTCCACGTCGACGCGTTCTCAGCCGGTTTTTTAGATCTCGACAACAGCGCCATCTATCGTGTCCAAAACTATCCTATATTTCAAGCTGAAACCAACCAAACCAATTCACAGAATTTACATATAAATTTACGTATAAATCCTTGTCCACCCTATAATTCAGCCAAATATACTACGATTTCCAAAATTCCTTTTGATTAATATTTTGAGTGAAAAATTTGCTGGAAATTTTCTCTTTATAAATTGCAATACCTCGATCCAATATAAAATCAACGTGTGTATATACGTAGTTTTTGCGTGCGACAAATAATTTTTGAGATATTCGAAAAAGAAAAAAAAGCATCCTTTTGAAGGAGAAAAATGCCCGTTGTTTGAGTGAAAAAGCTGAGTTTTTTTTCCATCATGATTGTGAAGAATTGATGTGTCAGGGAAAATAACTTATCATGAAAACAAAGTTCACAGTGCACTAATGCCTTTAAAAGAAAGAACTGCTGAAATATATGCGAAATGTAGGAACTGGGGGGAAGGGGACCCAGCTGTAGAAAAATGGGTTCTTCGCCGGATAAAACGTCTTGATGAAATTTTTTTAATCGGAAAAAAAACCCACTCGATAGTACTTAGTGAGATCTTTCATTTGATATGAGATATGCCAAATTGGAAGTACCCCTCCGGAGGTACCTACCCCGCACCATTAAAGTACCACCAGTAAAAAAAATCTTCTACGAATTGTAGCTGACACGAAGTTTAAATGAACAGTGGAATTGGTTTTCCAATCGTTTTTACAATCCTACCTAGTTAGAGGTGATTTATCGTGTAAAAATCTAGTACCTAATTAAGAACAAAAGTAACGTACTAAAAAAAATTGGGTATGGAGATCGAAAGAGAAGGGAAAACGAAGAATTATAACGGTTTTAGAAACAGTTTAGAAAGTATACTGTGCTCCATGCAGAGGGTGAACAGTTAGTCTAGTACGTTTTCGGAGAATTTAGTACAAGTTCGAATATGTGTTTATATATATATTTTGAGTACCCACACCCCTATGGTCCGAGGTGAAATAGCTAAGTCATAGGCGAAAAACTAAATACCCCCACTCCTAAAAAAAATCGAAAAACGTAGTGCCGAGTATCTTCGGAGATTACCCCTGCTAACTTTTTTGTACATGTATACAACAAAAATTTGAGATTTAGGCTACTCCCATTCCGCGCCCTCACCTACCAGCACACCCCGCCCCCCCCCCCCCCCCGCCCCAACTCTCAGCAACCACTTGAAGCCCCCGAGGGTATATTTCATTTAAGTCCTCAATAAGGTCTGTACGCGTTTTCGATAAGGAGTTATAAGCAAAAAAAATTGGAACTTTGCCTTCCTGCCCCGCCGGATGCGAGCCATTCTTCTAAAAACCAACACCACTAAAAGATGTGCGACATCGAGACGTACATACCCACAAAAAATGATGAAAAGATATATACATTTAAACAAAGAAAACAATGTTTCTTTTAGGTGTCACCGCTGCGGTGACAACGGAGTAGTAGCTTATCTTAAGTTCAATTCTATAGCAAAGTCATAAGTTTTGCTTGTACGCAATAGTTTCGACCGATTTCACTCATGCTCTCTACACTCAAGTTCCGACATTCTATACACTCGCTTATGAACATCAACTTACTGGGCCATGCACAAGTCGCAAGATTTGCTTGAGCCTGTGTATAGCGGCCTTAAAACTATCGTGGCATTTTTTCTCTACCTCTGAACTTTACAAGACAGCAAATGTTGAACTGAATTAATGCGTATTAATTATTAATTAAAGTCGATAAGTTCTTGTTTAGAAAATTCATTAAGCAGACAATTAGCTCAGAAATTCCCGTTTTGTGAATTAATATGAACTCGAAAATATTCTCTTCTGCTATGTTGCATTAAAATAAAATAACAAAAAACAAGTCGTGATCATCTTTTATATATAAGATGCTGAATCTCATCGTATTTGGTAGTCAATAGTTTGATCTAGATCAGAACATTTCAACATTATCAAAATGCGTTCTCAATTAGTTTTGTGTGTACTTGTGGCTGTTGTAGCCCTCAGTGTTGCTCTTCCTAACTATGGTGGATTTGGAGGTGGCGGATTTCCTGGTTTCGGAAATTTCGGAGGTTTCGGTGGAGGTGGCGGTGGCGGTCAAGGAGGTGGTGGTGGATTTAGTGGCAGTGGCAGTTATGCAAATGCAGAATCTTCAGCTGGTTCATTTGGTTATGGAGAAGGTGAAGGTGGAGGTCTTGGAGGTGGACAAGGTGGCGGATTTTTTGGTTAAACCGAAATAATGTGAATTTTTAGAGAATTGGAAACGAATTAAATGCGCTTATAATGATTACTTCAAACACAGATTAAATGATTGTTGTTATTTCAAAATCCGTGAAACCTATGGAAACTTAAACGTGATTTTAAATTTATTAGAATATGAAAATAATATAAATAATTAGAAAAAATAATGAGTTTTGTATTTTATCTCCTTTTGTTCTTGAATCCTGTGTCGAGATGTGTCCTATTTTAAAATTTTGATTAAAATGTTTGCTGCAGTTTTTGTTGTTACAGAATATGAGGAACGTGTAGATGAATTATTCGATATGGTTCGATATGGATCGATCAACTCAGTTCATCAAAAAGGCTTTATTTATTACGACACTTTCATATCTGAACTGGTTTTTAAGGAGATGGTCTAGCCTGTCTATCTGAGGATTTTTTTCTTAATTTTTTTAGCCCGTCATAAAAAGGAAAAATAGGATAAGAAAAGAAAAAAATTGTTTTTTTTTCATTTTATTTTTTTTTTGTTAGAATGGAATTCAAGCAAGTTAGGATTATCTCTTCATATTTAAATTTCATTGAGATAAGTTCATATGGGTTCGCCTTTACTTTTCATACAAATATAGTCATATACATATTCGAACGTTGAAAATCTTTTGTAACAGATATCATGCTACATTACAAAGATAAATGTCGTTCCATTGTCTGAGGTACAAATCATTTTAATTATATTAGGTTAATACACCTATAAGTAGATCGAACTCTAAATTTTATATCTTCTTTATGAAGATTGTTTGTTTGTTTGTTGTGTTTTCGAAATCATGTTAATGCAGTGAATTTGCACCCAAAATTCGAATCGAATTCTTGGCTAAGTTAAATGCTTTTTTTCATCAATTTTTCCATCAGGAAATTATTCTCCTCAGACCGTGTTTACTCCACACCAATATCCCTCGATGATTTCTGATTTTTTCCCATATATTTGCACCTAAAAAGATAAAAAACAAAACACAAAGAATCTTATCTTAAAATAATTTAAAATAAAAGGCACTTATCTGATTCCTCCCTTTGGTCCAACGCCGTCCTAAAAACTTCCTCCATTAGATTTCACCTGAAAATAAACAAAAACTCTTATAAATATCTAATAAAATTAATAAATATTGCAAACTTACCATTTCTTGAATTTCCCTCCGATTATTTACGTTGACATGTCAAAATGTCAACACATCACATCAGATGTTCTCGCCTTCGCCGCAGTCAGAGTTCAGTGCAGCTTTAATGGTCCCACAATGACGTCACTGTGTGACGCCGCCATCAAAGTTTAACAACTTTTAGAACGAGCGTTGCCAAGGCAACCCATCATGAAGCCGAAACGTAGCGGTTTGCGACGGCTATAAAAAGGCGACGAGCTGCAGCAGAATCATCCATTCCCAATTCAGAATTTGATCTGAAACCATCAGAATTTACTCTGATTTTCCAAATTATCCACACCAAATCTTATTTCATCCCACACCTAAGTAGGAATTAACTCCTACTGCAGGAATTTAATTCTGCTAATTCCATCCCACACCTAAGTAGGAATTTACTCCTACTTATTTCTATCCAAGCAGAAAGCTACTTTTGTTGCAGAAATTTACTTCTGCTGAATTATAATTATTTTTTCATTACTGCTACCGTGCTTATACGTGTAGCACAAAACTTCTATTGTATTAATAGTGGATTTTCTCTCTGTTTTTCAGAAATAAGGGAAGCAAATCTCTGTGGCAGTATTTCTTGAATTAATGAATTTATGTTGAATTGTTAGCTTATGATAGTATAAGTTTTGAATTCTTAGAAGTATAATAGTAAGATAGGTTAGTTATAACAACATTGAATTTGTGATAGCAGCAATATATTGAATAAAAAATTTTATATTTGAATTTATAAAGTTATAAAGTTGAGTTATCTTTCACAACCGGCACCCCACTCTAGCTTGAGCACAGATCTCACAGACCGTCTTATATAGAATATATATTTAAAAAAAAAAGAAATTAAAACTATTACATAATCAAATGCTTACCTATTTCCATCGAGGCCATTAACCTATCACCGATAACAAAATTCTATTTTATAACGTCGTGTAGAAGCAGTCGTAAATTTAAATGGACATAAATTTGGATCGTTTCAATGGAATACAATACAAAAAAAAAAAAAACAAAAACGAAAGAAAAACTTACAATTGATCTAAGACTACTAGATGAAAATAAAAGTTAAATAAAGTGAAAACTGAAAGTTTTATATGGCAGCACTCGATTTAGTTCATTTTACAAGTTTTATTTACTATTTTTATGAAAACGCTCTGTATAAAATTGCAGTTCTCTACGTCGACGCGCATTCTGGCAGTTTCCAAATATATACAGCAATTCCAAATCAAAACAATCATCCATTGGACCAGACCCCCTCCGATTTCGATGAAACTTTCAGAACTAGTTACGTATTAAAAAAATTATACGGCCCGCATTTTTTTGTTTAGCTTGTCGACCTCAGGTCTTGGATACTGGGTGACTAAAATGTTAATGTTTTCACTGTGGACGTGCTTTTTAATTTGCTGATAACTAGGGATCGGGTTAGTCGATTCTTTCGTAAGATATATCAAATTAAACGTATTAAATGGGGATTTGCAAATAAATTAAAATAAGATTAAAAATAAGTTTCATTATTATGGATTATTGACCCCCTATGGAAGAGAAAGCCCCCTCCCCCCTAAAAATATTGGTTTTTATATGCTCTAATAGTCATGCATACCATATTAAAAATTTGCGGATGTTCAGCTCTTAGTTTAAAGAATAAATTTTTTTACTATCGTCTTTGGAAAGTTTCATATGAAAATTTTAGACTTTACTCCGAACAAATGATTTTTTTTTATTGTTTTTGGATACTTAATGAAATATCTGTTTAAAATATATTCTAATAATAGCTCTGTTTTATTATTTTATAAAATTTATAATTTTATTTTTGTTGCAAAACACTAGGAGTATTCACTCTTTAATGTATCAGTGTAACCGATGTAATAATACAACAAGAATTTACAAAAAAAGAGTGAGCACACCCTTTAGCATTTAGATTACTTCGAAATGTAACAGGGTGATAAAATGGCCCCGTAGGAGCTCTCCCCGGCCCCGGAAAAAAATGATAATTCCTCAACATTGCCAGGAGTCATAGTTATTGTAGAAAAAAAGAATTATGAAGATCCGGTTAAAAATAGCTGAGATAAAAACAAAAGTATCTCAACAGAACGGAACCAAAGATGTGTCTTAGCCGCAACTTTGGTGGTGGATCTGTTATGGTTTGGGGGTCATTTTCAAGTCAGGGTAAGCTTCCTCTAGCTTGGATTTCGACAAAAATGAAATCCGAAGATTACGTGGAAATGCTGGAATACAGTTTAATTGAGCATGCTGAGGAACTAATGGCCGAAGATTTTGTATGTCAGCATGATAATGCTGCAATACACAGCTCTAAGCTGACAAAGGCTTGGCTTGCTGAAAGAAAAATTGACGTTTTAGATTGGCCTGAATGTAGTCCAGACTTAAGCCCTATAGAAAACCTATGGGGAGTAATTTCTCGTAAAGTATACTAAAACTGAAAGCAATTCCACTCAGTTCAAGAGTTAAAAAATAGGATCAGACAAGTTTGGATTGAAATACCCATTGAAATTTTCCGAAAATTAATCTATTCGATGTCTAACAGGATATTTGAGGTTATCAAACAGCAGGGAAAACAAACCCAATATTAAGCTGTTAAAAAAGGATTCACAAATAATATAATAATTTATGAGGCTAAACTAATTTCCTCCTTATGTTATAGATATTTTGAATTTGTTTATGTCAATTCTTATTAAGAGTTTATTTATGTTAATTTTTATATATTAGCGATAGATAAAATATATATAAATTAAAACACTGCAGTCTTGTTGTTAATTTTCATTAAAAAAACTCAATGAGGCTATTCTAATTTCCTCCACTGTAGATAGAGACTTTTGTTACCTTTAATTTGAATGTTAAAAATTTTCTCTAGGGGCATCCGTTATGATGCAGGGTCCGACAAAGTGAAAAAGGGGCTTTCAGATAAAATGTACGAGGGTGGAAAAAATACACTACGAAGTATACCGGACTAAAAATTTAAAAACGCCATTCGATAGAGCTTGGCGGAGGCTTTAATTAGACACCCCACATGCGATATTTGGGTCTTGAGGGGTGGGGTAACAACCCCCCCCCCCCCTCAAATTCCCCCACCCAAACTTTTTTTTATAACTTTAATCCCTTCATCGAACTAAAGACGAATCCAAAGTTGGTTTTTTGATCCGCCCCCCCCCCCCTCTCCCTGCAAAAAAGGTTCGAATATTGAAAATAATTAAAGCAAATTTCTGAGCTTCAAATACTATTATTAATTTAGGGGCGAAAATGTAAATCGATCACACCAATTTGTTTTTCGGTGATGTTTTATTAAGTTTTCCAGTAAGTTTCATTCTGCGCCATTACTTATGTTTTGGGTTCACAAATTTGGAATACCTTTTTTTGTGGTGGAAAACCGTGATGCGAGTAGATGTAAATTGTACACCCTGCTAAATCAACCCAGTACCACCTAGAAAAAATATAAGTGCACCAGTCGATAGTCCTCAAAGGATCTTTCATTTGGCACACCGGAAATTTTCCTAGGACACTCCCCTTCCCCTCTGCACACCCTGACATTTGACGTTCAATCTGACCTCCTAAGTACAACTATACAAGTCGGTTTACACAGCCAATTTGTGAATGTAAAAATACAAGACCCTTGTATTGCATTTTATATGCATAGGCTTTCTATTAATTTACTGGGTTGTAATCAAATACATCTTTTACAACGATACACTGTTTGATCCAACATTGCGTGAGTGGACTAATCACGTTAAGTAGTATTACTTTTAACGAAACTCGTACATTCAACAGTTACAGTTCTTAACAAGGCAAGCATATAAAAAAAAAAAATTTATTCGTTTATAAATACTTATAAGGTCGATATTGAACATGGAAAATAAGCTCGTAATACTATATATAGTAATATTCCAAGTCCTCATAATCTATGGAGCGCGCATTTGGTTTTAATGTGGCAGTAGTGCACCCAAGATACCCAGGACTTGGCATGGGGGAGGGTGATGACATATGTGTCCCAAGTCCAAAAGAGTTCGAAAAAAGTCCAAGTCCTGAGCTCAGCTGCGCACTTTTTTTTTTAATATATTGAAATTCGAGTTTTATTTGTTAAAATCTCGACATGGACCATAAAGCCACTGTTTTCTTTATCTTCAATAGATTAAACATAATTTCATAAACATTGAGATGTATTTATTTATTTACTTCAATCCACGCAATTTGTTCAGTTTTTACAAAATTTTAAAAAGAAATCTAAGGCCCGACACATCATTGTTTTTGACGTGGGCTACGAACATATACGTAATTAAAATCTGTTATGGTACGTATCTTTGAGTGAGTATTCTTTGACGTGAAGTCAATTCTCTCAGCATGAGGGCGGCACGATAGCACCTCGACTAGTGCGGGAGACTTACAGGGGTTGTAGGGGGGGGGGGGAGAGGGTTTTACCAAAACCTGTCGCCGGTCATGAGCCATAATACAAAACAAATTTCGTGCCTGTATAAAAACCACAAACACCTGAAGGGACCCTTAACCAATTACCTTTCCTTTCTTCCATCGCTAAGATAGGTCTCAGGGAGAGTGAGGAAAAGAAACAGATTCGTCATTTCAAGATAACAACAATAACAATTTATCTGATTTGTATATTGTTCAGTCCACCGATGTAGTACCTTGCCACGACGAATTATGTCCTGAAATATAGGAAAAGAAAACACAAAGAACGCAAGACTAATATAAATTAAAAGAAAAACCAGGTGAGTTTCTTAGAAGCCGGGGAGGTATAGCAAAACAAATCGATAATGGTTTTATTGCCTATGGAAATCCCAATCATAAAACGCAATTTCTAGAATAATCACACACACGAGCGTTTACCTGGATGCATTTATCTAAGAATGTGCATATAAAAGCGGGGCAACTGATTAGGTACTCTTATCTATTTTGGACTGCCTACAGTGACTGTGCTATTATTTTTCTGTGAAAATTTGTTTTGAAAAAGTTACCTAATTAAGGTACATTGCGGAAAAACGTAAAATTTCGTGGAATATCACACAGTAAACTAAGTAAATTAAACACATGTGTATTGCGACAATTTATTTTATTAATCAATAATGGGTAGCTTTACCATTATTTCTAATGGATTCAAATAATATATTTTTTATAGATTTATACAAATTTTTATAAGAATTAGCCCAAGCTTCTTTTATTGCTTCTTCTAGCATTGCAACATTCTCATATTGCTTGCCATTATCGTAAATTTTCCTGGACAACAATCCCCAGAGATTTTCTATGATGTTGACATCGGGCGAAAGTGATGGCCAATCCAAAACTGTGATGTCTTCTGCCTCAAACCAATTTTTAACATAACGAGCAGTATGAATGGGCATCAGATCTTGTTGAAAAATCCAATCCATTCTTCCTAAGATTTCATCAAAATCGGCTGCTGCCGTACGTAGTAGATCTACGTACGTTTCTGCGGTTTGTCTTCCTCTTAAAATTCTGATTTCCACAGGCTCTCTATAGGATATGGCTCCCCATATCATAATTGAGCCCGCTCTGCTGTGGTGGTGGGATAAATATTTCCTCTCCTTCCGAATATCATGGAAATAATATGAGAAGCCATTAGGACCATCCAAACAGAATCTTTTTTCATCAGAAAAGATTACTTTCCGGAAGACTGGAAAGTCTTCATCCCAGCTGATCTGGTTTCGAACAAACTGCAACCGTGATTCCTGATGTCTTCGCGTTAACGCTGGTTTTTTCTTCAGACGGAGTCGTTTTATTGTTGGGCTTTCTTTTATTACCCTCCGTACCGTCCAGACACTTGCAGAACTTGCTGCTTGCTCACCAATTCCCCGTGTACTTAGCGTAGAGTTTGACGCTATCCTCAAAATTTGGCGCTGTTCTCTCTCAGTGGTCGCAGTTTTGATCCTACCTTGGTAATTTTTGCCGTAGTTTTCCGAATCCCGGAGAAAACGGCACACTGCCTTGGCACTACGACCTATTTTTTCTGCTATTTTCCTTCCGGAATATCCTTCCTCCTTTAAGGCTTTAATTTTTCCCATTTCTTCCAGGTTCAACTGTTTTCTTTTTCCCATTTTTTAAGATGTTACGTTAACTTTTTCAAAACAAATTTTGACACAAAAATAATAGCACAGTCACTGTAGGCTGTCCAAAATAGATAAACGTACCTAATCAGTTGCTCCGCTTTTATATGCACATTCTTAGATAAATGCATCCAGGTAAACGCTCGTGTGTGTGATTAATCTAGAAATTGAATTTTTTGATTGGGGTTTCCATAAGCAATAAAACCATTATCGATTTGTTTTGCTATACCTCCGCGGCTTCTAAGAAACTCAAAATATTAAGGTGTACCTAACCAGTTGCTCGCCAGTGTATATCCCCTCATTTGAGGTCGAAGATATCAAAGCCGTGATTAATTCCTTGGACATCAGTAAAAACGCAGGTCCAGACGATATTCCCAATAATTTTGTGCTGATCCTCTTTCAGCTCCCATTTGTGAACTATTTAACCGTTCAGTATCTGAAGGCTTTTATCCGGATCTTTTAAAAAATGCGTTTGTGTTTCCAATATTTAAAGCTGGTGACAAAAAGCATGTGACTAATTATCGTCCGATAACAATATCTAATAGTCTGGCCTTAATATTTGAGCATTTCATTTATAACAGGCTTCTTTCGCAAATGAAATTTATCAACACGGCTTTTCTCCTGGTCATTCCACTGTGCCCAACTTAGCTATATTTACCGATCAAATTGCAACGGCTCTTGACAGTAGCAAGCAAGTGGACGTATTTTATGCTGATATCACCAAAGCTTTTGATTCCATTAATCATAAACTGACTCCTGACAAGATGAAAAATATAGGATTTAGTGCCTTAACCTTGAAGTGGTTTGAATCGTATTTATCTGATCGTCAGCTGGTGGTTGCGGTGGATGGCTTTAAGGGGGTCATCCCGTGGGAAGGCACTTTTTTTTCAATTTTTTTGGGATTTTTTTCTGGCGAACTAAATAAACATA
Source organism: Dioctria linearis (assembly GCA_963930735.1). Taxonomy (NCBI): domain Eukaryota; kingdom Metazoa; phylum Arthropoda; class Insecta; order Diptera; family Asilidae; genus Dioctria; species Dioctria linearis. The sequence continues at coordinate 182,798,764 of OZ005744.1, forward strand.
CAACTGTGAAATTCTTACCACAGAATTACTCATGCCTTGAATACAATCTACAGATTGTTCAGCCCAACTTAGTCACTCATCTTCAAAAAGGGCATTTGTAGTAACCATGAGTGCGGGCTTTCTGGTGATCCAAAATAAAAAAAAATCAAACTGCATTTTAATCTGTGAAGTATGAACTAGTTTCTGAACTAGGATTATTAACAAATATTGAAAGCTAAATTTTTGGCATCTTGTTGAACATTTTTTCGTGAATTTTGTGTTTTTTCACTACTTCTGCAACATGAAAAAAACGGCTTGATGAATCCGAATTATCCTAGTTTGTAAAGTGAGTACTGAATAAGTCAATAGAATTCGTTCGATAGATTTCGAGATATCGTCGTTACCAGTTTGAAAAATACAGTTTTGAGAAAAACGCGTTTAAAAATTCAATTACGATAATCACCAATAAAATGCAAACATTTTGGGTACACAATTAAGACGAAACTAATCGATATACTCGAAACAGGAATCGAGTTTAGAGATATAAGGACTTCTCTATTGCACATTTATACCTGCGCTTGTATTAATAGGGCTCAAGTAAGAAACTGAAGCGAAAGAGAAGGGGTCCGATGCTGGAGCGCACGTTGCAAACACCTGGTCTGTTCAACACTGTAACTTCCGAACGACTCCGAATATCGGAAAATCACTTTACCCAAATATTCCTCACTATATTTGAATGAAATTTATGAAAAACAAAATAAAGGTTTTTTTGAATCAGTCACACGGGATGACCCCCTTAAATCTATATCATTTACACAAACGTCTAGTCACTAGTGTACCTCAGGGGACAATACTTGGTCCTCTTATATTCAAAATGTATATAAATGACTTACCAACTTTTATTGACTCCCCTTGCCTAATATATGCCGATGGCACTAAGATATACAGAGTTATCGATATGGCTGATGACTGCAATGATCTGCAAGCTGATATTGTAAAATTTTTAGACTGGTGTGAGAAAAATGTCTTATCCGTGAACATAAACAAATGTAAATGCGTCTCATTTTCTAGAAAGCAAAATACAATCCTCTTTAATTATAAATTGGGTAACTCCCCCATAGAGAGAGTTTCTCAAATAAAACACGTGGGCGTAATCTTCGACAGCAAAAGTCTTATTTGATTCTAATGTTAGTTATATAACCAATAAAGCCTTTAAGATGCTTGGATTTATCATTAAAATGTACAAAATCATTCAAAAGTGTATTCACATTTAAAACATTTATATTATTCGTTAGTACGAAGTCTACTGGAGTACGCCTCAGTCATTTGGAACCCTTTCTACTCAGTATGCATCGATAAAATTGAAAGAGTTCAGAAGCGATTTACACGTTTTCTACTTTTCAAATCGGATGGAGTTAATTGAAGCCTAAATTATATGGAAAGGCTACAACGGTACTCAATGCTTTCGTTGGAAACCCGCCGTGGTTATCTTGACGAAATATTTTTATACAATGTTGTAAATAACCTAATTAATAGTCCGATAATCCTTAGCAAAATAAATTTCAATTTTCCATCGCGTAAGGACGTAATTAGGACGAACAAATTAAATAATGAAATCAGCCATTGTAAGAATCCAAAAAAAGCATTATGAGCAGTGTTATGACATTGATCTCTTTTCAGATAGTCGCCCCTCTGTTCGACGCATTGTCCTTAATCAATTACAGAGCAATTTTAATTAAAATTAATATTGGCAATATCTTGAATTAATGTTTGACTTGACAATCTTGGCTCCATTTTATTTTTTTCCCTTTAATTTAATTTAATTATAGTATCCTTCACCTTTCAGTTAGTATTTTTCATTTCTTTTATAATTTTTTAGTTTATCTTTATTTTTTCATTTGTATGCTTCTAGTATATATATTTAGTAGTTAGTAGTTTGCTTGGTTTAGTTTAGATTAAGTAGGTTAGCTTTGTATCACTGTATATATTGCTGAGTATCGTAGCTTTATTTCACACTCCAAGTATGAATTTTGCTCTTATAAAATTATAATTTTAAGCTTTTTTGTATTCAAACATGTTAACCGGTAGTAAGAAAGTGGAATTTTCTGTTTGCTATCGCATGAATTTCTTTAATAAATAAATAAAGTTTAAATGTCAAATTGCCGTAAGTAAAGTGCATAGTAAGAGTCGCTCATTCCGTAAAGACTCATCTATTATGTATTAATGAAATCGGTAACATACTTTTATTATTTGATTTTATTATACTTAGAAGTAGGGTGCGGCAAGAAGTGGTCCTTTCAAAGAGAAAGGTTTGGGAAGGAGCTAAGAAAGTGATATATTGCTTCTGGAAGTGATGCCGATGTTTTTTCAGAGCCTTCTTATATACAAATCTTCAGTTAAATCAACTTTTGTTAAATCTCTAGCTTTTATTACTTTTTAAAATTTAAAAATTAAATGCCAAGATAATAACCCTTACGGAATATGACATTTATATATTTAGGGCAAAAATATTAATCATCCGTAAGTAAACCTCAGATTCGTTCAAATTCGTAAAGTTCTTTACATCCATTGTGGTTCAGCCTTTAAATACAATTTTCTTTAGGGACGTTTTATGGAGCTTATAATTGCATAGGAATCTGCAGTGGTCGTTGGCCGCTCTATTCGTCGTAATTGTATTTAAACCAATATGAACGTCAGTGCACGCAATATGGACAAGCGGAGCTGCACCGTCACCGGAGGTAAATGGGTTATTGCATATCAAATAGGCGACATATGTGACATGAATACCACCAATTCTTTTGAAATTTTACATACTTGGAGGGTTTGTGATAGATTTAGATTTAGATTTATGGAGGGATGTGCAGGCGTTGGCCTAGCATTCACTGCGACCTGACAGATCTATTCGATTTACTCCTTTCCTAGGTTTAGGACTGTTAATAAAGTCTAGTACCATTCTGGAACATAGGATCCACACGTAGTTTGGTAGAGGAGAAACATGTTCGAGGTGGAATAATCTCCGCCTAGCCAGTATTTCGCAGTTGCAGTGCAGGTGCTCCGAGGTTTCATGAGCAACCTGACAGAATCGGCCGTTCGAAGTCTTGACTAAGTCCATATTGGATAGGTAATACTTCAATGGGCGATGTCTTGAGGAGAGATTTTAAATCATTTTGAGCTCTGTTCTTCTCCTAAAGAGTAGGAGTTCTTTTATTTTTGCTCCAGAGGTGTCAATAAACTTTTTTGTGTAATGAAGTCCTTGTAGGTTTTCCCACTAAAAGGATTTTTGTTCATTCTCCCAGTTATTAAGGGTAGTTCTGAGGTAACACTTTGAGGGGGTTTGTAAAAATAAAAATACAAATTAAAAATTGTCCCTATTCGTTGCGTATTTCGGAATTTATAGCACTTTAAATTGTTAAAAAAAAATATGCTGTCCTGGCCTCCTAGGAATTATATCCGTTATCCTTGAATATACTGAAAGACGTACTTTTTATTTTATTATTATTTTTTATTTTCTACCTTATATCCGCTAAACATTTCCAAAAGTTCAACTTGAAATCTTAACGGGATCAGGGAGTCGAAAATCTTGAAATCCTCTCCAATCATGAATTTGCTCTTAGTTTCTTGCAAATTTCGTAAAAGTTAGTAAGAAATTAATTATCTGTGTAAGTTGTGTGAATTAAAACAAAACTGACCCTCTGAAGTCCCGTTCGTCCCCCCTCCCTCCCCCGTCGGTACACCCCTGTTAAGTGTACGTTCTCACATAAACAAGTTACAAAAGTTATGCAAAACAAAATCCTTAAAATGGCCCTAAAGCCAGGTACACACGCTCAAGCAAATTATACGACGGAGCCTTGCATGGCCCAGTCGTATGATTTGCATGAGCGTGTGTAGCGCAAGTCGGAGCTTGAGTTGAGACTGAAGTCTGCCATGAATGAAATCGGATGAAACTATTGCGTACAAGCAAATCTGACGACTCTGCTATAGAAATGAATTAAAGTTTGTTTAAACCATTTAGATTTATATCCACAAATCACCCAGAAACTCAACCATACTCTAAAAGTGATACAAAATCAATCAACTTAAGAAAAGAATTGAACACAGACAGAATGGAATTCAATTTCGTGGAATATTTCGCGGGTTATTAACATTAAGTAACTTCAAATGATGTCGAAAGTGCATTGACAGATGTTGTTTACATAAAAAAAAAGCCTTTTGAGCTTTTACATAATCGTTGAATATGTAAAAAAACTTGTTTTTGATAAAAAAAAAGAGTTCTCGCTGTAAAGAAGTTGCCGCAACGCCACCACCACCACCGACACCACCTCTAACAATTCTTTTTTCTTCTTAAGCTTTCACGCGGATTCGTTTCGATTTTTGGAAATTCAGAAATTCCTGTTTTGTGAATTAATATGAGCTCGAAAATATTCTTTTTTGCTGTGTTGTATTAAAATAAAATAAATAAAAAAAAGTCGTGACCATCTTTTATATATAAGATGCTGAATCCATCGCTTTTGGTAGTCAATGGTTTGATCTAGATCAGAACATTTCAAATTTTATCAAAATGCGTTCTCAACTAGTTTTGTGTGTACTTGTGGCTATTGTAGCCCTCAGTGTTGCTCTTCCTAACTATGGTGGATTTGGAGGTGGCGGATATCCTGGTTTCGGTGGTTTCGGAGGTTTCGGTGGAGGTGGCGGTGGCGGTCAAGGAGGTGGTGGTGGATTTAGTGGCAGTGGCAGTTATGCAAATGCACAATCTTCAGCTGGTTCAGTTGGTTATGGAGGAGGTCAAGGTGGAGGTCTTGGAGGTGGACAGGGTGGCGGATTTTTTGGTTAAACCGAAATAATGTGAATTTTTAGAGAATAGGAAACGAATTAAATGCGCTTATAATGATTACTTCAAACACAGATTAAATGATTGTTGTTATTTCAAAATCCGTGCAACCTATGGAAACTTAAACGTGATTTTAAATTTATTAGAATATGAAAATAATATAAATAATTAGAAAAAGTAATGTGTTTTGTATTTCATCTCCTTTTGTTCTTGAATCCAGTGTCGTGATGTATCCTATTTTAAAATTTTGATTAAAATGTTTGCTGCAGTTTTTGTTCTTCCAGAATGTGAGGAACGTGTATAGATCAATTATTCGATATGGTTCGATATGGATGGATCATCAAAAAGGCTTTATTTATTACGACACTTTCATATCTGAACTGGTTTTCAAGGATGATCTAGCCTGTCTATCTGAGGATTTTTTCTTAATTTTTCTGAGATATTTAGTCCGTCATAAAAAGGAAAAATAGGATAAGAAAAGAAAAGAATTGTTTTTTTTTTCTTTTTTTTTCTTAGATTGGAATTCAAGCAAGTTAGGATTATCTCTTCATATTTAAATTTCATTGAGAAAAGTTCATATGGGTTCGCCTTTACTTTTCATACAAATATATTCATACACATATTCGAACGTTGAAAATCTCTTTGGTAACAGGTATCTAGCTACATTACAAATATAAATATCTTTCCATTGCCTGAGCAACATATCATTTTAATTATTCTAAAAGTTCTACACCTCTCACGCATAGGAGAGTTGAACACTGCCATAATGAGTAGACTATAGCACTCACAAATTCTTAGAAAAAAAAAGGCCGGTCTATTATGCTTAGAAGGTTACTTCTAACGTAAGACGGAGCTAAATCGGAACTGATAGGAAAATTAAGGCAGTGCACTAGGTAAGATGATTTAATTAAGATATAAATTTAAAAGTCGAAACTATTATCGATTTATATGTAACGAAGTGCTTGTCGATTTCGTTGTTTGTTCTAAAATTAAGATACTTGGAATGTGATATTCTACTGTCAATTGGAGCGTAAATCATGGGTATAAATGTTGTAATATCATTTTTATTTTGTACTTGCATATAGAAAAATTGTTAAAAATAATCTCGCCAGATATGATTTCGAAAATCGTTCAAGATGGATTTGACCATGAACAATATACCTAGGTATGACTACATAGCAACTGGCTCTTACAACGGCCGAAGAACTTCTTAGTTCGGTGAATTGAAGAAATGGGGTTTTAGTATAGAACTGGCTTCGCCACTATCGTGAAATACCGAAAGCCATTCGGAAAAACCATACAGAGAAGAATTTATTCAAATTGACCAAGTTATGTATAGATCGGCAGATGATAGCGATTCAGAAAAACCTTAGTAGGACGATTTATGCAAATTGACTAAATTATGTATATAAATCGGCAGACGATCTTTTTGAAATATTATGAATGTCAGATTTTTTAGAAGAGATCTGAGTAATCATCGCCGCCTGGTTAGATTCCATTTTCGATGGAATTTTGATTCTTGCTTCTACATCTTCGTATAAATAACAGCAATATGTGCTACCTTAGGCAATGCGAAAGTGAAAGTTGAGTATGAGTATAATATAAAGTGAAATAATCAGGCGACAAATAATTCGATTTTAAATAAATAAATAAATAAATAATAATAATTTATTTGGTGATTTACTCAAGATTACAAAATCTTAATACAGTACTAATACTACTGGTATACGTAAGAGAAGAAGAGGAGAGAAAGTAAAAAGAGAAAAGTAGAATAACTATAAATTAAATAATATACAAACTAAATACTAAAAAGAAGAGAGAGTGTAGCCTAATTCACCTTCAAAAAATTAAATTATTGATCATTTTTTAAAAAGCCTTGCTGGAACCTTCACCTTGAATATTATTTGGAAGAGAATTCAATTTTTTTTAAGGCAGGGGACGAGAGATCCTAAGCACGGAGGCCAGAGTGGCCCATTGTGCTGTCCTGCTAGAAGCGTTATCACTAAAACCTTCCTGTCCTCATAATGGATAATCAGGTCTTGGTGATAAAGGATTTTCAACTCCTCTATGGAGCCTAAAGTATCCAGGCTGCTCCGGGCGAAGGCCGGACATGCATACAAAAAATGTTCGGTTGTCTCAGGCTCTCTTGCCAGGCAGGACATATAAGTACTAAGGGCTATCAACGAATTCCATCCATGTTAGATGAGCATGAAGCGAGCTGTGGTAAGTGATGATGCCAACCACAGTTCTACATTGTCCCCTTCCTAGCCTCATGAGAAAATCAGTGATATTCCTATTGTTTTGATAAGACATGAGAGCAACGCCTACGACGGGTTCCGTTCCGAGAAACGGAGAATCAGAGCCAGCTCTAGCTAAAAGGTCAGCCCTTTCATTCCCCAGGATGCCTATGTGACTAGGAACCCACTGAAGGAAGACCTTTTCATAAAAATCAAGGCTGCCTGACTTTCAGAAAGGATAGCAATCTCCTTTCCCTTGATATCCATATCATCGGTTATCTTCGCTGCCATTGCGATGGCGAAGACTTCACCCTGGTAGACAGTGGCGTCAGGAAGATAAATGCCCGTTTCGGCTCCCCCATTCGTGAGAGAGTCGTCAGTGACAATTTTTAGAGCGGACCGGGGAAGGCTCGATAAGGCACTTCCCTCTGTAAAGGAATTACAGAAAAACTTACAGAGAAGCGTCGCCCGCAACGAGACTCTGGCACCATCGCATGAAATGGCATGCTGGCCAGAGGGTTTTCAAGATCCAGCTCACACGCCAAAGAGCAATGAGAAGAGCTAGTCTAGGCATCCTCCCAATATCCCCATGAGCGCATCTTGCATACAGCCTTTTTGGCATCTGCCTGAATGACAAGATTAAGTAGGACCTCAAGACCAGCAGTAGCAGTAGATCGCATGGAGCTCGTAATTCCCAGGCAGCTTCCGGATCGGAAACCCCACAAGCGTCCTCGGCCACCATACATAAGAGGTAGAAGTGAGCAAAGGTTTAACGATCGAGGTATGCATCAAGTGCACAATCTCGGGTTTATGCCCCATGTTAAGCCATAGATTCGCCTACATTGAACGAAGACCCTCATAACCGCATTAACTTTTTCCTCTACGTGCAATCCTTACGTCAGCTTCGAGTTAAAGTAGACTCCGAGGTGCTTGATATGAGAGCCGAATTCCAATTACCAGCAGCCTGGACAAATTAAGAATATCCACCATGTGAGATGTGTCTTTGGATAAGAAGCTGAGGATTTCTGGTTGAATGTAAAAACTGGAGTTTCCTATATAAGTAAGCTGAGCTTTTATGAATTATTAACTTATGTATGAAGATAAGTTGATGTCTAGCTGGATACATTTCAAGGGATGAGCCTAGGATCGAGCGCTACGAGGGAACTTATAAATATATCGACGAACATCATTGAACGCAACTTTCAATTCCATTGACATACAAAATCAAGTGTGGTGAATATTGGAATGCCATATGTAACAGTATAATTACTGACTTAGCCAACTTTAGTTTAAAAACCACTGACATGAAGCTTGAGCTAATCCACAATTGCCGTAGAGCATCATATATCTTTCTCATCATATCTGCAATGTAAGTGCAGCAGCTGAACTTGGAATTAAATTGGATTCCCAAATTTTTGATTGAGACAACATATTCCCGGACTATGTGGTTCAAGACCACAGGAGGAAGCTCGGATTTCTCTAGAGTACGTCTATAAATTGCTAAAAGCAGTTTGATTTGGCCGGATTCAGTGAAAGCTCATTAATTGAAGACTACTTACATTGTTCCTGCTGCAAATCCTCATTAATCCGATAGACACAATTCTCCATAAGTCCTAAAGTTCTACTAATATACATCTGTACGTATAGCGTATAAGTTAATAGGACTTGGTAGATCGTTTATGTGCAGACTAAATAAAAGTGAACCAAGTATTGACCCTTGAGGGACACCTAAGAAAGATACGCCGGTTTAAAGAGCGTTTCTCCCACTTTCACTGACTGCGATTCGTTAGGGAACAGGTAATCCGCTTCATAGCTCTAGACGGGAAGTTAAGCCTATTACCAAGCTTAGAGAGTAGGTTTATATAATTAAGAAAGTCAAGTGCTTTACTATATTCAAAGAAAACCAATATTGCCAAGTGACCACTGTCAAGAGTATAAAAATTATCTGTGGCAACTTTTAAGAGAGCACTCTCACAGCTGTGCCCTGGTCGAAAGCCAGTCTCCCAAACTGACAATATTTTGCTAGCATAATTTGATGATATCAGTTATTTTCCAATCATTTGGCCAGAAAATTAAGTAGACTAATGGAACGATAGTCGCTGAACTGAGACGAGGACGCTTTCTTTGGAATAGTAACAATTTCTATTGGGTAGAAAACTGAGATCTGGTGGGACAATAACTGTAGATATGGACTAAGGGTAAGATGTAAATGGAAGTATGAGTTTGAGAAATCTGGGATGCAGCAAATCAGGATTAGTGGTGTTTGACTTAATAGAGTATAAAGTGGAAGTGCTTCACATCCGTCAACGCAGTGGAAAGAAAAGCCCTCAGAAAGGAAGTTAGAGTAGTTTGAGTTATGATGTCTGCGTAAATTATTCTATATGTCTTATTCGATACGAAAATTTTCAACTGTTTGGAAACTAGCTCACGTTCAATGTATTCCCAAGAAAGGAGAGGGTACCGATCCCTAAAATTATCGACCAATTGCAATAATTTCTATTCTTTCAAAGGTTTTTGAATCTATCATTAATTCCAAATTGATGAAGTATCTAGAAAATAATGATTTAATCAATGATCGACAAAATGGCTTCCGAGCTTGACGCTCATCTAGAGACCTGCTAACTTTTCGTACGGAACGTTGGAACTGTAGTCTTCAGAATTTTGATAAGTCAAAAATCGTCGCCCTAGATATTTATAAGGCCTTTTATCGAGTCTGGCTTCCAACTTTTTAGCTAAAAGTAGTTGTTCTATGAGAATAGAGTACCAGACCACCGTTTTAGCTTTCAGGATTTCGCCACAGATGGCGCTGCTGTCGCTAGGGGTTTGAGTCCATACTAAATGTAAGTTTGTGTCTTGACTGTGCTGGTTTATGTCTTGGATACACCGTTGAGTTTTGATTGCGCCCTAGCGGCATTAACCGGTACTACCAGCATGCTCCGGGATGTGTCGGTGGTGCCATCTGTGACGAAATCCCGGAAGCTAAAACGGTAGTCTGGTACTCTCATATAACAACTACTGCTAAACTTAGAGCACTTGGTCTCTCTCTCCCCTTCTATTTTGGATTAAAAGTTTCCTATATAGTCGCCGAATACGTGTTGTATAAGATGACGTTACATCTGAACTTCATCCCATAAATGCCGGTGTGCCCCAAGGCTCTGATATTTCTTCAACTTTCTTTTTAATTTCCATTAATGATCTGCTTTCGCTTACTTTCCATCCCATCCATAGTTTCGCTGATGACAGTGCCATTGATTTCGCTTATTCCTTTGACACTATTGCGGACTCCAGGGGGAATACCAAATGTGCTAAACGAGATTGCATGATTAGCTCATTGAGTAACGGTTTAACAATATCCTCGCTTGGGGCAAAGCGAATCGCGTCGAATTCAATGCATCTAAGACCCAAAGCTGTCTCATCTCATTAAAACAAGACCATAACTTAACCACTCCCGTTTCTTTTGATGGAACATTTATTTCTGATTCAGTGTTACTAAGCATTCTTGGCATTAATATTTCCAGTAAGTTAAAGTGTACAGATGACATTTTCTCTGTTGCCAAAGAAGCATCCAAATGTCTTAGATTTCTGAATAGATGTAAGAAATATTTCAGTCCATCAAATCTACCGCTCCTCTACAAGTCCTGCATCAGACCTAGAATGGAATATAATTCCCATATATGGTCCGGGAGTGGTCGCACATCCTTAACTTCATTAGACATTGCCCAAAAGAGAGCCTTCAAGCTCATTAGCGATATGGCAATAATTTGTCATATCGACTGGCTCGAGCACCGCTGCAATGTTGGATGCCGTTCGCTCCTTAATCGGTACATGCATGGTCAATGTTCTGATGAAATATCTAGTCTGATCCCTTGTAGATTAATTGCAATACTCTCGCTGCAAATCGCATCTATCCTTTTACCCTTCAAATTACTTTCGGCCGTACTGTAAAGTTCCGTGATGCTTTTTCTGTCCCGAACTGTCCGAATGTGGAACAGTATATCATCTTCTGTCTTTCCTATGGCATACAATCTGCAGAAGTTTAAGGGCACATACACCGGTACCTCCGGCACTGTCCTCATATCCCCTAATTCTTTCCCTATCTCCTTTCTGCCATGTTGTGCTTTGCATCATAAGATATCCTCTGTGCTTGGCTTAAAAATTTTGTAAAAAAAACTATCGCAGATTAATGTAAAAAAATTCAACAAAAAAATTGCATCGTTAACGTTCAGCATGTAAAGATAATCTCCTAGATTATCTCAATAAGGATGTGCATTCAGAGACTTAACTATGTGTGGTGTATCCTCAGATATTTAGATATCTCGGGAATCTATTTCAATAACATGTTAGCAATAGCAATTGAAGCTAGTCCTACATATCAGTTTGTGTCGAGAAAACGATATAATATGATGCTCATTTTATGCCTTCAGTTTTCCTTCTGAAACTATCTTCGGTCTGACTGTGGACCAAAATTAAAGCAAGTGAAACTCCCAGCAATTGGTACAGCAGCAGCAGTAGTATTAGCAGTAGCAGCAACATTAAAAGATAAGAACAAATGGACACAAATGTGTCATGAATAGAATTTTCATTGTCCTGAATTCCGATAGACTTCAGGCAGTCATCTGACCTCTGCTGACCACCGCACACACATTGCATTGCTGAAGCTCGATAAGAATAAGCCATATAAGCAAGGACTGACATTTGTAGTAAACAATTCCCTCAGCACTGTTTTCTGGGATTAGTATTATCGCTAAATTAAATCTTAAATTTTCCCAGAGTTTTTTTTTTATTCTTCTTTTCTTTTGCTTTTGCGTTTTTGTCAGAAATTCTTATTATAAGAGATTCAAGTCACATACAAAACCCATGATAGCCAATTCAACCAGGGACAAAGGATTTCTCATGTGCACTAAGGTCTTAAGCGATATTTTATTGATGGTCACTCCCAATCTATTGTCATGAAAATCCTTGTAAGATTGCGGATAAATGTTGGAATTTAAGGAAACAGGTGAACTTTTATGTGAAGTGTTGAAAGGAGATTTTTGGTTGTTGTTGTTCTGTTTTTTTTTTCCTTCGTTATTAGTTGCCGTGTAAGATTTGTGTGCAAAAAGAAAATTAATTTGATCAAAATCTTATTGGTTTTTTTTTGCAGTAAATTTTGTAGTATAGGTAAGCAATTACGAAACCTCTTTAGTCATAGAGATTGATCGTCTAGCCGGGGCTGTAAAAAATTTAGTAGATACCTGAGATACAAGCTACAGCTAACAATCTTTTACCGTACTATGAAAAAGACTTTTATTTAAGATCAACACATGAGAGCCATTCATTTTAGTTTGCTCTTATAATTTTATAGTTGGAAAATACTTTGACCTGCATAAAATGGATAAAAGTGATCTTGGAAATTGTCAATTTTAGTTATTTCACTCTCGCCAACGTAATCCTTCACCGAAATAAAAAACAGTACAAATGTTGCTAAACTACTATTACAAGAGAAAATATCACTTTCGATTATTGTCGACGTTTTCATTATCTGTGTAATTTGTTGGTGGATGATTTAATTTGATTAATCCCAGTTCTTTGGCCTTTTGATTGGTCTTTTTAAATCCAGCACGTAGGATTTTATTGTATGATGTTGATGACAGTAAAAAAGTACCTGCAAATCAAAAGAAACTGAATACTTGTTGAAAGTTCTTATAAAATATTTATTGCTGCCGCTGCAAGCGTCCGCACTGATAACAAGTGAATACATGCCAAAATCTCTTTCTCGGCTAGACTATAAAAAAACTTCTATCATATCAACTCAATTGTGTTAGCCTAATTGTGCTGCCTTAACGAAATGTATGTACATTATAAATTTTGTCATTTGTGTTAGTGAACTTAGACGACAGTGGCGGAGGCGCATACAATTCACAATTCAGTGGTTTACAAATATTTAATTACAATTATATTTCATTAAGAGGAGTCAGTACTCAGCAAAAGTTTCAATTTAGATATCAGCGAACCTGCAGGCAATAAAATTTACTATACGTAGGTGTATGTCCTGAAAATGAGAAAATTCATATAAAATTAATCTAGGCCGAGACCACAAGTCACATCAGAGACATCTATCCCTTAATCCTTTCCCTATCTCCTTCCTGCCACGCTGTGCTTTGCATCATAGGGTATCCCCTGAGCTTGGCTTAATAATATTAAAAAAAAAAAAAAAAAAAAAAAAAAAAAAAAAAAAAAAAACAGACAGAAACCCAACAAGCGACAATTTAAGACGAAAAATGAAAATTTGCAGTTCAAATACATTGAACATTTTTAACGAGAATTAACTTTCCTAAATTTTTTTGCACAAAATTGTTAAATATACTATTTTGCTTTGTATTCCAACAACTTTCAACGATATATTGCAATTTCTCTTCGGTGAAATATCGGGAGAAAAAGCTAATACTCTTAGAGCCAAATAATTGAAAAAAGCTTCACTAAAAATGGAAAAAAACTCGACGTTATTTGCTAGACCTAGGCTTTATCCTTCTAAAATAGTCACAACGTAACGAAATGAGAGTACCCCTACTAACAGGAACTTCATTTAAAAAACTGCAATTTTTACCATTTTTTACAAATTTCCGAGCCAATATCTCAATTCAGTAAATTTATTTTTTATTTTTTCCGACGTTATTTACTAGACTTCTTCATAACCTTTAATTGAAGATAACAATCATTATTCAGCTACAAATAGCTTGCCAAAAATTCGCATTGAAAAATGTATGAAACTTGCAAATTTTGGTACTGACTCCTCTTAATAAATTCATGCACAAAATCGAACAGAAGAATCTAAATTTCATCTGGAAATAACTCGGTCAAAGCTTGTAAATTTAATACTTCATCGCTTAAAAAAACAATTGTGGCAGAACATTTTGGAAATTGGGGTTGGTAAGTCCAGAAGTAACGTTATAGAAGTTGACGCGAATGACTTAAATCGTGTTTTTATGTCCTGCAGTGGGATTCCCAATGAAGAATCTGATTTAATTTTTTTAAGTGACCATACCATTTTTTATGGGTTTCCTTTACTTCGGCAACGAAAATGCTGAACTGCTCGCTTTTGGAATCTTCGTCTTTCGAGCTTGCATGGGGCTCGCACAGTATCGTCGCGTCTTTGGAAGCAACCGAAGCATTGCTTCCCTTAGGTTTTCCGATTTAATTTAATTAAAACAAATAAAAATTAAAGGAAATAAAAAATGACGACTAAAAATTTCTTCGAAATATTTTCATTAAAAATATTTACCCTAAAGCCTTTTTATTTGTCCTTCGCTGTAAACTATCATAAGGAAGCAATATTAATTACCTTCCTCTGAACAAAACAATCAAAAACAAAACAATCGAACAACATGCAACGAAAAGTATAGCATTTGAATAAGTCTGGGCTCTGTCTAAGATATCGCAACCGACACCACTGCCTGAGGAGGTGGTTTTATTTTTGCTTCCATCAGCAATCGAACAACATCCAACAAAATGTATGCCATTCGAACTCGTCAGGAATCTACCTATGATGTCACACATCCCTGTTACTCGTTCATCACTTATAGTGTAGCTAAACTTAATAAGTAATGGTTCTAAGCCTAAGGGATGCAATTCAAGAAATATTTCTATTGGCCCTACATACACTGCTATACCGGTAGCATGTGAATAGTTTTTCTTATGATAGATAACGCTGTATTTGTTTCGACTGGAGATGTTTTTAATTGTGCTTCCATCAATTTCATGTTGGGAGGTCGCACTTCAGTTGTAGGTAGATAAATATTTTTAAGCCGCGCGGGCGAGGGAAAATTGTAAATTCTTGAGGGGAATTTTAAGTTGGATAGGGGAATATTACTTTAGAGAAGAGATGGTTTGAAAAATTATATTGATGACAAAATCGTACAGTCGGATGAAAATATGAGCAATATTTGATATTTTAATTTAGCTTATTTAGAACATTACTACATCTCATAAGATTAATTTCTCAGTTTCATGAAAGCGACGAATAATACCCTCTGTTTCGTAATGCACTCTGTTATAAACGATTTTGAAATTTTCCCATTCTTACTAGACAACTTACCTAGTACGTTAGAACACTCCTGAGTATCTCTCAACATTCTGAAAACCATTTATCATTGCCTTCGTTTTCGAGAAAACGAAAAATTTCAAATTTGTTTATATTCTTTTAATTCCTTTTATTTTAATTTGAAAGCAAGGAACTAAAAATTGCAATTCATGTCTACTCTCACGTCCACGATCGTGAGTGCTAAAACTTAGGGTTAAGAGCAGGGGAGACTAATTCACTAAGACCCTGCGGACACAGTGACCAGAGTTGCCAACAATAAACCTGTTACTGCCGATATTACTTCTTTGTCTTATACATGTCTTTAACACTATCTCATTATGAGACCAACTTTTTCTGAATCCTGGAAGTTTACTAAAGTTTCACCGATTAATTAGAAAAATCTCGGTCTAGCAGAATATCGCCAATATATATTATTTTCTATTTTGAACCAAAGCATTTGAAAAAATTATTTTGCATTAGCAAATTATTAATTACTTAGAGAATAATAATTTGATTTTCTGTCAGATTTTTGATCTAGACGTAGCTACCTGATTGTTTCTCGCCTCATCCTTGGCTAAACCTCTGCATAAACTATTCTATATGTCTTATTTAACATGAATCTTTTCAACTGTTGGGAAACTAGCCCCGTGTTTAGCCTATTCCCAAAAAAAGGAGAGGGTACCGATCCCTAAAATTATCGATCAATTGCAATCACTTCGATTCTTTCAAAGGTTTTTGAATCTATCATTAACTCCAAATTGTTGTCAAAGTTGAAAAAATGAGCACAAAATGGTAAATTTCTAAATGTTTTCGACTGTAACTTCGTGACTTTTCATCGCAAAGACATACGGAATATTTGATTAGAAAGGCCTATCTCTCTTCTATCATATACCACAAAAAAAATTCGACATGGAATAATAAATGGCGGAATTATAAATTATTATATACATGGACCTACCGTATAACGGTGTTTTTGGTTTAAAATGAGATTTTGAGGGTGTGTGGGAAATTTCTAGTATGCCACTACTTTTAGTTCCACTAGACTTACAACCTATACTATATCTCGTCAAAAGTCTATCGAGTTTATCTTTTTTTGTAACACAGTGTAATCATCTTTTGAGCGATCACCAATATGGCTTCCGGATTGGACATTCATCTGGAGACCTGATGACTTTTCTGACGGAACGTTGGAACCGTAACCTCTACAGTTTTAGCGAGTCGGAAATCATTGCTCTATAGATATCGCAAAGGTCTTTGATAGACTCTGGCATCTTACCCTTTTAGCCAAACTTAAAGCATTTGGCCTGTGCCGTCCTCATCTCTTACGGATTGAAAATTCTCTATTTGGTCTGGAGGTGTTGTATTAGATGGCGTTACATCTGATCTTCATCCAATAAATACCGGTGTGCCCCAGGGCTCTCTTATCTCACCATCTCTCTTTATGATTTTTATTAATGATCTGTTTTCCCGCCCTTTCAATCCCATTCATAGTTTCGCTAACTCCTCTAACACTCTTGCAGACTACAGGGAGAATGCCGCATATGCTAAACGAGATTGCATGAATAGATCATTGAATAACGATCTTGATAATATCCTCGCTCGGGGCAAAGCGAATTGCGTCGAATTCATTGCATCTAAGACCCAAAGTTGTTTCATCTCATTGAAACAAAACCATCACTTAACCGCCCGCGTTTCTTTTGATGGAGCATTAATCCACCGTCACTTGGCATTCTTGGCATTAATGTTTCCAGTAAGTTAAACTGGACAGATCACATTTTCTCTGTTGCCAAAGAAGCATCGAAATGTCTTGGATTTCTAAAAAGATGTAAGAAATATTTTAGTCCGTCATATCTAGCGCTCATCTACAAGTCCTACATCAGACTTAGAATGGAATACAGTTCCCAAGTATGTGATGGGGCTGGACGCACAGCCTTAACTTCAATGGATATTGTCCAGAAGAGAGCCATCAAGCAATAACTTGTCATATCGACTCGCTCGAGCACCCCCGCAATGTTGGATGCCTATTGCTTCTTGATCGCTACATGCATGGTCAATGTTTTGGTGAAATATCTAGTCTGATCCCTTGTAGATTAATTCCTGCACGCAATACTGTCGCTGCAAACCGTGTCTATCCTTTTACCCTTCAAATTACTTTCGGCCGTACCGTGAAATTCCGTGATGCTTTTTTTTGTCCCGAACTGTGCGTATGTGGAACAGTCTACAATTTGCTGTCTTTCCTCCGGCATACAATCTGCGGAAGTTAAACTGCGACATACATCGGCACCTCCGGCACTCTCCTCATATCTTCTAATCCTTTCGCTATTTTCTTCCTGTCATGTTGTGCTTTCCATCATAGGGTTTCTCCTTAGCTTGGCTAAATAATAAGAAAAGAAATATATATATATACAAGATAAAAATATTTGGACTTAGGATATTTCTCTGCGGTACGCCAGAATGACTAACAATTGCCGATGATGAAATTTTTACAAATTAATAAAATTTATATCACATCACCTCCCTAGCAATCTGTCAGCGTACATATTTTCCCCTACTGAATTCACCTTCCGTAATGGAATCCTAAACTGCTGTATATCTAGTCTTTCTGCCATCCACCATTGCTGTATATACATTTTACCCTCGATTAAATAATAACAAATTCTCCTTAATTTTTTATAAAAATTTTGTTCCAAAAACGAAATATATGTATTACAAAAAAAAAAAGAAAACCACTAAACTTAATGGGAAAAATGAACGGAAAATTAATTTAAAGGAAATTAGATTAAAGCTGGGATAACACATCTGCGGTTCCCATTGCTTTCCTTGTCAAAGAGATATCCGAACAGGCTGAAATGAAATTTATAATTTTATTCAAGGAGAGAAATCCCCTTTTCAATTACTTACTTAAATTCGGTGTCCTTAAACGAATTGATTCTGTTTAATTTAAAACGCGCACTCCGATTAAAATCAATATGATGCCGATGAAATTAAACTTTTTCGTTAAAATTTATCTTTTTCGTTACACCACCAAAACACCAAAACCACATTTTCCACCAAAACCATAGAAAACTTCTGCTTGAGTTGAATCATAATGGAGGCAAGACCTTGATTGATTTATTATCTAAACACGTCCTCGTTTAACTTTCTTATTTTTTTTCTTTTTTTTGCATATGCTAGAAATACGCGCTTGTAAGCATATCCTTTCTGTTAGATGGTGAGGTGGTATTGAAATCGTCCCTTTCAACGAAATATATTTTCCTACAATTCACTTTCATACATGTGTTAAGTAAATTTTCTACTTTTTTTTTTTTTTTTTTTTTTAGACAGGTTAACGCCATCCCACCCACGCTTAGTTTCAGTATGTAAAGTAAGTCAGGACATATTATACACCGCAAGGTGAGAATCAAATTAAATTTTCTGCTGGCAAAGTAGAGAGAATTTCGCATGAATTTTGTGCGATACATCGATGCTCCTTAAAGGGTTCTTCCTTTACCTACAACCTTAAGAAAGGGTTGGCGTCGTCTGTACATATATATATTTCGCGTCTTTACATTTACATATGAAATTTTTGGCGCGAATTATGTTATATCATAACTTCTCTGTTCGGAATATGAAATTACCCCTGAAAGCTGTTTTATTATAAATATTTGAGTTATACGGAACAAATTTTGAGAATATTTTACCGTTTTTCATTCATTTTTCATATTTATTGGTGAATATTGTGCTGAAGCTTTATGGCGTGCGTGCGGGTGAAGAGGGTCTGTTGTCTTCAATTTTTATGGGGCTCATATCCTTTATGTAGGACAAGTGATTGATTTGGGAATGGGTTCGTTATTAACAACAATATTTTATTTGGCATGTTAAAAAATGAAATTTTTGAGATAGAAAAACTTGGACATGTCACATCCTTTCGAGAGTTTAATTTTTTTTTAAATAAAATCTCCCAGGATATTGGTGTAAAATATATTTTTGTCAGTTTTTATTCCTATTTCAAGGTATATACGAAAGAAGGAAAAACGAGGGTTAGTCGTTTTTCCATTTTAGCAACTGACAAGAAAATTTCAAATCAATATTTTTATACATAAAACAAGAAAATTAAAATATTTATGGACAGACGGATGATGTGATGGATGAATATGGATAGAAAAGAGTTTAAACTAGAATAATATTGCATGCCTGGTAGAATCAGTGTTGACCAGTTAGATATAGTAACACTATTGACGTGAATAATATATTGGCGTGGATGTGTGTTCATGATCCATAACTAAAAGTGCTTTAGACACAGAATTTTAAGGTAATTTAAGAAAATTTTGAAAAAAGATTGGGATGCAAGCAGGCCAGTAGCTAGAATCAAATTAAAAGTAGAGTAAAGAATTCCCATTTTAAGCTGATACCTCCAGACTTGAGAGATATCTTAATCTCTGAACATTTTTTATTAACAATGTTTATTCCTATCTAGCGGGCGAAAACTGCGGAAGGGGTCAATTTCGATCTAGTACATTTTGAAAAATCTAGTACATAACCGAATTCTTTAGGTCCTGAGAAGAAGTTTGAGTACCCACACTCCTATGCTCGGAGGCTTAAATAACTATTTAAAGTATTTCCCTCTTTTTTATTCGAACTGAGGTACTAGATTTTTTGATCTTTAGATCTGCTCTACCTCGGTAGGGTTATGTGCGATCGAAAAACGGGTTTCACTGTTCGCCTCAGCTCATTACCAGCTACAATTCGTAGAAGAATTTTTTTCTCTGTATTCTCTTAGCGTAGGGGTATGAATTCCCGGCGGCTGGGGGGGGGGGGGGGCTTTACAATATCGCATGCCGCATATCGAATTAATGGTTTCGCCGAGTATTATCGGGTGGTTTACTTTTTTTTCCAGATTCAGAAAACTTTCTCGGGAACTTTCATGCACATGGAACCCATACACCCCAACTACTACATTTCGCATATATTTTTGCAGTTCTTTCTTCCATAGCCATTAGACCTCTGTTGTGAAAAATTTTTTCATTGGAAGTCATTTTCCACGATTCGCTAATTCCGCGCAAACAAGAGAAGTAGAAAAGTCCACTTTTTCACCCAAGAATGTCGCTCAAGCTAAATTAAATCACCAAAGTTTTCCCCCACTAAATTGGATAAAATTATTTATTAATAAAATATGTTAAGAGTATCATAATGCACCTCTTATGTCTCTAAGTGTTGGGCCTAAAGTTGTATGAAAAGTGGGCATTCCTCTTTTCGGTGCATCTGTGATACATCGTTTCAGGTAAAGGGACATTTTTTTTGAAAAAATAAGCTTCTGGAATCCTCATTTTATTACATTTTTTTTTACAGGTGAACTAAAACTAAAACAGGTATCTACAATAAAAAGATATAAATGGACCAAACAAGATACAAAATTAGTGTCGAAATGGTAGATTCGTACGAAGCAGTACTACATCCGATTGTTGCGACTGATGCAAACAGTTCATACGTGTATCTTCCCTTTGTCGGTATAGAACTTCTAATATTTTTTTGCTCTAATCTCCTTGACCATTCAACTCATTTAAGTACCTTTTCACAATAGTAACAATAGTAGCCTATTCTTTGGAAGGAATTTTAATAGGTAAAGAATAATTGATATTACGGAATTGTTTTTTTTAGGCCAGTTCGTCCCTTTAACTCGTGGACGAATTTGTCTGTCTGTATATTTATATATTTCTTATTTACTATTTGCGACACTCTCGTAGACCCACTTTTCGTCATCACAGCCAGCTGAAATTTGGCACACAGGTTCATGTCGCGCGACAATTGAATCTATCAAAATTTGAACCGGAAATTTCCATGGAAAACCCGGAAAATCGGGAAAAATCATTTGAAAATTTGGTACAAATTTGATTAGTGATAAATCTGTTTCAGGAAAAATGCAGTTTTCAAACTTTTCCGAAATTTTTTTCCGGAATTTTCCGACTTTTCCGGAAAATTTTCTAAAAAAGTTTTCTAAATTATGCAGGATCAAGTTCCCTATCAACTGGCATCATTTTTTCTCTCCAACAATGGTGAAAACTTGCAGAAAAAATCGAGGAAAATTCATGTAGAACGCTTTTCCGGAGCTTTTCCGACCAAGGAAGCATTTGAGCGTTATGCAAGATAAGACAAAGTTGTAGAGCGAAATGAGTTGCAAAAAGTTGCTTTTGTGGAAAACTCCATTAAAAACCCGGAAAAGCGGGAAATCATCGGAAAAATTTTCATCGATATGATTAGTGATAAATCTGTTTCAGGAAAAATGCAAAATTTTCCAATTTTTCTGGAAAATTTTCCGACAAAAAAGTTTTATAAGCTATGCGGAATTTTTTTGTTTCGGTCCTACTGGCATGAATACTTTCTCTTCAATAATCATGAAAACTTGCATGAAAAATCGAGGAAAATTCATGTAAATTTTTAAAAAAATTTCATAGTAATCGGAAAAGTCTGTGGAATACATGGAAAATCGGGAAAATTCACGTTATATGGGATCAAGTTGGAATACAGTTAAAAAGCGCTCTTTAAAACATCATTTGAATTTCAGAAAACCGTTGCAGTACTTCAACGATTTGATACTCGAAAAATTTATGTTTTCGGATCGGCACCAAACATGACTTAAAAATTGTTTTAAAATATCTCCATGCAGCACGTAATAACAATTTAGTCAACGTGAAGGCAGAAAATAAAATATGAAAAAGTAGAAAATAAGCTTTTCTTCACACACAGAGGTGGACTCAGATTTTATTCGCCGACAATCACCGATATATTTCAGTATGATCAATCAGAGGTAATAAGTGATTTGATTCATGAAGAGAAAGAATATTCAAGAGAAATGTCCCAAACAAAAAATCTGAGTCCACCTCTGTGTGTGAAGAAAAGTTTATTTTCTACTTTTTCATGCGGCTTGGCAGTTTTGTTTGAAAACTCGTTTTTTCCTTATTTTTCTCATTAATTTCTTTACAATAATTATATATTTAAATGTTGAACAGACTTAAGCTTTGTCCGACTCATCATGACATGATACAAAATTGAATCTAGTAGATCCTCTTTGTCTGCAAATCTTTTTTTCATCTCAGTTGTTATTATGTCTACAGTATCATAATATTTCGTTTTAAATGGCGGAGCTTAAATTATGTCTTTAGTGTTTTGCCGAGGTGATGGACTATATAGCACCACTTAATTCTCCAGATGTCTTGCCTTTACTTGTCTCTTCTCTTCTGGGAAATATTCTCAGATTCTTTTCTACAATATTCTCAGCTTCTTCCAAAATTGTTTCCTACATCTCTTCTGGACGCATTTTATTATTTATATGGCATCCTTCAATCCCGTACTTCGACCCTGTAAAGCCGCATCAGCTGGTTGCAGAAAATATAATATTTTTTTTTGCTATTATGTTTGCCAGACGAATTTCCATGTTTAACATAACGCCTTTGATCTCAATACGTTTTGCAATATCATCACCATTGATTTTTCAATTTTTCGTTTTATTTGGAGTCTTCAAAATCAGAGAATAATTTTCATATACACGACTCTTATAATAGCCAAATGTCCTGACCAAAGTTGTTCAAGTAGTCGACCAATTGTCTTGCCTTCATACAAGGCAGTAAAATATGGGAGATAAGCAACGCAAACATGGCCGAGTGGTGGCTGACTAGTCACTGTGTCGATTATATCATCATCATGATATCATATCATATCATTCCAGTCGTACACAAGATTAGACATCTTTTTTTGTACAATGAGTAGTAAATACGGTTCTAAATATATAATTTAAGGCGAAAAAAATAAAAGAAAAAAAATTGGAGATTATAAACTAAACTATACGAATTCAGAAGAAAACAGAAAAAATGAAAGATAGATAGATCAAACTATCAAGATTACAGAATCTTTGTAAGTGCGGTAAGAAAGGTCAACTAGAATTTACTTTCAGCTGCTTAGAAGATAAGTAGAAAAATATGACAAAATTTAATGGAACGAATATCAACAACTATTTTATTTGTAAACTAATGAGCCTCTTGAATGCGAGCAAGGAGTTGTCAGTTTGGATATTCATAAGAAGATTATTCAGATGTTGCGAAACTGAAAAGTTCTCTGAGATACTCTGGTCTGCCTGACTTTAAAAGATTAAAGAAGAATATCAATGACCTACGCTGAAGGTAAGAAGTCAGAGGACAACCAAGCAATCTTGTCCGAAATGGGGAAACATGATCAAACCTGCGAAGACCAAATACAAATCATTAAATACAATCATTAAAGGCAACCTCCACCTTGCGGGCACAAAAGGAATCAAGCTTAGGGTAAATCGTACTACAATGTGTAAAGTATGGCATAAGTAGCGTCTTTGCAAGCTTAAGATGAACAGGTGTTGTTAAGAGAAGTAGACTTTTCTAATCAATGTGTTAACATTCTCATAGCACTTCATGTCTTTGTTATGTTTAATGTTAATTGAAACACATGGTCCCTCTTATGACTTCTTTATTAATTTATATTATATCCAGGGGCGGATTTGATCACTTGGCCCTAGGCCTATGGAAGATTGCCGCCCCCCTACTCCCTGTAAAACATGAAAAATTGAATGATCTATATCCAGTGAAGGGACCCCAGGCTAGAATTAGCGGAGTAGGCTGCCTCATAAATCGGAGTAGATTTGAAAAAAATGGAGTAGAATTAAAAATAACACTTTCCAACGAATTATTTTATTTAAAAAAACGAAAAAGTATAAAAATGTAATGAAATACCCACAACTACAAGAAAAAATCAGCAAGTTTTGCCGCCCCATAAATCTGCCGCCCTAGGCCCGGGCCTACTCGGCCTATAGGGAAATCCGCCCCTGATTATATCAGCCTAGCGACTGTTCGCTAATGCACACTGATCTCGACTGCCTCGTGTCTCTTTACTAGCTCTGCTAATCTAAACCTATTCCATAAGAGTGTATGTATGTGTATTACAACAGTCTTGGCTTAAAGTAACACCAAGATTTGTAACTTTACTTTGCATCACTAAATTGGTACCATCCAAAACGACCAGAGGAATACTATTTCTATCAAAAATGTTGTTGTAAAAAGCAATACACTGCGACTTTCCTGGATTCAGTATTAACCGATTTTTCTTAGCTCACAACCCTATTCTGTGTAAATCATCGTTTATGCTTGCAAGGCAGTCTTCAATAAGTCCAATGGGCATACTCAAATAGATTTGTACATGGTCAGCATATATATGCACTTTGACGTCAAGAACTACTTCAGGTGATGAATAGGCTAAATAGCAATGGGCCGAGAATAGAACCTTGTGGTGCGCCGTATAATAAGATGAGTGAGTTTGAGATATTATTATTTATCTTAATGCGTTGGTGACGACGTGACAAAAAATTTTTAATGAGAGTAAGAGCTGAAGTACTGAATTTAAAAACAGGAAACAATTTATGCAGAAGTATGTTATGATCAACACTATCAAATGCCTTAGTGAATTCTAGCAGTACTAAGGTACTAAAATTATTGTGATCCAGGGCCAATCTAATGTCAGTGGATACCCTTAACACCGCAGTCTCACAGCTATGAAAGCATCTAAACCCTGATTGCCAACGTGTGAGCAGCTCATTATCCTCAAGGTATTCAAGCATCTGGCGATACATTAACTTTTCCAACACCTTAGAAAAGAAACATATTATGCTTATAGGGCGAAAGTCGGCAGGGGAGACGAGATATCTTTTCTTCGGTATTGGGAGTACTCTCACACAGACTCGCCGCGATGACTTTAATTACGTGACTTCACCGCAGAAAACGGAATAAGTTGGCAAATTTTAAGGTAAGGTATTGTCCATTTAAGGTAGGGTACTGCCAATTTAAGGTAAGGCATTGCCCCTCTATGCCCCTCCCCTACGGTCCTGATTGCAACTGATATTTTTAGCCTTAGATTATATAGCTAAGGAAGAAAACCATCAAGGATTGAAGAAATTTAATAGAAGAGAAATTGATTATTAAATTTATAATTTTATAACTTTTTTATAGATTTTTAAATTTTTCCGAATTATCCCTATGCCCCCATTTAATTTTGATAACATTTCTTGACATTGTCTTTGTATGGCTGTCTAATTTTAGTGTGAAACTAAACAAAAATACAACTTAATTGTAAACAAACACACCGCCATTGCACCGCCAAACACTATAATTGATTATTAAAACAATAAAATTTGCTTATTTGCTTCAAAAACGATTTTCCACAGTAATAACTCCGGTTGTTTTTGCAGCACAGCACAATGCATTTCATCACCATAATTCAAGATATCTGAGTCTCGATTATATAAAATCTGACACTAACTAAATACCAAGTTATCTTGTCATTTCTCACCCGAGTCCACAAAAAACAAAAAAAAAAAAGCTTCTCATACAGACACGAATTTTATACATCAGCATATCCTTTTTGCTATAATCTAAGTTTTTAGCTGCGAGACGACTTTAGTATTATTTTTTATGATATTCGCCGTTGGTACCGTGTGCGAATTTCAACTTACCTTCTTCCCTTGTATTTTCATTTCAAACTTGCCTTACCATAAATGCTTAATTCCAGAGTTTTTCAGGCTGCGAACAGGAGAGCTCCTGTGTACGTTTTGCAACCATCCAAAAATTTGGATTTCATATCTGTAGTTGATTTCGCAATGTAATCTATGGAACAGCGTCCGTTTTAACAACAAAATTGTTTCTGATTTATAAGCTATCAATTGAAGGTTTCTGGTCTCTTGTTAAATTCTTCAGGAATTATTTCACCAGTTCTTCTATACATTCACTTCTGAAACCTGGTAAGTGGTTGTTAACCTTCTGGAAAAAGCTGCTGCTAGATTTGCTTTCAAGTCTCTTTTTCCACCCACTTCACAGACTCCCGTGAGACATTTCCCATGTAGACATGTACAAGTGACAATACACATCGGTACGAGAGATGTGTTGAAGTTCCTTAAGGGGCTTAACGAATCCAAAGCTGCTTTGTCCTGATGG
This sequence comes from Dioctria linearis, assembly GCA_963930735.1. NCBI lineage: Eukaryota > Metazoa > Arthropoda > Insecta > Diptera > Asilidae > Dioctria > Dioctria linearis. The sequence goes on from OZ005744.1 coordinate 182,824,852, forward strand.
CTCCCCTGTCAATTAATAGTTTCGCCTCATCCTTAGCTAAATCTCTGCACAAACTATACTACTTGTCTTATTCGACAGGTAACTTCTTGCTGCATACTAGGTCATATACGCGCGATCAATTCGATTCGTTTGAAGGTTTTTGAATCTTTCATTATTTCTAAATCAAGAAAGTATGTAGAAACTAATCAACTCAACGACGATCGCCAATAAAGTTTCCGCTCTGGTTGCTCACCTGGAGACTTATTGACTTTTCTTACGGAATATTAAAATCATTATCTCTCCAAAATCGTTTCCCTAGATATTTCAGATTGCTTTGTTAGAATCTATTGCATTCGATGGCGTTATATCATTGAAATTATTTTCAGTGAAATTCAGTCTACTACAGACGAGACATTCTCCACCTACAAGTTATATCTGAACCTCACACTATAAATGCCAGTGTGCCCCAGGGCTCTCTTATTTCTCTGTCTCTTCCTAATTTTTATTAATGATCTGCTTTCCTTTACTTGCAATCCCATCCATAATTTTACTGATGAGAGGGCTCTTGATTTCGCTTACATCTTTGACACTCTTGCGGACTCTAAAGGATATGCCACATGTGTCATAAACAAGATTTACGAGATATTCGTTTGGAGTAGAGCACATCGCGTCAATGCGTCTACGACCCAAAGCAATGTCATGTCTTTTAAACATTATTGTTATTTTACATTGGAGAGATCATATCTTCTCTGTTTCCAAGCACCGTCGTAATGTTGGATACTTTTCGCTCCTTTAGCCCTACATTCATTGTGATGTTCTGAAGAAATATCTAATCTGCTTCCTTATAGATTAATTCTTCCACGCAATATTCGCCTATAAGTCGCGCACATCCTTTCACCCTATAGGGTTCTAGTCATCCCCACTGATATGGGGTCCTCGTGATCCCCACTGCTCAACAATGTACGGCTTTAACAAACTTGATTTAATTAACTAAAATTCTCTGCTCCTTTTATAGAAACTTTGTCAAAAATAATTACAAAATTCTCCATTTCTTTTTCAATAAATTCACGAAAGTATATATCTCGACTTAATAATAAAATCTAGTTTCTCTATTTTATCACCAAAACGACTGGCAAGAAAAATATTTTATACAACAATTTAAAAATGTCGTCTACTACAAAATAATTTCGAACACGTAACGAAAGAATTTATAACGAAAAAAATATAAGTAAAAACGAGTTTTCAAACAAAACTGCCAAGCCGCATGAAAAAGTAGAAAATAAACTTTTCTTCACACACAGAGGTGGACTCAGATTTTTTGTTTGGGACATTTCTCTTGAATATTCTTTCTCTTCATGAATCAAATCACTTATTACCTCTGATTGATCGTACTAAAATATATCGGTGATTGTCAGCGAATAAAATTTGAGTCCCCCTCTGTGTGTGAAGAAAAGTTTATTTTCTACATTTTCATGCGGCTTGGCCTCAGTTTTGTTTAAAACTCTTTTTTTTACATATTTTATTTTCTGCCTTTTTCACGTTAACTAAATTGTTATTACGTGCTGGATGGAGATAATTTAAAACAATTTTATGACGGCTGAAAAGACACTGATTTACTGAATTTTCCCGATTTTCCATGTTTTCCACAGACTTTTCCTATTACTATGAATTTTTTTTTTAAAAATTTACATGAATTTTCCTCGATTTTTCATGCGAGTTTTCATGATTGTTGAAGAGAAAGTATTGATGCCAGTTGGACGTAAAAAAATAATTCCGCATAGCTTATAAAACTTTTTTGTCGGAAAATTTTCCAGAAAAGTCGGAAAATTCCGGAATTTTTTTTCGGAAAAATCGGAAAACTCTGCATTTTTCCTGAAACGGATTTATCACTAACCGAATTTGTACCAAATTTTCAAATGATTTTTCCCGATTTTCCGGGTTTTACATGGAAATTTCCGGTTCAAATTTTGATAGATTCAATTGTCACGCGACGTGAACCTGTGTGCCAAATTTCAGCTCGCTGTGATGACGAAAAGTGGGTCTACGAGAGTGTCGAAAATAGCAAAAAAGAAATATACAGACAGACAAATGCGTGTACGAGTTAAATGGAGGGGCTGGCCTCAATAATTTTGATTGTGGAGTAGTGCCAGAGGAATCGGAGGAGCATGTAAACATAATTAAAGCGAACGATGTGGAAGTCGCCATAACTCTTCAAATACTTTCGGCCGTACAGTAAAATTCTGTAATGGTTTTTTATTCCGAACTATGTAAATGTCAACTATTCTACCATCTTCTGTCTTTCCTTCGGCTTACAGGCTGCGAAAGTAATAGAGATACAGACATACATCAGCACTTCCGTCAGTCTCCTCATATCCCTTTTCCTTATCTCCTTATCATTGGATAATCTCTGAGTCCAGTATCACATCTCAAATAATTTGGTGTTGGATATGCAACTTCTGATATGGAATCCAGATTGAATAGGTAAAGCCCGTTGTACTTTCGTAGAAGTGGTGAATGTAGACGTCATCATTAGCCTTAGATTAGGAGATTCCACCAGTTTTCTTGGTTTTAATAAAATCGCACAACACTGCTTTCACGAGAGCATTGAGATTCCTCTGTCGAAGTCTTCCGAATTTTTATAATAAATCGAAATAACATTTTAAAAATATTTAAAGAACTTTAAGTGAACAACAAACTTGACTCGCTGCATGAATAAAAAATTATACATGTCCTAAAAACCCGAAAACCAGGATAATTGATAAAAGTGTCAACTATTTGTAGCAAAAAAATAATAATAAATTTTAACCATTGAAGAATTCTGACAACTTATGGTTGTAGCTAGGCATACAAAATGGTCTCTATATAATTTAAATAATATATGCATGTAGAAAGCATGCCAAAAAGTTTACCCACTTGTTGAGTATTACATTTTACCATAGAATTGCTACTATTCCATGCCGTATGGGAAGCTGGGCCGGAAGGACATTCATCTTAATTTCCTCTCCCTGATGACTGCCGAAATATGTACAAAGAAGTTGAATATGCGGCGGAAAAGATTTATATGGCGCACAATTAATTACTGCTGGTTTTTAGTATAACTAATATCATGAACAAATCGAGTTAAGTGGCACATTTAACGGATGAGAAATAATTAATTAATTTTAACTAGTATAATTGTGTCGGAACAAAGTTAATAAATATTTGAGGGTAGGTATTTGTTGCAAAGAACAATCTTCTAAATTTGACGATTTGACTTGGGTTAATCGTTTAAAAGTTTAGAAAAACCGGTTAAGAGCAAGTCAGGCTACCGCAATTAGAGTTCCGTACCAGAACTTTATCAATGAACAATCGATCGACCAAAGTGGAATGCCCACTTTTCGTACAACATTAGGATCGACATCAACAGACATAAGAGGTATCTTAAACGATGCATTATGATACTACGAAGATATTTTATTAACATTGTTTATTTCAATTAAGCGGGGGAAAGGATCGGATGTGGTTTGAGCGAGTTTCCTGAGTGAAAAAGTGGACTTTTCTACTTCTCGTGATTGCATGGAATTGATGAGTCTTGGAAAATGACTTCTTATGAGAAAAATGTTCACAACAGAGCACTAATCGCCATGGAAGAAAGAACTTCAAAAATATATACGGAATGTAGTAGCTGCGGAGTGTATGGGATCCAAGTTCATGAAAATGGGTTTTCCGGCGGCAAAAACATCCCGAGAAAGTTTTTTGAATAGGGAAAAAATACGCCACTCGATAGTACTTGGCGATACCTTTAATTTGATTTGAAACATGCGGTATTGAAACCACCCTCTCCGCTGGGGGTTCTTAATCCCTCCCTAAAAGTATGCAAAGAAAAATTTTCTTCTTCGAATTGTAGCTGGTAATTAGCTGAGGCGAAGAGTGAATCCCGCCGTTTTCCGATCAAACATAACCCTAACGAGTTAGAACCGATTTAAGGTACGAAAAATCTAGTACATCAGTTCGATTAAAAAAGTAGGAAATACTAAAAAAGTGAGTATGGGGATAGCTTTTTAAGCATAGGAGGGTGGGTACTCAAACTTCTTCTAAGGACTTAAGGAATTCGATTCTATACTAGATTTTCCAAAATTTATTCGATCAAACTTTGACCACCCAAGCCTTCCCTCGCTTAATTGAAAGAAACATTGTTAATAAAATATATTCAGAGTATCATAATGCATCGTTTACGACATCTCTCATGTCTGTTGATGTCGGGCCTAAAATTGGCATTCCCTTGGAGTATATTAAAATCTAATCCAAGGCCTGTGATAACTGAGAAATTAAATAATTTTGCTATATTTTTCAGGAACTTAGCAAATATATTTTCGATTATTGTATTCCCCCTTAGTTAGTTCTACATTTCATATATCTTAAACATAACCGTATTGTCAGAATCCAATAATATGATAGTTGGTTTTATTAGTAAAAACCATCTTATAAGTTAATACAAAAAACATTTTTTTTCAGCAATTGAGTGACTGACGAGAAAAGTTGCATTTGACCCAATACCTACTAACCCTGATAACCCTTGAGGGCATTGCCTGTCGCTTGTTTAGTAATCCGTGCATTAAGTCTGCCGTGGGATTAAGACTTAATAGCTAGGTGCTCACGTAAAACCCTGAGAGCTTTCTGATCGTTGTCACAGTATACGTAAAAGCCTAAATTTTTCAATGGCAATGCCAAGAAGGGGTTGCCCGATTTAGCCCATTTTTGAAATTATATTTAATATTTTTATGGATATGCCGTGTACAAAATTTCAGCAGTCTACGTTAACGTGTTCTCCGGCTTTGTCCAAATATATAATGAAATTTGACATTTTTGTATGGCAATCCCATGCAGGATTTACCCGATTTGTCTCCCATTTTCGACTATAATTTTACTTTTTTTTTAAACGGGCGTGTTATCGTAAGGCCGGACGGGCGGACGAACATGCAAAAATCAAAATAGCTTTTCATATTATGCGATTATGCGTAGGCGTCCAATCCATTTTGCTGTAGCATCATTTTTTCTATGTGTTACAAACGGAATGATAAACTTTGTTGAATCGTAGAGAAATTTTGCCAACTGCCAATTTGACTGACGGCTGATTTGACAAAACAAATTGTCTAAACTGCCCAATTTCTTCGTTCCTCTTGTAGAACAGAAAATTGTACGCATTCATAAACTAACTCCGTGCTGCGAAATCTTTATGCGTCACCTGTAAATAGAAACGACGAGTTGATATTCTTATGTTTATGCACTAGTGCAACTTCCTCTAAGCTAGTACTAGTGTAAACCTCTCTCTTGTGGAATATCAACTTACAGAAACTAAAATCTGCAACGTTTGGGCACACAAAAAATGAGCTAAAATAAATCCACCTGGAACTGCAGCGTGTGGGCACAAACAAAGTGAGCTTCGAATAAGCTGTCACGACACTGATACCTGTTGTCTGCTGTCAATCAACGTAGAAACTAAAAAATGTAAAACGACGTTCAAGCACAATCACATGTAGGTGGCGGGTAGTGTAGCGGTAATTAAAAATATCGTTTGGTTGCTCATTTATTACTGAATTTATTACATTTTGATAATTTTCTCTTGAAAATTGATTGTAAATTCGATGGTTTTAATCAATTTTTGTAAATTTTGCTATAAAATTTGCTATAAAAATCTCTATTCGCTACGTAGATTTATATGTCATTTCGTAGTATTTGCTGTCTTTTTCCCACTGTGAGTCTATTTCACACTCATTGTGGGAAATGCATTTTTAAAAAATCACGAATATCGCGTTTTCCGTCGAAAATATCGCGAAACGAACGCGACCATCGAAATCACGGTTCTATTCTACGTGATTTCGATATGTCAAACTTCGCGAAGTTATAAAATTTGACGTGTTTTGACACTATCGCGCGCGAGTGTCCAGTGTTTTTTTTAAAGTGTTTTCTAGGGTTTTTTGTAGTTTTTTCAGGTGTTTTCATCATTACGGATATCTTTTGTAATATCAGGTAAGCATATTTATTGTAATTTGTGAATTCTACATGTTTGTGTGCAAGTGTCATGTAAGTATTTTCAGTGCTTTTTGTACTCTATTCGTCCACAAACATTAGCAATAATTGTGTTGATTGTGTGATTTGGTACGTGAATTAATGTGTTATGTACTATTTCTTGCATAAAATGTGCAATATCCTCAATTTCCAATTTGCATGGACTTGTTGTTGTGATAGGCATACGCATACACGGTATTGTTTTGACTTTGTTCCAACTCTAATTCATTTCTTTATTTCATTTCAGATCTTTGTATGAATTTTTTCTACCTGGGAAGACTCCAGGTAGAGGTAATATTTATTTTTATGTATTAATGTGGGAATTTTTGTCTATTTTCTTCCTTTTCTTTCAGGTTCGCTGAACAAACTTCATCGTCTAGGTCAGGGCTTCTTAAACTATGGGCTGCGACCCCACCTGGTGTGGGATCGCTTAGCGAAATTTTAGGGGGTTTAAAAAATACAATTATACAACTTTTTGTGCAATTTTTAATTTTTGAGTTTCGGAAAAAATCAGAATCATAAATGGGGTCGTGTATGAAAAAAGTTTAAGAAGCCCTGATCTAGGATATAAAAATACAAATTTCATTATTTGTAAAATGTGCGCGTCACAAAGATTTAACATTTTTCAAAATTTCAAATTCCTACGTCATGTCTTTTTATGGGAACAAGTGTGATCTTATAACGGTTCCGGTTTTTTCCTTTTGAGGTACGGAACCCTAAAAAGTGAGCAGATTTTAATGCCTTTTCGTTTGTCAATATTTACTTCAATCTTGTAATGAATCTAATTTCAATCTAAACTAGAAAGCATTTGAGTTTAAAAAAATGCTTCTACTGACATGACAGGCTATAATCTGTAACATTCTAAGATTGGCCACATAATAGGAGGTATTTGGTGGTACCCTAGTTAGTAATACCAGGGCATCACCACATATTTCATGTTACGTTGACAGCACCACTGCAACGTGCCGTATCGACTGGAGTAGGAAGAGCTGAGACCTCAGTTCTTAAGGTGAATGCTTCGAATTAGGAATGTAGGACAGTATGGTTCAGCCACCCTGTAAGTCTGGAGTTAGGCAGTCATCTGCACGAGGTCCACGACTCAATAAGTTGTATAGAAATTAGATTTCACTGATTTATAGATACTAGCCAAGTGGAATGGAGCATGAGACGCTTAGGTTGTCCTATCTGAGCTGCTTATTATTTTGACCAGAACTGTACAAACACAGGATAAGGTTAGAGTGTCCTGTAAAAACATCCTTTAGTTGTCGAAACACGACGAATCGAATACATGACTCGCCATTTGAGCGGGCATGAACATAAGCGCCTGTGGAGAGCAGTCTAAATAAAACACCAGTATCTTGAATGGTATTCCTGCTTCTTTTATTTGGAAGGCTTCTTATTTTCTCTTCAGCGAGAGATTATTTTATTCTTTTCTTTTTTCAAAAAACGTCATAAATTTTTTCTTACTTCTGTTTCTACTTACGTCTGACAAGCGAATCATCTATTTGGTTTTTCAAAAGTATTTCGAACAAAATTATGGCTACTTAAATAACGCTTTCTAAGCTCAATGAAGTAATAATAGCTGGGACTTTAGACCCGATTTACATGTTGATTGCCAATGCGTTCAGGACGGTGGTGACAGGATATTGACGCGTCGCCATAGGTATATCAAATTATACACCGTAACAATTTTTGAACATGGAATTTACTATATATCGCAGTTAAAAGAGAATATTTCGGGTAATGTTAATTTCAAATGACGACCACTGAACAAGTTTCCAGCCAGGCATGCTTTAATGCGACACAGGCATACAAATTCCCATTGAAACAATAATATTGATCGAATAAATATTGAAAATAATTTAAAACGATTTAATTTTTATTCAATATGTATTGTCATGTGCGTGCAAGGGTTATGTGTCCTATCCTTTCGCATAGTCAAACAGCCTTGATGTTTCTAAGTGGCCTTCGGATAACATCTAAGTTGATGGATGTCTGCAAATCGTGCGTGGATAAGCTGTATGTCCACAACAAGGTGTCTCTTCAGTGGGTTCCTGCCTTCCTGGTCACAAGGGGATCAGGCGGAATTAAGGGCCGATCTTCTACTCAGGTCTGGCTGTGGTTCTCTCTTCCTTCGACCGAAGCCCACTGTAAGCGTTGCCACCTCGGTTATCGGGTGTCTCATTAAGGCTGATGTTCGTATGAAGCATAAGCAGAGCTGCGCGAAGCTAAACACTCGCAGGTGTACAAAACTATTCGTTGATAACTTTTTCTTTCTATAATACGAATTTCTCTGATTTTCTCTTGGGGGGTCGAAAAACAGAATACAGAGCTGTGGTTGGCACCATCATTGGCCAGAGCTCGCTTCACGCTCATCTAACAAGGATGGGAGTTGTTGACACCCCTGAGTGTCTGTCATGCCTGGAAGGAGAGCCTGAGACAATCGAACATTTTCTGTGTGCTTGTCCGTTCTTTGCCCGGAGCAGTCTGGATACGCTTGTGTCTGCCCGCTATGCGTGGATAACGTGAGAAACTTTTGACCTAGACCTGATGTGCTTCATTAAGAGATCAGGAAGGTTTTGGTGATGGAGTTTCTAGCAGGTTAGCACAATGGGCCGCACTGGCCTCTATGATTGAGCTCACTCGTCCCCCTTCCTAAAAAACAAAATAAATAATTATGTTGCGCAAAATCAAGTCAGTCGTTAGCAAGCCTGGAGCAATGTAAGACCTCAAATTTGCAAAACTGTTCTCTGTTGCTCCTGTGCTCGCCCTCATCATGCTGTATGTTACTGTTTTATTTGTGATGAAACCAATGCAACTAGAAAACAGTTGTGCATGCATTCGCAAAAAATTAAAGTAGTCATTCGGAGTGAGTTTTCGGAGTAGTCCCCCATGTTCATGATTCGGACGTTTTTCCAACCACCTCCTTGAGCCATACATTTTTCTGTTTGCTTGTTCTTTTCTTCTTCTTTGTTATTGCCATAACAAACGCATGACTAGTATGAGAGATTCAGAATCACCCAGGGAAAACATACCTAGGTCCGTTTTTGGTCAAAGCAAGATCGTAAATGACATTATATTGATCAAAATTATTTAGTAAGGGAAGGGTGGGGTACCCTTTTTCCTATATATTGCTTCATTTGTATTGACTGTGTAAGTCAGGCCTAAATCGAAGCTGAAGTTTTATCGTAAGTTTCTACTTCATTTTTGATAAGATTGAGGTATTAAATGACATTCACACAATATAAGTATATTGAATGCTTCCTCCCCTTATTTTTATCCTTTTCGCCCATAAAAGTACAACTGAAATCAACTCAAAATGGTGTGCTGGCGTAGCTATGGTCACGGGGGGAGGTACGGGCGTATATAGATTTTTGTTTTTTATGCCTAATTCTGATATTACTGTTTTTTTTTTAAAAATTGGAAAAAATCGTAATACAATTCGGAAAAATTGGAAAAAAATCGGAAAATTGGAAAAAAAATCGGAAAATTGGAAGAAAATCGGAAAAATTGGAAACAAATTCGGAAAAATGTGGGAAAAAGTCCGGAAAAATTTCAAAAAAATCGCAATAATTTAAAAAAAATCGGAAAAATTGGGGGAAAGCCGAAAAAACATTGGAAAAAAATTCGCAAAAATTGGAAAAAATTCGGAAAAATTGGAAAAAATCACAATAATTGGAAAAATCGTACACATCGCAAACAAATCATAGTAATGGATAAAATCTTCATCACAGCTTGATTAGATCATTTTGCTTTGCGTTGTGAATGCAAAGACCACATGCGGAGTTTGATTTCGGATATTGAATCAAGATTGGATTGAAGAATGATGTAGGAGGATAAAAGAAACTGCTCATGTGGGGAGGTATATATACAGGGTGTTCGGTAAATGTCTTTAATCCTTTAAGGGGATGAAAGTAGAGGTCATTTGGGTCAAAAAAGTCTAGATACTTTTATATCGAACTCCGCTTGGTTTTCGAGTAAATCGATAATATCGGTTTTCGAGATTTTGCATACCTCTTCAGAGTAATTTCGTTATAAGTTCTATTGTAATTAATGGATTGTCACGTTCAAACCTTTATTTAAAAGAACACATATTGGCCTTTCTAAGAATGCATAATTAGTTATAATTTTGCCTTCAATTATTTTAAACAAAAACAGTTTTCTCTAGAATTTTTTATTTCACCAAAATTTTTGTCGCGCTTCAGTGTACATTTATTCGAAATATCACCATTGCCATGAACTTGGCAAAACTATGAAAAAATTTGCGCATTTGTCCCCTTTCCAAAATGACCTCCATAAGTGCTATCAACAATAACAATAAAAAGTTATAAGCAAACATTTGGAAGATGTGCCCCTCGAGGTAATCTTCAGTTTTTTCGTAGGATTCTATCTCCTCCTACAGTTTTTAACCTACGACAACCATTTATATGTCATTGTACGGGAATCTAAACTGGCTATTAGATAGGGTACTTTTCGATTTCGAATTTCGAAAATGGAGGGGGTAATTTCGAAAAAAAGACTTTTTTACTAAACTTGATATTTACGTAGATTTCGTTATTCCGCATCTTCATTTTGCAGGAGGGGCAAGTTCTGGGAGGGGCAGGAGTTCAAAGTTTCAACTTTAAACGGCTATATTTTCTCAACCAAGCATTGTTCTAGCAAGTAAGTCCTAAATTCATAAATGAAAAAGACATTTTTGGTGGTTTTTATTCAAATATAGCCGCTTAAAGTTGAAACTTTGAACTCCTGCCCCTCCCAGAACTTGCCCCTCCTGCAAAATGAAGATGCGGAATAACGAAATCTACGTAAATATCAAGTTTAGTAAAAAAGTCTTTTTTTCGAAATTACCCCCTCCATTTTCGAAATTCGAAATCGAAAAGTACCCTATCTAATAGCCAGTTCAGATTCCCGTACAATGACATATAAATGGTTGTCGTAGGTTAAAAACTGTAGGAGGAGATAGAATCCTACGAAAAAACTGAAGATTACCTCGAGGGGCACATCTTCAAAATGTTTGTTTATATCTTTTGATTGTTATTGTTGATAGCACTTAGGGAGGTCATTTTGGAAAGGGGACATAATGCGCAAATTTTTTCATAGTTTTGCCAAGTTCATGCAATGGTGATATTTCGAATAAATGTACACTGAAGCGCGACAAAAATTTTGGTGAAATAAAAAATTCTAGAGAAAACTGTTTTTGTTTAAAATAATTGAAGGCACAATTATAACTAATTATGCATTCTTAGAAAGGCCAATATGTGTTCTTTTAAATAAAGGTTTGAACGTGACAATCCATTAATTACAATAGAACTTATAACGAAATTACTCTGAAGAGGTATGCAAAATCTCGAAAACCGATATTATCGATTTAATCGAAAACCAAGCGGAGTTCGATATAAAAGTATCTCGACTTTTTTTACCCAAATGACCTCTACTTTCATCCCCTTAAAGGATTAAAGACATTTACGGAACACCCTGTATACTGCTGGGTATCAATAAATAAATTAATTAATTGTTTTTTTTGTTTTTAGAAAAAATTAGAAAAAAATCGTAATAATTTAAAAAAAATCGGAACAATTGTAAACAAAAATCCGGAAAAATATTCGGAAATATTGGAAAAAAATTTGGAAGTATTGAAAAAAATTGGAAAACTTGGAAAGAGCTAGTGTCCAGTGATGATAAGCCGTAATATTTCACTCGTATGTAACCTACTTTGTAGGATATTTTAAGCCGTAGCTGTCTTAGCTGGTTTTAAACTCTTCCCAACTACATTTGGCCAGCGTACAAACCTGTAATTTTGGAATTCTCATAACAGATTCTAGCGAACTATTTACGGATACTTACGCCATGCCTATGTAAATCCATAGCTGAATCTTTTCTAAAAAGAACATTCACCGATATGTGATATAATTTTCAATTACAATCATTAGCACTACAGCGTTATTTAAAGCTAGGAACTACGCTTGAAGAGTAGGTAGTGCAAATGATCAGATAAGCGGTAGAACTTTTGAACAGGGTGTTATGAAAATATTCTGCAGAGGTGATATTCAATTGAAAATTTTATACAGGGAGTTTAGACTAATATTATCTACCAGATTACAGGGTGATAAGACATTTTCATAATTAAAAAAAAAAATCTCGTGTGCTCGCAATGAAAAAGATATTAAAATCTTTCTTTAACAAGGGGAAGTAGTTATTTGTTCTTAAAAAGATCAAGGGGCTACTTCAATTTAACACCGTGGTAGGGAGAATCATTCACCCTGTAGACTTCAAAATACATACATGTTATTTTCTATTAAATGATAAAATTCAGTAATCTGCTCAATCCGTCCACCTGGGGCACCTTGTATACACATATGTAGTTACTATTTCTACTACAAACTATTTAGCTCAACTCCACACATGTAGGTATACATAATATAATATCTACCTCTACCTCCAATGATAAAATTACCACTAACGGAAAAATTTGTATAATTTATGCTCAGTGGTGGGAGACCGCCAGTACTTACTTTGTATTTAGAGTAACCTTTCAACTATGACTGTTTTTTTACCTGTGATTTGTTTATGTTTTCTTTTACAGGGCGCCCACCATCGGGTATAATTTTCCAAAACTATTGGTTAGTGGTAATGGTCCGATAAAAATTGCTTGTAATTTCACGGATGTGCATTTTAAATAAAATAAATTCAAGTGTCGAAAAATGCTGTGCACCGTTTAACATCATTCGCGCATTAATTTTTAGCTCTTAACATCAGTTCTGCTGTGACAAGGGAAAACGGGATACAATTTAACGTAATTGCCTCAGTAAAAATTCCATAGCGCTTGATTTAGAATCACCTCCGTAATCTAATTAAAGGTTTCACCTTTTAGACATACTACTGCTCTACCTACAGCCGTCAGGATTGATTTAATGAACAGCTAATGCGCAAAAAATTTTTAAAACGTTGAAAATAATTTAGCCAGCCTTTGATGTGGCAGAGATTTTATTTTGAATAAAAGTCTCCCCCCCCCCCCTTCTCTCTATCTCTTTCACTATCTATTTACGAATGGCCATTAACGGCAGGATGTTGTTGTTTGTATATTATCCTTATAAGTTCCTGTTATCGTAATTCCTTATAAAACGACACTCAACAAAGAAGCACCTCGTGTGAGGACAAAGTTTATTTGCAATTCCCTTGGTAAATTTCCTTCCTTCGTTTTTCTTTTTTGATTTTAAGACATCCATGGCAGTTACGAACCCTGGAGGCCGTTGGTAAAACACAACCCGTTTTGATAAAAAAAATATCATAGAAATTTGATAAAGTGGTATTAAGAGGCGGCCAAGAGGGAAGGATACAATGACGAGAAAAAAAATCAACCAAAGATAATGCGACTAAAGTATCTAATAAAGGGGCAAAAGTTTTACTGATGCAACAATTACTCAGGCTCAGTTGCAATTTTTATCATGTTTAGCATGACATTTAAACACACTTCGCGTTTAGTGGAAGTGAAGGGTATGAGTAACAGTACCAGAGTTCAAGATAACAATGTCTTTAAGAAATATTTTATTAGATTCTTAAATGATTTTCCTTAATTATATTTTATAGCAATTTCCCTACAGTCTTCTCTGAACTTGATGAAGTAAAAGGGACGAAAAAATGCCAGTTTATATTTTGAAACTCGGACTGCTGTAAGTCGTCCTCAAAGTCAAATGATGAATCAAATAAATTGTTATTTGACGTTTCTATAATGAAAATATTCAAATTAACCAATAGTTTTACGAATATGTTTTTATTTTTATTTTATTCGAAGTTGTACGTGGTCATGATATAGAAATTAACAAGGTATGGACAGTTCATCTGTCAATCAGATGCTTATGTAATATGGCGATAAATTTGTTCGTTTATATTTCAATCGCTCTTAAAAATTTTTTAATTAGAAATTTCTTTGCTATCTGACTAGAATTTAATTACTGTTTGCACTCGGCACAAAGGGCAACGGCCTGACATAGAAACGACAAGTGCTTGCTCTATAAGCGGGCGCTTGCTTCCAAAACAATAACGCTAATTCTAGCGAATAATTCTTGCATTCCATGTGTCATTGCAAATAATTTTATGACTATGACACCCAGTCAAAGGTGTTATAGAAGAATGCAAGAATTACTCACCTGATTATAATTTAAGTAGGAAAGAATTTTGCAATTAATCCTTTGCACTCCGTTGTCGCAACTGCGGCGACATAGTAAAACAAGCTGCTACTCCGCTGTCACCGCAGCGGTCGACATCTAAAAGAAGCATTGTTTTTTTTATTTAAGTATAAATATTTTTTCATCATTTTTTGTGGGTGTGTTCGTCTCGATGTCGCACATCTTTTAATTGTGTTGGTTTTTGGAAGAGGGGCTCGCATCCGGCGGGGCAGGACGGCAAAGTTCTTTTGCTTATAACCCTTATCGAAAACGCGCGCAGAGCTCATTGAGAACTTAAATGAAAGCTACCGTCGGGGGCTATAAGTGGTCACTGGGAGGTGGTGGGGGAGGGGTCACTGATAGGCGAGGGGCGGAATAGAGGAGCATAAATTTCAATTTTTCGTCCTATACATGCACAAAAAGTTTGCAGGGGTATTCTCCGAAGATGTCCATTTGATTGACTTGATTTCAATGCGGTTGTTAGATAATTGCCTAGAAGAACAAGTAGGGTACTACGTTTTTGGACGTTTTTGGAGGGGGTGTGGGTACTTAAAATCCATATAAAAACTGTATTCAAATTTGTACTAGATTTTGCGAAAACGTACTAGAATAACTGTTCACCCTCTCTAGGGAGCGCAGTATACTTTCTAAACTTTTTCTTGTTTTCGCTTCGCTGTCGATCTCCATACCCACTATTTTTGGTATGTTACTTTTTTTTCTAAATTAGGTAGGTACTAGATTTTTGCACGTTAATTCACCTCTAAATCAGTAGGGTGAAGTCCGATTGGAAAATATTCATCTCAACTTCGTGCCAGCTACAATTAATAGAAGATTTGTTTACAGGGGGGTACTTTAAGGGTGCGGGTTAGGTACCCTCGGAGGCGGGTCCTTCCAATTTGGCATATCACATACCAAATGAAAGGTCTGGGCGCGTTTGGACGGAGACCAAACCGGTTAAAAAAAATGATTTTTCCTCCGCGTAATTGCAAACCATACCGAAGTGGTTGGTATTTTTACATGGTTGTGAAAAAACGCTACCAATTCTTCCAAACTGGTTTGGTCTCCGCCTAAACGCGCCCACTGAGTACTATTGAGTGGGTTTATTTGTTTCCCGATTAAAAAAACGTCGTTGAGATGTTTTTTCCGCCGAAGAACCCCTTTTCATACAACTGGGTCCCCTTCCCCCGGTTCCTACACTTCGTATATATTTCATGAGTTCTTTCTCTTATCAGCATTAATGCACTACTGTGAAAAATTTTTTCATGGGAGGTTATTTTCCCCAACGAATCAATTATTCACAATCACGAATGGAAAGAAACTCAACTTTTTCACTCACAATCTCCCTCAAAAGGATGCATTTTTGTCTTTTCGATTACCTCAAAAAACTATTTATCGCACGCACAAACTAAGTAGGTACATACACACGTTGAGCCCAGTAAATTTTCCAGGAAAAGTTTAAGGCCTTCCTTACATCAGGTCGAGGCATCGTTGATTTTATATTGGAGGCATTGCTGTCTGCCTGGAATATGCATAAAATTTATAAAGAGAAAATTTCCAGCAAATTTTTCACTCAAGGAAATAATCAAAACGAATTTTGGAAATCGGAGTATATTCGGCTGAATTATAGGGTAGATATGGATTTGTACACTTATACACATGTAATTTGAAAAATGTCTTTCAGCGAAGTTTAACGAATCGGTAAAGAAAGTACACCACCCGATAGCACTCATCGGGACCTTTTATTTGATATGCTACATGCTGTATAAGAAGTACCCTCCCACCGGGAGTACCTACTCCGCACCCTTAAGTACAACCGGGAAAAACGTTTCTTCATAATTGTAGCTACTAATTAGCATATATTAGCATACATTATTTGTATATGTATTGTGGAAAAAATTGCGATTGCGACATCACCGTAGATTTCGCCCCCTTCCCACTACGGGACTTGATAGGCATTTGAAGTTGAAACTTTGCCGCCTCGCCCCTCCGAGAGCTTACGCCACACGAGCAAATGGATAGGGGGAGAGAAGCGCGCAAATGGGAACTATGTAAATACCAAGTTTGGTAAAAAAGTGTTTTTTTTTTCAAAATTACCCCCTCTATTTTCAAAATCAGAAATCGAAAAGTACCCTATGGAACGGTAAATTATTTTTTTTATGAATTTTTTAAATCACTGTATACCATAAAATTTCGAAGTTCAATTATTAACAATATTTATTTTCGTTCAGTGTTGCTATATTTTTTTAAAATATATAAAGCATTTTGCTTTATTCGGCATTTGTGTCAGAAAAATCGGTTGCTCCGCTCTCGAGATATGACTTTTTGAAAATGACGTTTCATTGTAAAATCACAGAATTTCTATCCTCAAGCGGGGGGTTGGGCATGGCAGGGGGGAAACTATAAAATACGTGTGAGCTATTTTGTTATGCTATACAAACTGTAAAAGTTTCATCCAAATCTTGCGCTATAAGTTCACATTCAACACATACAAATGCTCGGCGACATACACACGATAATATTCCGGAGTAGCTGGTAGCCCATAGTGAAAATGTTTCGAAGTTGCTGATATGTCAGTGCAAACGCGTTATTTCATTATTCGGTTTTTTTGTTGCTATTATTGCTTTGCATAGCCAAGCAATTTATTGCAATTTTAATGTTATTAGTATTTACGTATTTATGTATGTGGGTATTAATTTTCTCAATTATTGATAGTAGGAATATATTAGGGTTTGCTTAGATAAGTGCAATTTTAATATAAATTGAATATATCCTACAATAAACGTTCAGTCTTGTTTTCAATCGCAACCAAGTTTTTTAATTAATTAAAACGTTCCATTTCAGCATTATAATTTTTGTGTAGTGGTACAAGAGTCGCTGCATTCTCATCAAAAGCCAAGGTGACTTATTAGCATTTTCTGAGAGAACAAAATAGTTCTTGAACAATTACTTTTAAATTTAATGTTTTTATTAAATAATTACTCTACTGAGTGTTGTTTTTGCAATTTAACACAGCATAATTTTAAAACGTTTTCCACTCAAAATAGAGCCGCTGGTGGTAAAAATTTGACAACAAAAGACATGCCAATACTTCAAGTTACTCTCGAATCGGCAACACCTTCTGCATCTTTCAACCATGTTGAGTAGTTTTATGGTTACTGTTCAGGCCCCACCAATATCCCTCGATGATTCCCCAGATATATACCTAAAAAAAAATACAAAAAGGGAACACAAAGAATTTTTCCTTAAAATAATTTAAAATAAAAGGCACTTATCTGATTCCAGGGAACTTCCTCCCTTTGGTCCAACGCCGTCCTAAAAACTTGCTCCATTAGATTTCACCTGAAAATAAACAAAAACTCTTATAAATACCTAATAAAATTAATAAATATTGAAAACTTACCATTTCTTGAACTTCCCTCCGATTATTTACGTTGACATGTCAAAATGTCAACACATCACATCAGATGTTCTCGCCTTCGCCGCAGCAAGAGTTCAGTGAAACTCAATGGTCCATTATGACGTCACGTGGGACGCCGCCGTCAAACTTTAACAAACCTTGAAAACGAGCGTTGCCAAGGCAACCAACCCATCATGAAGCGAAAACGTAGCGGTTCGCGGCGGCTATAAAAAGGCGACAAGCTGCAGCAGAATCATCCATTCCCAATTCAGAATTTGATCTGAAAACATCAGGATTTACTCTGATTTTTCCTAAATTATCCAAACCAAATCTTGTTTTCATCCCACACCTAAGTAGGAATTTACTCCTACTGCAGAAATTTAATTTTGCTAATTCCATCCCACACCTAAGTAGGAATTTACTCCTACTGCAGAAATTTACTTCTGCATTAATCTCTATCAGACATCTCAATAGGAATTTACTCCTACTTATTTCATCTAAGCAGGAATCTACTCTTGCTGCAGAAATTTACTTCTGCCAAAATAATTATTTCCATTACTACTATGCTTAGACGTGCAGCACTAAAACTTCAATTTTTATTTTACGTCATTGAATTAACAGTGGATTTTCTTCTCTTTCTTTCAGAAGTAAGGGAGCCAACCTCTGTGGCAGCATTTTTTTTTACTATATACATACATATATGTTGAATTGTTTTAGTAGATAAGTATTGAATTTTTGTTTGAAAGATAGTAGTAAGCTAGGTTAGGTGTTAAATTGAATTTGTGATTATAGTTTAAGCAATATATTGAAAAACAAAGAATTTTATATTTGAGTTGTTAAAAGTTGAGTTATCCTTTCAAAACCGGCACCCCCCTTTAGCTTGAGCACAGATCTCACAGTTACCTTTTTTATTCCAAGCACTAATAGCCGGTCTAGAAGAAATAAATGAAATATGTACTTGAAACATGACCAGTGTTACCCAGAATTTTTGCACAAACAGAAAAATAGATAAAAGTGTCCTAAAAATCAGTTGAGTATTTCTTAAATTTTTAAATTTAACGATAATATTTATTCAAAATCTAATTTACTTCTGTGTTTTTTTATAGTAGAATAACATCCCAAAATAAATGTATTGACATGAGTAAAAATTTTATATTTAGGGAAATAACGCCTCAGTAGCCATCACTGTATACCTGTATGAATATTCTCTCAACAGTTGTTTTATTTTTTTTTGTGTAAGAAAATGTAAAGCATTGACAGAAAATGCACACGAAATATTTTTTTTCCCACATCAGAAATGTTTTAAGTCTTATAAGATATTTTTTGGGACAAATGGCACAAATGCATATGTATTGATTTTAATTTCATGGCTTAAGAGTTTTTTTTATTATGCTGCGAAAGCTTAGAGGGTACTCTATGATGCCGTAACACAGCCTCGCCAGGAAAGGAAGAAGTGGTAGAAATTACGCTTTAATGTTTGCGGTTTATAGCTGAAGGCGAAAACAAAGAATGGCAAGATGTTCCACATTCGTACTGTTCTGTTCATAAAAGATTCGCGGAATTTCATGGTACGGTTGAAGCTGACTTTCAGGGTGTGAGCGTGAGCTCGGGTTACAGCTAATTGAAATAAACATTTGTATTAAAATATGTTCAGAGTATCATAATGTATCTTTTAAGATATCTCTCATTTCTGGAGGTATCGGGCCTAAAATAGGCATTCCCCTTTTCGATACAGTCAAAAAATAAACTTTTTTTATACCACTCTAATTACGAGACGAACCGTTCGTTGCTTCCTTAAATTTTTCTAATTAAATTGAAAAACAGAAATAAGTGTTTCGGTGGTTATTTCTCAAAGAAATATTGATATAAATGGATGTTTCGAAAAAGAACCACATTTTGTTGTCAATCGAGTAGTAGAGAACATATAAGAACCACTACTTGAAGAAATCGGTATAGAAAAAATTTACTTGAGTATTCCTTGACCTTTTTTTTACATGTGTTTTTTTTTTAGTTCCTTGGCTCCAGAATACCGCCCTTTACTTGAGGTCTTTTATCAGATATGTTTAAATGAACATTTTAACGATATAATTGCAATTATCGCTCTTAACATACACAAATATACAGACATATACAACATATTTACATATCTGTCATATACATACCTAGTAATAACCGCAAAATAATGTTGAGTCTACCAAGAAAAAAAGACCATTGAAATGGAATCAGCTGGGTATAATGGAAATGGGCTGACGAGAATGCCCTAAGTACCTTAGAGAATTAACTTTCTTTTTTTCCTTTTTTTTTTGCACCCTCAAAGTCGACATAATGTTAGAAGATTGTACACATATAAACCCGAAAATAGTGGAGTCATGTGTTCGAAATGTTCGTTTACCTTCTCGGGAATTCATATGATTATTTTCATGTCCTTTTCCAAGCAAAAGAAAGAAAAAAAAAACAAAAACAAAAAACAACACAAGAACGTATAACAACAAATCCTAATGGGATAATATTTCATGAAATGGGATTTAGGATTTCGAAAAAAAAAAAATACACAACATTCAACAGGGATAATATAAAAACAAAGGCAATGTACCTACTTAATGCGAACATTTTCAATACACTTATTTGGATGGAATCCATTTTCTACACTTTGCCCTTCGCATTTTTCAGGGTCAGAAGTTGAAATATATTTTTCCTGTTCTTATAGCTGGCAGGAAACGATGAATATTTTTTAGCATTTTCTGTCATATTATCAGAAAGATACCTGGACTCAGGTAAGATAAATTGTAGCTACTTTGTACAGACAAAAAAAAAAGAAATTGTATGTTGGATGATATGTATTTTAGAAATACATATATATGTACATATGTAGCTCCTCATATATTTACTATGATCCAGAAAGTATATATAAAATGAATTGAATAAATCAAGGAACATTGAAATTGATATATGGCGGGGCATTGTTATCGTAAAAATTATGGGAATACTCATCTCTTCATACTTAATGAATATCTCTCTGACATTCGATCCTCAAGAAATATTATTTTCAGTATCACAATCAATCGACCTTCATAACCCAAAAGGACGAATCAACCGCATTCTCCTGAAATATGAACTGGCAATAGAATATTAGGAAAAAAAAGTATAACGAGCATATGTAGCTCCTGCTAACGAGCAAGAAAAGAGGAAAAAAAATCGCCAAAGGGATGTTGTTCACAATATCCCATGTGACATTTTATGATGACACACACATCGATAGTTGAAAATGGAAAAGCTCAATCTCAATAAATTTTGTCAATTTCAGTTGTTTTTAAAGGCCCAGATATACAAATCAAGTTTTTTGCCTTAAAATCATACTTTGATTTTTCTATTTTTGGTTTTATTTAAAAAAGGTTTAGTTAGACATTATATTTAACTGAAAAGTAATGAGAATGTTTTCTTTCTAATGTTCATTAGGCTATGTGCACTACGACGTGAGATAAGGAGAGGTTGTCACTGTTGCATGATACATTTCAGTCACTATAGCCAAGCCACCCTACCCTATGATATCGTACTCTTAACTTCCTGTTGCATAAAGTTAAAAGTTAAAGGCTGTAGTTAGCAGTCAAAGATTTATTTGGAATTTATAAACTACATAATTGGGAAATATAAGACTTGGTATTGGTACTGTCACAGCTAGTCTGAAGTAGTAATATGAGATCTTTTGGTATTGGTACTGTCACAGCTTTTCTGGAAAAGTTGGAACAAGTACAGATTAGGACAGGGCTGTACTTGTTCCAAAGAAACAGGTTGCTCCAATTTTATCCATCTCTATAATTCACTGATTTAACTAAAATTTTTTATGATTGTTTTGACTTAAAGGCCAAAACACTTTTGTCGTTCTTATGGAAGCAAACAAAAAACTTTTTGTCTAATGTTGGCTTGGTTAACGAAGGATTTGTAAATGTAAACTAATCACCTTATTCGCGATCGCTCATACGGCTTTCGTGCTTGCCGTTCTACTGCAGATTTGCTAACATTCCTTACGGAACGTTTGAATAAATGCCTCCATAATTTTGGTGAACCTAAGATCATCGCATTAGACATCTCGAAGGATTTTGATAGAGTCTGGCATCCTGCTCGTTTTGGTAAACTTCAGGCATTTGGTCTAGACCATCTTCCCTTAAAATGGATTGAAAGTTTTCTCTCCCGCCGTCAATTCAAGTTATATTGGACGGAGTTACTTCTGAGCGTTTTATAATCCATGTCGGTGTATCGCAAAGTTCTGTGCGCATTTACAAAATGAATGCGCGCACAAGCTGATCGAATAAACAGGGCTATTCGAGCTAATCGGGTCTTGTTTAAGCTTCAAAAACGCAATGTTGTCTGTTATCACTCAAACGTACTCCTACTTCCACTCAACCTATTTCCGTCGATGGAGAAGATATCTCGAACTAGTAATCTCTTAACATTTTGGGCATTGAAATATCCAACAATCTTAGTCCAATAAAATTTTTGGTAATGCCAAAAATGCGATGAAATGCCTGGGCTTTTTGCAAAGATGAAAGAAAGATTTTACTCCATCGGACTTGACGCAAATCTACAAGTCTCATATCAGGCCTAGATTAGAATATAACTTCCATATTTGGGCATGGGCTGGACGCGCTGCATTGTCGGCGTTAGACAAAGTCTAAAAGACGGGCTTTAGGCTTATTAGCGATGACATATCAATAGCAATTATTGATTCCCTAGAGCACCGATGAAAGTTCTCTCTTTTATCGCTACTTCTATGGTCATTGGGGCGGGGATCAATGTTTGATGCAGTACATTTTGGAAAATCTAGTACAGGTCGAATTCCTTAGGTCTTGGGAAGAAGTTTGAGTACCATGAAGGAGGCTTAAAAAGCCATCCCCATTCTAAATTTTTTAGTATTTTGCTATTTTTAATTAGATTTTTTGCACCTTAGATCGACCCTTAATCGGTAGGCTTATGTCCGATCGGAAAACGGGTTGTACTGTTCGTCTCAGGTTATTACTAGCAATAATTCGTGCAAAATTTTTTTTCTCTGCATCCTTTGGGGTGTTGGGTAGTAACTCCCATGGGGGGGGGGGGTGTTAGTACTGCATTTTACATATCAAAGTAAACGTCTCACTGAGTACTCTCCGGTGGTTTATTTTTTTCTCAATTCAGAAAACTTTCCGAAGCTACCGCCGACATTGTTCAGTGGCGGGTGTAGGGAATATTGGGGGGGGGGGCAAGATGTTAGTTGCTGACTCCTAACAACAATCTTTATTTGAGGCGAATTTTATTACAGTTCCAGGGTATTCTATGCAGTATATATTATAGATGACCTATTCTATACTGCCTTTTCTGGAACTAGAACCAGAACTGTTACAAATAATTTGAGGTTGCAATGATTGTTAAATAAAAAGAATTTGAATTTCAAACAACACCAATTAAAATCTGATATATTTGTTAATGGTCGTTTGAATCTCAAACTGTTTTAAAATAAATGGAAAGTTAAATATCGTATCATTACAAATGCAGTTTATTTTATGAGCACGAAAAATGCAAATTAAAAATTGTTAGAATACATTTCGTCTTTGTTAAGAATTGTTAACAGTTTTTTTTTATTTTAGCTGCTTTTCAATATTAATCTTCCCTGATAAAACGACTAAATTCAGCTGGCATAAAAATTTTTTTCTTTAGCTTTTTATATCGCCTTAGTTTAGGTTCGTCAATTCAATCACTACCACTATTTCCACAACTACTTTATTATTTTCTACTGCAACGAGTCTGTTCGTTGCGCCTTTGTTATTTTTCTAAGCTATTTTGCTCGATCTGTAATGCTACTATCTATTTTATACTCGATGTACCTAATCTTGTAACTTAGCCTAAGCTGAGCTTCCTTAATATATGCTCTTCTTATTATTTTTAATTTTATGTTTTATTCTAAGAAAGATCACAAAGAGAAATTTGTGATGAACTACTTCCCTCCGATCGATATAACCTAATCAGCGCAAAGATACTTCAAGAAATGTCTCATAAATTCACAGTAAAGATTTCGAGGAATATAATGTATGGGTCGCTTAATTTCTTAGATCCGCGCTGAAATCACACACCTAAGATCTTGTCATTTTTGTTTTTTTTTTTAATAAAAAACAGGGGGTACAGGAGAAACCCATCCCAAGCACGGAGGCCATAGCGGCCCATTGTGCTATCCTACATCCCATTCATGAAAACCTTCCTGTCCTCTTAATGAAGCCAATCAGGTCTTGGTGAGGAAGGTTTTTCAGCTCATCCACAGATAGAAGGGCAGACCCCAGAGTATCCAGTCTATTCCAGGTGAAGGCCGGACCCTCACATAAAAAGTGTCAGGACAGACACTCACGGCTGTCAGCAACTCCCATCCTTGTTAGATGAGCGTGAAGTTAGCTGTGGCCGGTGATGATGCCAACCACAGTTCTACATTGTTTCCTTCCGAGCCCCATGAGAAAATCGGAGATATTCCCATTGGGCCCATCAAAAAACAGTTTTGTACACCTACAAGAACTCTGGTTCTCCCATCTCTGCTGATGTTTCCTATGAACATCCGCTTTGATGAGAGACCCGATACTCGAGGTGGCAACGCCTACGGCGGGCTCCGGTTCGAGGAACGGAGAATCCGAGCCAGCCTTAGCTAAAAGGTCAGCCCTTTCATTACCCATGATCCCCATGTGACCAGGAACCCACAGCAGGGACACTTTGTTATGAAAACACAACTTATCCACTGACGACCTGCAATCCTCCAGTAACTTAGACGTTATCCGAGTGCCATTCAGAGCCATCAAGGCTACCTGACTATTCGAAAGGATAGCGATGTCTTTGTCGATAATGAGGGGGTTGTTGATGATAACCGCAACTCGTCACATCGATTTATCCAAATGTTTATTTTGAAGTACGTCCAAAACATAAAGAAAATTATATACTGGTATTAGTAAAAGGATAAAAAGATTTACTTTTATTTTTATATATATATTTTGTAATCCTTTTTTTATGGCTCTTTTAGAGTTGAATAATTATATTTTTATTTTTATTCCATTTATATTCTTTTTAACTTATTTATTTATATTATTTTTAATTCTCTATAATTCTGGCTATTGTGCAACAAGATCTTTGAGAATCTGAATTTTTCGTTGACATCCTTTATTTTCTATTTTTATGCGATGAAATTTTAGCGTGTAGTTTACAGTACACTATCTATGCTAATTTACTACGTAGTCAAACGTATAGATGTGCTACAGTCTTTCCCTTTGATTTGCATATCAAGGGCTAACTTCGCTGCCATTGAGATGGCGAAGACTTCAGCCTGGAAGACAGTGGTGTTTCTTCCAAGTGAGTACTTCATTCCAAAGTCAGGCTCAGGAAAGTAGACACTTGCTCCAGCTCCCTCATTAGTGAGAGAGTCGTCGGTGAAGATTTTTAGAGCATACCGGGGAAGGCTCGATAAGGCACCTCCCTCAGTACACGATTCCCTTGCAGGAAAGCTCACAGAGAAGCGACGCCCGAAACGAAGCTCAGGTACCATCGCATCCCGTGGCATACCAAGTCCAGCCGATACGCCATAGAGCAATGAGAAGAGCCAGTCCAGCCGTCTTCCCAACATCCCCATAAGCGCAATCTGCACACAGCCCTTTTGGCGTCTGCCTGAGTGGCAAGATCCAGGGGTGGCAGATTGAGTAGGACCTCAAGAGCAGCTGTAGCCGTAGATCGCATGAAGCCCGTAATTCCCAAGCAGGCGAGCCTTTGCAGGGCCGCCAGAAGATCTTGTCATAGTTATAGTATAAACTACTTTTTTTTTTACGCGTGACGTCCATAACTGTGCACTTATTCAAATATTGCAGATATTCAACGAAAAATTATTAATTCATATAAAATAACAGTCGTAAAATGTATTTAAGTCATAATTGAGAAGATCACAGTCATTGTCATCTACAAATCATTAGTTAAGGTCTACAGAGTAAGGCAAAACAATAAATATATTATATATAAATGTAAATAATAAAGAACAGCGGCCTAAAATAACAGCCCTGAAGAACTCCTGAAGTGTTAAAAATCACATCAGAAAAGTCACCTGAAAACACAACCGGCTGCATATGATCGAATTAAAAAATAGATTAACGAATGATTTTAGGAAATTATAGTCTTACTTGATTTCCAAGCGACCACTTTGAGCATACTTTTAATTTTCCACTTCTGTAAATACGAATTAATCTCGTATATTTAAACTACACAGAGGTATACATATTTCCAACACCACAATATAATCCACCAATTCAAGTCTGATTTATAAACATCAAAAATACTTTTGAAAGTCTCAAAATTAAAGTACACCCTCTCATCATCAGATAATACCAATTAAAGGGAATTTCACAGGGCCAACAAAAATTTTCCATCTATTCCATTTGTCACTGCAAATGGCTAGGCACTTTTCATGCTTCATTATTATCATCTACATCTTATAATTTAACATTTTTGCTAACAAAGAACCGGAATTTTCCATTAAGTACATACTTTCGAAAAGGATAATTTTAGGCCTTCTTATCGTTTATATTGTGGACCTATTCAATTGACAATCTGTCACTACCACCTGCCCTATAATTTATTTCAGTTGACACAAAGTAACGGTACCTTTTTATATTAATTACAGGACAGCTAATTTGTCTTGAATATTTAATGAATACACCGAAAGTACATTCACTGAACAAAATTTAAAGTTGTATTATTAATTTATTGTAAGTAGAGATCTTTGTCTTAAGTTTATATATATATATATATATATATGTGTGTGTGTGTGTGTGTGTGGATGAGCGGATGTTTAAGGAATCCTTTTCGGTTTTAATTAAATTGATTTTGATTAAAATGAATTTTACTAGCTAAGTATCGTGGAGGATTCGTGATAGGAAATCATTATGCTCTAACTTTTTACTAATTGCACAGAGGATGGGGAAAATTTTTAAACTTAATTTAATTAAATGGACGTTTTTATTTCAGTAATGTTGCTTCATGTAATCATGTTTAGTGAAATGATACTTTAATCATTCTTATTTCAAAAGCATGTGTGTGAAGGGGGGGGGGGAGGGGGAGGGGCGTGGGTAGTAGTAAAACAACGAAAACTCGACAGATAGATAGAAAACAGCAAGTAGAGGTTAAAAAAATCTCACTGTCGTGTTTAGAGGTAAACGTCGTAGTACATACAAACTACTAAGCAGACTGTTTACTAGGTTTTTACGTGGACTAATAGATGGAAGTTGTGATGGTGTTCTGCCCGTGGTCAGAGCGAACACGGAATAAATGAATAAATGTGATGAAAATTATGCCACTGGTTTAAGGTTAGTAGGTACAGCTCGAAGACTTGCCTGCATCACTTAAACCTCCAGTGGGTTCATTCTGCCCCTTGATCTCATGGGATAACCTGCAAAACTGTCCTAAATCCATCCTGCTACCCATAGTAATCTCAGGATACATCTGAACCTAATACTTTGTAGCTCCGCTAGACTGGACAAGAAGTAGCTACGCAAAGGTCTACCTCTTTTATTCATCAAAGCAAGACACTCGCAAAGTATGTGTTGGACGGAATCGATTTCCTCCGAGCTCTTGCAGCTGCTGAAGAAACCGTCCACCGCAGAGTCAATTCCTCTAAGCTGGTCTTGCATAACTGCACCAATTGTAATTTTATCCTGCACTGCATCCAGGACCTTTCTGGCTGATAGTAACAATACCAATATTGTCGCCTAGTAAATCGTTTCAAGCTCTGCCTGAAAACCCCTACATTTGTTAAGCAGTCTATAAGACCCGTGCCACTAGAAGTCTTTGTAGTACACTCTAGCTCCTGTATCCGCACACCTCTTGGATTCATCTGTAAAGATAGAAATATCGGATGTTACCACTATCTATTAACCTTCTCAATCACTCCTGGTGGGCATCAAGGTATTGACACCTCCACCAAAAGTTAGGACAGATACTTGATAGTATGTCTCTACCCTGTAGTCAGCGCAGTCTATACCGGAATATATTGGAATGCTTAAAACCACTCTCCATCCACCAGCCCCCGCTTTGATTCTGACAGCACTAATCGCCGCTGCATTTCTGCAGTAGAGGTCCAGCGGCAACAAGTCAATCATGACCTCCAAAGCCGCCGTGAACGTGGTGCGAAGATACCCAGTAATTTTCACGCAAGCGGCCATCTGGTTTCTTGACAGAACATTCAGATTACATTTCCTCGTCAGTGCCGTTCACTAGACCGTGGAACTGTGGCAGAGGATCGGGCAAATTAGGGCTTTGTGCGTCAAACCTACCACCCTGTGTTTTAATCCCCAGTTGCCACCAAATTTTCCATTTGCACGTGTAAAAGGCACACTGGCCTTACGAATTCTTTTAAGTAAGCCTTCAAGCTTAGCTTGCAACTCCTAGATACTTTGCTACGCTGGAGGGAGTAAGATCCTTTCCACAGAAACTTAGAAGTCGTGGTTTAAAGCTACTAATTCCTTTTATTTACCAAGCTTACACTTCAATCTCACACAAAATTTACAAAACTTAATAAATATAAAATGTATGTAAGATTTAATAATATAAAAATATTAAACCACAATTCAATAAATGATAAAAAGTAATATTAAAAGTAAATTAGAATTATACAAAAAAATGTTGTTGCAATTGACGTACTTACCAGCTCAATGTTTGGCAGTTGATTCACTTGACTTTCTATTTTATTGAGCTTTGGGATTGGAATGTTCTTCATTCCAGTCAATACCAATAATAAAGTGTTTTTGTTTGCAATTGTATTATTACAGTCGATACCCGCAATAAGAATCTTTATAAGAGTCGATATCCGCAATAAAGTGTTTTATGTTAGTAATTTTCTTATTACAGTTGATACCCGAAATAAAAATCTTTCTTACAGTCGATACCCGCAATAAAGTGTTTTGTGTTAGTGATCTTCTTACTACAGTCGAGACCCGCAGTAAGAATCTATATTACAGTCGATACCTGCAATAAGAATTTTTAATACAACAAGCGCACTTTAATCATGTTGGCCTGGGAATTGGTACAGCGTAGGCATTTATTTCGTCCGCGTACCTCCCGTATTGGCCTAATTCGAAGGCAATCGCGCATTCATCGTGTTGGCCTTAGAATTTGTAAGTGCTTGTATCCATATTCTGTCACCATATCCCCCTTGTTGACCCATATGAAGGCAAGCGGAAGTTAATCGTATTGGCTTGAAGAGTGGCTACCACACGCTCCCACCTCGTATCCTCCGTGTAGAAATAAGTAAATATACGCGAGTGAAGTAGTGTAGTATAATTGCTGGTCATTTTTTAGACTAAGAAACCGCCCGCAACCGACAGAACTAGAGCAGCGTTCTGAGCATTGAAATGTTGGGAAAAACCGGCCCTGGATTATCTCCTGACTGCCCGCACATTAACACCTGACGTTACAAACTAGTGTCTGGTCAGATGTGTGTAGAAATATTTAATTCAGATTATTTTCTAGGGGTTGAACGTTGGGATGTATGCGTTATTGAAGCTCTCACACGGTCAATATTTTTTCGTAACCTTGATTCTAAAAATTGATTCTACGACCCTATTGCCCTAGAAATTTTTCAATTCATAACTTGATTAGGTGAGGAAACTAGATACTATACTACTCATGATATGACATATTAAAATTTTTGTAAATAAATCCGGCTCGAAGGACCAAGATAGTGTAAAACATAACACACAAATTTCACTATTTTATGACTCCGTCCAGGTACAGTAATGTGCTCAACATAATGCAAAAGACCAAGAATTTGATAGTAGTATTACCAAAAAAGAACAGAGAGACATAACCTCAACTAAAGTACAACATTTCCTGTTAACATTTAAGACATTAGAAATGCACAAGCAAATTTTCTCACCAATTCTTATCAAAGACTGCACTTTCTAACAGACGACGATGATATTTTGACCCTTCTTAGGTGATACTCTATTCAAGTGAAAATGTTGCCTAACTTCTTGAAAGTTTTCAAGTTTTCGTAATCTTGTCATATTTATGTCTGTATGCGTCTGTATTCAAAAGTCACTATCTACATATTATAATATTATGAAAACAAGTTGAAGAAGGTTTTTGTGCTTTTGAAAATTACAAGCAATCACATTTACATTTTACTTCAAATTGTAGTCAGTTTTCCGTATCTAAGTAGATACTTATGCATAATATATTACGGTGTCAATGCGAAATTGGATGGACCACAAGTGGTTGCGGTCCATTATTACCCACACCACTTCAGGCGATATTTTCTTAAAGATGAATCAATAGCATGAATATCCGTTCAAGAATATAATTTATTCTGGGCACATCTGTTGTGTGTGTATAACTTTCATCCCCCTACTCATCTGGATAAAAGGGTCCAGTGTGAAAGCGCATCCAAGTCATTAAATACTTGAACAGGATGCTGAGGAAACAAAAGTTGCTCGTTGAGTTTTGTATAGTAAGATGGCTACCGTCCATGATGATGGGAAGTTTGTTGTTAACTTTTAAATGTTGTTGCTGTTGCTTGACGGTTTGCTGCTACATACTAATGTTGCTGTTGTATATATGGATATACTTACTTACCTACACATGTGTTTGTCTTACTTTAACATCAAAATGTACAAAATGTTTTTGTTTTTATATTTTACTCCTCTATTTTTATTTGAAACAAGTTTGAAACTTTAAATCTTTGTTTTAGACTTTTATCGGAAAATAAAAAATATTGATAGATCTTGGGTAAGAGCTTTACTTTAAGTAGTGATGTCCAAGTCAAAGTGCATTATTAATGCTACTTGGCAGCTGACAGGATTTTATGTAGAAACTTTGACTTGTAAGGTTTTTTCTATGGGAACTGATGGCATGGATTTAATTTAAAAGCATACTTTCTTGTATGTATGTATGTATGTATACATGTAGTCAGATCGGAACACATATGTATACTTAGGAGTAATTAAGTTTCTGGATTTTATTGGATTAAGTTTGATGTACCTTTTAGGTGGGTTGTATTAGTATTTGAAGTATTCTTTCACAGAGCACAAAGTCAGTAGGTACTCTTAGATTTTTTATCCTATAAATAATTGGATAATTTCGAAATAAGTGTAATATATATAGTTTCGTTGGCATAAAATCAAATGCCTGTACAAGTTTTGATCAAGCTATCATATTGTGGCGAAATCTTTTAGATTTGTTCCCCACGATGAAGAAATGAGATCCCAATCATTTGATGAATACAAGAAGATAATTATGACAGCACGTCAGAGAGCGGGTAACCGAAAATCGCAAGAGATGTCAACACACTCCGCTCAAACTTGCAACGACTCAACCTGGCAGGCCACTTATTGTTGAGCCCGAGATCGAGAGACCGCTTGAGAATTTTGGCGCGGCCAAAAGAAGATGAATAAGAGTCGACAGTGAAGATGAAGAGGAGTCCGAAATAGATAGAATAGCAAAATTTTGAAGTATCTAGAAAGTTTTTAATAAGAAGTTATTTTTTTTTTATATGAATAAAAGTGTATTTCTAATCTGTATAAAAACGGCGTAGCAATTTAAACAAAAAGAATCCACACCCAAAAACAAAGTAAGGGAGCTCCTAGAAAAAGAGAGGTCCAGAAAAATCTGCATGGGTAATACGTTACCAACGGGACCGTCCAACGGGTCTCCATCACATTCCGCTATTGAAGAACATAAGTTCTGCACCGGCATACATACAAGATAAGTAGTTTTGTTGAAACTTTTAATTAAATCTGTACTGAATTGGAATACTAAGGAAGTAATTTGCAAACTGTCCGGTAAAACAAAAGTACGAAAAATAGAGATTCCTTACACCTGCTCGTACTCCAGACAAGTATTTCTGTTCTAATTCAGCCCTAATCTACTCTAAACTGGTGTAACAGGAACAATTTGTCAATATCTCCATTCTTTCTTCCATTTTGACTGTAGTCTTAACTAAACTAGTATAACAGAAGTAAGTTACTAACATTTTTCTTGAAAAATGGCCTTCCCTCGTCGATTTAAGAAGTTCATCCGGTGGCATTCGATTCAACTTTAGTCTCCAGTGCATCATTACTTGAAAAATAATCTCTCCGGTCTTTTCTACATAGATAAGTAGCTAATAACTCTACGTGTAGAGTATTTTTTCTACTGAACTATAGAAATTCTTTACGAGTCTTCAATCCTTGGCAACACACTTTCATTATTAACCATTTATATAATAATTTTGTCCCTAATAGAGTTTGTCGTAAGCGAAATATGGGATGTGTTTGATATACTAATGAAATCCGAAGCTTAATCGCGGAAAGAGGATATTTACCCCAATGCTACAGGCTTAAGACGTTATAAAATCGTACGTATTAAAGCGAACACTACGAAACATGCAACCAAAAGAAGATATTTGAATTCGAAGCTTGACCCTAAATCATCCTTGGGCTAACCTTCCAAAATTAGGAGTGTGTGGTAAGGATTCACAACAATGTAATTTCGACCCCAACAGCTTAGACTCATTCTTCACATCTACTCAATCCTCCGCGAATGACTGTCTGGAATTCATATCTAATTTTGACATAGAGTCTGAGTCGTATATTGGCAATGGATTCTCATTTAGGTGTGTCGATATGTCTGAGGATATAAAGCTATAAATTAAATTAAATCGTCTGCTACAGGTCCTGATAGTATCTCACCAAAATTTGTCAAAATTATTCTGTCGTTTTTTCTACAAGTCTTGACACATGTCTTCAATGCATGTTTAACTACATCGCAATTCCCAGTGCACTGGAAAAGGACTGTTATCCTACCGATTCCCAAGTCCCGCCAATGTATTGAATTCAAAGATTTTCGCCCGATCAATCTACTTTGTTTTTTTCAGCATGGCTCTTGAAATATTATTGAACGATCAAATTACCACATATGTATGTTAATCGAAGAAATTTAGTGTAATCTGCTGGCAGTCCGGTTTTCGACCACGGCATAGCTGTGAATCTGCGTTACTCAAAGTAGTATCTGATACTTCTGAAACACTAGACAAAGATCATATGGCCATAGTCATTCTCTTTGACTTTAGTATGGCATTTGATTCCATCAATCATGGCCTGCTTTTCTTCAAACTGTGCCAACACTTCAATATCTCGATCAAAGCTATCAAATTGATAAAAAAATTCCTTTTCTCCCGAATCCAATCTGTCAAAACTTCTGACATTCTTTTATCAGCCCTAACTCTTAGCTGTGGCGTGCCTCAAAGTTCCATTCTCGGACCTCTTCTCTTTTCTCTTTACATTAATGTCCTATCCATGGAGCTTTTTGATGCATCAGTTAATCTCTATGCTGATTATGTTCAGATATATTTAGATAGGATAATAGGGCTAATTGAGGACTGTGTTGAGCGGCTAAATGACGACCTGGTTAGAATTGGTGAATGGGTCAAACGTAATCAGCTTATACTCAACCCCAAGAAGACCACATGTATACCAGTGGATCATTCAGATTTACCTCCAATCGAGGTGAACCTGGTGGCCTGGAGTTAAATAGGTCTCTCACTTGTTCTAATCATGTCTCTAATACGATTAGAAAAATTTATTCCTATCTGAGAATGTTATGATTTTCTGCCAACATGTTGTCTTGTCAAATGCGCATGGTACTCTCAAAAGCTATTGTATTACCACATTTCAATTTTGGAAGTTTAATTTTTCCGAAACTCGATTCACAATATCAGCGCAAGCTAACAGTAGTTTTTAATGACACTGTTCGATTTATTCACCGTTTACCCAGAACTTCTGATAATAATACTGTGCCTTTAGAGTACCCCAAGGTTCTATTATGGGAGTCTTGCTGTTTTTTTTTATACTAATTATGTAAGTAATATTCTGGAAAATTAAGACTCTTTGCAGATGACGCATTATTGTATGTTATATCACTTATATATTGTTACAGAAGGACTTACCTCTACATTTCGTAAATGTTTGATTACGTTTAGAGCATGGTCCTTTGATCACCTGTGCCACCTTTTTCTCCCATTTTATGAGGAATTTAAATAGGTACTCATGAGACTGGACATCGATAGTAAAAGTACGTAAAATCCGTGGGCAATATTTTCAGAATTAAAATGACGTTTATTCATCTCAACTACAGCAGAGCTCATATTGAAACCGGCCATAAAAGATTCATGGTCAATGTGACTTGTAATTTTTCTGGGAGAATTCTGAATAAACTGAACGTCAATATAAGGCATAACACTAGTGGCAGTATTATTATTATTACCAGCTGTATGATTATTATCAGTTGATATTCCATTTGCTACGAACTATTGCCTTAGTTTTTTGTCCGTCTGTACCACTTGTCGTTTAAGTAAACAACACCGAATCGAACCTTGACAATTTTATCAGCTATTCTATGTCATGTCTCAGTCCTATACACTGAACCATAGTGAAACTTCAAATAAATTCTTACAACTCCGCGCGACATCTAGTCATCCCAAATGAACCACGTAGGCTAATATTACAAAGCGTCAACCAACACACAGCAGCACGAAGCACGATGATTTGGGAAATGAACTATTTGGACATATCCCAAATATAAAATGAATATTTATAACCTAAAAGTCTATTGCTAACATAGTTTTGACAAATTTTAAAATTAAACAAAACGTTTGACAGATATAGAAAATTAAAATTAAATGAAAAGTTGACAGATAAAATTAAACAAAACGTTTGACAACTGTAGAAAATTAGAACTAAATGAAATCTTTGAGGAAAATTAGAAGTAGACGAAAGTTTTGACAGGTATATGAGGGAGAAATTTATTAGAAATAAAAAAATAATTTAAGTTAATTTTGACAAATGGTAAAAACTAAAAGAGAATAAAAACTGTATTAGAATAAAAGTTAGTTGGAATTAATATTGACCAATGGAGAAAAAAAATAAAATAACATAAAAACTGTCTTAGAAATAAGAAATAATTGGAATTAATTTTGGCAAAGTTTAACTAAATTATACCTGTGGTAATAGATGTCGTTAGGTAGGATTAGGAAAAAGATGGTAAGCGGCCATATTAAGTTTGGGCGGCCTATCAGAAGTTCGCGCTCGGCCTAGTAGGATTTGAATGAAAAGAAAAATCCATAAAAGTAAATAAAAAACTGACAAAAATTAAATAAAAAGTATAAATTTCCTGGTAAACGTGTTGTGTCTATTGGTGCGAAGAGAATTTTGTTGGAACCCACAAGATATCCCCCTAAAACAGAAGACGACTAAATCTAGGACGTCAATTGCTGTTTACGACACGCTATCCTGGAAGATTCGTCTTTTCCTATTGAGATCGTGGGCAGGGGAATTCGTATTGAGCTTAATTGTCAAGGTTCATTAAGAAGCACAAAAGAAAATCTTCAACGTAGCACTGGAGACCGCTCGGTCAGGTGGTCAGATAACATTATTTAAAAAGCGTAAAAAATACAAAATCCGATAACAATATTTTATATTTTCGTTTCCCCAAATGTTTCAACCTTGATACGCCCCCTGGGATTGAGAAGTAATAATTATATTTCTTTTTGTCCACATGGCGGTTTTGTATCATCTCTTCTGTCGGAGAGCTTTTAGTTATTGGTTTTCTTAGTAGTGATGGACAAAATCGATTATTTTGGTGACTCACGTCATACTAGTCTTCTGTTATGTATATGTTATAAAAGATTCGGTCATTTGGGTAATGTGAGTTAGTTGGAAATAATTGTTTGTAGGTTTCCGTTTTGTCAAGGGAAGCAGTGCTTCCTTTGCTTCCAACGATGAATCGAGCCCTGCTACGTAGGTACATATCCACCTTCCTTCTCTATTTTTATTTCCTATATTTCAGTTACCTAAACGGCATTGTATTGGTACCACTACAAATAGGACACCTACTATGACTAACGTATAACCTATCTCCACATAAACACCCAACAAAATTCAATTTTATTCTTAGTTATTCAAAAAGTAAACCTCATTACTACAATCCACACCAAACAAATTCATTTGCACCACTCAGACAGAAAAAAAAACAATCACAAGTGAACTGCTCGTTTTTCTCTCTCTCGAAAATTACAAACACCGAATTAACCAGTCCACTTAGCTTAACTTTCCGTAGCTCTCGGCATTTACTTTTAAACTTCTCTCACCATTTAAAATTAGTGAAACATAAAACATTTCTAGAGGCAACCGCCGAAAGGAACAAGTAAAAACATTTAAGTATGCTCTCCACCACCAACATACCCCATCCACCCACTCACCTACCTGGCTCGCATTGAAAACGTATTCTTCTGGAGTAAAATTACTTTAACTTTGAAAAGAACAGAAACTCCACAGTTTTCCTTGACTTGCTTACACGGAAAGATGACGACTTTAAAGAGGTTAACCATTTGGTTGCAAGCATACTCCATCCATATACATTCTCCCTCTTCTTTAACCGAGAAGAAACAAAATAACCTGCAGGGTAAAAAATATAAAAATAACAAAAAACATAAGAAGAACAAAAATAAAAAAAATATACAGAAAACTGCGGTTGTTAAATCGACAAAACAATTTGCCTGAAGAGGGAGGGAAATCTAAGGACACAAATTGTAATGACCTCCGGAGCATGTAAGTCTCCTTTTAATAGCGTTCACATTTCCATTATATAACACTGTCGAGGAGATAGTTAATAGAGTTTAACGCCATCAAAAGGGCTTTGGATCATTTACCTCTCTATGGAATTAGGCCTGATAGAGTCATGAGTAAATTGGGAAGATAAAGTGAAGAGGAAGGAAGCACTAGGCTTTTGTACAAGTCCTTAATTTATAATATACTTATATATATGTAATATAGGATCCTGGTAGTAATGAAGTTAAGATGGACAAATTTTCTTCATTAATTTCTTAGATTATGACTATCCTTGGAGAGTTTTCCTTGACAAAATTTATTTTGCTTTAGTTTATTTAACATTAGGCAAATGTCTCGGTAGAACTAGTGTCAAAATCCTGCTTATCGGAAGGACGGAATCAGCTTTCTGGGGGAATTATAGTTTAATGTTCAAACTTGGTGAAAGCAACGTTTACTACAGTTTTCTTAAGTTTTTTGTTTTTATTAAAAAATCGAAAGAAAAAAAAATGCAACAATTTATTTCAATAAAAAAGGATTAAATAGGAATAGTCCAATCAATAGGGACTGAAAAAAGGGTTTTGCCCTACCAAAGATGGTGTAGAAACGATTTTGATATATTATGAGGGTAAGGTGAAAAGTTCTCGGCCTGACAATGAGAGACTGCGACTTTCAGTTAAAACACGATTTTATTTTTCTACATAATCTCCCTTGACATCAACACACTTGATCCAGCGCCTTTCCAACTTCAGTATCCCTTCCCAGAAGTGACAGTTTGGAAGGTCGTGAAAATATTCATCTATACGGACCTCTCAACATCTTCATTGTATGCGAAACACTTCCCAGATACAAATTTCTTTAAGTTTGGGAACAGATGGAAGTATTATGATGCTTGATCAGGAGAATAGGGGGGAAGATCGAGCAAATCAGACCCCAAATCCGGAGTTTTCCCATCGGCAACCCACCCTTGAGTGTAGGTGCGTTATCCTGGTGAAAGGTGAGTTTTTTTTCTTCAAACTAGGTCTCTTCTCTCAAATTTTGGCATTCAGCTGATCAAGAATGTTCGAGTAATATTCACCTGTAATTGTTCTGCCCTTTGCAAGATAATCAATTAACAGGATCCCTTTCGCATCCCATAACACACTAGCCATGACCTTTTCGATAGATGGGATCGACTTTGCTTTCTTTGGCGCTAAACCGCGGGCTTCTATCCACTGCTTGGACTGCTGTTTCGTTTCTGGCGTGTAGTGGTGGACACATGTCTAATCCATGGTGACAAATCACCGCACAAAATCTGTCGGATCCCTGTTGAATCGGTCCAAAGATCCCTAATTTTTTGTGTAAGATGTTTCGCACCCTTTCTTTCAATATCCCCACAGCCTCAGCTATCTCACTCACCTATACTCGCCTATTGTCCAACACGATATCATGCACTTTTTCAATGGTTTCCGGTGTGGTTGCGGTTTCTGGCCGTTGTTCACGTGGGTCATCTTCGAGGGATATGCGAACACGTTTAAATTCAGCTACCCACTTTTAACAGTTGAAATGGAAGAAGCAGAGTCCCCGTAAACTTTTGTCAACTTCGGATGAATTTCCTTAGGGATTAATCCATCCAAAACAAAGAATTTTATAACCGCACGATATTCAAGTTTTTCCATTTTAACAAAAAACACGCAAGATGTCGACTGAAAAAGTTCGTGTAAATAAACTACTTGAGCGAACAAGTTGAAACTAGTCATACGAACTAATGACACATGCACCCAAGCAGGAAACATAATTTTTTGCCGATTGCAACACCATCTCTGTTATTTAGTTTGCGGAACACGATGAAAATTCAAGTTTTCGTCTAGGAGGCGGTTTTCCGCCATCTTGGATTAAAGGTACAAAAAAAAAATGGGTTTTCTCAAAATAATTCCTCAATGGTTGATCCTACGACAAAAATGCAAAAATATAAATTTAAAGAAGACTAAATTCCCTGCATGTTTTGTATAAATACTATTTTTATATAAATCTGATGGGTAGCATGTTACAGCTTAATATTTTTACGGTAAATTTAGTAAAAATGATAATATCGATAATACTATCATTTATATATAAAACTGTAAAAAACTGGTAATACATTTTTTTTACTCCCACTGTGGCATATCCTAACTTAACACACGAAGGGTCAGGGAGTCAGTGTGTTTGTCGCACGTGGTTGCCACTGATATGGTGTAACATAAACCGCTGACACTACTGAAATTGTTTACATTAACATGGGATCACTTTTCTATAGTTTCCTGTTTTTTTTTATCTACTTTATTTCGCTGAACTTCAAATAATAAGTTCTATACCAAATCCACCATAATTCAGTTGATTTTTCAAATGAATATATAGTACAGAAATAGGTGGCATTCCCAAATTATTTGAATCAATCATTTACTCTCAGCTATCATTTTCCTGTAAGAATTTGCTTTCTTCAAACCAACATGGGTTTATTTCGGGCAGGTCTACATCCACCAACTTATTAGAATTCATCTCGCATACTAATGGCGGGTTTGCAAAAGGCTTCCAGACAGATTGTATTTACACAGACTTTAGCAAAGCTTTCGACAAGTTATCTTACTCCGTGATATTGTTTAAAATGGAAAAGTATGGGTTTCCGCTAACATTCCTAAAATGGACGGAATCATATTTAGATAACAGAGCATACCAAATCTATTTCCGGCATTCCATCTCTAGAGTCTTGAAAGCTTCGTCCGGCGTACCTCAAAGGAGACTCCTGGGCCGGTTGCTCTTTATTCTATCTATTGACAATATTGTATCTGTTGTAAAGCACTGCAAAGCCATGATTTATCCTGACGATATTAAACTTTTCGCTCAGATTAAATTTTTTAACGATTGTGAACATGTACAGGGTGACCTCCAAAAATTTTATGACTGATGTAAAAGCAATGATATGGTACTCAATATCGACAAATGTGAGGTTATGACTTTCCACAGGAATCAGAAACCAATCACTTATGATTATGAATTCTCGAATTCATCGATTCGCCGTGTTAATTCCCCAACGAACAATTTTTGTCCTATATAAAGCTCGGCGCTCTGCTAGGGAATAAATCTTGCAAACTTGAGGTGTTATATGAAGCCAGATAATTGTCTCACCGAGTTCCCAGGGAATTGCACTAGACTCTTATAGCGCTAAAGTGGAGAATCCCATATCATGCTCGGGGAATAAAATTTATTGTTGATATAGGAATAATAATTCCTATAATCTACTTATATCTTAATCTCATCTTGATGCTCAGAGCTTATATAAGACTTTATATGTACCATATTGTAGAAATTTAGTGTTATAACGTTGTTGTATGATTTCCTAAATTGGTCTACTTCACTTATATAGGAATTAAATATATCCCTATGTAATAACCTATTTAAGAACAAATTAACCTATATAGGAAAAGTGATCCTAGTTGAGTCTACAAATTTATTATTCATGTGGAACTTATTATGCATGCGTGACTTAGAGCCCTATTGAAAGTTTTCACTTAACACAAAATATGGTATTATAAAATATGATTGAGGAACATATTTCTTAATAATAAAATTATTTTTTCACATTGGTATATATTTGAATTTACCAACGATTTAAATTTTACTGTTAGTATTTAACACGTTAGATCGAAAAATAACAAAGCGCCTCAAAATAAATAAATAAATAGAGTGTTTAATTAATTATGGTCAAAAATAGTTATATTCATTTGGTTCTCTAAATAAATGGAACTAATGTGAATTTATCTAGTGCTCAATAAAATTATCAATATGTCATTTTTTTTTCATGTTTCTAAGCTAATTTACACCTAAATAAAAATGCGTCCTTTTTTTATTACAAATATGGCCGTCCAAATAATCAGCAAACATGGCCACTGGGTAGGGGTATATAAGAAAGAGATGATATTGGACTTCAGTTCTCCCTTAAAGATTATAAATGTTGATATAAAAAACAAAATTTCCTACCATGACCTCAACACCTACATAAGTAGGAATAAATGCTTATATAGGTAACTAATTCCTATATAAAGATGTAAATTGCTGTGTTGAGAATAGATATTTTGATATGGGATTTGTAGTGCTATATAAGCATAGTAGAGCGAATACCGAAACAAAAACATTCATATAGCACTTATGTTTCTATTTCGAGATGAGAGTTCCTATATGAATTCCTATATGAGAATTCCGATCGGCCAGCGTAGTGTACTTTTAAAAGATTCTTGACAGTTGAAAGAACATGTTGCAATAAATCTTTGAACGTGAGCACAGGGGCATACGTTGATATTTTTAATTTAAAACACTCAACTCGGTCTTTTAGAATTGAGTTGAATGTATGAGACCTTATATTCATAGGGGAAATGAAACGAAAATCCAAGACGACTATTGTAAAAGCATCAGGAAACTCGTGAATATTAAATAACATAAGCCAAAATTCTTCATTAGAACTTTTAAAAACGTCTATGTTTATGTTAATCGAAATCTGTGTTGGTTGATTAATGTTTCGATAACATTGTTTTAAACAAAACTCGAGCCCTTGGTGCCAATAGTGACCATCCGATGGTGATGATCCTATTTGTACAATATTACCACGGTTCATTTTAGTTGATGATGTGCGGAGCATTGTTCTTGGATCAGTAGGTATTAAGTCCGGAGTGTGTCCATTACAAATTTTGAACAGCTCTCTCAATTCTTTTTGTGATATATTATTTTGCGAAGCTCACATCTTCAGAGTAATTCTAAATGTTTCCTTTTTCATCACATCAGCAATAATTATTTCATTTTCTACATCATCAGAATCATACTCAGCATCATACTGATCATCATCATTAGGAACAATAGGTAAAGGTCTACCGATTATATATTAACAATATTTATGCATACATGGTAGCATAGTAGTAAGCAGCACTGAAGGTGAAGCAATACTGGGGTCAATAATCGTTGGTGGAAGTTTTGATATCCTGTAAATTAATGGTTTCGTAGCAGATGATGTATTGCAAGTCAGCGGCGTAGATGATGTTATTTTTAGAACATTTTTTCTTACTTTCCTATGATAAGTACTGGTTTTTTAATTACTCATCCATTAAATTCGTTATTGTAATTCTAATTTCACTGTTCTTAACCAACTCCGCAAAGGAGGGTTGTATATTAAACTTTTTCTTGGCGTTGTAGATACTACCCGCGTACCGCAACATGACACTTTAGCATCTCCTATGAGCTTTGGTATAGGAACACAATTTCCAAGTGATCCCCTTGATCCTATATAAAACTTCACAAAATACTGATTGCTTATATGAGTGTTGATATCGAAAATGAATTCTTACTGAAATTATTTATGCCCCGCAATCTTATATAAGGGGGTTGATTGGAGATTGATTTTTGATATGAAGCTTGATACATATATGAACATACTTCCCAAGAGCTGTACTCCCATATTTAAATTCTCCAATACTGATATAGGAATATTATATAGGATCACAATTTTCTGGGAATTATAGTTCCATATACTCACGTTTATAGCACTTATATTCAAGTAGTAAATTCTTCATATAAGAGTTATACTCCTTAGACTCATATAGAACTACAAATG
This sequence comes from Dioctria linearis, assembly GCA_963930735.1. NCBI lineage: Eukaryota > Metazoa > Arthropoda > Insecta > Diptera > Asilidae > Dioctria > Dioctria linearis. The sequence goes on from OZ005744.1 coordinate 182,866,678, forward strand.
TAGATATAACACTCTAGTTATTCCTTTAAGAATTACAAGATCTATGTAAGAAGTTAAATATTGATCGAGATTTATATAGGAGCTATATAGGAAATATTCCAAATTTTTAGCACTTGAAGTCTTAACGATGTTCCTTGGGTCTGTATGTGACTTGGGTGTCAAATGTGACTAAAGATTGAATTTCGTCTTCCATATAAACTTCATGGGCTTTATAAAACGTTGGTCTCGAGAGTTCTCGAATCCTACCATTACATTGCATTTGTACACTCGCTTTGTGAGACCCCTTCCTGAATATGCTAGCCAGGTCTGGTCTCCATTTTGCGGTACACACATCGACCGTATCAAGTCTGTTCAGCGGAACTTCTTACGATTTGCTCTCAGGCACCTACCCTGGAATAAGTCATTAGTTCTTCCACCCTATGAGGATCGCTTGAAACATTTAAATATGCATTCGCTTGAGAAACGTCGTATCGTTGCCGATGTAACGTTTGTGCATCAACTCTTGAACGGAAATATTGATTCTCCATTTTTTACTTAACAAAATCTCTTTCCATGATAGTAAGCACAATTTGACAAGGCTACCTTTGTTGCATGTTAACTGCTCAAGGTCTAATTTTAGCAATTATTAATCGCATGTGCATTACTGTTAATAATTTGGCTGAGAATTTTGTTGTTGACGTTTCTAAGCATGTTTTAAAAAAACGTCTATGTGATATTTGATCTTTTAGTTAGATTTAATTTAGTTTTTTATCTTTTTGTTCTATGTCGCATTGCATGTCATTTCATCCGGTGTTTGGTCTATGTTTAGTGTAACATACTAACACTAACACCGACTAAGTGATGAAAAAAGCAAAGCATGTATTGTTGACCGTTTATTTATTAAACGTGTCCATGCAGCGAGCTTGTGTTAAGCTGGTTTTGATAGTCATTAAAAAAAAAATACATTATTTGTAGTACTTTCTTAATCCCCTATACCTACCTTTAGGGATGGGCAGACAAAAATTTCTCAGTTTTATTTCTTTAAAAATCAACTTTAGGAAATATTATATGTTATATGAGATAAGCTTGCAATAAAAGTAAAATAAAGCTCGTCTGATCTTGTTGATCAGCTGAAGATGCTGATGTCTTGATTATCTGTGATTTCTTTCAACTCATCATTGGACGCTGTTCTTATCACTTGATCTTTTAGTTCTGCTGACAGTATTAAGACCATCCAATACAAGTAAAAATGCTAGAATTGGTCTAAGACCAATTCTAATGATACCCTCGATGAATGCCCGTATGTAATTTTGTATGGTCACTTCCCTATGCAAGAATTATTTTTGAAGTGGTTTTTCGTATATATTTCTAAAACGGTTCGTCGGACAGTAAAAATGTTTATAATTTAATTTCGTCGGATCTTATATTCTGAGCAACTTTTCAGTACATTAAAACCATATAAGACTGATAGTTTTTACAATATACGTAAAAAATTTAAATTTTTATATGGCAACACCAAGAAGGGGTGACCGATTTAATCCATTTTTGAAAGTTTACTTACTATATTACAATGGAAACAGCGTATACAAAATTGTAGATCTCTACGTCGACGCGTTCTCAGGCTGTTTACAAATATATTGTGAGAAACGAAATTTTTGTATGGCAACCCTACGAAGTAGTTATCCGATTCGGCCCATTTTCAAACTTTTTTAAAAAGCCCTTGTGCAAAATTTCAGTCTTCTAAGTGAACGCGTTCTCAGTTTATCGTGCGGACGGACTACCATGCAAAAATCAAAATTACTTTTAATTTTATGCATGGTTGTCTAATCCATTTTGCTCTACCATCAGTATTTACAAACGAAATGAAAAACTTAGTATACCCCTATAGATTTCATTTAGGCTACAAAATTTATCTACCTGCACAAACCGGGGACAGGTTAAACCGCGTATTCCGCGAATAGTTTGAAAGAGATGAAAAAAGCAGCCGAAAACATCCAGTTAGCGGTTGTGATTCGATAGCATCCCTCTTCAACCAAGAAAAACACAGTTTTTTTTTCGTTTGTCAAAAAAAACAAATCACTCAAAGATCAGTAGGCATGCCAAACCAGAAGACCCTGGAGCACACCTTCTCTTTGCTTTGTGGGGTTGGCAACATGGAATAGAAAATCGATAATAATCGGCAACTTCAACCACCAACAAACAACACGGTAGCATGCGTTTAGAACCTACCAGCATTCGAGAATGCTTCAGAGGTCATCATCGAGAGTGACGATGAAGATGAGGCAATGAAATTGATGGAAACCTAGATTTTTAGTGCGGAAAAAGAGTTAGAGGATAACACTAGCCGACTCGGACCATCGAAAAGAGTGAACTAATTGAAATATATTCGGGCACATAAATTACGAATTAATACGAGCTATACGGGCAAGCGTATACTAATAGAGCACTCTCTTGAATAGCTGTTCAATACACCATAATTCGCCAGAATATTTCTCTTTGTCGCACACAAGCTCAATTTTCTTAAATGCTACTTGCAATTCTTTCTTTCAATATTGCGATTATTTTTTTTTATATTTCTAATGACGCCTACTTTGATGACCTTTTTCTATTGAACAGCTGTTGAAGTGAATTCTCTTTAGGTATACGCTCGCCGGCCGTGCAAAAAAAAAAAGAAATCTATGGATTAGGCCCACTGGAGGTACCATAATTTAAAAAACGTGCCGTTTACTCTACTTCGTCAGGGTATGAAAATGAGTTGACTTTGATTTTACAAAACTACCATCATTATGTAATGAAGAGCAATTAACTATTTGTTAATTTGTAGAATCAACCGTTGAGGAATTATTTTGAGAAAACCAATTTTTTGTTCTTTTAATCTATGTAAGATGGCGGAAAACGCTGTCCCTCACTCTCTCCCATCACAAAAAGCATGTTTATCCAACCATATCTGCTACCCTAAAACACTTTCGTTACGAACGGTTCTCTCAGGTGCGACGAAAGAGCGAAAGACATCCGAAATAAAGGCGGTGCTCGAGCGAATCGATACGACAAGTCATTGTCTCATTACCCATAAGCTGCTTGAAAGCTATCTTTTAGACAATGTGTAATGAAGCTAAAGCCATGCGACAAGCCCTGACCCAGATATGGGAATTGTATTCCATTCTACATCTGATATCGAACCTTCTACAAGTCTGGAGCTAGATTTTGTGGGTACACCTTTTTAGAAATCCATGACATTTCGATATTCCAAGAAGGTTTAGTGATAGTGTATCAGAAATTAATGCTTTATCAATAGAAACGGAACTGGTAAATTGATGATTTTGTTTTAAAGAGATGAGACAGCTTTGGGTCGTTAACGCATTGAACCTGACGCGATTCCCTTTGTGACAAGCGAGGATGTCGTGGTTATTGAATGACCTATCCATGCAATTTCATTATCAGGGAAGCTTTGGATGGGATTGAAAGTAAGGAAAAGTAAGCAGAAGATAAACGGAGAGATAATAGAACCCTAGTTGGGGTACACTAGAATTTACATAGGGTGAGATGTCAGATGTAGCGCAGCGAGGTGTTCTGCTTAAATATTTAGTCTGATTTACATTGATTCCTGCACTGTATGCCACGCTCATCCTTTCATCCTTCAACTTTCGACGGTACAGTAAAATTCCATGATACTGTTGCGAAATCCTTAGATTTCCCCGCGATGAAGACAAAAGCCTGCTAAAGTCCTACGCGTAAACTATGACGCTTATGAAGGAGACAAAGCAGTGCGTCAGAGCGGGGAGCCACAAATCTAAGAGATCGCGCGGCTGCCCCCAATGCGGCGAATTCTGGCCCCACTTACGTGGCAGCACACATTATTTTTCCCCAGGCAGACCGTACATCATTAGGAGGAGAGAGAGAGCTCTTTTTTTGGATTGATCGAGAAGTCTAGCCGTGAACTTGAAGTCGACAGCGTGCAGGAAATTGTTTTTAAAATTTTTTTGAAGTATCTATATATAAGAAAGAATTCTATAATAAAGTTATCGCTTTGTTAAAATTGGTTGAATTTTCGGTATATTGAATAAAAATAGTTAAAAGTTAATGAAAAGTGTAAGCTGTTATCATTGCATAAAAGTAAAAGTAAAAGTGGAGGAATAAAACCAAGAAACGGGACACGTCACGCAACGGAATCCCTGTATCCCGCTTTTCAAACAATTGGTTTGCAGATAAGTAGCCGTGTTTATCTTATTTTCATTTTTTTTCATAAAATTCTCCATCCAATTCTCAATTCTTTTTATTGGATTTGAATTTATTTATAAGCTTTTATAGTGGCCATAGGTACCAACTTCCCAGTTACTTTTATTGAATTTTCGATTATTTAGGAGATTTGGTATTCATTGCCAAACATTTTTTTTTGCATTGGACCTTATAGCAAGATTACGTGCCGTGTATTAATTTAAACGTCGAATCGCGGTCTGAATGCCATGTCCTTAAAACATAAGAAAGAACCCCCGCCTCAGCAACACTTAACATACGACTGTTAAAAGAAATTAAGGAATCAATTAACCATTAGTTACGTGGAGAAAAGTGTTTCGTCTTTTATTCACTGTTTTCTTTTTTTCTAATTTATTTGCAATGTCTCTTTTAGCAAAGCGCATATAGATACCTACATAAGTACCCGCATTCCAAGATTAGTAGCGGCACGCAAGCTTTCACGCCTTCACGTGCTGTTCAAGTTTAAGAACACATTACATGACAGTGAAAAGAATTTAAATTTAACACCAAATCGCACGACTTATTTGGCTGAAAATAGCAGGCACAGCACAAGTCAAACACGAGTAGAAAGAGAAGAAAAGTTTTGTCGAAACATTCCTACATACCTGTTTAAGTCCTGGTTTGTGTGAATTTCTCAATTGGGCTATAAATGCAGCATCGGTGAATTCAGCTTTATGTGTTTGACAGGTAACGTAACATCAAGAAGGCGGTGGGTGTAATAGAACAACCCGAGCAATCTTTTACGTCCATCCATAATAACTTTTCAGGGTCGAGTTCCACTTTCATAGGAGATTTCAATATTGGACTACAACCTAAACGCCCGGAGGTAAATGAACTTTGAGAGTTCACAGCTCCGTAGACACGAACAGGAATATCCCACGACAATTGTGGGAGCGCTTTGGATCTAAAGCTTATCCGTGGTGGAAATAAAATTAAAATCACAAACACGATCGAGTCGACAAATGACGGACAGGTGGGGTACATAGTCCAGGCTGTGTATTGGAAAGGCGATATGTGTAGGAATACACATTTAGATTGCTCCCACGTTACCGCTCGGCCGGGGCAATTTTTATTAGAACAATAAAATAATCGTTACAATACTTTTCCGATCTATGCGAATGTGGAACAGTATACCATCTTCTGTCTTCTTTTCACTGGCTTACAATCTGTGAATGTTTAAGAGCGACATATATCAGAATCTCCGCCACTCTCCTCCTATCTTTTTTCTGCTGTGATGTGCTTTGCATCATAGGTTATCACCTGAGGTGCTTGGCTTAATAATATACAATGTAAAAAATCAAACAGGACTTCACGCCCACTATACACTTACTTACAACCTTGTATAATTCTCAATTCAAATTTAGTTTTAATTCAATAGAGCCTAGATTCCACAATTCAGTTGTCCTGAAAAAAATACATCTCCTCCTCAGATTTCCATCTTTTGTATTGGTCTTGCCACCCAGGGGAGTCAGATGGAGGACGCAATTATAAATAAATGTGTAGGTATCAGAGTTCAAGCCTCGACGGGACAAAATATTTTTTTATTCAATACCCACACATATATATTTAATATAAGAAAAAAACATTATTCAAACTTAAACTAGTCTAGTTTCTACAGTTTCCTTAAACTTTAAAATTCTGACTAAGTCTCTTTAATTTTAGTCTATTTAAACATTACAAAAGAGATGAAAATTTACTGACAGAGGAAGACTAAATTATCCCTAAGCCTCTGTGTAGTAAACAAACCTCCATTTTTCCTCTATGTATAACTTGTGAATATGCGATGAATTTTGTAAAGCTCATCCGTAATTTAATTGTGTTCTCATCTTACCCAGACACTAATTAAATGAAATTATGACTTATGGTGTGGTAACAGAATTTTCTGAACTCTCCACTGCATACTTACTACTAGGTTTGTACTGGAAAAACTTGTGGTGAAACTTTATTTTGCTAGCTAAGAAGATTACAACTTTAAACTGAAGGAAAAGTCATGTTTACAACTTTCTGGTATCCTGGTGAATTCAATGAAGGGAAATTTTCTAAAAATAAATTATTGATTCACATAGGTATAGAATTAATTGTAAAGGTTTTTTCCATGCATTTGAACAATTTTTATATTACTAATTTTATTGCGTAGAACCTTAGGATTTCCAATTAGTTTAGTTGTTAGTTAGTTGTGATTGGCACATTTTATGTAGTCGAACAATTTTTAGATGGAAAATCTGTGAAAAGGGGGGCGTGAAATATCAAATTTGCCTTGCATTATTAAAGGGTTTTCCAATAAGAGGTGTTATTTTAATTAGCATGCTATTTCGGCAGATGTCACTTTTGGAGCTGTTATTTTTTGCCATTTGTCAAGTAGAAACTACGCCATTAATAACAAGAGAAAAAGCTATAATTGATCTAAGACCAATTCTTATGATACCCTAGATGAATGCCCCTATGAAATTTCGTGTGGTCACCCATTTGAGATTTTTTGCATTGGTTTCTCGCATATATTTCTAGAACAGCTCGTCGGACAGAAAAAATGATTATAACCAATTTTATAGGATTTCTTATTCTGAAGAAGTTTTTAGTACAATAATAACGTCTAGAACTGATCGTTTTCAGAGTATATGTAAAAAATCAAAATTTTTATATGGTAACACCAAGAAGGGGTTGCCCGATTTAGTCCATTTTTGAAATTTTCTTTGCTATTACAATGAACACACAATGTACCAAATTTCAGCTTTCTATGCCGACGTGTTCTCAGGTAGTGTCCAAATATATCGTGGAAAACGAAATTTTTGTATGGCAACCCCACGAAGGAGTTGCCCGATTTATCTCATTTTCGAACTTAATTTTACCTTTTTTTTTAATGTCCGTGTACAAAATTTCCAATTTCTAGGTGAACGCGTTCTCGACTTATCGTGCGCACGGACGGACGGACGGACAGACGGACATGCAAAATTCAAAATAACTTTTAATTTTATGCGGGGGTGTCCAATCTATTTTGCTCTACCATCATTATTTCTGTGCGTTACAACCGGAATGGCAAACTTAGTATACCCTATAGATTTCATCTAGGGTATAAAAATGGAACGATACACGATTCAACAACGCATTGAAATTATTAAAATTCACTATAAAAATGGTGAAAATGTGGCATAGACGGTTCGTAAAACTCGAACATTTTTGGGTCGTCGTGAAGCACCTTGTCGGATCGCAATACAGAAATTGGTAGAAAAATTCGAGCTATCGGGACAAGTTAGTGATGTAAAGAATAAGACCCGTGGACGTCGCTCAAGAACAGCCGAGAATATTGCTGCTGTAGCCGAAAGTGTTGAAGAAAACCCAGGTTTGTCCATTCCTCGTCGTTCTTTGGAATTAGGCATTCCACAAACGTCATTACACCGTATTTTGCATACAGATTTGGGTCTTAAGGCTTATAGAGTTCAGTTAACACAAGAACTCAAGCCGGCCGATCATCAACAACGTCGAGTCTTTGCTGATTGGGTCCTTGAAATGCATGAAAATGATCCGGAATTCCATCGAAAACTCATCTTGAGTGATGAGGCCCATTGCCACCTCGATGGCTTCGTCAACAAGCAAAATTGTCACATCTGGGGCTCGGAAAACCTAAGAGTTATTGTTGAAAAGCCTCTCTATCCTCAACGTGTGACTGTTTGGTGCGGTTTATGGTCCCGCGGGGTTATTGGTCCTTACTTTTTCGAAAATGAGGCTGAAGCAACAGTTACGGTGAATGGATTGCGCTATCGACAGATGATTAATGATTTTTTATGGCCGGAATTGGATGGTATTGATCTGGACAACGTTTACTTTCAACAAGACGGCGCTACGTGCCATACAAGCAACGAAACCATTGATCTTTTACGGGAAAAGTTTCCGTACCGTGTTATCTCTCGAAGAGGTGATCACAATTAGCCACCGATATCTTGTGACTTAACACCTTGCGACTTCTTCCTTTGGGGCCACGTGAAAGAGAAGGTCTACGCCAACAGCCCAGCGTCGAGTCAAGACCTCAAAGATGGAATTCGTGAGTCTATCGAGGACATAGGGCAGCCACTTTGCGATTTGGTTATGGAAAATTTCATGAGAAGGATATGGTCCTGTAGGCGTGGTCGTGGTGGTCATTTGGCTGATGTTATTTTCCATTATTAACGGCATACCTTCCTCTTTATAATGAAATAAAGATCTGATCATTTATCTCAAAAATTTCATTTTTCTTTGAATATCAAAATAACACCTCTTATTGGAAAACCCTTTACTTTTAGAGATATTTCTGGAAACTTTTGATTTAGATATTTTGGTAATGCTATGAAGAGGGTAATTATATATAATTCAGGTATGAAATTAACTTAAGGTCATTAATAACGCAAGAAAGAAATGCTGAGTCGTCTAAAGCCCTGCCAAAATTACTTTTCAGCATAATCCAGCACAAAAATTGAGAAATAGAAATTCTAAGCGGACCAGGAATCAACTTAGGATTCTTATCAATGTATGTAAGGATTGATGACGGATATGATGTTGGCGATTCAACGTATCCATTATGAATGTTGATATAGTGAGAGTACCTAAGCCTATCTAGCCTAATCTTTCTACCAGAATTTTATAGGCCAACCTACGAAAGACAGGTCTATACGGCCAAGATAATTCTGGTCAGTGATATTGATCCCTAATTATTCAACTATCATTTCTCATCTCTACTAATGTATCATCCAGGCCTTGGTGTAATTGGGAATCGGATAAGAATAATGATTTTTGTTTTAGATGTGTTGATGGATCTGAGATTATGATTGCAAATTTTTGCTTTTAAATCCAATGCTACAGAGCCTGACGAAATCTCCCCTAGATTTGTAAAAATTCTTCTCATGGCTCAGATTTTCAACACCTAACTAATCATCTCCCAGCTCCCCTCAATATGGAAAACTGCAATAGTTTTATCGGTACCTAAAATTCTAAAAACAGAGGAATCTGATAATCGGCGGTAATTAGCATTTCCTTCTTCTTGACCAAAGTACTAGAGAAGTTGTTGTCTCTACAAATAATTGAATTTTTGGAATTATCGTAACTTGGTCAGTCCTTAACAATCTGGTTTCTGGCCAATTCCACGGTTAGGAAACGGGACTGATTGAAGTTACATCTAACATGAAAAAGTCACTGGACATGAACCATTTATTCGACATTTCCCAAGCTTTTGACTCAGTTATTATTCCTAAATTAATGTTTAAAGTAATGCTTTAATTCCATTTTTCAAATCTGCCTATTGCATTTATCAGTAGCTTTCTATCAGAAAGATCTCCACATGTGAAAGTCGGTGGTGTTGTGACCAGTGCTTGCTACTGTGGTGTACCACAAGGGTCCATCTTGGGTTCATTATTGTTCAGTAAGTTTATAAATGATCTGTCTACTTCGATGGACCGTTTCAAGATTTAGTTATATGCTAATGACGTACCGTTTCAAATTAGAAGAGCTATCGTCCAATTAAATATGTAATTGCTTAGGTCAAATGCATTCTGTCTTGGAAATTCTCTATGTATTACCTTTTATCGCTGTTATATCCAACCTGTCACACTAAATAGATTTACTCTGCCTTTTTCTAGACGTGTCATAAATCTAGATTTATAAATTCACACGAAAATTAAATGCTGTGACCACATTGGAAATATTCTTGGGTGTGTAGCCCTAGGCTCGTTATTCAAAACAGAATAGTTCAGAAATAAATCATAAGTTCTCATAAACAACTAATTCAGAGTTCTTTAATTATCGCAATCCAATTAGAACGTTTTCGCCTATTTATCCACTTTCACTTTATATTCACTGCTCTATCTATAAGACAAGACTCGCTCCTGACATAGTCGTAGTCAATTTCTAACTTCACAGTTATGATTAATGTTAATTTGTACAATCAATCTTTTTATTTTTATTGTCTTGTTTTGGTCTTTATTTATTACACTTATTGATTAACACTAATCTGTTACCGTGGCGGGTGCCGATTGCTTGTTTTTAGGAGGGTGATATGGGAAAATTGGGATGGGAATGGTTCAGGGAGGATGAGGAGCTTGGACGAGGTATCCTTGTGGGGTCTTTATTCCCTCGGCAGTTCCTGTGTGGGACATCCTGCTGTGATGACTGTGACTGTTCTTCTGAAGATCTATCCTCGATGATGTGTTCCCTTGCTGCAAAAGACGGTAAATCTTTCGCCAGTAAAGTAAATGAGATTTACCTGAATTCTGCAGGTTGAGCGTGTGCAGGCAGGTTGAAGATAAGTGGGTTTGGATTATGAGGAAGCTTTTCATCTGGTATTGGGCTTGCGCCACAAGGTATTCGTCGATAAGCAGGAATTTTGTTACCTCGTACATTTCTTTGTTGGGATGGTACTTGTTGTCTACCCTTCTACGAAGGCTGGTGCCAGTACGAAGTACTTTCCTCTCCAGATTTCCGAGGTTATTCATGTGGGTTGGCGAAATCATGCACCAGATTGGGAAGCAGTATGTGATGGTTGGTCGAATTAGTTGCATATAAAGCAAGTGCTTGGTCGGGATGTACAGCCCACTTGGGGTTTTAAGTAGTGGGCATGAGAGTACAACTTGAGCAGGTTAGAAAAGGATATACCGTGATATTTGGTTGTTTTACAGGGTTTAATTTGTTTGGTTATTGACTTCTATGTCAATGTTTTTAGGCAATGTGGCTATGTTTGATTGACCAATTGTAGCTGGTTTATGGATGCAAATAATTTCAGATTTTGCAGTATTTATTTTAATATCCCACTTTTTGTAATAATTGCGTCTAGTTCGGCAGCATGCTGCTCAATTTTCCTTGTACCGAATTTTGGCGAGATTGAGCGCCCAAATGTAAGCAAGTCATCTGCGTAAAACAATGAGATGAAATCTTGCTCCTGACGCTGACAAATGCAATTTTATACTCTCTAAATTCTTCTTTCTGAAAATTTCACTCCTTATTACTGATTTCACTCGAAGTTTCATTTCCAATAGATGTCAGTTGCCCTCTTCTTGCTGCACGTAACAATATGTTAGAAAGATCTGTGGTGGTCTTCGGTGACCTTGTAGGGACACGATATCGAAAGAAAGTATCGATATTTAGGATCGTTATAGTATTATAAAGCTGGTATCGACAGCTGCTAGTATCGATTTGGAGGTTATCGATATATGAAAAGTATCGATGTCAGTATATTCAAATAATGAGTCTATTCAGAGTAACGCGCTATAGCTTTTAGAGTTCAGAGCAGCCAAAAAGTACCATTTTCTCCCTCGGTTTTGACATAAAAATGTGTTCAGAGCTGGTCACTATTAAAGTCACTATTCTTGACAGCACTTGGGACTGCTATCAAAATAGTCACTTTTGTGTTTGAATGTGTGAATTGTCAAAGAGTATGTAAATTTTTTTTTTTTGGCCTGACTGTGTAAACATATTAATATTTTCTTTCAAATGGATTTTTAATAACTTTCAATCAACTTACCGACCCGCGAATCCGAAAGTTGGTGTCTGAGCGCCTGGACGTCTGAGCGCCTGGACGTCTGAGCACCTGAACGTCTGAGCGCCTGAAGGTCTGAGCGCCTGAGAGTGCCGTTCGTCACGAAAGAGTTTTAGGGTAGTAAATGTGGATGGATTTACATGGGGTTTTTTGATTTAGAATATAAAGAATAGAAGAATAGAATATAAAGCTCAACGATGGGGTAAAATTTTCTTAGGTGTTGAGGGTTTTGGAGCCTCCGAGTATAGGAGTGTGGGTACTCAAACTTCTTCTCAGGACCTAAGGAATTCCATTCTGTACGAGATTTTCCAAAATGTACTAGATCAAACTTTGACCTGCTGAATTAAAATAAACATTGTCAATAAAATATGCTGGGAGTATCATAGTGCATCGTTTAAGACATCTCTCATGTCTGCAGGTGACGGTCTTACAATGTTGTTAAGATGGAGGATAGAGAACAGTTGTAGAATTTGTGCAAGCTGGTCCGACGTGTATAATTTGAAAAGAATCGGACCAAAAATGTAATCTTACAGCTGGTTGCATGAATTTTTCTTGTTTTTTTTTGTAATTTTTTGTAACACGGTGAAAATGGCAAATAAATTCCCAATGTGTCCGAAAACTTCGTAATGTTTTTCCCTAATATTACTGCTTGTAAATCCTCTATCTAGCAGTGTTTTTTGCTTGCTAGTTAAAGGCTCAGGAAAATTTCTATACTGAAAAATTAGTGATATTTTAGTTGTCATAGAATTGAAGAACTTCTTTAACATTTTAATTATAATTAAGAATAAAAGAGCTTTGTTAATTATTCATTTTATTTTATTTGCAACTGAGTAAAATAATTATTAATTGTCTGATTTATTTTCAGATTAACCTATCCCAGCTGGATTTTAAGTCCAGACTGTCTGTTTATGCGGTAAGTGAAATGTAGTGCTTTACGTAAAATTGGTTCTTTGTTTTTGTTTGAATTTTTGTTATATCACTGTTGTTTGGTTTTCTAAAACATTTAAAATTTATAAAAAAATATATAAAACTTCAAAAAAGACCCCACATCTTACAGAAAATTTTGTTTATTGCTTAAATTTGGCTGAAATTATTTAAATAAATAAAATATATTAAAAAAACTTTTAAAATAAATAACTTTTTTAAATAAAATGCACTAAAAAGTAAAATATAATTCTTTTCTTTCTCAGTGATATAAACAAGAAAAGTTTAATGCAAAATAAGAAATGTTAGAACTCAGATTAATCTTAAAAGTTGGGCATCCACAACTATAATCACAATTGTCTAACTTCAAATCATGCCCAAACTTTTAATCTGAGTTCTATCATTTCTTAATTTGCATTAAACTTTTCTTGTTTATATCACTGAGAAAGAAAAAATTTTTTTTTTTTACTTTTTAGTGCATTTTATTTACAAAAGTTATTTATTTTAAAAGTTTTTTAATACTTATATTTAATTTTTTAATTTTTCGTCATACTCTCGAAACTCGATTCTCGGAATTTGACTCCCGTAACTCGACTCTCGAAACTTACCTCTCAAAAATAGACTCTTGAAAATGGACTTTCGAAACTCGTGTCTCGATATTCGACTCTCGAAACTCGACTCTCTACTCATATCGTACACGGGCCAAATTAAACAGCCCCGAGGGTGTAGTGACCAAACCCACCCAAAAACCCCCAACAAGTAAGAAAATTTTACCCCATCGTAGAGCTGCATATTCACTCATTCTAAATCAAAAAACCCCATGTAAATCCGTCCATGTTTACCACCGTAAAACTCTTTCGTCACGAACGGCACTCTCAATGGGTGGTAGTTACCACCATCACCCCAAAAACCCCCAACACGTAAGAACATTTTACCCTCTCGGAAGGCTCCCCATTCACCCATTTTAAATCAAAAAACCCCATGTAAATCCATCCACGTTTACTACCCTAAAACTCTTTCGTCACGAACAGCACGGCACTCTCAGGCGCTCAGGCGTTCACGCACAAACTTTCTGAGCCAGGGGTCTGTAATTTAATAGAAGGTTATTAAAAAAAAAGAAAACAGCACAGAATTCCAGACTGAATTGCAGGAGTTATTCTTCTAAAAATATTGATGAAAAAGAGCGTCGACTGTTGAGATTTGAACTGACGAATCATAGAACTATGAGCAAATGTGTATCCTGCGTCTACCACTACTGATGAACAACAACATCTATACTATCAACACCTATTAAAATAATTAATTTCAAGAGCGAATTATTTCATTCGTGATTATATCGTTATAAAGTTACGATAATCACATATGAAAAAAACTAATCTCATGTGCGATTTCAAAATAAATAGGGCCCAAGATATATTATGTGGTACCTGGTCAATGAATTATACTCAAAGTACTGTTCTTCAAAATGAAACAATAATCACCGCAGGTACAAGTCCCTTGTGTGTATTTCCATATTTTAAGAGCAGTAAATACCCTGGCTGTTTTGCAATGCCTTTATTACCCTTTTTTTTATGCCATTCCATTTAACTTGCACACGAATTTGTCTGTCTATTTATTTATATATTTCTTTTTTACTATTTTCGACACTCTCGTACACCCACTTTTCGTCATCACAGCGAGCTGAAATTTGGCACACAGGTTCATGTCGCGTGACAATTGAATCTATCAAAATATGAAGAGGAAATTTCCATGGAAAACCCGGAAAATCGGGAAAAAATCATTGAAAATTGGGTACAAATTTGATTAGTGGTAAATCCGTTTCAGGAAAAATGCGGAGTTTTCCGATTTTTACGAAAACATTTTCCGGAATTTTCCGACTTTTCCGGTAAAAAAGTTTTCTAAATTATGCATCATTACTTTCTCTCCGTCAATGGTGAAAACTTGCAGAAAAAGTCGAGGAAAATTCATGTAAAACGCTTTTCCGGAATTTTTCAGACCAAGAAAGCGGTTGAGCGTTTTGCAACCTAAGACAAAGTTATAGAGCAGAGTTGCATAAAGTTGGTTTTGTGGAAAACTCCGCCGAAAACCCGGAAAAGCGGGAAAATCATCGGAAATTTTTTCATCGATATGATTAGTGATAAATTTGTTTCAGGAAAAATGCAGAATTTTCCAATTTTTCTGGATAATTTTCCGAAAATTTCCGGAATTTTCCGACAAAAAAGTTTTACGAGCGGAATCATTTTTGTTCCGTCCTACTGGCATCAATACTTTCTCTTCAACAATCATGAAAACTGGCATGAAAAATCGAGGATAAATCATGTAAATTTTTTAAAAAAATTCATAGTAATAGGAAAAGTCTGTAGAAAACATGGAAAATCGGGAAAATTCATGTTATATGGGATCAAGTTGGAATACAGCTAAAAAGCGCTGTTTAAAACATAATTTGAATTTAAGAAAACCGTTGCAGTACTTCAACGATTTGATACTCGAAAAATTTTTGTTTTCGGCTCGGCACCAAACATGATTTAAAAATTGTTTTAAAATATCTCCATGCAGCACGTAATAACAATTTAGTTAACATGAAAAAGGCTGAAAATAAAATAAGTAAAAAACGAGTTTTCAAACAAAACTGAGGCCAAGCCGCATGAAAAAGTAGAAAATAAACTTTTCTTCACACACAGAGGTGGACTCAGATTTTATTCGCTGACAATCACCGATATATTTCAGTATCAGAGGTAATAAGTGATTTGATTCATGAAGAGAAAGAATATTCAAGAGAAATGTCCCAATAAAAAAATCTGAGTCCACCTCTGTGTGTGAAAAAGTTTATTTTCTACTTTTTCACGCGGGTTGGCCTCAGTTTTGTTTGAAAACTCCTTTTTTTAATTATTTTTATTGCTTTAATTCAAGTTATTCTAGAGAAATTTGCAACTCTTATTGTATGGAAATTTAAAAACTTTTTTTCTGAATATAAGCGAGTGTTAAAGGGTCCTCTTAACATGTAAATGGTTCTTGTGAGTGAATATCGTATAAGACTAGGATTTTAATAGACATTTTTGTAAAAACTTGAAAGTAATATTTTTTCAACGGAGCTTAGTATGAGTAGTGCAAATTCGGGCATAATGGGAAAAAAGGACATTTCAAAAGAAATTATGGCAAATTTATTGTAGAAAAAGACATTTTCGCAACTGAAAATTGCTGAAATGTGCGATATTTCACAATCGTCAATAAAAAATATAAGAAACTGGTAGATGTGGGTATAGGGGTTCGATTGGACAAGTGTACGACAAACAACACAACGGGCTGACAGGACAGTTAGTTATGTTGTTGAAAGGAACAGGATAACTCCAATAAAAGTGGTACATAAAATGGTTTCGGATCAGGATGTTAAGATTTCAGAGCGCACTCTAAGACGTCGGGTGAAAAAAGTGCATTTAAACTGCAGGAGGATAACATAAATGCCGAAGTAAATTCCTGCAATGATAAAGAAGAGACTGGCTTTGGCAAGGATACTTATAAACACTACTCAACATCTGAATGGTAAAAGATAAGCATAATTTTTTTTTTTAATTTCGGGCATATCAAATTATTGGAATTGAAAAATTTCACAGGTTTTCTTTTCTAATGAATGCCGGATCGAAGGGACTGAAAGGCAAGCAATTTATGTAAGAAAGAGACCAGGTCAAAGATTGCTGCCTGACTGTATTGGACAAAGGGTGAAGCACGCAATAGCAGTGATGATATGTGGTGTAATCCTGGGAAAGGACTTGGAGCTTTATATTTTGTCGAAGGTAACATGAATTCCGACCAGTATCTGAAAGTTTTCAAGTTCTCTCAGTGAATTCACCGGAGGTGCATTCCATAGAGCATGTATGGGCAGTATTAAATAAACAAGTTAAAAAGCAAGTAATTGCAATAAAGCAGAATTAAGCAATTCTATTAAAGAAGTATGGTTTCATAATTATCTAATTAAAAAAACTGCAGAAAATAACATAAAAAGTATGGAAACTCGTGTATGAGACTTGGTAAAAAGTCTAAGTAGTTGGACGAAATTCTAGCTTGTAATTATGTTTGAACATCGTTTTCTTTAATTTATTAGTAGGTGAGCTGGGGGCTAGTTGTAACAGGGGTAAGTAGTAACACCGAAATTTCAGAAAGAATTCGATAATTTTCACATTATATTTTCGACTATATCTCTTCTGTATAATGAGCTGCATTGTGTAAAAATAACCAGTATACCACTGGACATCAAAGGAAGAGGTTGTGTTGGTACCGCCCGTTTTGGCCAGGTAATGGAAAAATAAAATTAAAGTAAAATTTGATTTTGGACATATAATTTTGCGAATTTTGTTTTTCTTTTTGTACAGTGAGGGTTGAGAGCTTACTTAGTTATGAACCCTTGTTATTAATTTTCGTTCAGCTCTTTTTGTTTTTTATAAATATTAAATAATTTCGAAAATTATGCAATGGGGCAAGTAGTAACAACATTTCGGGGCAAGTTGTAACATGTTACAACCTGCCCCGAAAACTTTAATCCGTCAGTCACCCTTCCAGTTTTTTTTTTGTTTTTTTTTAGAATGAGAGATTATAAAAGAAAGACCGATAGGGCATCAAAAAGTGTGGACGTGTATGAACTAGCAGCAGCTGAAGTTATAGCAAAAAGCAGAAGTATACGTCAAGCCGCCAAGGATTTTGATCTGTGCCATGTGTCACTATATAGATACATAAATAAGTAGAAAAAGAACGATTCCCCTTCTGTCGGCTATTTAAAGCCTAGTTTGGTTTTTACGTCGGAAGAAGTAGAGAAAATCACCTTGTATTTGTTGAAATGCGCCAATATTTACTTGGGTTTACTGCCAGTGGAAGTGAGGAAATTAGCTTATCAGTGCGCGGTGTCTCTTAATATAAATAATATACCACTCTCTTGGCATAAGAATAATATGGCTGGTCCTGATTGGTTTACAAAGTTCCTTAAGAGGAATCCGAGACTGTCTTTAAGAACACCGGAAGCAACATCTTTAAGTCGAGCCACATCTTTTAACAGAACTAACGTAGGCCAATTTTTTGATACATATCAGTCACTTTTACTCAAATATGCATTTACTGCATCCAAGATATGGAACATAGATGAAACGGGAGTAACAACAGTGCAAAAACCAAAAAAAAAATCGTAGCTACACGTGGACAAAAACAAGTAGGCGCCATTACTTCTGCGGAAAGGGGAACGCTTGTGACATTCGTTTGTGCAGTAAATGCTGCTGGTATTTCTATCCCTTCAATGTTTATTTTCCCCAGGATTCGATACACAGATATTTTTATTCGATGTGGACCATTGGTGCTGGAAATTCTTCAGGATGGATGACAGAAAAAGAGTTTCTGGTTTTTTTAGATCATTTTATCAAACATGTGAAACCCACCGAAGAGGAACCTGTGCTACTCTTGCTCGATAATCACATTTCTCACATTCATTTCGAGGTAGTGGAAAAGGCCAAGAGTAACAATGTAGTAATGCTGTCCTTTCCTCCCCATTGCTCCCACCACTTGCAGCCATTAGATGTGGGGGCTTACGGGCCGTTCAAAAACTACATAAATAGATTCCAGACTGCCTGGATGCACAATCATGCAGGGAAAACAATGAGCATTTACGATATTCCCGGTATAGTGAAGGATTCATTGCCGTTGGCATTGAACCCTGTTAATATTATGAGTGGCTTTCGAAACACCGGTACGTGGCCGCTGAATCCCGACATTTTTCAAGATGCCGATTTTGCACCATCCTTTGTCACTGACCGTCCAAATCCCGTTGATCAAAGGATAGAAGAGTCTACTGAAGTTACTGAAGTCGTTAATCAGTTGATAGACAAATCAACTGTAGAACCAGTTGCTGGACCTTCAGGGTTAAAAAATAGATCTACTGGTTTTTCTCCTCAGAAATTGAGGCCTTTTCCAAAGGCTCCACCTCGTAAGTCAACTGCTCGTGGGCGACGCACTAGAAAGTGTGCTATCTTAACAGGCACTCCCGAAAGAAAAGCTCTATAAAAAGAACATGAAGAAAGATTTAAAAAAAAGCAAAAGCCTTTGAAAAATTACAGAAAATAATCGAAGGAGGGGCATACAGGAAAAAGACAAAGGAAACGGGAAAATTAAAAAAAACTGTTATGTGAGGTTCCACGTTATAAAGGCTGAATTATTTTATGTAACGATAATTTTTTTTCTTTATTTGTAAAAGATACCAAATGGTAAATGTATTTAAGAACCCTATAACAACATGTTAATTAAAATGGAAAAGTTTATTTTACCTTTAATACCATTACAAGTCGTTAATGAGACTGTAACACAGAATTATGACTGATTTATTCATAAATAAATGAACATTAAAACAGTTACTTGCATTTTTTTAAAACAAATCCTCAATTATCTAAGAATTTCAATTTAATGATCTCTTGTTACTACTTGCCCCACGTCTGTTACAACTTGCCCCATATATGTAAAAATGACACATATATTTTAAATATATATAATTGTGAAAAATATTGAAATATTTTCAAATATTTTTCTTTTGAAAACGCTGCTTGACTAGTTACACCATCAACCAAAAATATCTAAATCTTAAAGTAATGCGTAATTTTGGTAATATAACTGTTTTACCAAAACTGTTACAACTAGCCCCCAGCTCCCCTACTCTAAATAAATTGAAGAATATTCAATAAAAACTAAAAATGAACAAAAATACGCGGCACGTTATTGTAAACTGAAAAACTTGATGGTGAGGAAAATTTTTCGCATTTTCTTCCCTGAATCAGTGGAGTTCCACAGGGATCAATTCTTTATCCCTTACTTATCATATATATCAATGACTTGCCACTTGTAACTCGTGACTTTATTATTCATATTTAGACCGATGACGTTCAAATTTATCTTAGTCACCTCATTGGTTTGATGGAGCACTGTGTGTATAGGATCAACAGCAATTTACTCGAAATTAGTAAGCGGGTACTTGCACATGGTCTTAAAATAAATCCTTGATAAGTCTCAGTGCATTGCCTTTTCAACTAGTTTGGCGGACTCTTTGGTGTTACCAGCTGTCACTGTGGTCGGTGTTGTGATTCCGTTCGTAAAAAAGGTCCGTAATTTGCGCATTACACTTAATTCGAATATGAAATATTGCAACGATATTCACAGGTCTACATTTTCAAAATTTACGCAACTCTTCGTTGTTTATGGCTAGTTTTTTGTCGCCCCAATTACATTGCCATCTAATAAAAACTTTAGTCCTTCAACACTTTACGTATGGTTGCCTTGTTTTTTTTTCGTGAAGTTGGATTCAAGCTGCACTAGAAAATTTAATGTCGCATTCAATGAATGCGTCCGGTTTATTTTTGGATTTCGAAGGTTTGACCATGTGGCTTATCTTAGGTTTGCTCTACTTGGATGCTCGCTGGAAGTGTATCTGAAGTGGAGAGTTTTGTTTTTTAAAAGCGTGTTACTACAGTCAAACCTCCATATCTAGCTAACTTTGGTCTGGTCTCTTAATTCTACTGGAGAGCGTAAGATTTTAATACCTAAATTCAGTCTTATTTATTTTATTTATTTATTTATTTTGTAAGTTAAAAGATAGTAAACAGAAATTTCCAATAATATGCTACCTTACAATTAGAGGGGTAACGAATTTTAATAAATTTAAAGAAGAAGATAAAATAATAATAATGTTTAGAAGTAAATGAAAAAAAAAAAATAATAATAATAAAATAGACTAATAACTAAAGAAATAAAACTAAAAACATAATGTGAAAAAAGAGAGAGGAGGAAAAATAAAATAGAAAAAATACAAAAAATAATTAAGTTAAATGTAAAATCTAAAGAGCGTGAATGAAAAAACTAGAAAATAAGAAAAAGCAAATAGAGAAAGTAAAACTAAAATACAGTTGGAAAGCGGAAGCCAACAAATGCTAAGGAGTTAGGAAATTAGTAAAGCGAATTAGTAAAGCGAAGCAGTAAAAAGAGAGTAATGCAAAACATAAAAGATGTCAATAACCGATCTTGCGAAGAATAAATTTTTTAAAAGTAAGCGGACTGGTGTTAAATCTTGTATTGTATGATTTTGTAATTCTGTAGATAGGTGACTTTTCATTAATATTTGTTTTGCAAGTGGGTAATCTGAAGAGGGTCTGGGATCTTGAGTTGCGCTGGGGGACGTTCAAATCAATACTAGAGACTAGTGCGTGACAGTGTACTCGACCATTTAAAATATTATATAAAAATGTACTATCCAAGTAGATTCTGCGACTTTCTAGTGTGATTAAGTTGTATTTTGCTAATCTTTCATGATACTCTAGATTGGTATTCTCTAGTCTATATAATAAAATTCTGGTGAATTTAGGCTGGACAGCCTCAATTTGAGCACTAAAAGAAGAGCAAAATGGACTCCAAACCTGACTAGCATACTCGAGAGTACTCCTTACTAAAGATATAAGAGACTGATATAAGAGGATGCCGACCTAAACGATTTACAGGTGCGAAAGATAAAGCCTAATAAACGAAATGATGTGGAAGTAATAAAATTGATGTGAGTGATGAAGAGGAGCTTACTGTCGAAAATCACGCCCAAATCTTTTATCTCATCAACACGTGATACAGCAGTGTAGTGAATAGTGAATGGTATAGTCAAAGAGTATGGGGTCTTTTTTACGGTGAAATCAAATGCATTTACATTTGCTTACGTTAATTTCAATACAGTTCTGGTGGCACCATTTTTCTAGTCGTAGTATATCCTTTTGAAGATGGACACAATCCGTCACGTTATTAATTTTTTCTAAAATTCTTGGCATCATCAGCGTATAATAAACAATCAGACATAAAACAAGAAGGCATGTCGTTGATGTATATGAGAAAGATCAATGGTCCAAGTATTGTACCTTGGGGCACTCCGGAGATTTGCTTAAATGAACCAAGATATGGTATCTGTTTGAAATCCCATTAGTGCCATTTTCGATAGGCAGTGCTTGTGACTAATCTTCTCAAAAGCTTTAACAAAGTCAGTGTGGATAGAATCTATTTGTGTATTTTCATCGAGAGTACACGCGATTTTGTCTGTGAATTAAGATAAGTTGGTGATCGTAGATCGCTCCGGTAAAAAACCGTGCTGTTCTTCAGAGATAAATGGTTTTATTTGGAATAGGAATTGATGTTAAACGACTTTTTCAAAAATAAGTGCAAGAGCGTTAGAGATAGAAATAGGCCTATAGTTTATAACGAGTTTAGGGTCACCAGATTTATAAATCGGCATAACGAAACAATTTTTAAGAGATACTGGGTAGATTTTATTAGTGAATGAAAGATTGAATAAACTACTAAGCGGTTCCGCTAGACTTTGTGCGCATCTCTTAAAAAGAATATTTGGAATCCTGTCAGGTCCCGGGTTTTTGTCACAATCAAGATTACTCAATACATTAAGAACAGAGTCTGAAGAAATAAAGCTCAACATAATATTCATATTGGAACTGTCCGCAGAGGGGGAAAGGATAATGCCGGGGTCTTTTTCAGAAAATACGGATGTAAAGTACGTGGAAAACAGCTCACATATAAGGGGAAGAGATGACGATGTATCATCATTAAAGGTTAGTTCTTTAGGATACGTGTTCGATCTATTTAGGTTTTTACTGAAAGCCCAAAATGCCTTGAAGTTGCGTTTTAGTGAGTGTTCAGTGCTTTCGATGTACTTTTGATAACATTGAGTAATCAAGCATTTAGATAGCTTCCTTAAATAAGAAAAAGTTTTATAAATCTCAGAGTGGGAACTTTTTTTGTACAGACGCCTATATTTATCTTTTGCCTTCAGGACTTTAATCAGTTGGGAGCTATACCACTTCGGAAAATGATACTGATTGCGTTTATTTATTTCAGGGATAAACAGGCTTATTCCAGTATTAAGTGCTTCATAGAATTTATTAAATGATTGGTCTTAGAGGGTTCTTACATTGTTCAGGCAATTCGTTCTTGGAACGAACTGCCTAGTAACATTCAGCGGGTAAATCCATTTGGAACATTCAGACGGCTTCTCGTTAATTTCCTACAGTAACGTTCTGTGTGTCTTCGACACACATGCACTTGTTATCTTTTATTGTTTTTATTTTAATTTTTGAATTTTCGATTTTGTTTTTAATTTTAATTTGTTCATTTTTTTTTATATTATTAAGCCAAGCTCAGGGGATACCCTATGATGTAAAGCACAGCATGGCAGGAAGGAGATAGGATTTGGTTTTGTAATTTTTTATTTCGTTTTTATTTTTATTTGTAATCTTTTAATTTAATTTTAATTATGTTTTTGATATTAATTTTATTTTTAATGTTAATTCCAGTTTTAATTTTTTTTATTTTTTATTATTTTTATTTTGATTTTGATTTTAATGTTAGCCTTGAATTTTGATTTTCCCGGCTGTTTAAAAGATGCTAATTTAAAATATTGTCAATCTTGTAGTGTCATTTATCAGGAAATATATATTATTATTTATTTATTTATTATTAATATGGTAATGATTGGTTTTAGTAGGTATAATACCTACAAGACATACCTAGGAAGACAGAAATTCTACTAAGAATGAATCGGAGTGATATTCAGAGCCTTACTGCAGTTATCACGTCATGCTACCCTTTTGGAAAACATGCGAAATGCATTCAAGCTTCATACAATCACTTCTGTATATTGACAGCGATCAACACCGTCTATGTGCATGCCAAAACTTTACCAATTGTAGATGGATTATTTTTGGTAGCTTCTGTACCTAAGTGTGGCTAACCTAACCTATATGTAGACCACTCTGATGAGCCTATAACCAGATTTGTTTACAGTTGAAAAACATCAAAACAAACTATATTCAAAATGCTTGAGCCCATTAGATAAAAGGTAATATGTAGGCATCCAATATCTATTATGACAATTCTAGTAAATCAATGACTTCTGTATACATATAAAACTCTCTCCACCTAACTCGAATGGTCATTTCGACAAGGATACCGATTCAAGGTATGATGACCAGCACGGATTTGTTTTTTATTTTTTTACTTCCTTCGGAAACATTTCTATTTTAAGCACTTTTATCCTTTCTACCCATAGATAATTTTATAGACACATTCCAGGATAAAATTGCATATACCTACATACAGATTTTTAGATTATAGCAACAAAAATCCTATTTATGTTTTTCTGTATACCTAGCAACGATACTTGCTTTATGTAAAAAAAAAAATTTCCTGTCTTAAATCACTAAGACTAAGAAAGAACCAAAGTCTCCCAAGATGATAATAAAAAATAAAATAAGGACATCAGAAAATCTTATTTTTTTTTCGTTTTCCAATAAATCTTTGCGTAAATATCAATACCTGAGATGAAACGGGATGATATTCAAAATTTTTACCACCAAACAGATATAAATCCAAGGTGCACAGAAAAAGGCTCTCTCCGTAATGCTCTTAATAGAATAAACAGAAAATATCGTATTAAGGCATCGCCCCCAGATCAAAAGTAACTCAAGCGAATTCACAGTTACCTGATTGGATGTAAACTGGTGAAAGCAATATCCTTTTGTTGCTATTGACGCATAACTCTCATAAGGACCTTATATCTCGAAGGGAATTGGAAAAGTTAAATCAGTTTATGGAAGGGTTTTACGGTCTATTGATGGCCTGTAAGAAATGAAGGTGTCGTGTCGTGTCGATATTTATTTTATGTTGTTAGAATTTTATGTCTAATTGCAGGAGTTAAATTTTCGTACGACCGACTGGGCGGCTATGCTGTGATGAAAGCCGCCAAAAACAGGGCTTTGCAATATCTATAAAAAATGTAGAAATGCCTGCTATCAATTTCGGCGGAAGATATTTTTTCTCTGGTGTTAATAATACGCAGTATTTTTACGTGTTTTCTTGAGATGTTTTTCTTTTTTCTTTCTTTCTTTTTTATTGAAGCGTAAAAATTGTCCTGCAATTTTCATGGAAAAGATGGATGATACAGAAGACAAAAAATATATATATGGATGGAACTGTACTATTTGAGTTTACAGAAACCTTTTAACTGGCAGTAGTTCATGTTGCTATAAAGCTGAATTATTTTAAGTTCAGAAAAGAAAAAAAAAAATCCTATACCGGCTTAATCCTCCAACCTTGCGTTATATATATTTCAGGGTATTATCAGAACCATATTTTCTTACGGCGCAAACGTCTGGTGGCCAAACACGATAAGCACCAAGAGGACCTTTGATAAGGTGCAAAGGATGACCTACTTAGAGGCTACCGGCGCCTTCAAATGATGTCCTTAACAAGCATTTAAAGTCATTCTAAGCCTACAGTCAGTCTACCTCTTTATCCAGAGAGAAGCAGCGGCTAGTATACCGCGAGAAAAAGGACAGATCATCGCATTTCTTCCGCTGGACATCCATTTGCGTACCTAGAACTTATTTCTAGGATGGGCCAGGTCCCCCAACTTTCGTACATTGATTTTAACAAACATTTTGTTTGCGAAGTATACTACCTCATGAGTATTCCCAGCTAATAACCGACATTTTTCATGCTTGCTCTGAGCATTTGCAACATGAGATATGTCACTTTGCAAGTCGAAGAAATTGGATATCTAGTCGGTCAACATTCGGCGAGCGGGCAACATTTATTGCTTATCAAACCAAACGGCCTCAAGTATTTACGAAATAGTTTTAATAATAAATATAATAATAAAATAAAAAATAAAAATAAATTCCTTCTTGAACAAATAGAAATAGTTTTAGTCGGACATTTAAATTATTGTAAAAATAGATTAGTACATAATTTAATTGGCGAATTGAGTGAGTCTACTCGGAACATCCAACGTGATTTAAATTTTCCTTAAATCATATGAAGTATTCGTTATTTTTTTGTTTTCCACATCCGCTCTTTTCCTTCTCTCATGTATTAAGGAAAATAAATAGGTACTATACAAAAAAACTGATCTGATAGTGACGTCCTGCCTAAAGCCCAGTATTTTTTCCCGGTACCAGTACCAGAATCCATACTTCAAATCTTTTAAGTACAAGTTCCGGTACTGGTACAAGTTCCGGTACTGGTACTTAAAAATTTTCAAGTGTAAGGTCAGGTACTGGTACTGGTACTTATAAGGTTCAAGAGCTGTCGAAAACTCAAATCAAAAATTTTGAAAAATCAGTAACAAGCTAAATAATTTGATGAGGTTTCCATTTACGAAATATCATAAAATATATGTTGCAAAACCATAGGAAATGAAACAGAATCGTATAAGTATTTGGTGTTTTGATTTTTAATTTTGGAAGTTATTCATACAGTATTTGAGTTTATCTTTAGCAAAACAAATGTCACATCAGATAATGATTCCCTTTGTGTAGCATTTCCACCGGTGCGGAGGAAGAGGCACTTGATTGCCATGTCATCCTTTGTTGATTCAACATGTCAAATTCTGTACTACAGTTACTCATATATTACGCTAATTTTCTTTCTATTTTACTGAAGGCGGTCAGATTTCTTGATGCTCTGTCAAGATACAGTTAACCTCTATTACTTATTAGAAGTTGTATTTAAATAATTCGTATTCTGAGGAGATCCGGTCCCACCCTGGCCTCTACTTAGTTACGCCAATGTGGACATCGTCCTTTAGCAGATCCACTTTAAAGAACTAGATGCTTCAACGGATGTTATTACCAAAAGATTTTCCTTCGAAAGTGGTTCCAGAACAACAGAAGAGAGATTTTTACCCAAATAGCTCCAGGTCCCACAGCGGGCTCATGTATAATATACTGACTTATCCTAGACGGATAACAAAACAGGCGCTGGTTGGTCCAGAAGTCGCACTCTTCATTTTGATTGGTACTTCGCCTTCCATTTTCCAGGCGGAAGTCTATGCTATATAGATTGGAGCTCAGAGAAGCCTAAAAGGATAATGCAAAAACACCAACATCTAACACCATCATTCTTTTTTAAGATTTTGTTCAGACTTCCAGTCAAATCTCCAGCTGCTGTCTATAGAATAACAAAGTAACCTTGCTCAAAGTCCCTGGAGAGGAAGGAGTGAAGTGAAATAAAAAAGCGGACGATTTGACTAAAACCGGAGTCAATAGTCCATATATCAGCTCTTACTGCGTCGTTTTATTAAGTGAGCTGTTGTTACCGCTAATCGATAAAGTTTTGCTGCATACTATAAACACGTGTTTGAGGTCATCTGCTTTTTCTAAAGCGTGGAAAGCAGATTTACCAATACCTAAAAAAGTTTGTGCTTTAGAATGACCATCCGATTTCCGACCTACAAGTATTTTGTGTTTTTTATCGAAGGCTCTGGAGAAACTTATTTATAAAAAAAAACTCGAGCACGTGAAAAGCAATAGGTTTTCACTCGTCTTTCAGCTCTGAAGTAGCAATATTAAAAGTCTCCAGAGATATGAGGTCTGCATTGAATAAGAATGAGTTTAGCGCCGTAGTTCTTTTTGATTTCTCAAAAGCCTTTGACAGTGTTGGTCATACTTTAGTTCTGCAGAAGCTCTCTATCAAGGTTGGGTTCAGTTCTTCCGCCATTGCGTTGGTTAAAAAGTTTTTATCTGATCGTTAGCCGCTAGTTAAGATAGGTCAAGAACTCTCTGGTTCCTTACCTATTCTCTGTGGTGTTCCTCAAGGATCAATACTAGGCCCTTTATTGTTTAGCCTATTTATAAAACACCTCCCAAAAATGGAAGAAGATGCTAAAGTACAGCTGTACGCCGACGATTAGTACTTTACATTTGATAGCGCGATTTTCCTAAAATTACATAGTGTATGTGCCCGTAATATTCAGGTTACCTTCAATGATTGCATCCGGTTCATTTTTGGTCTCCGTAGATTTAATCATGTCTAACCATATAGGATCCAGCTGGTTGGTAGCATCCTAATTTTTAATATATTGAATCCAGATACACTTGGACATCTCAGGGAATTTGTCGAATTATCGACTTCACCAGGTAATCGTAATATCATAATTCCGCGATTCAGCAAATCGGTCATGGAGTGATCTTTCTTGTTCCAAAGTCGGTCATGGAACAGTCTTCCATCAAACGTTCAGAGTGCTGGTACTGTCAATGCATTTAAGAAGCTTATAAAGATGCGTTTGTAAATTAAGGAATTTCATCTATTTCTGTTTATCATTAATTTATTATTCTCTTTATTCTTTTCATTTCTTTTATTTTTAGTTTTATTTTATTTTATTTTTTGATTATTAGCATCATTATAAGTTTTTATATTATTGAATTTTTTTCGAGTGTTATATTTCTAGCTCCGATTAATGTTATAGTACTAATAAAAGATTTGAAAATTTTGTTTACGTAGCCCATAAATAAATTATTACTATTTGGCCTATCAAAAAGACATTTTACGAAGGAATTACAAAAATGGGAAAACAGGCAACTGGATCTCCTCTGGCATTGCACCTTATATAATGCTAGCGAAGAAAGTCGGAACCTCTCTCCTTACCAAATACGCAAACTAATTGATCTTAGCGAACAATTACGCATAGTATTTATTAATGCTGCAACTGGACATGGCCCCTTCCATGATTTTTTGAAGAACATAGGCAAATCCAACAGCGAACTGTGTCGACTGTACGAAAAAGAAGATGATATTTCAAAGCATATCATATACAAGTGTCCCGTGCTTGCAGATTTAATGTTGGATATAACTAAATCACTGGTGTAGCAATTATCACTCCAAATAAGTTTTGAGCTGACCCCCAAGGGCAATGATCGGTATAGTAATGTTTCTATATTTAGCCCCTAACCACTTAGGAAAGCACACAGTAATCAACCCTGATCGCCGTGTCCGTGGAGTCTTACTAGGCCCCCTACTCTTAACCTTATATCACATTTAAATGATTTTAGTGGGAGGTAGAGATTAACTACATCTGTTTTTCTCAGGGCGAACTGTCGAAAGCGGGTGGGGGGGGGCGAATCTATTGATGATAAGGCAAACATTAGCTTTATGGTCTATGTCGAGATTTTAGCACTTGAAATTCAATATCTTCAAGAAAGGAGTTTTTAAGTCGTCAGATGGGCTCAGTACATCATTTTAGAGTCTTATTTTTCCGACCCTTGGGACACATATGGTCCCCATTCTCCTAAAGCCTAATCCTGGATGCGCTACTGGTTTTTCTCGACAATGGCACACAATGGAGTTGAATATTAGTTTTATGAGTAATTTTCAATGCTTATAATTTTTGGATATAACGTTTCGCAGCATTATTCACTGCTTGACCGTGTAGACCTTTTTTTCTGCATACGGGGAGCACTTTTGTGGATATAATATATGCGGGCATTACTTTCCCCCACATCAATTCAAACTGAAATTTCTTAATTTTGAACAAGGCTAACATGAAAAATATTTCATTTCTCGTGTGTCTGTCAAAGTGAGCTGGAATCAGAGTCAATTCTGGATTTCTTTTAGTACTTAATAATATTTAAAAGTTTCTAAATTTCTACGATAGCTAGAGCTTCTATACCATTGGGTGAAATAGTTTGTATACCAGCTATACCTGTGGCTACTGACCTCAGCATCATACAATGCTGTTGAGATCGTAAAAATTGAAGGAAATCGAAAAGGTAAAATGATTCACGTGACTGCAGAAGCTTAAAAAAGAAAATAAGCACCCCTATGTAAGGTAGAGAACCACTAGTTGTCGTAAAAACAGTTTCTATGAAAAGAAACATTGTCAAACCAACGTTGACCAGATATGAAACGGACACAGTTCCCGAAAGGTACACACAGTCTTCTTTATCAATTACTGTCAAGCTTACGAAAAATTAGATTTTCGAAAGTAAAGAGAGTCAACAATAAGCATTTTACCAGTCTCAAGCTCGTGTCTATATAAGAATAACTTGAGACAGCCATAGTCTACGATAAGATTTCTTCAAACTTATTTCAAACTTCTTTATTCTGGATATTTCGATAAGATCTTATTGGTTAAATATTGGCCGACTAACATATAAATGAACATCAACTGCACATAAATGAATATTAACATCCTTGACGACGACGTCACAAAAATCATTAATATATAGCAATGGCATGAATAGAAGAGGACCTAGTATGGAGCCCTTAGGAACGTCACTGCAGACTGTCGAAAGGCTGGATTACTAACCTTCACTTGCTGGAGTCGATACTAAAGAAATAATGTCAATATATTTGAATGAAAAAATTCAGGAGCTTGTCGTAATTTAATCTATCGTAAGCCTGAGAAAAGTTTAGTAACGATAAAATACACAGTTCATTATTAATTATCTGTAACAATTATATGTCCGTAGAAACTTTTCAAGTAGTCTTGGAGCTGTGAAAAGGCCGAATGTCAATGCAATATTAGTTTATGCGTATTTATGAAGCCCCATTATTTGAATGCTATGTATAATTTCTTCCAAAGCTTTAGACGGAAAGGGAAGTACGTCGATAGGTCTAAAACATCTTTGGGTGAAGCATTCTTTGCAATAGGAAGTATTGTCACTGTTTACTGATCGATATACAGGGTGTCCCAGACGTACCGCATTTCCTTGATACCCTGAATTCCTCACTCAATTTCGAGAAATATGTTGTATGGGAGGAGAGCCGGAAAATGCACGGTGTAGACGGTAAGGGTTTTTTTTTTATTTTGGGTTCTTTTTATCTTAATACCATGTAACTTTCTTGTTATACATCCTATGAAGGTGACTTGCATCTCAGGTAATTGAAAACCCTCTACGGTTTCCAACAAATGCCCAACAACCTCGCTACCCCCCTTTCCGTCGACAGTTATAGGACGTCAAAGTCAAAAAATTGGAAAATTTTGCAATTTCTTTTTCAATTTTAACGATTTTCCCGCCAAAATGCATGACAACTATACAGTTTTATGAAAAGATTTAAAGACCCTGGAATGTTACCTTTAATTTGACTATGCACATGTACCTACCTAAATGCTACCGTTATTGAGATGTTCCCGTTTTTATGGTGCATAATTTTGCTAATAATAATAGAAATCGCGCCTAATTTTATGCAATTCCACGCAAATTAGCAAAATTCATGAAATTATGCATCATAAAAACGGGAACATCTCAAAAACGGTAGCATTTAGGTAGGTACATGTGGATAGTCAAATTAAAGGTAACATTCCGGGGTCTTTAAATCATTTCATAACACTGTATAGTTATCATGCATTTTGGCGGGAAAATCGTTAAAATTGAAAAAGAAATTGCAAAATTTTCCAATTTTTTTACTTTGACGTCCTATAACTGTCGACGGAAAGGGGGGTAGCGAGGTATATAACAAGAAAGTTACATAGTATTAGGATAAAAAGAACCCAAAATAAAAAAAAAACCCCTTACCGTCCACACCGTGCATTTTCCGGCTCTCCTCCCATACAATATATTTCTCGAAATTGAGTGAGGAATTCAGGGTATCATGGAAATGCGGTACGTCTGGGACACCCTGTATATGGAATTAGTAGTTTGCAAAAACACAGGAAGATATTATCATAACCAACAATTTGGTAGAGCAAACCGCCGATAAAACTTTATCCAGGGTTATAACCCGACTGTCAAACGCCCCGTCCTAGGTATCACGAGTTGAAGTTTTGGATCCTTGATTGTTGTAGCTAGTGGTAATCTGATGAGTATATTATTTGAGGGTCTTACAAGGAACCTGTTTTTTAGAGCTTCTGGACTATAATTAAAATAAGGATTGTCTTAATAATTAAATACTTATTCACATTTGAAATTTTGCATATTAACATAAAATTGAATTTTATTTAAATTTCCAATTAAATATTGCAATCGATCGCAATAATTAAAAAAATTACCTGCAGCTTCTTATGTAAATCGATTTAAAGAGTTTTTCATCGAATCTTATCTATTTATTCACAACCACACCCACCCACGATATAGTTCACAAAGGTACAATACATTCGTAGTCGTACCTATATATGATATCAAATCATTACAAATTCATAACATCGCCTATCGCCTATCTTCTAACCCGAGAGAGGGATCAATTTATCATTCATCACTCATTGTTTGCATAAATTTAAAATTTTAATGTTGAGCGTGACCAAATATATCTTAAAAAGAAAAAAATTAAAAAGAAAAAAAGAAACAGAGAGTCCGCGAATTTTAGACGTTTTTTTTTTGTGAATTAACCTATCTACGTACGTACTTCCATTGTACATGCTCCAAACTCAAGAACGTCAAAAGTGGGATGATGATGAAGATGATGATGAAGACGATGATAAAAACTGACTTTTAAATAGTAATTTTTTCAGGCTGATACTCCTTAAACATGATAAAGATAAAACAAATCCGGACTAAAAGACGTTTATCAGACATTTATGTGAAAAAAAGAAGGTGAAATCGCACGACATTTTTACATCAGCTGACGTGAGACGACTTAGAGGATTATTATGTCTCTTCCTGGGCAGACAAAACAAGCTAACGAACACCCACTTTGTAACCGCAAGGTGAGCTAAAGTCATAATTTAAGAATTATTTTTGGCTTTATGACTGCCCCGAGGATAATTTATTTTGTAGATTTTTTTTGTGCTAAAGTAAGACAGAAAAATAAATTACTTTTGGGAGAGTATTACTTACACCTGTGTGTTGCAGTACAGCATGGTGCGGGAGAGAAATAAGATGGAGCTTCATTTCTTAGATTTGTTAGAATGAACTTCCTGTGGAATTCGAGAAGTTAATTTGGTAGACTTGTATAAATTTGTTGTGGACAGTTACGAGTAAGGATTCTTTAAAGGAGATGTTATAAATAAAAAAAATTGCATAGAAAGGTATATAGAGGAGAAAAATTCAAAAGTTTAGAATGTAAAATGTAGTTTTGTATTGGTGAAGTATTGTATAAGGGGGTTTCTTCAATGTCGCAGCTGAACCTGAATGTTGAATGGTTTTTCAGAAGGGTGATTCAGAATTATATAATAAGGAAGTTAAATCGGTTTCCTATCAAAATAGCGCAACTTGAGATTATTGTGTTTACATGTGCTGCAAATTGACAGAAGTATACGGCCACATTTAATGTATGATCATTGAAAAAAGAATTATTTATCCTATTGTAAGAAAGTCGAGTGGTTTTACTCAAACATAATTGTACGTACATCGTCCACATTATGGTGAATACTGACAAAATAAATTGAAAACCAAATCAATAATATACATAATGAAAAATAACGGACCTCAGATAGAGCCTTGCGGAATTTCAGTTGAGAAATTAATGGGGACTGAAAAGTTACCATCAACTATTACTTCATTTGAACGATTTGAGAGAAATGTGGTAATCATAGAGCATGTTTAAAACGAAAAATTAAAGTTTAGAGCTAATTTATTTAATAATGTGAGCAATACTATTGAAAAACTTAGAGAAGTCCAAAAACATAAGAATTTTCGTACTATCAAGGCAAGGACTTTGCCACGTCACCACGGTACAATTTTTTAATAAAACCTTTTCACATCTGTACGCATTGCGATATTGGCAGATTGCTAACTTGATAAAAAAACATGTTCCTCAAGCATTTTAGTTTTCAAAAGCGTTTTAAGACCCTTTTTTTGCAAGCACGGAAGCTAAGATAATTGTGTTAATTTGCTAACTAAGAAAAAAATACTTGTGCCGTAAACGCTTCAAATAGCACAATCAGAATTATATTCAGCTTCTTTGCTATAATGTAAATAACCCTTTACAATAAGTTTCACCATGGGATGGATGGGTGGATGGTTTGAAAAGTGGTTAAGAAACTTAAAGAGTCTGTATAACGTAGGCCAAAACAAGGCCCATTTTTCACCTTTACAGTCTTACGAAATTGCTCATAAGACCCAGCCGGACGCTCTTACATTATTTAGTTACCCCCCCCCCCCCCCCCCACCCCTCCAAACCATTCTTCATACTTCATTCAAGTCATCGAGGAGGTGTGTGAGCCAATCAATCTGTAGCGTTTTCTGGAGAAAGCCGGACAGTGATTAAGAAAATGAGTCGCATTCCTCTTTGCATCTTCAGTACCCTCTGTGAGTGCATCTGAAGTTGCACCTGTGAGCAGGGGCGGATCCAGCTAGGGCCCCCCCCCCCTCTGAAGACCGCTAAAAAATTACAGTAGATCTTCTGAAGTTTTCAATATGATACATTTAGGAACGCAGGCCCTAGCTAGCACCTTGGTCTTCAGTCATGGTTGTTGAAGCCTATAGAGAAAACAGGAAGCGCGGATACCTGTACATGAGCGTAGCTTTGCTCGGGGTGTTTGAAGCAAGATAGAGGCTATTCATGTTATCGCGATGGAAGGTTTGTTTTAATTGAAAACAGCTGCCAGAGGGTCTTTGATGTAAGGACGGCTTCTTAGAACATTATCGGCGCGGTGTGGCATTTAAAGAAATAATTATAACTCGGAGAAATTCAGCGATATTACACAACGGCAAACAAAGTCATTATGCATTGTTGTAACATTTAAAGCAAGAGATTAATTTTTAAATAATTTTTTTTATTATTTCGTAAAATGCAATGGTTTTTATGGAATACTTATCCCAAACGTTAAATAAAAACAAAATAAATCTGCAGATTGGGAAAGTCTCAATCAGTATCCAAGAGAATTTGATAGGTCGCTCCGTTTTGCTTCAAGGGATGTTGATGAATGCACATTTGACTTTAGTACAATTTTAAAACTTGGCATGAGTGAATACATTCGGTAGTTACAAAGCAGATCTTAATAATAGCAAAATCGCTTTTGGTTTATCGATAAGTACAACCAAGCATTAAAACCGAAATAGTCTGCTTGTCGCACCTATCAATTGCATTCATATTCCGAACTAAAAGACTATCCAAAGAGAAACATTTGTTTTTGAGCAGAACGTTAGAATACAGACGCAAATATAGCAAAGGTTTCTCATCCTAGGTCAAAACTATCAGGACCAACTTCAGCAGTTCCTCTATTCCTTTACTATTTTACAATGAAGTGATTGTTGTCTTCCTGAATAAAACTTATATTTAGATTAGACTGTTAGATTCACTTCAAATTCTCCTTTTCCACCCACTTTACATCTCCCTTGTAGATGCGTACAAGAGCCAATACACATCCATACGAGAGATATGTTCAAGGTCCTTAAGGAGATCAACGTCTCCATAGCTGCTGGTGCTGATAGTTTCAAGCCACCGTTGAATAAAACCTGTGCTTCATTGGTTAAAGCTCTGTCCAAACTATTCTACTTGTCTTATTCAACAGGAAAATTTCCAAGTGCTTGGAAACTAACTCACGTTGAACCTATTCCCAAGAAAAGAAAGGGTAGTGATCTCTCAAATTATCGACCAATTACAACCACTTCGATTCTTTAAAAGGTTTTTGAATGTATCATTAACTCCAAATTAATGAAGTATCTAGGAACTAATCAAACCCACAACGATCGCCAATATAGCTTTTCTTTGTCTGACTTTTCTTATGGAACGTTGAAGCCTTAGTCTTATCAATTTTGGTGAGTCCAAAATTGTTGCCCTAGATATTTCAAAGGCCTATCATAGTGTCTGGAGCTCAGCCCTTTTAGCGAAACTTAAACCACTTGGCCTCTCTCGTCCTCATCTATTATGAATGTAAAGTGTTTTATCTGATCGCTTAATACGAATTATATTAAATGGCGTTACATCTCAATCTCAGCCAATAAATGCCGGGGTGCCTCAGGGCTCTGCTATCTCTCCATCTCTCTTCTCAATTTACAATAAGGATCTGCTCTCCCTAACTTTCAATCCAATCCATTGTTTTGTCGATGACATTATCCTTGGTTTCGCTTACTCCCTTGACACCCTTGGGGACTACAGAGGAAACTTCACATCTGTCAAACTAGGTTGCATGATTAGATCCTTGAATAACCACCAAGACAGTATCCTCGCTTGGAGCAAACCGAATCGCATTGTATTCAATACATCTAAGTTCCAAAGCTGTTCCATCTCTTTAATACAAGATCATAATTTTTCCACGCCCGTTTCTTTTGATGGAGCACTTCTTGATGATACACCGTCGTTATGCATTCTTGACATTAATATTTGCCGTCTGTTAAGCTGAACAGATTACAACTTCTCTGTTGCCAAATAAGCAACGAAATATCTTGGATTCCTGAAAAGGTGTAAGAAATATTTCAGCCCATCGATTCTAGCGCTCCTCTTCAAGTCCTACATCAGACCTAGAATGGAATACAATTTCCATATGTAGGCCGGGGCTGATCGCAGAGCCTTAGCTTCGTTGGATATTGTCAAAAAGAGAGCTTTCAGCTCATTGGCGATGTGGCAAAAACTTGTCATATGGACTTATACGAGCACCGCCGCAATGTTAGTTGCCTTTCGCTCCTATATTGCTACATGGATGATCAATGTTCTGATGAAATACTCGCACTGCAAGCCGCGCACATCCTTTTATCCTTCAAAATACTTTCAGTCGTGTGCGAACGTGGACAAGTCTCCAATCTTCTGTCTTTTCTCCGGGATGCAATCTGCGAAAGTTTAGGGGTGACACACATCAGCACCTTCGCCACCCTCCTCACGTTCCCTAATTTTTTTCTTTATAAGCTTCTTGCCATGCTGCGCTTTGCATCATAGTTCATAGGATATCTCTTGAGCTTGGCTTAATAATATAAAAAACAAAAGGAATCACATTTTCATAACTTACCGACGAAGTTATACACGTACAAGGTATTTTTTAAATGATAAATTTTGTGCCTTTGACATTTGCGAGTGGTGGCGAGTGTCTTCAAACTATTGTTCAGCTATCAGTACATACCATTTTTTAAACTATAGTTGCGCCCCCCCCCCCTCCCCCTGACCGGAATCCGAGATCCGCCACTGCCTGTGAGTGCATCTGAAGTTGCACCAAAACGATCACGCTCATCCGCCTTTTCATTTTCGTTAATATCGCTGTGACCTCGTTCATGTAGGGTTACACCGAGAAAGAGAATTCAGTGTGGCTTTACACTCCAGTACCAGTTTGGAGATTTTGATAGGGCCTTTACAGATGCTCGGCTATGCAAACAGATAGGCAATCTCCTTGTTCTTAGTGCCTGAGTTGAGAAAATACCTTTCTGCTTCAAAGGTGGCTTTGAATTCTACATGGAAAACCGTGACGCAGTTTTCAAGATGTGTAGCCATTTCCACATCACAGTTCTCCCAGAAAACACCTGCTTCAGTTTTTTCTTCGGATTTCGAGCTATCTGCGAGGATGTGTCAAGGATTGAAGCACAGAGTGTGATTTTATTTCTGCCGTAGATGCGATTTTCGAGCTTTCAAGCTTATAACGTCGGGTCGTATATGGCGACGTGTAGTCAGTCTGGAGAATTCCTAAGGTTGTAATCCCACGACGTGGAATTTAATTTAATTTTTTTACTTTTAAAGATCGAATTTTCTAGTGCAATCTTTTGTAGACATTGGTGATAGAAGGAGGATAGGATAAGCAATAATTAGATGCATTTCCTCCGTATGAAATATTCTAGTGCTGTAGTTGTTGTTGAATTCAATACGTATTCCACACGTTTTTTCGCAGCGAAGATTATTAAATTCAATTTATCTAACTTCCGTTATTGGGCTAAATCTAATTCTAACTCTAATATTGGGTTTGCATACGGTCATTGGCTAGTAGAAGTTACCAAGTGAACAATTTTTGAGTTTGCGGTTTCTAGGTAAAACTGCCTCGGTGTTATCAGTTGTATGCCTCAGAAACTTATAGTCATGCTGATAACTGGTGAAATTATAGTGATAAGCTTTGATATATTTTGGGCCATTATTATTTATTTATTTCATACAAGAAAAAATTACTA
The DNA here is from genome assembly GCA_963930735.1 of Dioctria linearis. Classification (NCBI taxonomy): domain Eukaryota; kingdom Metazoa; phylum Arthropoda; class Insecta; order Diptera; family Asilidae; genus Dioctria; species Dioctria linearis. The sequence continues at coordinate 182,904,136 of OZ005744.1, forward strand.
GAGTTGGTACTTTCGTAATTATTAAGTGAAATATTTTTCCGTTATTCAATATTTGAAGTAATTCCCTAACCCCATTCTTCAAAGTATTCATTTCTTACTCAGTAAAAAATATTTCCTTTTTTACTTTATTTCGGGCTTTCGGGTTTTTCTTTATTTCTATGCTAGTGTACAGTTTTTGCAATTGCTTTGATGATCCCAGTGGGGAAAAAATGCTTTAAAACTCCTTTTCAAGCGCTTCTACAGATGCACAAAGAACTTCGTTTGCGCTTCAGTTTCATATAAATTTTGAAATTACATATCGCTTAGAGGGAAACGCTTTTAATAAGCATGTTTGGAAATAGCTTTGAAGCGGTGCAATTGAATATGTTTGGAATCTAATTTGAAGCGCTTTTAATCAGCATGTGTGGAACTTGCATGAAAGCACATCAATGGAATATGCTTGGAAGATGCTAATTAAATTCCTTATTAATTTCACCGTGTCCAAGGCATTACAGTTTAATTTTAATTTTTTTTTTTCAATAACCAATTATCCCAGAAAAATATTTAAAATAAAAAGCTTTTAACATCTTTAAAAATATTACCTTTCAATAATTTCACTTTACTTAATCCTAATCCTAAATCACGTCGTTTTTATTCACTGGCCCAATTAACAATGTATCGCACGAAATCTTAACGATAAATTTTGAAATTATGAAAATGAAAATAAAGGAAAAACAAAGAAGTATTTCAAAGAGCTTCCATTAGAGAAGTGCGGGGAAGCGCTTCAACAACTCACTTTGGTTTTTCGTCCTCAGCTACCGAATTGCTATATAGTTTTTTATGGGACAGATATCAGCAAGTTAAAGCGAATAATGTTATTTCTAGCCATTTACCTGTTCTGTGTGGAGTTCCAGAAGGTTCTACATTGGGACCTCTATTATTCAGTATTTTTATAAATCACCTTCTTAATATTGCTGAAGACGTGACAATTCACCTGTATGCTGGTAGTGTGCAGTTTTTATCTCAGTAGACCAATTGGACTGATGGAGGATTGACTAGCACACATAAAAGATGACCTTAATAAAATATATCATTGAACAATGACAATTTAACTCATGTTAAATCCTGGCGAGTCTCAATACATGGTCCTTCATAAAAACGCTATTTCCAACATCAATCACTTTCCTGTGGTTATACCAAATAGTTTTACTCGCTTGCTTGTGCAGCCAGGCGCGTATACATGGGAGGGTAACGGGGGTCATGACCTCCCCCAAAGCGCCACCTCACCACCTTCGCGATGAATTGAATGTGGTGCTGAGCTGTATGTAGAGTGAGTTTTAAAAGTTTAACAGGACGATTTTCGTATGGTACGGACACAATGTGTAGCTGTCGCCAGCGATTAAAGCTAGTGCTGTAACGCACTTTTCCAATCTGCGGCGACAGGTATTATAGTCGTTTGGTCGTAGCTCTTCGTCTTTGAAACGTGTACGATTTTTTAGAACTTTCTTGTGTTTTATGTAGTGTCGAAAAGTCATTTATCACACCTATCACAGGATGGTAAGTAATTTTGGAATACTACATATTTACTTTAGTAAAAAGATTGTTTCGAAAAAGGTACGCAATGCTTAGCACCTCGGTTAATATGATGGTTTTATATTTTTGTTGCACCGATTACTCCTATAGATGAAAAGAACACAATTTCGAGATTTGAAAGTCTTATTTTCCGACATAAAATCGATAACAGGACAACTTGGTGGGGAGCTCGCAACAGAAGCATAAAAACTGACTTAACGAATTTTGAATTAGAGTTCTTCGAGTAGAACCCTAGTTCAATGTAATCAACGTCTAGCCACGCGTTGATTTTCCATGGCGACACTGATTCAAGCCTGAGTTGTTCAAACATTTTACGTTCGTAGTGAAGCATTAAAGTTTTCTCAGAAAGATTTGATATTTTTTCTTTAGATTTTTCAAGCACTACTGGGACCGGATTCTGCAACTCTGAGAGTTTGGGAGTTTGGAAGATGAAAACTTCAGAAGTGTCACAATATTGAAGGACGGCTAACTTTGTGTGGAAGGGTCGTAGATCATTGGGGTTTATTCCTTCAGATTTAGGGTCTAGAGTACAAAAATATAGATGACACATTTTTGAGAAGGGGCTTTTGGAGATGTGGGGTCGGACAACCTCTCATTGGGGTTGTCCAAAATACGTTATGTTTGGTATCAAATTAAAGATGGAGAAGCGAGTAGTATAGTGGTGTAGCTATTTTTGATCAGAAGGACGGATTTTTTGCACTTGGGTCATATACACCCAGTTCCAATCTTTCGCATATATTTCTTCCGTTCTTTATTTCACATCTATTAGTGCTCTATTGTGAACATTTTCCTCATGGAAAGTGAATTTCCACGACTTACCAGTTCTTCATAATGATGAGTAACAAATATGTCCATTTTTGTACCAAAAACCGGCAACATTTTTTCATCTTAAGAGGAAATGATTCACCTCTCTTGCAGTTATTTCCAAAACCATTTACCGGACTTAAAAACTATACATAATTTAATTTTAAAATCCTAGGCACCTAGGTACCTTCACAAAACGAATCCGGGCCCTTTAGGCCGACCATGGTTGTAAAGCGTTATATTTATTTAGGTGTTTTGGCTGGTCTTGGTCGCGAAAGCTATTTATGAGCGGTGGCTATCATACATTTTGTTGTTGCAAATTTACCTGAACATTTTTCTTTAGAATTTTTACAACAAAACTATAAAAATAAAATCGATTCGCTTTCCGCTGCGGTAGTTGGCGTTGCTTTGCTTGTGCTTTCGTATTAATTCAAGTAGTGTTGTGTAATGTAACTTCACGTTTACTTTTAATTTGTAGGGAAAGGATAAACTTGCTATATCAGTTAGCGATGGAAGTAAAAATAGTAGCGAAAGTGTAAAGCGGAAGACTGATAAAAGTATTGATAACATTTTTCAGAAGAAAACAGTTAAGTTCCCATCAGAAGAAATAGTCAGTAACATATCATGCTGTCCTACTCGCATTCCTTTAAATGTGACGCAAGGAAGAAGCGCACTCTAAGTCAATTACTTCACCCGTGACAGAATCGCTTGCGTCAGCATCTATTTCTACAATCTCTGCACGAGAAGGCGTATTTGGTTATGAGTCCTTGATGTCCACCCTGAGATCGACATTGATGTGGATAATATTATCGATTAGATTTACAAATCACACTGAAAATTGGATTTTAAAATATAACGTAAGTATAAAAAAAAAAATAAAAGCGACTTCTTCCGACTTTTTCCTCCCCCTCAAATGTTTTAGTTGTGATCCCCCTAGGCTATTGGTCTAGATACGCGCCTGAGTGCAGCGCATCAAAAATCTGGTAGCAATAATCAACTCTACTATGAGCTGTTGTGACCACATCAAGATCGTGCTGGGGAAAATATATGAATGCGTTCGTTAGTTCGAATTGTCAGCTGATATTAATCGAGAAATATGCGTACAAGACTAGTAAAAACGCTTCTTCTTCGTCATATTAATTTTGCTAGCTTAATATTTTCCAAGCTCGATAGCTCATACTCTCGCACAGGCTCAACGTTGCTGTTTTATTTTCAGGATTCGACGCGTGTGATGAGGATACTGGTCGTTTTGTATATTCTGATGCACTCTATGACCTCACGTTATCTGTATACGATCAATAGCAGTTTTTAAATACTTTTCGAAACTACTATCTACTCATTCCACGTTTTTATAGGTCCATTCTGGAGCGCTCTTATTTCATTCAGGCTGCTCGCTCATGGAATGAGCTACCTGTAGCCATTTAAGGTGCCGCCGGTTTTCTCGATAAGTTTGTAACGTATCAAATTATATGCCCGGCTATTAGTCGAAGCCGCAATCCCAATTTCACATCCCATCTGTAGCTAATACACGCCCTGTAACAAAACAATAATCCGAATCCTCATGACTGTACCATACTTAGTGCATATACCTAAAATTTGGAGTATTGGTGGCAGCAAATTCATTGGAGTTCTTGTCCCTTCTTCTTAATGAGTGCTTGACAAAGAAAATACAGAAAATTATGTATAAGGAAAATAATTAAGATCTTAAAAAAAAAATATTGTGCTATACTGTAAAGAAACAAAATGGAAATAATAAGTATTTGAGTTTAAGTCGCGAAAAGTGATACAAAAAATATAAAAGGAACTACATGATAAATATTCTGAAATGCGAACCATGTGATTGCATCTAGCCGCTTTTAAGCAAGACTATAAGAAAAAAAAACAAAAAGACGTAAAGCTGCACTACACCGGTGTAGAACTCGTTGAAAAGAACTTGACATAAGATCTACTTAACGATTTAGAGATAAGTCTTAGTCTAGTGTTTGTTAATATATATATTTACGTAACTTTAAATGCATCCTTAGGGCCTGTCCGGATCCAAGTCTTCGTCTTCGTCTTGTTATTACAGCTAGTGACGTAACACAACAAGCTCAGCTATTATAATTGTTAGACGAAGACGAAGCTAACCTGTCCGAATTCTTTCGTTTGCTCAGCTTGATTTCACAGACAGCAAACAAACATAACCTCACAATACGTTGTCTATTTAAATAAGTCAACTCGAACCTTGACTCGGTGATCAAGCTAACCAGATGTCAAAACTGTTATACAAAGTAGCAAAGCTCGGTGGCATAGACATGGATTCGGATAGAGCTTGTCTAGATGATACGTCACTAGCTGTAATAACAAGACGAAGACAAAGACTTGGATCTGGACAGGCCCTTAGTTCTAGTCTAGTGAAAGAAAGATAATGATATACTAAACTTTGGCTAGCATAGCATACAGTCACCCACGTAAATAGTGTAGGTACACTCAGAGAAATTCTGTTGTAATATTAAAAAATATCATTTTGTCAAGTTTGAGAATAAAAGTTTCGTCCACGTGAAATATTGTTTGTTAATACTACTAAGCTTTTGTTGGAGCAATTATTATAACTTTTTATTTCATAACCTATTTCTCCTCCAAAATTCGTTTACAGGTTGTGACGGTAGAATAAATGTGTGTCGTGGATTTTCCGATAGAGACAACAAAGAAACAAACGGAGCACAATGCAATAAAATGTGTGATTGAATATGGCCTTAATGATATCTATCGTTGTATGTCATTTATAACAATCATAGAAGTAGACATTTGAAATTTTCCAGCAATATACGTTCATAATTAAACCTTTTTTTGTTTTAAACTTGTCATCAAAATATTATCATTGGACACTGTCCTGCTTAAGTTATCAATAACGCCCAATTTATTTTCAGATAAGATATTCAAAACAGTGTGCTGTATATTTACTTACAATTTAGAGGTCCTCACAATATTGTTCTATTTGATAAAGCATGTAAAATGCTAGAATTTAAGTAATGGTTGAATTTTTTTTGGTAGTCGATTAGGCATCATGCAATACTAACGAAACCAATCCTGAAAGTCCTGATAAAATTGGGGCAGTGGTGAATAATAGCCACAAATATTATTGTGAGATTCACAGAAAGTTTCGTTTAGAGTAAAACAACAGCATTGTTGATTTTACTATTTACAAAACGGAACTGAAAGCTTAACAATATCATTTTTATTTAACTAATTATAATTAATATTCAATTAAAATTTATTCCACGAAAAAATATATTTTGTCTATTTTAAAATATATTTCGTAGAATATGGTAACTGTTTTAAATTTAACAAAATTGTTGTTAAATAAGTTTCGATATTCCGAAAGTCGAAATGAACTTAAGTTTTACTATTAAAAAACTTTTTTTAAGTGACCAAATATTTGTTTCTTGAGACGGGAAATTTAATTTAACCAAACCGAGTTTGTGTCAAGAACGAATAGATTTGTCGGTTGTATAACAACAAAATTTTTTTCATGATAACATAATTTTTATTATTTACATAGATATTTCTCTGGGTGTAGTAAACATAACTAGACAACTCTCCTTTGTATCTATATTATAGAATTAAAGCAAATATGCATGCGTAAACTAAAGTGTTAAAAGATAAAAGTCCAGGAATGCCACAGTACAAAAAAAGAAAGGGTAATAACAGTTTCTTTCCTGAATTCCTTTTGGCGCAAATAACAAAGACCTGTTGAATTTCATGTCGTCGTCAAAACAGACCAACGATTTCCTCTCGCCCGGATTCGAATTAATTAATTGCAGCACAAAATTGATATAAGTTTAAATCATTTTTAAAATACCTTTTCACTGGTGAATATTAAATAAACTCAAATAGTTAAAACCAATTATTATTATTATAGTTTTTGCCTTGTTGTGTAAAATTTATTTTTTAAATTTTTTCTTCTTCTTTCTTAGCTTGTTCGATTTTTTAATTTTTTTATTTAAGTTTGGTTTCTTTTTACATACTCATTTTTATTTTATTTTAAATTAATTCTTTTAGCATGTAAACGCGCGATTTTGTTATTTTTAAACTTTTTTGTCGTTATGTGCTTTGTTTTTTTTTTTATTATTATATTTATGTTTTTTATTTATTTTTTGTTAGTTGTTAGTTTTGAAACTTTCTTTAAGATACCGTACTTTATTTAGGATGTAGATTTTTACAATAATGTTATCTCTCTTGCTCTCTTTTGTCTTACGCCTACATAATGACTTTATCCTTTTTATTAATGTACTAATATATAAGATGTAATATCTTGTGTACAGTTATTAAATGCTAATTCTAATAACAGATGATACCTAACAATGGCGTTGTTGAGTTCTGGGCCGTAACGATGCTTTGCATCCTTAATATTCGACTTGGACATTTGTAAGGTTTTGATTTATAAAAAAGTACCAGAAGGTTTCGCAAAAAAATGTTATGATAGACTATTTGATTTAAAAGAAATTTTGTTTTTTTGCTTTTGGATACCCAGTATTTTTGTAGTCTTGTTTATGATGACAACAAATTTAGTTTTTTTTTTGTCTGACTAATAAAAATCATATGTCAGTAAAATATTAAACTAAATATATTGTTTTTAGAGAGTGTTGCCATAAAATAAATTCATAGCGAATTTAGTCAATATGAAATTGACTGAGTTTGCTGCGAAATCCGCAACTCGAGAATTGAGTGGAAAAAAAAACAAACTCATGCAATCGAAAAAAATTAAAAAAAAGAAATTTCTATGCAAAAGCGGGCGTTTCGTAATAACAGGAACTGTAATACTCCTCAGTACGGCTTGGTTCCTGCCTGCCGTATACGCCACAGTGCACAGCCAAGCTGACCCCTTAAAATATTTTTCTAGTGGGAATTATATACGAGGCGAAAAACTACGTATTTACTTGAATGCCTAGCAAGATTGGCCTTTTCGGGACTAGCATTTCATAGAGAGTTTTGCCATGAAATAAATTCAAAGCGTATTTAGTCACTGAGTTTGCTGCCAAATCCGCAGCTCGAGAATTGAGTGGAGTTTATTTCATATTGACTAAATTCGCTATGAATTTATTTCATGGTAAAATTCTCTCTGAAATGCTAGTCCCGCATGGGTCTAATCTTGCTAGGCATTCAAGTTAATACGTAATATTTCGCCTCGTATATAATTCCCACTAAAAAGTTATGTTGAGTGCATTTATAAGGTTAGCTTGGCTGTGCACTGTGGCGTATACGGCAGGCAGGAACCAAACCGTACTGATGATTAATACTGTTCTTGCTACTACGAAACGCCCGCTTTTGCATAGAATTTCTTTGTTTTCAGGTCCAAAATACTTTCACGACCACAAGGCACAGGTCACTGGATGCACGCCTCTGAGCCAATGTAAATGTATTGCGAAAGTTACATTCGTAGCCATAGGCCACCAGTCACGCTGTGGCCGTGGCCAAGTTTGATCAAATCTCAAATTTTATGGCTCGTGACCCCAGTACTACCATCATTGAAATATAAAAATTGTAGGTTATTCAATATGGCGGGAAGTTTGTAATTAATTGGAATTTTGTTTATCAGTTAGAAAGTTGTTTACCTGTGAGAACCATTTCATACTGCGGGTTGTAATAATTCTGCAAAAAATAAAATGGATGAAAAAAAATTATTAATTACATGAAAACACAGACATTTATGCACAATAAGAAGCATGGCTTCTTGTGGCCAGTGGCCGTGAATGTAATTTAATTGGCTGTAGCAGTCGGCCACGAGCCTCAAGTGGCCTGAGGCCGTGAATGTATTTTGGGCCTAAAGATTTTTCGATTGCAAAAGTTTTTTTTCCACCATATTGTTTTTGTTGATCTCCTTAAATTCGGTTTATTTCTTCACATTTCACATTATATTTGTTTTTGGACTGGTCGACTGGACATCATTACTTTAGGCGATTAGGCCTTAGAGTCAATCCAGGATAACGCAAGATTTATTGTAACATAGCTGAAGTCGTTACGATAATCCATACCGTAGCTATCCAGTTCCTTTGCTGGGCATTCCATACTATTCAATCCAGGATAATTCCAGATTTGTTGTAATCTTGCTCAAGCGGTTACGTAAATTCATTCAGCGTGTCTATAAAGATCTTTTGCTGAGCATTTCATTGTGTTCAATTTAGGATCAAACAAAATTGGTTGTAATCTGGCTCAAGTGGTTAAAATGTGACGGTAGTTATTAAGACTAATCATCCTAACTATACATTCCGCATATGATAATGATTTTGATAAGATTTTATTTAATTACTGATATAAAAACAAGAACAAATTTAATACATACAAAATATATTTTTGTAATTTTAACTAACATTTTTATGAAGATAAACTATTCCTTTTGACATTATTATATTGTTAGGTAGGAGAAAATGTAATTAATTATCTTAACCTTATTCTTAGTGCTTGACCGGAGGTTCCTCGACATTAGCATAAACTTCAACTGTGCCTACAGACACAAGTGGATATCCTTCAAAGAAGTATATCAGTCCTTTATATTTTCCAGATGGTACTAAAGATTCTATTATACCTGGAGTATAAGAGCCATTTCTGACAAAAAGGTGACCCTAAAAAATATATTTTTTTAATATTACGAATAGAGATGTGTTTATGTGTGCACAACTGCATACTGCAAAAAAACTATATTTCATGTATATATATTCATGTACCTACCGAGAATGGGCAGGTGTGATTAATATTTGTAAATTTTAGACCCAAGTTTACTGCAATATTTGCTAAGGGATGGAATTTTTTCTTGGACAAAACGTCACAAGCATTTATAGTCAAGCCTTGTAAAAATCGATATCCGTTGAAGAATTTATATAGTTTTGTTGTTACCTAATAAGAAGTAAAAATATATATATGTATCTATGTAAAACACTTAAAAGTAGACTGATGCAATATAACAGTTCTTTACTTACAGTCACATTATTTAAAGGTTTAACTATGTAACAATCCATATTCAGAATAAATCTATCGCGTCCAATAGCCTTAATTGTACACGTAGTATTTCTTACGAAATCTTCGACCGAACTGCATTTTATATTGAAGAGTTTGAAAGAGTTGTTTACCTAAAAATAAAAAAATAATAAATAAATAAAACAGCTTGTAAGGAATTTTTATTCTATCTATTAATAAAAATCAAATAACCGAATTTTCTGAGGATATTATAAAAACAGCTATGCAAAGAAAGACTGAAGTACTAAACCTTCTCATTGCGATATTCAACTCGAAATGGAATTATTGTTTTAATTTGTGTTTTTGTGTGGCGCACTTGAGTAATTTACAGTCGCACTATCTGATGACTATTTATTATGCTGATTTATCTCACTAATTATTTGAACATTTAAAATCCATTTGCATTCATTTTATTACGCTAATTTTGTTATAATGAAGTCATATCCAAAACTTTTATAATGATTTGAAAGCGGATGAAAATAAATATTCTTGCTAGCTATATTACTGCAAGTAAATGAAAATTATTGTAAAATTTATTTAAAGAAGTATTCAAAGGGTTGTGTAATTTACGGAGCATTTAATTGTGATCGGTTCCGAGATCATAACCGGAGATTCGACTATGAAATCTATCCTACCAGGGGTTATTGCCATTACTACGAACCCACACTCTTATAGTTTTTAATAACATTTGAAGTGTGGCTGAATTAATTTTTGATGACTATAAAATAAGCGCCACATAGTTTGTGTACGATATTGGCCCACCTAATTTACGTAACTGTCAAAAGTTTTCATTTTTATATCCAAATATGAATCTTATTCACTGGTAATTTGAGCATTGATATGTATAATGCTTATTTTCTTAAATCAATTAAATTTCTGAAGCAAACAATATTTTGTATCTCTCCTCGCCCGATGCTCCATTTATCGCTACCAACCAGAGCTGGGCAAGTACCAAAGAAAAAGTACTTAAGTACAAGTACCGAAGGTCTGAGTACTTCATCGCAAGTACCGCATGAATGAAAAGTACTTGTAACTAAGTACTAAGTCAATAAAAAGTACTGAGTATTTTTTTAGAATCCTTGTACGTTGGCAGTAATATAATGAAGTTTATAGAGTTCTGTTAATTATTAATAAATAAATACCTTTTGAAAACTCTAGCTACTATTTATATTTTTTTGTAGTTTTCGGCGCTGTACGTAGAGTAAAGCTTTTACCTCTCATAAAAACTATTAGACGTCCGCCCAAGCAATCATTATTGCCTCCAATAATGCATAAAAATTCTAAGGAAAATATTTCCAGTAAATTTCTAAGACAAAAGTTAGGCTGTCCCCCTACATCAGGTCGAGGAATCGTTGATTTTATATTCGAGCGAGAAGTTACTGGTTTTTGTTCTACTTGCTCAGTCTTGTTTGTATGTTATTAGTTTGTCCAAGGTTCTGCCTTGAGGCGTGAGTGCGGCACATGCTTTGACAGTTCTTTCCACGTTTTAAAACTCAATAAAAAAGGAGTTTCGCTAGAGATTGTGTTTGCTTTTCTACGATGAGTTAGATATTTGTAGGTACTTAATAGACTCAGAAATACTTAAGTAAAAATCTTAGTACTTAAGTACAAAATTAAGTCTTAAGTACAAGTAAATAGAAGCAAGTACTTATGTTCTAGTACTAAGTAGGGCATTTCAAAAGTATTGAGTAATAAGTCTTAAGTAACGAAAATGTACTTTAATTAGTACTTAAGTCTTTTTTTACTTAAGTATTGCCCAGCTCTGCTACCAACTAAATATAATCAAAACAATTTTCTTATTTTTCCGCGTTACCGTTTTCACAACTCTGGACTAATTCTTTTGTGGATTTTATTGAATCTTTTGGACTGTCTTTTCTCAACTCTAATCCTATTCATGTTATAATTACTTTTTCCTTTTTATTCGAGCTCTTTAAAATAGCATTGCTTTAGAGTTTTTTATTAAAGTCGGCTACTTTTTCGGCTTTCTTGAAATATGAGCTCACATATGGTTGAAAGCATCTGCTACATTATAACAGTATTAAAATTGTTCAATATTGCAATTTTCTATTAATTTTACAAAAAAAAAAAACTGTATATTTACGATTGCACTAGGGTTTGACATAGAAAACTTAAAATTCTCAACCCAACTAACCCAAGTGTATGAATGGAACGAGACTGCGGTTTTATTTGCCGTTCAGACCAAATTAAGCGGACCAGCAAAAACCTGGGTCGATAGCGTTCCAATTTTTCACAGCTGGAATGCGTTTTGCAGTGAATTTTTAAAAGTATTTCCAACAATGACAAATCCTGTTACGGTTCATATAGCTATGATGAATACAAAAAGAAAATATAATGAAAATTTGGAAGAATACGTTTACAGAATGGGTTCCAAAGGAGGCCTAAACGACGCGACCATAATCAAATACATCCAAGTAGGATTAAATCACTCACCGCTTCAAAATTCGATTGTAAGTACAAATTTTAATACACCTAATGATATGTTAGCCGCTATTTGTCGTTTCTTAGAAAACAGTTCTTATAAGTACGACGATAAATTACCACATGTTCAGAAGCAACGTACTAATATACCGAGAGTTAATGTACAATCGCCCAATGCATCACAAACCGAACACAGAAAATAAAGATCCTATAGATCCTATCTGCTACAACTGCTTCGAACGAGGTCATTTATCTATAAAATGTCCGAAACCTCAACGTCGTCCCAGATGTACCGCATGTCAAAAGTCAGGTCATAGCCGAGACGAATGTAGATCTAATACGATGAGTTTGCAAAATAATATCCGCCAGATTTCGACATTTGAGGAATCTTCTAAAGCTGTTACGAAAAAGTATTTATTAATAATATACCAACGATGGTAACGTCGATAGTGGAAGCGAATGTTATTTAATACGCAAATCATTAGCAGATGATTTAAATAGTGAAACTTTCTATACGGACAAATGTTTAAAGGGGTTTGGTGGAGCAACTTTTAGATCAAATAAGGCTATTACAGCGTCAGTTATCATGGACAATGTATCACTAGTAGGTAGGCTATTGGTAGTCGAAGATGAATTGATACCCGAATCAGGCTGAAAACTATCAGAGAATGATCTAGAGCAGGTGGAAGCCGTCCTTAGTACGTTCCGACAGTGTTTCTCAAATGACTTGTCAGAACTTGGAAAATGTAGTACCAATAAAATGGAAATCAAATTAAACTCACACGTACCAATAAGCCGACATCCGTATAGGATACCGTTTGCCAAACGGCAAAAAGTTCGGGAACTAACTGATGAATTATTGCTGCATGGAATAATAAGGAAAAGCGAATCTCCATACGCGTCTCCAATTGTGTCGATTACCGAGCATTAAATGCGATTACCATTAAAGAAACATTCCTGATGTCCGTAGTTGAAGAACAACTCGCTCTGCTTTCTGGAAATACCTTATTTACGACTCTCGATATGATGGCAGGGTATTACCAAATCCCAATTGCCGAAAATTCAAAAAAATTTACTACCTTCGTAACGAACGATAATCACTACGGGTTCAATTGTATGCCGTTTGGACTCGTCATACCTAGTATGAATGCAGCCGAAGGTCTAAATAAGCTAAACAGTTTTCTTCAAATATTATTAGATTCCGGACTTACTTTACGCCTTAATAAATTTGTCTTCCTTGCAGACGAAATCGACTTTCTGGGACACCGTATTAATAAAGAAGGAATCCATTCCTGGAATAGAAAAATCAATGCCGTTCGAGATTTCTCAGAGCCGACTGATGTACATGGAGTCCGACGATTCGTAGGATTAACTAATTTCTTCAAAAAATTTGTAAAAGGATATGCGCATATAGCTCGACCATTAACGAATCTTTTGAAAACCAAGGGATCCGTGCATTTTTATTGGACCGATGAGCAGCAAAAAGCATTTAATTCTTTGAAAGACGTTCTTTGTGGTGACCCGGTGTTAGCACTTTATAATCCTAGCCGGAATCACTAGGTGCATACTGACGCTAGCGCGATAGGATTAGCAGGAGTACTAATGCAGTTAGAAGACAATAATGAGTGGAAACCAGTATTCTATTATAGTCGGCGTTGCACAGATGCCGAAAGAAATTATCATAGCTACGAGTTAGAAGTTCTAGCTATAGTAGAAACCCTGGAACGATTTAGAGTCTATTTGCTTGGAAAATATTTCCATTGTGCCGCTATAAGTATGACGAAAAATATGAAAACGCTAGTACCGAGAATTGCACGATGGCTCTTAAAATTGCAAGAGTATGACTATGAAGTCATATATCGCTCTTCGGCGCGAATGTCACATGTCGATGCGTTAAGTCGTGCACCAGTCGAGCTGCCAAAAATAGTCGAAGCAGTTATGAGTAATATCAATCGAATAGAAATTACAACCGATGATTGGCTACTTAGTATGCAGAAACAAGATTTAAAATTACTAAGAATCATGAGAGCGTTAAAGGGTGAAGATAAGGATGAATAAGTTTTACAGTTCCAGGCCGATTATTGCTTCCGAAATAACCGCCTGTATCGTCGAGTGGATGATCTACTAAAGTTTGTTGTACCATCTTCTGTACGATGGAGAATAGTAAAAACGCGTCGCGAAGATTCAGGGCATTTTGGATTGGAGAAAACCATTCAACGAATCGCAAAAGATTTTTGGTTTCCGCGTATCAGAAAATATATAAAGGATTACATATCCTTCTGCTGTTATAATAGGAGTAATTATGGAAAGGCCGAAGCCCAAATGTACTATAATGAAGTTATACCCGTGCCGTTTAAAGTAGTACATCTCGATCATTTAGGTCCGTTCCCCCGCTGCAAATCAGGAAACCTCTACATTTTAGTCATCACCGATCACTTTAGCTGATATCTGATTGTGAAACCAACAAAAACAACTAAAACACAGCCAGTTATCAGCGTACTTAACGAATTGTCATCCTACTTTGGATTGCCATCTTCAGTTATCACTGACCGAGGAACAGAGCCGCAAATGGAATTCGGCATACCAAAGTAGCTGTTCACACCCCAAGAGCCAATGGACAAGTAGAGCGGGCGAATCAATCGATCTTGCACTTCTTACGATGTTCGACTGAACAGACAAAAACGTGGGACTTGCATCTACGTAATTTACAATGGACGTTAAATTCCCACAGAAATGCCACGACGAGATTCAGCCCTAATGAATTAATGTTCGATTTTCCGCTGAGGGATATTACCGAGAATAAGTTATTACAAACTCTTCAAACCGACGACATTGACGGGATTCCACTCGTGGAAATCGCAGCCAAAAGTGCCGAAGTAGTACATAACATTAGTAAAGAACAACGAAAGTGGAATATCCGATTCGACGAACGGCACAAGCGACTCCATGTCTATACTGAAGGCGAACTCGTAGTAATAGAGAACATCGTTCCTGCCAGTGGAGAAAGCCGCAAATTAGAGCCCCGATTTCGAGGACCGCACGTGATTGTTAAGGCCCTAGGAAGAGACCGATATATTTTGGAAGACATTCAAGATGCTCCGCGAAACCGAAGAAAATTCAGCTCTATAATCAATGAAGCCATGGTGCTCACTAATGCCTGAACAATTCTGAAACTACGTCCGAAAACGAAATCTATGGAGAAGTAAGCAAGAACCGATTCGAGACGTTTCGCCGTCAGGAAGGGCCGACTGTCATGCTACTTCCGTCCACCACTGTAGATGATAACGAAATACCTGTTACCCGAAACGAAGGAGAAAGGATGTAAACCGCGTAGGTCTTGAAAATATATTGAGACAGAAGAAAAGAAGACAATTGCGAATTCGCTGTCGTGTAAAATATTAATTGTATTGAGTTCAAACTTAAAACTACTGTACAAAATTTGTATTTAATAAAATACAAAGCCGCAACTTTATAGATACCGTTGATTTTCTTCCCCTGGCCGTCTTGACATCGCGACATTCGCCAACTCCTCAATACTGTAACATTTCTAAATAACTTCTTTTGTCTTCACTCTTCTCTATATTTGCTTAATTATCTTAACTATAACTATAATTATAACTTATACTTTTGACTTACGTTTGTTTTTTTTTTTTTGCTCAGCTATTGTTTATTTTACGTTCTTGGTATGATATAGTTACATATTTCCTCTTTAGTGTAGTACAGAAAACGATTATATTATCTTGTTGTAGAACTTCCTAATAAAATTAATCGCTGCCCTAATTTACGTCGAATACACGTTAATTTGATCTTAAAAAGAGATGAAATGTTGCTTGGATAAGTGATTCATTTGAAGTCATATGACTGTGAATCTATCATATCAAATAAATCTCATATATACTTACTTCTAGTCTCTAAATTCAGCACTCTAAGTAGATTAGCCACCCATATTCAGAATCTATTCAAAGTTTCCTATTGTGTAAGAATATGAAATATGCTCTTAAGAAACATTCGGTGTTTTTTTTTTATTTTAAATGCTTTCACTGTTGATAACAGCTCACCAACCCCACACCTACATTCAGCAGGTCAAAACAACAATAATAATAATAATATTCTAAATTATCGGACTCTTTTCTCACAGTTCATTAACAAAATTTATTCTGACGTGATTTATAGTCATCCCTGGAATAATTTAAACAAGAAATGTTACCTTTGCTCCGATTCAAAGCATTCTTTGACCTTACCCTGATTATTATTTTTATATGTATACCCAGTGGCTATTTTTTTTTTTTTTGATAACAATCAAGTTGTATGCTTTTATCACGCAATAGTTCATTTGACTCGAATAAAAGATTACCAATATTACTGTACACGCAAAGGTTAATTAATTCTTTGAGATTTTCGGTTAGTATATAGGTCTGCATGTATATGCTGATGATAAATAGCTTATTTTATATATTTTTCTACAGAGTCCTTCATTACAAAAAAAATGAAATAAATCTAGAAACTCTGAACTACCAATAAATAGGTGATACGCAACTACAGCAGATACTTAAATTCAAATTTTATTATCAAAATGTTGCTAGCCTACCACTTTTGGGAGGCATTCACTTTGAAAATGGCTTTTTCGTGGGATTTATATGCATAATCCCATTTGCTGTTGAACATGTTTCATTTGCCATCCTCCATAATCAATAAATCATGAATTTGTGATTATATACGAATGGGAATTTATCTTAAATTTATTTGGGTCATACATACATTTGGGAGGTAAGCATCCATTTTTTTGCAAAATTTTTACAATGTTGTGAGAATTATTATTGTAAAACAGTAGAAAGCAAATTAGTCCACATACAAAATTACCTTGAAGGTATTTAAATCTAAGCAATTTTCCTATTTCTTTAGAATTCCTAAATTTTCAATCCTAAGTTAATCGTAGGCAAAAGTTCCAAGTCATTAATACAAAGAAAATTCAAATGTACATTCAAATTGAGTATTTATGTAGGTGTGCAAATAGACAATTGGCTTAGGTTGAATGCAAATTATATGCTGCAACCCACACAAAATTTAATGAATTGAGGTATGAGGACCCGTTTGTACAATATTCGTTGGTTGACGTAAATTAGAGGTGGGTAAATAAATAGCTCTCTATGATTTTAACTAATACCCGCATGGCTGACTTTAAAGTGAACTTTATGGATGCAATAATTATTGTGATACGAATTTGTCAACATTTTAGCATACAATTCGATGAGCAATTAGTCTCGGTGCACATGCAGAATTATATATCAGAATGGATTTTATGTATGTAGGTAGGTGCCCCCAAATGGTGCTTTTGTATATATTTAATTTATGCTTTCAGTTTAGGAGAATACTCCTGTTGTATTCATAACAAACTGTCGTTTTAGAATGTAAACAAGATTTTGACTAAATTAAATGGCATTTAATATGACGTTATGTTTGTTATTGTGAGATTTACCAGAGTTTATTTGTTAAAAAGTTTTATGACTAAGCAAATTTATTCACTCAGAATGTTATAATATAATTTTCCGCCATAGTTCCCCTTCCAGCATGAATACAAATAAGAGAATGAAACCAATGGACACACTGCAGCAGTTATAATTGCAAAAGAAGAAAATTTTACAGACGAAATTTTTCACAAAAATGTCTGAAGAGTGCGACCATACAAAAATAAAACTGGAAGGAATGCAAAAAAAAACATTAAATTTAAATGTGACTACAATCTCAGACACTTTATTACTTTGTTAGTATCCACCCAGAACTGAAGTAATGTAACAGCTAATGGTACAGCTACTAAAAGTGGACACAGACATATCTGTGGACATCTCCTCTTCCAATTATTAAAAGAGCATGAAATACCTGTACCTTCCCGGAGGATTGAACGAAAGATATCATTTTCCAAACTGTAAAGAAGGACATCTAGCAAATTGCAATAACTGGATAGGAGTCTGCTTACTGTCCAAGGCAGGAAATATCTTTTATTACGTGATCCTGAAAAGTATTAAATCTGCAGTCGACCAAATGCTGAGAGGACAACAAGCTGGATTTAAAAGGGGACACTCTTGGATAGACCACATTAATCGCTTCGGATCATTGTGGAATATAGTGCAGAATACCATTACGCCCTCTACCTAGATTTTATGAATTATGTAAATACCTTTGACTCAATAGACAGGGCACATATATGAAAGATACTATCGACACCTTCAATGTAAATTTCGCGGATGACCGGACCGGATGACCAAAGAGACCGAGCCTATTCCTTTTGCTCCCTCCACTGTGTTTTTTTTTTATTCCTTTTCCCTCTTGTTTTTGTCGTCCTCCAGCTGGACAAAGATTCGACGTTCTGTCTTTTTAATAATGTTTCTCAATTTGAATACTTCGCCGATCCTGCCAGAAGGTTCATTTGCAGGGTGTAAATAAAATGCTTTTGGTAGTAAGTCTCATTCATCTCTAAACGGTCACATACATTTGTATTTCTATTTGGCTTATTTATTATTAATCGGTGAATAAGAACTAATAGGTGAGAATATATTTCCGTAAAATTACTGAAACGAAACTTGAATGAAGAATAATTTGGCTCTGCATATTCCAAAATGGCTAGAAAGGAATAAAATAACATGATCGATATTAAGCTAAAAATCAAGTTTTTATTTATTTATTTATTCCGTCTACAATCTTACAGACTATTTATATTACGTGGAAAAAATATATATATACAAAAATAAAAATACATGCATTACATGAAAAGTGAATAAAAGAAAAAAGAAAACTTTAGTATATAGGATTAGCATAAATTTAAGGGAGATCTAAAGCAAAAATGAAATAAAATACTAAAAAAGTTACAGATAAATACTAAATATGTGAATGATAATAAGACCAAAAAGGACAATTACAATACATCAAAGAATAGAACAAAGTATTTAATATAGGCATAGTGCAATGTATTGTATTAACTAGAGCTAAGTACAAAATTATTTACTTTATACACTACGTAGAATAGAATAATAAAAAATATGAACAAAATCAACTAGCTATTAACCGATTGAATTTATGAGAATGAAATCATAAAGCTACTTACAGATTTTTGATTTTTGTCAACAAAGTCAATCATACCACTACAAAGATTAAATTGTCGAATACAGCGACTAGTTGGACCATTAAGGCAGTAATTTGTTCTGTGAAGGGATTCTTACAGAATGGAGAAGAATCTCAAATTCCTAGATGGAATGTAAAAATTAATGTGCTCGAGCAGGGAAGGAGAAACAATTTTTTAAGCCAACAGATCTCTTATGAACATAAGATTGCGGGTCTTCCATCTGGTAGACAATTTTTGTAAGTCAATTAATTGGCATCTTGCATGATACGGAGGTAGATCGGCACTCCAGTTAAGCTTCCTCAGGGTGAACCTGGTGAATCTCCGCTGAACGCCCTCGACTCTATTGCTATGAACAGCTTAGTAAGGATCCCAAAAAACACAACAATCCTCAAGGATTGGTCTCACCAAAGAAATGTATAGACTTTTGAGTGTATAAGGGTCCAAAAACTCTGCAGCCCGACGCCTAACGAAGCCAAGACGAGAGTTAGCCTTGCTCACGATGAAATCTATATGCTGGGAGAATGATATCTGAGAATCAAGCAAGACCCCAAGATCAGATGATAGATTACATTTGGTAATTGGGGATCAATTAATGGATAAATCAAGTAGTACCGGTGGGGACCTTCTTCTTTAGGTAACATGCTTACACTTTGATAAATTCACAGATAAATGGTTTAGGCAGCACCATCTAGCAAAACTAACAAGGTCGTGTTTAAAGTTAGCCACATCTTGAGTATTAAAAATCCTCATGAAAATCTTTAAGTCATCAGCAAAACCAAGGCACGAAGCAAAACAAAAAACTGTACAAAAATCGTTAATAAAAATTATAAAAAGAATAGGACCCAAATGACTGCCCTGAGGCACACCAGAGAGTACACGAATAGAATGAGATGTTATGTCATTAATAACAACCATATCGGACCGGAGCGATAGATAGGAAGAAATCCATTTTAGCAAAGAGGAATGAAAACCAAAAACACTCAGCTTCGCAAGAAGCAGGCGAATGTTTACCTTATCGAAAGATTTACTGAAATCAGTGTAAACAGTGTCAACTTGACCAGAATCCTCCCTAACTTTCAGTGATAAATTACCAAAGGATACAAGATTAGTCTCACAAGATCTACCCTTAATGAAGCCATGTTGATGGGGTGAAACGTGCTCCTTAAGAAGAAAAGAAATTTTATTAGTTACAATACATTCAAATAGCTTGGGAGTAACAGAGAGTTTACAGATTGGACGATTGTTAGAAACATAATTTTTAACGCCAGATTTACGTATATGACGCAGTAGGGAAAGCTTTCACTCGTCGAGAAAAACACCTGAAGATAAAGAAATATTGAAGATATGGTATAATGGTTGAGATAAAGCCTCACGACAGACAAAGGCATCCGGAATATCAGCAGGACCTGCAGTGGAAGATGTACTAAGCTTATTTAGGGCATCAATAACATCATCAAACGTTATATACAATGATCCTAAATCAACGGAGGAAGGTATGTTCGCCATGAGGTCACTATCTCTAGTCTGCAAAGATATTACAAGTATCAGTGATGTTATATACTATCCTATCATTATAATGGACGAATGAGGGCATTCCATAACAGTTCCATTTTCTATTAAAGTAGGACCAGAACCTTTTAGCATTATGCTTAATATTAGATTCTATGGAATTTGTGGCGACACGCAGTGTTGCAAACTCAAAAATTGGTTAAGAAGTAGATATGTGGGAAAAAAGAAGGAGATAGATAGAAGGAGAATTTGAAAGATTCGATAAACTGCATAAATATGCTTTATTGAACAAACTACATTTTCAATGTTACATATTAATATCATATTAACATAGTTCTCCATATAAATTAACAGAATAATATGAAAAAATAAACATAATAATTTCAAACAAATCCTGCGCTTGTCTTCTCCTAATATAGTAATTGTATTAATTACCCCTTAATCGTTGTACATATTTACATTGAATTTGTTTCTCATTTCTTTGGTTTGCTTAAAGTTCATACAATTGAACCCTGCATTTTTAATAATCCGTTTGTTTGTAAACACGCTCGAATACTTGAAGTATCAAGTCTATTTATCTGTGCCGTTTTTATTAACTTTACTTGAGAGAATATTCTTTCCACATTCGCAGAAGAATGAGGTAATGATAGTAATGAATATACAAAATTTATCAACTCAGCAAACGCTTGATCGTTGTTGATTTTATATAAAGCCACTTTTTCCCAAAATGCTTCAATTTCAAGTGGTTTATCTTCTTCTAAAATAAAGTTGCTCAACATTCGATATTGATTATCAATTAGCTGAATTTTATCAGGAGGAACTAAATGTGGCATTTCATTTACGAGGCAAGAAATCGAGTTGAAATTTTTTTAATAATATTTTCTGGATTTATAACATCTAAATTTTGGAAAAATGTTGACTCAAAATTAAATCTTAAAAAGCTCTGCTTAATTGATTCTGTATAGAATTCACGGCAATTCAGTTTAAAAGTAGTGATCCTGTGTTCATCTACTCTACAAATTTACTTTTGCTCCCAAATACAAGTTTTTTAAATCTAAAAAATTCTCACTATATAAATAGTCGATATTAGACAAATCTTTCTGAAATCTTTTTATGTAATCCTTTTAATAAAGCATTCCAGAATAGTTATGGTAATATTTTTTATTTGATAGTACAAGCTATATAACTTAGGACTTTCTGCTAGAAACAGTTTATTCAAGTTATTGAAAAAAGGCAGTGCGAATTCTAAGAACATCAAATACAGTTTAATGATGGGATCATTCAACATGTTAAAAATTGACATGGCTGAAGCAAATTTGTCTTCTTTTGTTGCAATGGAAAAAAAAGCTTAAGTACTTCGTACTTACTAAACAATCTAGAAACAACGCTGAGCAATGATAACCATCGAGTTTTCGACGAGTGCATTATTTTATGAGGCTTTATTTCGAAAAAAACTTGCAAATCTTCAAAATCACGAAATCTCTTTGAGCTTTTTAAATAATTATAAATATTTCTCGCTAATTCCTCCGCTTAATTCGGTAATTTTTCGCACGCATATGACGCACATAAATGAAATGAGTGACAGACACACTTTAATAGGAAAATGTTCTTAATATCTTTCTTTAACAAAGAGGCATAGTGATGCCTGCCAGTCATCACATTTGCACCATCAGCAGCAAAGCCAATGAGATTATCTACATAACTAATACTGTTTTTGTAAAAACAATTAATAATGGATGCATATAATGATTCAGCATCAGCTTTTTCAACAGGTATCAGGTCCAAAAAAAATCTACCCGTACGAACTCTTACTACTAAACATAAATTTTTACATAATGATATGTCTGTAGCTTCATCCGCTATGAATTTGTTTCTATTTAGTAGGCACGTCACATCTTCCATATATGTAGGTCAATCCCAAGACATTTTTTTAAAATAGCAACAACCTTACTGATACAAGGAAGCCTGGAAAATGATCCATCAGATTAAAAGACAATAAATACTGCAAACTTAATACTGGCATCGGTTTTTCTATTTTGCAGAGAGTAAAACGACTCTGACTCTAAGGTAGTTTGAACGACTTTACATGTCGATATATTTTTCTGATGATGTTGACTATTCAAACGCCTGGTTAATATGGATTATCCCATACTACCGATGTATAAATTGGAAAAACATAAATTGCAATACACGTAGTACTCGCTCTTTTTGCTTTTCTGTGCCCATTTATACTCAGTTTGCCATAAGGACAAATATTTTTGCTCGTATTTTGTAAGCCTTTTTTGAAAATTATTGTTAGCTGATGACGATGAGTATCTCTTGCATACCAAACTGGTAATTTCTTCGTTTCCACCTTTATAAAATTAATTATGAGCACAAACTTCAAGATTGTCAATTTATGAATTATCTCATCGAATTTACCAATTTCGTTTTCATCGGTCTTTTTTCAGTTTGTTGGGTTTGCTGCAATGGCAATCCTTCTGTCGCACTAGGACTAGGTATAACCACAATTGCCTTTCTTGCTACGGCCGTAGATTCGGAGCTTTTCTGTAAGGGCTTAAAGTATCGCTTAATTTTTTATGGCAAAACCGAAATTGCCTTAGGTAAAGCAGAAAATTTTGTACCTATATACAGGTAGCCAATGTGCAATTTACTACTGCTGTCAGTACACGCAATGACAGTTCAGTATATGATATCTATATGAACAATGCAAAATTAAATGAGCTGCGAACCGCGCCTTTTTCTTCTTCTTCTCACAGCAAGAAATCTGAAGGAAGCTGTCTTGTTTTCCAGGGTAGGGTAGGTAGTAGGTTGCGTTAATTTAGAAGGAATGAAAAAAAAATTATGTGAACTGCGCCTTCTGCTTCTTCTTCACAGAGCAAGAAATCAAAAGGTAAGCTGTTTTCCGCAGAGTAGGTTGCGCTAATATTTTTGTTTTTGACTATGTATTATCATTATTTGACATCTTTATTTATCAAGAAAGTATTTAGTAAGGTCGAAATGAAGGAGATTCGGTCTAAAAGAAGGATAGAAGAAGATCAGTATGAAATGAGGGAGATCTCCTTCTAAAGAAGGAGAGTTTGCAACACTGGCGACAAGGGTGCAACCGGCAAGTTGGCACACCTTTGTCTATAGTGTTTCAAATTCCGATCAGGGTACGCTTTGAGTATTGAAAAAGGTTCTGTGACTAAGCAGTGATTTTTATGTTAGTAAAATAAAAATAGAAAATATTCAATTGATTGTCAGCCGTCTATCCTGTAAGACGATTATTTGTTAAACAAGAAAAGGAAAGATAAATATAATCGGAAGATCAGAAGATAGCATAACTTTTACTTTTGGATGTTTCCTTGACCCAATATAAATTTATTTCTCACCTTCTTCGGCAGAATCAACAAGGCTGAGACTAATTGACAGGTTCATCTCAAGATATTGTGTTTTTTTTACTCACCACGACGAAAAGTCGTTTCGACAACACAACATAGGGACAGTCTGGCTTTGAGACTGGGTCATCAGGCTAGCATTACAGAAGCCTATAGATCCCCCTCAGACGAACTCAAGACTTTAAATTTATTTTACAGGTCTTGGTACCATCACCAATAAGCTGATATTCACGAACACCAGATTATGAAACAGCCATCAAGACAGGTGTTGTCTATTCGAAGCTATATAGCTAAGCCTAGGTATTACACCCAAAACTGGTGACCCCGACAAAGAAACAGTCAAGCAACATCGTGCTGAAATTCTAGTTATAAAGGCAGAAGTTTAAAGATTTTGCCAGACAATAACGCATGAAAAATCTGAGAGCCTTCATCCGTTGCCCGCTGTGAGTCTCCTAAAAATTCAGATATTGATTATATATATATATATATATATTAAATTAATTTCATCATTTATGGTAGCATAATTAGCTTTTTTAAAATTGTAAAAGTGTACAGAATCACGTAAATCAAGACTACTACTAGCATTAATGTGTACAACGAATCCCATGTCAATTTCAAGTGCACAATGATTAAAAGTATCTTTAGAAAAGTTAAAAGAGGCTACATCGACAGTACAAACTAAGTTATCACTAACAAACACTAAGTCAAGAAATCTACCTATCGAATTAGCTACACTGTTAATCCTATGATAAATAAAAAAGTTACGAATATTGCCCAAAACAATTCAAAAAGTGGTCGCTTCCTTATAGTACTTACTACTAAGGCAATTAAATTCTAGTCTTACTTGAACATAATTAGTGATTTTCTAACAATATATATTTAGGCTTAACTTAGCAATCTTAACGGTGATAGAAGGCCGGAACCACACAAGAACGGTTCAGCCTCCAACCTTTTCCAAACTTCAAGTTCTTGACTTAAAAATCCTTTAGCGAAATGTAATATAAACAAAATAAAATGGAAAGTTTTATTAGCACTATCTATTGGCCAGCCATGTAAAGTGTATTTTTCGTTTCATTTGTAGTAGGTATGTACCTGCACTCAGAAAAATAAATAGTCAAAACTAACTATTTTGCAACTATTTTTGTAATTCAAATAGAGACTACTATGTTCATTAGTCACTTTTTATATGAATCGGAGGACAAACAAATCGGAAAGCCTTTATAATATTTGGAGTTTCAAATTTTTTACTTATAATGCGTCCCTGAAATTGTTCATCAAAACCTGCAACTTTATATTCATATAAGGTGAAAAATATCTTATTATATTCATCAAGAAGAACTACGGAAAATATTTCATTTATATTTAAGACAGGAAAACATATAGATAAAAAAAACCGTTTTTATATAAAGTGCCATATATGGTATGGTCATTTTCTACTAAAATTTCATCTACCCGTATATTCAAGCAAGCAAGGAAAATTTATTTCACACGCAGGCTTGCATAAAATTCATCATTTTTCAGCAAAACTTTATCCAGTTTTTTTTAATCAATTCTCTCAAATCTAAAACAGCTTAAGTATCTTACTGGTCCACTTTGTTCGATTATGGTTGGATAGTGTAACATGAAATGATGTTTGGGTTTCAACTTTTCTTTAAATAAAGTGATAAAGTTAGCGTTCATTTCAGCAATGGATGCTCTTAACTCCGAAATGATATTAGTAGTAAAAACAGGTAATAGAAGCATATCTATGGTTTTTAACATTGTAAGAAATAAAATCCACACTTCGTTATCGCTCGGAACCAAATCGCCAACTAGAAAAGTAAAGTGATGTATGAAACACCACATTTCACGAGCTGACATAACCAAGTGCTTGTTTTTCAAAGAACATAGTTTAATTTCAAGAGGCGTATATCCTACTCCCGTTTCACCATATGAAAACGTTTTCATCCTCAACAAAATACAATATAATACGACACATATTATAATGACATATGCCTTCGTATACGTCATGCATTAAGTCTACTGCAAAATTAGTAGTCGCATGGAAATATGGCAGTTTATTAAGCAATGAATCTTCTTTTATACCGATCTGAAGACTTTCGCCTTTTTCGAGGTCTTCCTTAAAATTCCTTTCATTGCGAAGAAAACACGACTGTTCTGTCAAATCCTTCGACAGATCACATTTATATCTTCGGCAAAATCTACAGTAATAATTAGAATTGAAGCTTGTTGAAAAACCCTAAGATATTATTTAAACCTAAATTATCTCCAAGTACTAGGCCAAGCAAAAAATAAACTGTGACTTTTGAATTATTTATATCCAGAACTATTCCATTTTCAGAGAGATCTTTAAGTTCGCTTATTAAGGTATAAAAACAATGTTCGTTCCCGTACAACTTACTATCAGATGCCTTAAATATTGTGGCAATAAATATATTATCCAATGTTGAAAGATATTCCTTTGATAAAATTGGTATAGAATAATATGCTGTTGTAAGTTTATGTATTTCTCTATGTGATCCTAAGGGATTATTGGTTTCAAAGTCATCTACTAGACAAATTGGAAAAACTATTTTATTTGCGTAATGAGATGATTTTTTTAGCCATAGTTTCCCATTGATAAAATTGTGAATATTTTTGTTCTGCTGAACTTTCTTCATATTTTTTATCGTTTCATTGTATACATTCGGAAGTTCAAAAAATTGCTTAAGCTGAAATTTTATTGTCATAAGCACACCTTTGTTCATTGTGACGTAAAACATAACTTATTTCATTATTTATAGAAAATTGTGTTGGTCGCATGATCAGCTGTCGTTCTTCTAAATGTTTTAATAGTTTATGCTCAGTTGGGTAATCTTTAAATGGTGAATCCAAAAAATTAGTTAACTTATCTAAATCTTTCTTAAAATCAGATGTTATATGGGGTAAAATACATTCTTTAAGAGCAGTACTCAAAACACTATGTATAAACTAAATTGAAAACAAAATGATGAGAAATTCTTACTGCAGATTTTGTTTTTTTTAAAAAAGCACGTTAGGTTTTAGATCAGACCTGTAAAGTACTTAAGTACATTGGTACTTAAGTACTAGTAACAGTACCAGTACCTGGACTTGTACTCGAAAATTTTTAAAGTACCAGTACCGGGACTTGTACTTGAAATTTCTTTAAGTACCAGTACCGGGACTTGTACTTGTACTTAAAATATTTCAAGTCTAAGTACTGGTACTGTACTGGTACTTGTACTTGGAATTTTACAGATACAGACCTGTAAAGTACTTAAGTACATTGGTACTTGAGTACTAGTAACAGTACCAGTACCTGGACTTGTACTTGAAAATTTTAAAGTACCAGTACCGGGACTTGTACTTGAAAATTTTTAAAGTACCAGTACCGGGACTTGTACTTGAAATTTCTTTAAGTACCAGTACCGGGACTTGTACTTGTACTTAAAATATTTCAAGTCCAAGTACTGGTACTGTACTGGTACTTGTACTTGGAATTTTACAGGTACAGACCTGTAAAGTACTTAAGTACATTGGTACTTGAGTACTAGTAACAGTACCAGTACCTGGACTTGTACTTGAAAATTTTAAAGTACCAGTACCGGGACTTGTACTTGAAATTTTTTTTTAGTACCAGTACCGGGCTTTGTACTTGTACTTAAAATATTTCAAGTCCAGATACTGGTACTGTACTGGTACTTGTACTTGGAATTTTACAGGTCTGTTTTAGATTCAGCAGCTAATTTAAAATCCAAGGTAACATGACTAACTTAAATTGTGGTGCTTAATTATTATGGAATGTGATTATTAGATGTATTGTACTTGAATTATTTTATATTTATGTCATTTGCTGTTTTTTTTTGTATTTTTTTAATTTATCTCATTCGTATCCCAGCAACACTGCCCTCCTTTATTCGGAACAGCTACACCTATGAAATTTACTTTGATTGAACTAAACCTATATGATATAAGTTCGATATGATATGAATCATTTGTCTGTTTTTATTCGAAAAATTCCTCTGTCTATGCTTTAAGCCTTAGCAAGCTGTATACAGATCGAATTTTTTATTCAAAAATAAATATTTTTGAATGTCCTAACAAAATGTCAATCATTTTGAAGAGGGTCGGAACATTTTATCCTGTAAGTCCATAATATTCAGACGGGAATTATTGTCAGAAAGACTTTAATCCCAGATGGTATTAACATTTATGGAACTTTCAGTTTATTTGAAAAGCACAGGTAAACACTAAAAAGAATTTTTTGAATTTTAATTATAATTAATTAGTTTTTCATACAAAATGTGTAAAGCTTTAAAAAGCACTTTCTTGTTCATTTAAACTAATCACGATTCATGTTTTGCATAACAACAAAGATACCAAAGCATGCCCTACAGAATTAGTCAACAAATGTCTATGCAACATGTTTTCACAGAGTCACACCTTTTTTTTTTATTAAATTTATTAATTTTTTTAATAGAATTTTAATTCTTAATTATTTTGTTGTTTTTCTTTACTACAGTAAAACTTAAAATTCCTTACAAATTCATTTTAAATCGAAATCATTGTTAGAATTTTTTGTTTTTTTTTCTTTCAATATTATCTTCTAAAGTAAGTAAATGTTTGTGTCTAAATAAGATTGAAACCTACTACATATATACATAAATTAAAAATTAATTCAAAACAGTCTATTCGAAACCTTGTACTACAATGTATTACAAAATGAGTATTAAAACGTACCTACACTCCCAAAAACAAAAAATCTGTCACACTGAACCGAACTTTTTCATTGAGATTTGTATCTTTGGCGGGATATTTCTTAAGGCTGCAACAATTTCTGCATAGAGAAACAACAAACAAGAAATGCTCAATTGTTAGTGTAGTAAAGCAATACTTTTACACGATACACTTCTGTAAAGCTTCGAATATTAATAAAAGCGCATGCGTTAAATTTCGTTAATCTACTAAGAGAGAGTTTTTTCGGTTACTGTAGACTGAGAGAGGATTTTCATATCTCATCCTTATGTAGACAATATTACCCTAGAAATCGACTAAAATTGTTAATGAATACTTCTAGTTTTTGTTAAAACTATAAAAAAGATCACACTACTGAAAATCTATCAGAAACTTTATATGCAACAAGAAAATAAGCTCTAAAAAATAAAAACATCGCCATGCAAGGCTTGCGCCTTCTACATTCAACAACTTTATGTTGCTCTTCTCTCCTTAAGTTTTTAGTTGTAGCGGGGAGCGGTGTTACTATCAATTACATAGCACGTGTAGAATATAGAAAAAAAAATTTCTTCGTTAAGTTATAAAAGCTTTCCCTAACACAATTCTCATGAGAGACAGTAAGTCAATATAATTTCACTTATCTTCTTAAAATACTTTCTAGGGAGAGAAAGTGTATATAGTGTACAAATGTGGCTAGTATGTAACTAGTATGTGTGTGTGTGAGTAGATTACTGAATTCTCAATCCCAACTATCTAAAGGTAGGTAGCCCACAAGTTTGTTTTCATCTTACCTCTATAAAAGAAAATGCTATCGAAGATATTAATCAAAGGCTAAGAACGTGCCAACCAAATCTCTCTCCATTTCATCCATGATGAGGATCTGTGTTCGTACCTCAGCACCAACTTGTTTGCTGGATCAGATGGAGCATGTTAAATGTCAATTGGGATCAATTAGATGATTAAATTATTTGTTCCGAATCATCTGAACTGTATAGCTGGTTCGGCTATGGTCGTCGTCGCGACTCACTTGATTTATTGCAGGCAATTTTTTTACGATATCTTAGGAAATCATCTGGTCTTATGTACTATGTTAGCCTTAGATTTTGGTATTGAATCTATAGTAGGAATTATTCTAAGCTTTTAGCAGATTAACACTCCTGGAGGGATAATTTGAACTATGTACAGTATACTATAGTACCTACAGATATGTAGGTAGCTAGTTTGTATGGTTCAAAGCATAAATTTCAATTGAACACATCTATTTGATGTTTTATGGTTAATTAAGAAATATTTAAAGAGAAATAATATAGGAAATTGTATGTAAACTAAAAGTATGGCTCCAATCTGTTTGGACTTGTATTTACCGTAGGGTGAAAATATTCGGTGGACAGTATGCAGAGCTGGGCAAGTACCAAAGAAAAAGTACTTAAGTACAAGTACAGGTACAAGTACAGAAGGCCTGAGTACTTTAGCGTAAGTACAAGTACCGCATGTATGAAAAGTACTTGTAACTAAGTACTAAGTCTATAAAAAGTACTGAGAACTTTTTGAAGTACTTTTTAAAGTACTTTTTTAGAATCTTTGTACGTTGGCAGTAATATAATGAAGTTTATCGAGTTAAGTTAATAGATATTAATAAATAATTACCTTTTTACTATTTATAGTATTTTATAGTTTTCGGCGCTGCTCGTAGAGTAAAACTTTCACCTCTCATTGGTACACTCATAAAAACTATTAGAGGTCCGCCCAAGCACCTATTGTCGCCTCCAGTAATGCATAACAATTCTATGGAAAAAATGTCCAGTAAATTTCTAAGAAAAAATTGAGGCCTGATGTAGGGAATGGTCGAGGCATCGTTGATTTTATATTAGAGCGAGGCATTGTTTGCTTACCCTTGGTTATGTCCACTGACGTATTAATATGGACTGCTTACTTTTCTATTTCACGAGGGCACAATTGCTTGTGTCAAAAAGCGTTCTTACGTCGGTGCCAACGTTGAAAAAGTGAGCATGTAGCTCGGAAAGTGATTTTAAGAAAACATTAGAATTTCTTCTGTGTATCCAATGAATATATTGTTTTTGGTAAAACAGTTTTTATCAGTAATAACCCTAAATGATTAAAATCATGTATTTCGACGAATCCACTAATTTATTTGTTGTTTTCAGTTCTCTCTCAGTTGGTACTTGGTGCTTATACTGAAAGTGTCACCAATATAGAAGTGAACCCACTTTCTACAGTGTATTTCTATGAACGTAGTCAGTCCATATTATATATGTCAGTGATTATGTCATCAAGTCGAGGCATCGGCGATTTTATATTCGAGCGAGACGTTACTGATTTTTGTTCTACTTGCCCAGTCTTGTTTGTATGTGATTAGTTTGTCTAAGGTTCTGCCTTAATTGTAAGTAAGGCACATCCTTTGACAGTTCTTTGTGTGCTTTAAAACTGAACAAAAAAGGAGTTGTGTTTGCTTTTCTACGAAGAGTTAGATATTTGTAGGTAATTAATAGACTCAGAAATACTTAAATAAAAATCTTGGTACTTAAGTACAAAACTAAATCTTTCAGTACAAGTAAATAGTTGCAAGTACTTATGTTCAAGTACTAAGTAGAGCATATCAAAAGTATTGAGTAATAAGTCTTAAGTAACGAAATTGTACTTTAAGTAGTACTTAAGTTTTTTTTACTTAAGTATTGCCCAGCTCTAACAGTATGTTAAAAAAAAGAAATATACTCAGATGTTACGGTTAACAACGAAAGTAATTCTAATTGTTGGAAATATTTGGGCAATTTTCATAAGTTACATTAGGTTAGACTAGCAGATACCGGTTTTCTTACAATCAGTCCATTTGGATACAATCTAGTTGGAAGCATAGTCCATAGATAATAGTGTGATTAGGATTGCAAGAAGAAGATGCATTTGGTGCCTACACTTTCGACCTACAATTCATCAGCATTAAAGCATAGGTATAAATCAAGAATTCTCTTAGATGATTGATTTTAGAGATTGTTTTTATGGATGCAATTTTTATACTTATATTCAAGTCAGATAAAGACAGATCGCAGGCATGGAAGCCAATGCGGCCCATTATGCTAACTTGAAAAAAAAAAAACTCCTAATGAAGTGCTCACAGGAAGTATTCAGTTTTCTAAAGGTCTCCATCAACACAGGAGAGAC
The DNA here is from genome assembly GCA_963930735.1 of Dioctria linearis. Classification (NCBI taxonomy): domain Eukaryota; kingdom Metazoa; phylum Arthropoda; class Insecta; order Diptera; family Asilidae; genus Dioctria; species Dioctria linearis. Next base: position 182,935,861 of record OZ005744.1, read on the forward strand.
ACTTTGGGCGAGAATCAACGACCTACATCGTAGCTTTGGTACCAATGCATGAAATGGCTTTCAGGGACCTAAAGGATTTTAATTGTGTGTTTTAATTAGGTGCTCCAAACTTTTGAACTGTGGTGGTATGATAAGTTTTCGATCTAACAAAATTTTTTTAGCCGATGAAAATTACCAATAGAAACAGTTTTGAGGTTAAATTTGAGGTGATATAATTGATTTGTCATCTATTTATTTGATTTTTACTCAGATGATAGTGAACCGTTTAGTTTTCAAATGCACTACACCCCACTCAAATCGCGCTAATTATAGGACGTAAAAGTAAAAAAAACTTGAAAAATGCTCCTAATTTTTTTGAAATTTTAACGATTTTCCCGCCAAAATTCCTGAAAATTGTTACATTTTCTTGTAATATTAGGAAACATGGGATTTTTATATTTCATTTGATCCTATACGCATGTATCTACCTACATGTAACCATTTTTGAGCAAAAACCTGTTCTTCTGATGCATAATTTCAGTAATTTTTCGTAGAGTTGCATAAAATTAGGCGTAATTTTTCGGAGAATTGCATATAATTAGGCGTTTTTTCTTACGTCAGTAGAAAATTAACGAAATAGTGTATCACAAAAGTTGCATTATCTCAAAAATGGTTGCATGTAGGTAAATAAATGTGTAGGATCAAATGAAAGGTTACATTTTGACGTTTGTACAAGAAGGAAGTTATTTAATGTTGGGTGAAAAATTATTTAAAATTACAAAATCCTACCTATGATCATCACCCTGCATTTCCCGCCCTTCTTCCCATACACTTTTTTTGCTCCACATTGAGTGAAGTATCCTGGATGTCCTGCCCTTTTGTGAGCTCTGGGACACCTTTCATGTGCACTTCATAAAACACAGTTGTAGACTTCATTGTCCATTTCCATTGCAATTCCATTCTTTGGACTTAACCTTCCATCACTTTTCAATTAGGAATGGGAAAAACTAATGGAATTAATTTCTCCAAGTAGTGATTTTTTGTAGTGAAATACCTCAATTCAATAATTATAACTATCTTTTTATCTCTTTTTAGTGCTTGTTTAACTTCAAATTTTTTTAGTGCCGCTCATACTAAACACACTCATTTTATAACAATTCCGCCTATTTTTTTTATTATTATTATTAATAACGGGGGGATGCAGACAGGATTCCCTCCTCTCAAAGTGTGACATTACCTCTAAATGGCCTATGTCGCCTATTCCAACTTAAGGTCTTTAATGAACTCCGCCTAATTCAGGCAGTACTAATCAATCTTAGAACTTTTTCAATACAGAATTCTTGGTATATAAATTTCATTGGTTTTTCCCATTCGTAACTGAAAAGTAATGGAATTACAAAAAAAAAAATTAATTCGAAGGAATGCAAATTAGGGGGCAATGAATGATTACTTAAAATTATACAATAGCTGTTTAGTATTTAACATGTATTTCATTAAATAAAGAAACTATTGTTTAAATTTAAACAATTTTGATTTCAAATTTAAAAACAAAAGCTGTGTGCTTAAAGGTCGATACAGACTTACCGGTACAGCACGAACCGGCACATATAGGCAAAATATATTTCTATGAAAACAAGTTTGCTAATTCACATTAACGGGCACCGCCAGATACCGGCACGTAACGGAAAGTATATTGCCGGTCGCTATCGGTGGCTAAAAACCAGGCCGGCATTTGTTGGTTGCTGGTTTAGTTGCGAAGTTAACATGGATTCATTTTTCTATAGTTTTCTCGATATCTGCCCTTTTTCAGGGGCTATGATATAAAATATATACCACATTTTTCATAATTTTTCCAGTGAAATTTGTCAATAGTACAAATTCAACCTCATACGAGGATTCGTTCTCGGAACATATTCTTTGTAAAAAAATTACAATATCTTGGTAGGCGTACGTAACTGTACGTAAATTCCATGAAGAATATAAGATATTTTTCCTACTGTCAAAGCGATAACGGTATTTATATTCTTATTTTATCGTGTTCAGGCGAATTAAGGTGTTTTGTTCCTAGTTTAGTTTTAAACTAACAGGCGGATATTTGAAATGTTTTGTTATTAAACTGCAATTGAATACAGTCAAGAATCGAAAAATTCTGCGTTCTGAGCATAACGCGGCAATTTTATGCTATGATGAATTGGCAAGTATTCCTTCCGATTCAGAGTCTGAAGATGAGGAAAACACTCTGGAAGAAAATAAGGTACTACCAAACGAAGAACCATCTACTTTCGAAGTATCCCAGCCATATGTATGCCACTTTAACCAAAATATAGTAAATTTAGCCATACAAGTGTTTAAAAATTATAAACGTCAAGGGATGATTTCGAAACTGATGACGAAATTATTCTGAGCGATTTAAAAAAGTTTGGAATGCAAAAACTTTCAATCCACCAAAATGAAGCAGAAATTTCCGTATAGCTGAATCAGAACAATTCAAGGGAACACACTATGGTCCATTGGAGATCATTGCAAATCTTCCTTCAAACGATCTAAGGGATCTTTTCAGTGCATTACTCACTGATGAAATCGTTCAACATTTAGCATTCCAAATTAATTTATTTGCACAGCAATCGGAAAAGTTTTATCTGCCTATCAATAGCGCAGAAATCAAAGTTTTTATAGGAATTAATTTTCTTAAGGGAATAAAACTGCAAGCGAGCTACCGCGATTACTGGTCTAGTAGACCTGAATTGAACGACCCATATATATATCCAAACTGATGTCAGTCAAAAGGTTTAGTTGGATTTTAGGAAATATTCATTTAAACGATTCGTCATTGATGCCTGGCAGGGATTCTCCAAATTTCAGCAGACTATACAAAGTACAACCCTTACTGGATATGATTTTGGAAAGATATCAAAAATGTTTTGATCCAGGAGTACTTCTTGCGGTAGACGAATCCATGATTAAGTTTAAAGGTCGCAGTTCTCTAAAGCAGTACTTACCTAAAAAGCCCATAAGAAGAGGATATAAAGTATAGATGCTTTGCGATAAGAGTGTTACATATGTAACTTTGAAATATACACAGGCAAAATAGGCAATGAGATTCAGAAAAACTTAGGCGAAAGCGTCGTTTTGCACATGAGCTCTCCTTTTATTGGTAAAAATCACAAATTATATTTTGATAATTTTTTTACAACATGTAATTTGATGGTTGAGTTGAAGCGGAATGGTATATACGCATGTGGCACTGTACAAGCCAATCGGAAATTTTTACCATCAGACTTGATAGAGGACAGGAAACTCTCCCGCGGTGAATTCGACTGGAAAACAAGTAATTAAAGACAAAAGATCGGTTACTATGCTTTCAAATTTCCATGATCATGAAAAAGTAACTAAAGTTACACGAATAAAGCCCGATGGTACTTCAGAGTTAGCTCCTTGCCCCGAAGTTATGGCTGAATATTACTCAAATATGAAAAATGTTGATAAGCTTGACCAGCTCAAAAAATATTACGAGGTTGACCGAAAGTGTCACAAATGGTGGCATAGGATTTTCTTTCATTTTTTGAATGTATGCGTGGTGAATGCTTATATCTTAGCAAAATTTGTCGACTACAAGCAACCTCTAAAGGAGTTTAAATTAGATATTATCAACTATTTGACAACTATACCAGAGAGAAAAAGTTCAGATAAAAAACAACAAGCCTTATGTTCGCCCATCCATTCGACCGGCAGGCTATCACACCAGGCAATAAGATGTACATTAAGGCGCTGTGCCAAATGTAGTAAAAAGGGACACCAAAGGCGAACTGTGCCTTAGTAAAACAAAAACGTGTTTTACAGATTTTCACAAAAAGTGATCGTATTATGTGCGGTGGTATAAAATTCATACCATGTCCTTACGCAGGACTCTGCAATTAAACAATATTAATTAAATTTTTTTTTTTGTTCAATAAATGGAATAAACTCAGTTTGACTAAATTTCGTTAATTTGTTTAATTTTATCATATCGTGCCCCTGAAAGAGTTAAATGAAAGTTTTCTTTCCATTTTTTGTCGTTATATGTGCACGGAAAATGCCGGTGCCGGTCGATGCCTGTCTGTTCCGGTTTTGGCTGTGCCGGTAAGTGTACATCGGCAGTAATTTAACGAAAACTGTGTTTAAATTTTGAGAATATTTGATTAATATTACACAAGGCTTTGTTAGAACTTGGGTACTAGTGATTTAGCTTCAAAATTATTCTTCCATGGTAATATTCATCTGTTCACGTCTTTTCGTTCATCCGTCTGTGTTTTGTTTCCCCATAATAAATTCAGAACGGGTTAACCTTGGAATTATGTATACGTTACGTACACTATTTTATTTTTTTTAAATTGTAGATCAATTTAAAAGTAAAAATTAGCGGAATATTGGGCAACTTCTCTGTAGCGTTGCCATATATATAAAATTTATGAAAAAGAGATGAACTTTCATGAATGTCAAAAATGTAAAATTATATAAAAGTGTTTACCAATGTATTTACGCGGGCGCGCACGTGTTTGTGTGCGGCTTTGTGAGTGTGCGCATGCGCGTATGTGTGAGTGCGTGTACCTATGCGGATGTGTGTGCGATTGTACAAAAAGTATTGATATTGAATCTCGAACAGTGATGTTAAAAATTTTAGGAAAACAGCATAATTTTACACAAAATTATTAACCGTTTGCACTCCAACCTTTTTTTCCATGGAGGAACCAGCAACTCCGCGACATTTTTATAGACAAATTAAAAATAACTTTATTATTTGAATGTTTAACCCTTAAGTAGGCGCATGGGGTCAGAGCAATTTTAACCGCGAAAAAAATGTAGAACGCACTGGACCTTGTGTCTTCCAGTAGCTTTTCATCTTAAAACACTATTTTGAAACTCGTCGTACTCGTTTAACCCCATACGTCCACTTAAGTAATTGTTTTCGTGAGGTAAGTTTCGTTAGGTACATCTTCCGAAATTGCGACATTTTATAATATTTTCGGATGAGTTCTACCAAAAATAAATAAAACGTATGTTGAGATTGTAGTTTTGAGTGAATAGTGTAGCTTCTCTACTCTACTCCGAATCGTGGTTCTTATTTTTTTACTTTTCTATAAAAACTCTTCTTCCTCAGTATGTAATATAAAATATTTGTTATTTTATTTTTGTGTTAACTTAGAGAGAAGTTATTTGTTTTTCAGTTTTTGTTAAAGCAATAAAATTTAGTTATCGAACTGCATTGTTTTTGAATATTTGGGAGTTTACTTAAATTTCTAGAAAGAAATAGGGGTCACTACTGACTCCATGCGCCTATTTGCGTAATTTTGCTTGTGCGTCTACTTAAAACCTGCGCCTATTTATGACTTCATTATATTTTCTTTTCCTTCATTCTTAAAAAAAAAAATAGTCGCAGAACTTCCAAAATTAATTTGTAATTCTAATTTATAACCAGAACGAATCTGAATTGTTTTGATCCGTCAACATGAAGAACTTCTAAATGGTTTTTGGATTGTGTCTAAAAACCTCAAAACCATCACTTTTCGGGAAGGAAAGATCCCCCCCCCCATTTCGGAAAGGAAATACACCCCCACCACCACCGAGTCCACTCATCAATGAAAAGTGATGCATGCTAACAGCGTGTACACCGGTCCAAATAAAATAAAATGCGTAATAAATGCCAGTTTAAAATTCCTAAATGGACTGTCTAAACTAAAATGCTCTCATTTTATTGGAAATTTTTAACTGAATGTTAATATTAGAACAGTAAGTGAACCAAGGTTGGAAATAATGTAAATTTATCATGTAAATTAAGATGGTGACGGATGGTGAAGACGGATCTGATCAACGGAGACAGTCCGCAGATCTATTCACTTTGCAGTATATATAAAGCCGGTCGTAAAATGATATACATGTTTTCCTTTTGTTTTTGATGGATTTGGTATTTGTTGCATATTTGAAAGACATTGGGACTTTCAGGACATATTAAAATCAATGCACACTTAACGGCACAGCACCAACCGGTACGGCACAGACAAGCAAAATATTTTTCTATGAAAACAAGTTTGCTAATTCACATCAACCGGTATCGGGCAGATACCGGCACGAAACGGAATCTTCATTGTAGGTAGCCATCGGTGGATAAAAATCAGACGGGCATTTGTCGGTTGCTGGTCTAGTTGCGAAATTAACATCACTTTTCTATAGTTTTCTCTTTTTCGTTTAACGACTTTATTCCGCTGAACTTGAATTAATACGTTCTATTTCATTAAAAATCGAGTTTAAGAAATATTTGTTTTTGTAGGAGATAAGCCTCTAATAATAATAATAATTTCCAATGTATTTAGAATTTGTTGAACTTGTAATATGAATATTAAAGCAATGCTGAAACTTAAAATTAAGATAATTGTCACACCCTGCAAACAGAACTAGTCCTAAGTAAAATGAAGCAGTCCACATTACACATGTCAGTGCTTTCTTATTTCATTTTATAAATAAAATTAATGAAAATTCAAACTACTTACCATAGGCATACCGTTAATTTTTTTTTCTGATGAAGGAATTGCTTCTCTGAATTTCGTGTTTTCCTTCTTTGTACTGCACTTCACAACGCAATTTGACATTCTCACAATTATTAACTCTTCTTCTTCTTTTTAGTAATAAGTATACAAGTAGTGTAAACATATCTTCCGAACAATCGGGTTACCAGCATTGCGTTTTTTTTATTCATTACAAATATTTAGTTAGAATGGAATAGAAAAAATTTATTAAAGAAACACACACAAGAAGAAGAAGAGTTAATAATTGTAAGAATGTCAAATTGTGTTGTGAAGTGCAGTACAAAGATCGGGAATTTTAAACTCGATTATCTGGGAAACTATAACTTTCCGACAAATTTCGTTTTCATATTTGTGATTTGTGAGTGAAAAGGAACTAGTGTGCAAAGTTTAAAGAAAATCGGTGACTTTGCAGGGATGTAATCTTAAGCCCGAATTTGTACCAAATTTCCAAATGATTTTTCCCGATTTTCCAGGTTTTCCATAGAAATTTCCGGTTTAAATTTTGATAGATTCAATTGTCACGCGACATGAACCTGTGTGCCAAATTTCAGCTCGCTGTGATGACGGAAAGTGGGTCTAGGAGAGTGTCGAAAATAGTAAAAAAGAAATATACAAATAAATATACAGATAAATTCGTGTACGAGTTAAAGGGACGGGCTGGCCTTAAAAATAATAAAAAATATAAAAAAAAACTGAAATAATTAAATTTTCAAAAGCTATCGAAAAAACTATTACTTTTTGAAGGAAGTTTTCAACCCTCATTTTTGTTGAGTATGGCTCCCCAATGAATGTATTAAGGTCCTATTAAAAGCGTTAGTTAATAACAGATTGTGTGCGTGTGTTATGCCTTAGACACACAGCACTCTTAATGAAGAAATAACTAACAACTCATTAGTCTATAATGATTCATTATAAACTGCGGACACACAGCCATTTCTTTAATTAAGTTGTGCTGTCAAACTGGTTTTGATGAACTTATCACCTTAAAGAAGCAATATGGATAGAATTAACGCGATAAACTTTGTTTTCATTTATTTTATTTTCAATTTAACAATTTCCAAATAAGGAAAAATAAAAAAAAATATTGATAATATAATTTGTGATTGGCAGATTTGTGATTTGGCAGATGCACATCGGAGCTCCAGATTTATATTATATGCCAAATCTAGCACATTTTTCCTCATTATAGCTATAATGAAGGAGGAAAACACTTCATTAGTGTACTTCATTATCATCTGATTTTCGGGCTATAATGACGTATACTATGTAACACACGGCATTTTAATGAATGGTTTGTACAAATGATTCATTAGTTCGTCCTGTGTGTCTAAGGTATTACCTCTTAACTCTTCCTCCATCTCCTTTAAATTTTTCTGCCCGATATCCTAAAACTTAGCTGGAACTTATCTTAAATATAATATATAGCTTCAGATCCAGCAAAGCTATGATTTATTTCGCTCCTCATATATACATACATAAAGAAGGGAAAAAAAGGTTTAGAATAAAATAATTTTTCTGAGCGTTATATGAACCTCTTTAAAATCATTTTAGATATTTCAATTCTCGCTAAATTGTAGAATCTGCCAAGACCATATTATGATCGTTCTCTAGAATATAGTTTTACCAAAATTGCACCAAAAATGTCGCCAATATTTTACCGAAACCAACCTCATAACTCTTAAAAATTATTACAGTCGTCGTTCTCCCTGAAATTTATCACACCCATGACCATTAACATATTATCAAGGTTCTGGATATGGGGGGTTCCTACTCTACTGGTCAGATGGATGGTCAGATGACTGGTGGCTACCACACAATTTCTGAAATAATAACGTCCAATTCTTTTGCACTCTGTGAGTTTGTCGGCTGATAAAAATTAAAAGCTATATGCGTTTGTATGTGCACGACCGCTTGCCCTTTGGACGTGTTAATTTTTAATTAAAGCATGTTAATCCACCGAGGACAGAATCGTGGTGTGTTGGATCATCTCGCTGTTCGACGTTATTAACATTTTGCACTAGCGCTTTACTTTTAGTGTACCTGTACCACCTATACCGACTGCAAGTTGCTGTGTGTATTAATTTAAAATTTTTATAGAGAATTACAGTTTTTACTGCAACAGAAATTTCGCGGTGCGCTTACAAAAAAATTAAAACCTCTCCGGATGGGTACCGGCATGACAGTTTTATTTAATTGCCCAGAAATGAATCCCTTACTACTGAGGACTACTTACTATGTCTGTTAGTTTGGTGAAATATATGACTCTGCACTAAGCTAATTTAAATGAATTTAAGATAATTTAATTAGTTTTTAAGAGAATGTTCAGAATTAATATTCAACCGAGTTTTAAGTGTGAAAGGGGATAAACCTAGAAAGAATGAGAAATTGATTTTAAAAATTTATAGAGGATGACAAAATTATGTTTTAATATATGTAGTCGTCCTGGAATATATATTATAGACAAGAAAAAAAGCTAGGATTGGTTTAAGACCAATACTTATGATAACCTACATGAATGCCCGTATGTAATTTCGTGTGGCCACCCATATGTGCTAGTTTGATTTTTGAAGTTTGTCTTTTTTGAGGCCATTCCCTTTAACTCGTACACGAATTTGTCTGTGTATTTATATATTTCTTTTTTACTATTTCGACACTCTCGTAGGAATACTTTACGTCATCACAGCTAGCTGAAATTTGGCACACAGGTTCATGTCGCGTGACAATTGAATCCATCAAAATTTTAACAGGAAATTTCCATGGAAAACCCAGAAAATCGGAAAAAATCATTTGAAAATTTGGTACATATTTGATTAGTGATAAATCCGTTTCAGGAAAAATGCAGAGTTTTCCGGTAAAAAAGTTTTCTAAATTATGCAGGATCAAGTTCCCTATCAACTGGCATCATTACTTTCTCTCCGACTATAGTGAAAACTTGCAGAAAAAATCGAGGAAAATTCACGTAAAACGCTTTTTCGGAGTTTTTCAGACCAAGGACAAAGACAAAGTTGTAGAGCGAAATGAGTTGCATAAAGTTGCTTTCGTGGAAAACCCGGAAAAGCGGGAGAATCATCGGACAAATTTTCATCGATATGATTAGTGAAAAATCTGTTTCAGGAAAAATGTAGATTTTTCCAAATTATTTTGGATAATTTTCCGAAAATTTCCGGAATTTCCCGACTTTTTCGGAAAATTTTCCTACAAAAAAATTTATAAGGTATGCGGAATCATCTTTTTTTTCCGTCCAATTGGCATCTTCAACCATCATGAAAACTTGCATGAAAAATCGAGGAAAATTCATGTAAATTTATAAAAAAAATCTCGTAGTAATAGGAAAAGTCTGTGGAAAACATGGAAAATCGGGAAAATTTATGTTATATGGGATCAAGCTGGAATACAGCTAAAAAGCGCTATTTAAAACATAATTTGAATTTCAGAAAACCGTTGCAGTACTTCAACAATTTGATACTCAAAAATTTTTGTTTTCGGATCGGCACCAAACATGACTTAAAAATTGTTTTAAAATATCTCCATGCAGCACGTAATAACAATTTAGTCAACGTGAAGGCAGAAAATAAAATATGAAAAAGTAGAAAATAAGCTTTTCTTCACACACAGAGGTGGACTCAGATTTTATTCGCCGACAATCACCGATATATTTCAGTATGATCAATCAGAGGTAATAAGTGATTTGATTCATGAAGAGAAAGAATATGCAAGAGAAATATCCCAATCGAAAAATCTGAGTCCACCTCTGTGTGTGAAAAAAAATTTATTTTCTACTTTTTCATGCGGCTTGGCCTCAGATTTGTTTGAAAACTCCTGTTTTTAATTATTTTTTTACATATATTTCTGGAATGGTTCGTCGGACAGTAAAATGGTTATAATTAATTTCATAGGATTTCATATTCTGAAGAACTTTTCAGTACAATAAAAACGTCTAGGACTGATCGTTTTTACAGTATACGTATAAAACCTAAACTTTTATATGGCAACACCAAGAAGGGTTTGCCCGATTTAGTCCATTTTTGAAGCTTTATTTATTATTACTGTGAAAGCATAGTGTGTAATTTCAGCTCTCTACGTCGACCGGGTCTCAGGTAGTATTCAAATAGTGAAAAACGGAATTTTTGTATGGAAACCGTACGAAGGAGTTGCCCGATTCATCCCATTTTCGAACTCAAATTTGCATTTTTTTTTAAGGGGTAACGCCACTGTAAATTTTTTGCAAAATCGATTTTGTTTTTATTGGCTTAAAAAATAGTTTAAACCCTCTAAAATAAGGGGAAACAAGGTCTCGTGCCAGAAATTTTTTTTTCTTTGAAAATGGAGGTCGCCGCCAAGCGCGTCAAACTTGCTCCGAAACGACTAACTGAAGCCTGAAACACAATTGGAGCTATTCAGCCGGCTTTATCGCCAGCTTTCTTCTAAAGCTGACAGAAAAAGCCGAATTGAACACAACTGACCTTTTTGACATTTGCAACTGGGATTGCAGACTAACGGTAAAAATTTGTTTAAGCTTCATTTTTTTATTTTTTCCAATAAAAAACTATTCTCAAATCTTTAAACGCTTTTTCTCGAAGCACGGTTTTTCAAAATGGCACGCAGCATAACTCGAACAATTTTCATATTTTCGACTTGAAATTTTGACCAGATGTGAACATTAACATTATCTAGAGAAAGCCGTGCGGGATTTTCAATAACTTTATTTGTTGATTTTTTATTAACAAAATACCTGCCGTTTTTTTCGTCAAAAATCAAACTTTTTTTTGAAATGCGCGCCAAAGCTACAAAAAATAATATTTTTTAAAATCCGTACGACATTCTCTAGCTATAAGCCACTAGATTAATGTTTTTTTTTTGGCTAGATTCAAATGTGCACCAGAGGTGCTGCGTGCCGCGGAGCCCTGCAAGCAAAACATGTCCCGGGAAGATGGCTGTGGAGCCGCCATTTTGTTTTTTCGCTGTCAAAAAATTTATCAATAAAGTTGTATGCCCGATAATACCCTTAAAAGGTTTTTTTCAAACACCTTTAATTTCGCGAGAAACAAATTCGTGAAAAAACCTTTTTCTTTTAGCCGTTACAGTGGCGTTACCCGTTAAGTCTGTGAGCAAAATTTCAGCTCCCTAAACATTAGCGTAACTTGGACTTTTTTCTGGGGTGGGCCAAGTCCAACTTTCGTGCAGAGGCTTTAAAAAACATTTTGTTTCGAAGTATACCAGCTCATGAGTATTCCCAGCTTTGACCAAATTTGTTTAAGCATTGGTCTGAGCACTTACAAGAAGTTGATATAATGCCTAGAGCAAGTGAAATTGCACAAATTAAAAAAACCATAAAGTTTGTAAAGTTACAGAGAGTACAGAGAGTCTATAAGTTACAGAACCCACAAGAAAGATAATCTAAATTTTAGAACATAATTTCCACTAAAATAGCTCAGCACACAAAATAGAAAATAATTCTCATTTTACAAGTCGTAGACATTGCGTCACTATTTTTGTCATATGTAGTCTTCCTGCGTGAAACCTTAACTCCGCTCACAAGAAAGCAAAAAAAAAAACTAGATCAGCACTTTTAATCTACTGCAAATGCAATTACGTGTGCACATTCCGGGCGATTTTAATAAGAAAAGCTTTTTAGATATGGCAGTCTTTGGCGAGGTTGCGATGTTAAGGTCAGAGGAACAACGAACAGTTTTCAATTGTTTCCAATTCTTTATTATAATTCTCGTTGAATGGTATTGAGAACCCGGAGAGTGAAAAGCACGGTACATCGCTTATCAGTTGGTATAAGTCATCAGCATTCAATCAATTTTTGGATAACTAGTCAGTCAACATTTGGCAATCATGCGATATTTATTGCTTATCGAGACCAACTGCGCGGCGTCGAATAATTATGAAATAGTTTTAGTCGGACATTAAAATTATTGTGAAAATAGATTAGTACATAACGTAATTGGCGAATTGAGTGAAAGAGCATTCGTTTCTTTAATCCCAATGAACCCAAGCGACACTTATCTATTCCCTACAGTCCACTCCAAACATTCAACGCGATTTAAATTTTTCTTAAATCATGGAAGAAGAATTTATTTAAAAATTAAAATAAAATTTGCAGGATTTTAAAAGAAAAATAAAAGAAAGTGGTGTCGTTTATTAACAGAGACTTTTGTTTTCCACATACATCCCCTCCTTTGCTTCTCTCACGTATTAAGGAAATTAAATCAGAATCCTCAAGTTCCATACACGAAACTGATATGATAGTGACGTCCTGCCTAATGCCCAGTATTTATTTCAATTACCAGAACTATGATCCATACTTCAAATTTTTTAAGTACAAATACAAGTTCCGGTCGGTGGTGGTACTAAAAAATTTTTTAAGTACAAGTCCATGGCAACTTAAATAACTGGATGAGGTTTCCACTTACGAAATATCATAAAATATCGTATAATCTTTTGCTAATTTAATTTGTAGATAATTTTTGAAGTTTTTCATTCAGTATTTGAGTTTGCCTTTAGTAAAATAAATATTTCATCACATAATGATTGCCTATGTGTAGCACTTTAAGGCAAATTAAAATCAACGCTCCACATATGCGGATGAATAGAGCGGATTGCGGCACTTGATTGCCAACCTTCTCAAGAAAGGATATTGATTCAGCATGTCAATTTCTGTCCTATAGTTACTCATATATTGCGCTAATTCTTTCTATTTTACCGAAGGCAGAGCTGAAGTACTTCGTGTTATGGCGGTATTTGTAGTAAGTGCGATAAGTACCAGTATCGGGACTTGTACTTGAGAATTTTTTGAGTACCAGTACCGGGACTTGTACTTAAAAAAATTTAAGTCCAGGTCCTGGTACTTCTACGAATACTTAAGTACCAATATTTGTTCAAGAAGGAATTTTTTGGGTTCTCCGGTATATAGCAAAAGCTAAACAATTTTATTATTTGTTATTTCATCACACAACCCATTTGATTATAGGTGACAAGTTTCAAGTCTTGATTTTGAGTCATCAACAGGTCCCAAATAGCGATTTTGAGTGACTTGAAAAATAAATAAAAAAAAGAAAAGAAATGAAAAAATGAAAAAACAAAAATATTGAAAAATATAAAAAAAAAATTTAAAAGCCAGATTCATTCGAAACGAATCCAACCTGTGTACGCCCGCAATGGGCTGAAAAAAGAAAGAAAAAGAAGCGTTTCGTGTTAGCAGAAAACCTTACACTCATCGGTACGGCTTGGTTTTCTGCCTGCCGTTGACGCTTGAAACAAATCAAATTGATCTCATCTCATATAAACTCAGAATAAATTCTGGGTGTGAATAATATAAGGCAAAAAATCCTATATTCCTCCAAGGAGGAAGAATAAAAATTAGAAATTACTCTTTACGATTTTGCCTTCTTGAACAAATATAAGTTTGCCCCGGTAAAAAATCGAAAAGAGTAATCTCTAATTTTGTTTAAGTACGCATGTAATTTAGTACTTTACAGGTCGGAAGTTAGATACACATTTTGGAAGAATTATTTACGTTTTTATTAAAGAGATAGCTAAAGTCTATATACGCTTTAATTTACGGTTTTTTTTCTGTATACTTATTTAGCACCTGTTGCGCCGTTAGTTTGTTTTTAATTATCTCATTCTCAATGTTTAGCAGTGCCATGTTCGAAAACCACTCCTAAAGCGGTTTCTCTTAACCAATTTAAATTCGATGGAAAAGCTCCGTTTACAACTGGCCGAGCTGACAGGAAGACCCAGAGCTGCTTGCAGCTACTTTGTATAAATTTGGGCAGAAATCTGTTTTGAGTCTTTCTAAATTTATTACAATGCTCTTATTTTGCAACATATTGCTTATTATTTTTGTTTCAGCATGTAAGGTGGAAATGTCTACATTAACAATATTTTTATAATTTTCTACAAATGCCTCTCCATGTTTCAAGTACAACTTTACAAACGAATCAACTAGCTGTGCCAAGGGTAGGTTTTCAAACCTTTTTCAAAACTTTTTTTCCGGAAAATTAAACATAGTTTTATGAAATTTTCAAAATTCCATTGATACCAAATTTTATCAATTAAAATTTTGGCATAAACTGTTAAAATAGTTCTGCATGATTTCTCCTACGGATCACTCTCGTATGTTAAAATTCAGTAGACTCAGAACAATCTCAGAATCGTTTTTAAGAATTTTACGAAAGATTTTAATAGGTTTTCTTGAAGAAAAGAACTTGTTTAAGTCTCTTCGATTCCGATCCAAACTTATTCAATTTAATTAGGCCTAAGATTGTAGGAATTAACGATTTTTTTTTGGCAATTTTCATAATTTCCTGGAGGGGGGGGGGGGTACAACCTGGCCCCTATTTCGCGTTCTCGAGTTATCGTGAGGATGGACAGACGGACGGACATGCAAAAATCAAAATAACTTTTAATATTATGGTGGGTATCCATCGATTTTTTTTTATAGTATTATTTCTGTGCGTTACAAACGGAATGACGAATGACAAATTTCATCTAGGGGAAGTGTGTCCAACCGGCGGCGGACGGCTTTGAATGCGGCCCAACAAAATTCAACTTTCTCAATAAATTTTATAAAACATTCCTTTATCTATACGACATTCCCATGGGACTATAGTTACTTCTTGACATAATAAATGTACAATTGTGCAATGTGGAGGAAGGAATTCTTCAATGTGGAGTTGTACTTTTAGTCAATTTGACATCGAAACAAAGTTTCACACGTGTCAAAAGAAATCCAAAAAAAAAAAATATTTTAGAAGAAGGAAGATTGTTCAGCAAATAGTGGACAGATGACTATTTTTTCGCCAAGGAAAATAATAAGCCAATGTGCTTAATTTGCAGGGAATTTGTGCCAGTTTTCAAGAACTACATTTTGAGAAGTAATTAATTACATACAAAAAAATGCTGCGAAATATAATGCGTATCAAGCAATTTATCGTAAAGACAAACAAGCTGAACTGAACAGAAGTTTATCATCTCAACAAAGTTTTTTTTTTTTAAACATAACAACTAAACTGATTCTATCGTAAAATCTAGTTATGTGGTCGCAAACCTGATAGGAAAAAAATCAAAACCGTATGCTGATGGTGATGTATGGAAAATATGGCAAATATAATTTGCCCTGATAAGAAAGCGGATTTTTCTAAAATCAGTTTGTCTCAGCAAAATATAGCCAGGAGAATTGATGACAATGATGAAAATTTATTAAAAAGGTTTGCGAAGTAGAGCTGCTAATTTTAAATTTTATGCTTTGGCAATAGATGCATGTACTGTTGCTACTAATAGACCTTAATTGACAATTTTTATTAGAGATATTGATATTCTTTAATGCCCAAGGTCATAAATATAACTAAAGTATATAATTTCTTCGTTTACATTAGTTTGAACCAGTAATGATAAATGAAAAAAATTTGGATTTTTGACGTTGGTACTTCTTTCTTTAATATTGAAACAAACAAGTAAAAAAGTTAGAATTGGTCTAAGACCAATTCTTATGATACACTAGATGAATGCCCGTATTAAATTTCGTATGGTCACCGATCTATTCAAGTTTGATTTTGAAGTTGTTTTTCGCATATATTTCTAGAACGGTTTGTCGCACAGAAAAAATGATTATAACCAATTTTATAGGATTGCGTATTCTGCAGAAGTTTTTAGTACAATAAAAATGTCTTGGAGTGATCGTTTTCAATGTATACGTAAAAAACTTAAATTGTTATATGGCAACACGAAGAAAGATTTGCCCGATTTAGTCCATTTTTGACATTTTATTTGCTAATGTAGTAAAAACATCATGTTTCACATTTCAGCTCTCTACGTCGACGCGTTCTCAGGCAGTGTCCAAATATATAGCGGAAAACGAATTTTTTATATGGCAACCCCACGAAGGAGTTACCCGATTTGTCTCATTTTCGAACTTAATTTTACTTTTTTTTTTAAAGTCCGTGTACAAAATTTCAGCTCTTTAAGTATACGCGTTCTCGAGTTAGCGTGCGCACGGACGGACGGACATGCAAAAATCAAAATAACATTTAATATTATGAATGGTTGTCCAATCCATTTTGATCTACCATCATTATTTCGAGGTGTTACAAACGGAATGACAAACTTAGTATACCCCTATAGATTTCATCTAGGGTATAAAAAACATAATGGAATTGCACAAAATATATAAATAAAAATTACTCAACAATCATAATACCTAATTGAACCAATAAAGTTAAATTAAAAAATAACACAACAAATAATTTCAAATATGTAATATAAATAGAGGCATCCACCAAATGCTGGCAAATCAATCATTTGAAATATGACTATAATAGTTCATTCAAAATAATGAAATTTTGCGAAACAGTTTTTTTTTTATTGCAACATAAAAAGATACCCCAGTGGGCATATTTACAACGGGCCCCCGATTGCATTTTGTTGACACCAAATAATTCACATATCCCTCTTTGCCCCACAAACGGACATCATTTGGTACAGAATAATTTGTTCATCTACGTTAACTTAGAGGGGTTGCTGTAACAGTTTCGCTCTTTCTTTTTTTTTGTGTTTCAATAGGTCTTTTGTATGTAAGTTGTCCTTGAACTAAGTCTTCCGTGCTCTCTAAGAACAGCTAGCAATATATTACGTAGGCGTTCATAAATGATATATCCAGCAACCCCCAAAAAAGTCTATTCCACCATTTTCTGGACTTTCGATCTATTCCATAAATAGTTCTGAGCTGATTTGTTGAACGCCACCCAAAAATTTGTTATAATCAGTTATGGGAGTCGGATTTATATTCAGTCCTGCTACCATCCTTTCATTTCCTATGTACAGAAGAGTCCTCGAAGCCATGCAAATTTGAGGCTACATATACAGCTTTTGAATCCATCCATTAATATACGCCAATACTGGTATGTCGATAGTCCCATTTTCCTCTTTTCAAAGCTTTGTTTGCTGCTAGTTGGGAAAGGCCCTTCCTATTTAGTTGTACAGTGCCACACGCCAAGGATTTTTCTATCTTCAATCTTTCTAAAAAATTCAGTGACGTAAAGTAATTAATTATCGAAGTGCAACTTTCTGTTGTGGTTCCATACATTTTTAGTATAATATGGAGAGCAACCCATTCACCCAAGCCATCTGCTTTGAATTCTTGATCTACCATTTCATCCTTGCCTTCATATATTCGGAATTTCATTATGTAACCGCATTGGTCTGCTAAACATCATAGTTTAGAACCACGTTTGATTGATTTCATCGGATTCTATTGTTTCATAAAACTACGCCCCTTGAAAGCAATCATTGATTCATCAACACTGTTCCGTGTTAGACTTCCTCAAATCGTTTGTTCAATTTGTCAAGCATTGGCTTTAGTTTATATAATTTATCCATTTTATTGGTAGGAATCTTAAAGTTGTCATTCACATGAAAGTATCGCAGGATTTCATCAAACCGATTTCTACCAAAAGTGTTTCCAATTGGGCCGTGTGTTATATAACCCATCATAAAATTCAACCCAATCAAAGCTAGTAGATAATTCATTACTTTTTAGGTTCAATACCTTGCTGTTTTGAGTTGCATATAGGTTACTTTGATAAGTAATATCGTGGATGACATCCAGTGGCGTAGCTAACGCTTTTGTAGTCTGGGGCTGTCTCGAATTTGCCGCACTTTTAAACTTATTCATAATCAACAGTGGATATTAACAATTATTGCACATAAATAAATAAATCAGTAAAATCATTTATTTATATTGTTTAAACAGATTGTACACATAATGATAAAACGTATTTTGATTTGTATATTTATTTTTCTTGCCCTTTTATTACAAAAGTCTTGAATGACATTGTCAAAATTTATATTATCTGTTAGTTCTCTTTCTGTGGACAGTATTGCTACATTTCGAAATCTTAAAACACTCACAACTAGCGACACTGATGACTATTGTTAAAAAAATTCTTAATAATATTACTATATTGGGAACAGTGTTTTCTAAATATTAAAAGTTCAAGGTAGGGATATAAAACTCTGGATCCTTTTCCAAAGCTATTTACTTGACATTCAAAATTTGCATTTAAAAGATTGGATGGTATTAGGCACGAATACTTCGCTGCAAGAACATGTAGTTGCTCAAACCGTACTTTTATTTCCTGGATAATTCTATCCAATGACGAAAACATTTCTCTTGGTATTTCTTCTTCTAAACATAGCCTCAAACAAGTTTCCTTCTAACTCGACGATCAATAGATATCTCCAACTCTTTAGATATTTTTTTAGTTGTTGTAACTGTTGAAACTCGTAAAAAATTTTAAATATTGAAGTTTTTAAATCAAATTCCTATTAGTAGGTACTCTCATATCTTTAGATTGTGACTACTTTAGAAAGATAAAGCCTAGATCTAGCAAATAACGACTAGTTTTTTTATTATTTGACTTTAATAGACTTTAATGAACTGCAAATATTTATTTTGGGTTTCGCTCTTTTACACTAGCGGTACACAAAGCGGTAGTGGGGGGAGAGGGGGTGCACCACGGCGCTTACCAGAATAACAAGATAAAATAAAGTTTTATATGGGGCCTGACGGAAACAGCACAAGGTTGCTGGTGGCTGGGACTAGCCAAATGTCTTCTTCTTGCTCTCTTTTGTGGGAGCTTGTTGGGTTTTATCCCCTTTCCCGTGTTTTCGCGGTGCTTTGTCTATTTTAACCTTAATGTGCAGTTTCGGATTCGTACTCAATCGACTTCGCTTCATTAGGAAAAATCAACTAAGGATTGGTTACTTTTGTGCGAGTCCAATTAATTGAAATTAAAAGATTTTTTTTTTTGTTCTAGTTGGTTTACGTTTTATTTAATTCCAAAACTTAGCTTCAAAAATTAGGCAGAGTCAAGTTACAACCTTAGAGAGACCCAAACTTAATATAGACGAGTGGCGCTACTTCATTAGTTAACTAGCTGTAGTAACCTCTATCTAGAAAATTTTACTTTATTTAAAGTTTTATTCTAATAGTTTTTTTTCCATTTTTACAAGTTTCTCTCTAATTTTCTAATTGACACTTTGTTAAAAATTCGTTTTAATTTCTTTTTAATTTTGATAGTTTTTGCCAAGTTTGTAATTCTTTTTACAGGTTTTATTTAATTCGAGGTTTACGTTAAGTTTATTTTCATAATTTCTCTATTTCTTACTTTTGTCCATCATACTTGTCGAGCTTTTATTGGTTTATTTTATTGTATTGTCTTTCATTTGTTATCAATAAAGGTTGACTTATTTACTGTCTGCTGTTTCCTATATTTGCCGGAATTTTTTTCTTTTTTTTACTTTCAACAAAGGTTCCAACTGTTTGTCGACTTTCATTCTTCACTGTCAGATTAGCAATATTCATTCTTTCTATCGAATATAGGTCAAAATAGTAATTTGCTGAATTATAGTGATTCCACGTCTAGGTAAAAGTCTAGAAAAATGTTCGTGCTTCGTGCTGCTATGTGTATGCTGGCCCTTTGTAATATTGATTTGAGTAGTTTCTCCTGAGGGCTCTAGACTTCGAGTGAAATTGTAGAAATGGTGTGTGTGAGACCTAGTCTCGAACGTAAGGGAGGGTGCCGGTTTATAAATGGATGATAACTCAGCTTTAATTTCAAATATAAATTTTATTGAAGTCACTAATCTAAATATCACAATTCAATTAATTTAATTCAAAAATTAAAATTCAACAATAACTTAAAAACTATTAAAAAACTATTAAGAATACTAAAATTCAGTAAAAAATTCAACAACAACAATGACGACAATTTAAAAATTCAAAATAAAATTCGTGCTTCTGTGCCCACACTCCCTGTCCTTATTTTCGTTCCTGGAAAGAAGAAGAAGAAAGTTTTTACTTCTTCGGAATTAGATGGTGACAAATTTAAATCCAGAATAGGAATTTCTGATGGTGAGAGCGACGATGTAGCAGAATTAGACTTCGGCTGCAGCGTGCTGAAACGTGTAAGCAGAATTATACTTCTGTTACAGCGAGTATTGAAACGCGTAGGCAGAATTATACTCCTTCTACAACGTGCTGAGGCGTGTAAGCAGAATTACACTTCTGCTACAGCGAATGTCAAAACGTATCCGCAAAACTATACTTAAGTCGCAACGTCCTAGAGCGTGTAAGCAGAATTTAACTTCTGTCACACGATTGGGGATCAAGTGCTAGATTTTGGGAATTTAGACTTCTATATGAAGGATAGAACAAAATTATACTTTTGCTCAGAAGACGGGTATTCAGATTAGACTCTGACGGAGGATATTTTCAGTTTAAACTGTGAAATTATAATATACGGCAAAATTGGATGCTGTATACATGTAAGTAGAATTATACTTCTACAATAATAGAATTAAAATTCTATATGAAGGATGGAACAAAATTATACTTTTGTTCAAAGGATTGGAATCAGATTAGACTCTAGTGGAGGATGCTTTCAGATTAGACTCTGAAATTCGAATGGGTGATTTTGCTTCGGCTCGCAGCCCTTTTAAAGCCGCCCGTGAACAGCTATGTGCCAGCTCCATAATGCGTTGCCCTGGCAACGCTTGGCTCGTTTTGGTCCACCTTTGACTGTGGTGACACCAGCTCTTTGACGTAATGCCACTAGTTGACATTACAAAAATGAACATATGCTGGAGGTGTATGATTTGGTAAGTTTATGATATTTTTTGATTAATTTATATATAATCAATATATTTTCTTTATTTTTTCTAGGTAAAATATTGCATAGGATGGCTATGGAAAGTGATTTGCGTTTGAGTACTAAATATTATTAGATAAGTATCTTGTTTTAAGAGCATGAAACTTTGTGTTTCCCTTTTTATATTTCTTTTCGGAAATCGTGGGATATGATCTAATTAAAATAATATGTGGTATTGGCTTGGCTTTGTTTTGTTTAAATAATATAGTGGTAATAACATTTTTACAAAGCAATGGAGCTACAATCAATAAAAAGTTTAGAATTGAATAAAATATGTCGAGTATGCTTGGCTGCTAAAAAGGATATGCGGCCGCTGTTTGGAGAAATGGTGGCTGATATGTTGATGGAACCTGCAAGGGTGTAACTCGTAACCCTGGATTGGAGGCCAGATACAATTGGTATTCAATATACTCCCGAAAGTTAAGCCAGTTGATTCAAAATTATGCATTATTCATGGAATCGTAATTTGGAAGTACCCGCATTTGTGAGACCTATTTTCAAGGATGAGCACCTTGAGAACTCACTGAGAATTGGAACTACTTCAATCGAACCAAATATCGAAGCATTATTGCCTCCAAATCAATGTCAAATATCCCATTAATTTCATGTTGCTATTTCTTTAATTTTATAATAAAAAAATCATGAATTTATGATGTTTAAATTACTTAAATTTTAACTATAACTATGGTATAAACATTTTTTGTTTATCAGCTATCTTTAGTGTTAGTTATTTTATGTGTGGCGGCCCAATATAACTTGTCTTCTTCCAATGTAGCCCAGGAAAGCTGAAAGGTTGGACACCTCTGATCTAGGATATAAAAAAGTCGTCTATACTCATTATACAGATACTTTTTCTATTTCATATTTTGAATTTATACCGATCTGCATTTAAGTAAATCACATAAAGGTCAATTTCAATATCATTTTCTATTTTTCGCATTTGATTGAGGAATAAAAAAGTATTTCAAAAAGATATTCATTTCTATTTCGAATCTTGAAAGCACTTTCCTTCTAAGCAGATTCCAATTGAGATTGCTTGTCTAGAAACCCTTTAAGCAGACATAATCCACTCAAGTCTTACTAACAGGTATACAATATATATTCACGTCTTTAACAGATAGTCATCCATCAGAAGCTCAAGAGAGTAACAAGTTCATTTAGATATTTTAATTAATTTTAATTACGCACAGTAGACAAACTACTTCATTGTGTTAAAATAAAAATTTCGGTTACTCATTCTTCTTTAAAGTTTTCAAGATTTGTACAATATACTTACGTACAATTTACAAGGGAATGGGAGATTTTCTAGGAAAGATAACTATACATATCTCTAGCCCCTTATCAGTCTCTCAAAAAAAGAAAACGGCTATCAAACAAGAAGCTTGTAATTTACCCTCAACAATGAAATTAGAATTCCAGGGTTGTTCTCGTAATGTAAGAGAAGGCAAAAACCGATTTAGGAAGGTGGAGATTTTCCTATAAGGACTAAGGACTTTGTTTCAAGAGCACCCAAACCGCAAACAAGTTTGAATGAGATATGATTCCTTGACGAAGGTAAGACATTTTTGTCTGTCGGAAAATGGAAAACATTATTTCTAGGGGTGTTTGAAGAAGGTAAATGGGAAAAGCCGCTGAGGTTTTGTCCTATAGTAATACAACACAATAGATGAGATGTATCTATTTACTTTTGAAAACTTTATACTTATACAAAAAAAAACTTTTGTTTTTTTTTAATTTTATGTTCCATTACTTGTAGACTGGGGATTAAGGGAATAAAATGAAAATGTTGACAGTTAAAGAAAATTACATTAGTGACACTTTAATCATTCTGTTACAACATTTCTGTTGAAGATTTCGGAAAGGTGGCAGAGGTTAGTTCTTTAAAATTATTATATTTTAGTAATCCAGAGCTAATAACGATTAGGTGACATATAACATTATCAACTCACAGAAATCCTTTGTGGTACCTAAGTGCACGTAATGGATATTTAGAAAATCGAATTTATATTATTTTATTGTAAAAAAAAGTGTAATTTTACACAACTTTTCATTATTTTTGTATGAAAAATATTGGAAAATTGCAAACTGCAATATTGCAAAATGGATGGAATACGAGCATTTTTGCGTACGAATAGTATTTTTTAATTTCATAAATTTATGGAACAAAATCCTCTTGCAAGTATTGTAATCATGCAACAAAAAAAAAACAAAAACCAAAATATTTTATTGCAGATAAAGAAGGAAGTAAACATCTCTGATTTCTTCTTCAAGGAATATTATCATAGGCGATATCTATATGATGTGTTTTACTGAAATAGCTCTTTCACGACACTGCCCTATTATGATCAGACGTACATTTGGAGGCAAATACTACTGAGTTGTGGCTTGAAGTGACCGACTGATGTTTCTTCCAATTGGGATTTTCATTGAAGTAAGGTACTCCAACACCAAATACGATTGTAATGGACTTTGATTAAAGAAGTCAGGGACAAGTAACAGCAAATTGTACTTCGGTTATTTTGCCACCTTACTAGATCGCGAATTCAACCAAGAGATGTACAAGCATATAATTTACTTGGATATTATCTAAATCAGTAACGCACCCAGAATTTTTGCTTTGGGGGGAACCGTAGGTGTCCCAAGTCCAAAGGAGTCGGAAAAATCGGGCTCTAAAGTCGCGTCCATCTGAACACTTAAGAACTGCTATTGTACGAGGTGTGGCAGAAAAATAATGAGACTGGCAACAAAAAACAAGTGTCTTGACCTCAAAAGGCATTCCTGTGGCACCCCCCCCCCCTATTACCTGTTCACAGTCCCGGTGACTTTTTCCTTTTTCCTAAACTTAAAAATGTCCTCAAAGGACGTCATTTCAGGACTTTAGAAAACATCCATAAGAGTGTAACGGACATGCTGAAGACCATACCGGTTGAAGACTTCCAGCGCTGCTACCATCAGTGGGAACAACGTCTACATCGGTGTGTAGCTGGCCAAGGGAACTAATTTGAATGGAATAACATTGATGTTTGAAAAAAAAAATAAAAACTTTGGTAAATAAAAATCAATCTCATTACTTTTCTGCCACACCTCGTATATTTAAAGGCTTTATTTTAAATTATGTTAAAAACCCTGATCTTCTGGGGGGGGTCCCATTTGGCCTCCCTCCCCCAGTGCGCCCCTGTTAAAAATGCATTAAATTCTTTATAAATTATTCTCATATTAATTGCAATATAAAATGACACCACCTAAAGTTCCGTATATTTTTCACTTTAATTTAGTCCAATAAACATCCTTTTGTTTTCACTAATACAAAATATCCCTAAAAATGGGAATACTCTAAATGCAGTTCATCACTGGAAAACAGAATTGCGAATGTAAATTACTGCAAAAAGGTAAAAAAAAGAAAGAAAAAAAATAATTATGCCCAACTTTACCGGATTACAAGCACTAATGAACATGAAAGCAAACAGAAAGGTTGTTGGAATAGCAACAACACGCTTTAATGTATACAAATAAACCCAACCATGGTCTGGAAATCTAATGAATCTGCTTTATTGGTTTGCACATTGGTTCGTGCTTTGAACATTGCAATTTGGAAGAAGAGCAATTAAGACAGAATTAAATAGTCCTTGTTGCTGCTCCTGTGAAAACTTACTAAAAATATGTTTAATATTTCTTTTGATTGCGAGAGATGAATCAGTTGTGGTGCGGGAGGTTGATTTAATTAGAGTGAAAAAGTTTTTGGAGAGCTTTCCGTGAATTGGAGGCTAAATAAAGTCACTGGAAATCTATGTAAGAGAGAGAGAGAGAACGGAAGGGAAAGTTAAAGTTTTTGGTTTTTATATATGTCATCATGAAGGGTATATGTATATATATGTGTGCTTACTTGATACAACTTTAACTAATTGGATAGTATATATGGAATTTAATTAAGTTTAATTGCTAAAGACGATACCGCCACATCATATGTGATGTAATATACTGTACGAAAATGAAAATCGACTTCAATAGAATTAGCGAAAGGCACGGCAATAATGACAATAATAATCTCGTTATACCTGTCACCATAGATGTAGTTATTTTCGGAGAAAAAAAATAGGCCTTATTGCATTTCAGGACTGTTGGTAGTTTTAAAATTTCCTTTTTGATGTAGTTAAGTCTTGTTGTGGGCTTTTGTTATCTTTTTTTAGGTACAAAGGCATTTTGAAAAGTCTATTGAAAAAACGCAAGTATAATAACAACATTTTGAGGGAGGGATGGCTACAACTAGTAGTTTTATAATTTTTTTATTCGGTCCAAAAAGTATGACTAGTCAAGATCTGCAAAGTACTAGAAATTTGTCATACACAAAGTCCAACTCGGTTTTGGATGTCGCTGGCCATTTCGAAAAAAATATTTAATGTTGGCTCAGAAATCAATTTATTTCATGGTTAAAAAGTATCATTTAGCCATCTGAAATACCAAACAATATCTGACAATAACCATCCGGCTTAAATTTTAACAGATCTTGTTTGAAATATGGTACTTTCCACGGTACAGAGAGCACAAGTAATTTTTATTAAATTTTGACATATGTGATGTGACGTAATTTCGTCCATTAATGATAGAAAAGACAGAGAGAAGAGAGGAAATTGTATTCTCTGTACCGTGCTTTTTGGTTTTTTTTTTTTTTTTATTTCGCTAAAAATACTAGCTACAATGGTCAAAAAACAATATACAAGTAAAAGCTATAAAACAGAACAATTTTTAAAAAAAATTCTTAATTGGAACTTATTGATGTGAAAGTCAATCGAATGAAAATTCAAATTAAAAGTGTACAGCACATTCTAGACTTTGGCTCAAAGTGTCCATAGTTGGTGCGATGGGAGCACAAATAAATAAAATCATTCGATCGTAAGTGTCGAGTTCGTGAAATGAATTTAATTTTATTAAGCATCAAAGGCATGTCGATGTCACCCAAGTTGAAAAATAAAACTTATATCACATATTTTCCTATGAGTTTCTAGAGTAGGAAGGTGTATTAAATTTAATCTTTCGTTGTAAGGAGGAAGACGAAGTCTATCCCTCCATTCGAGACATCTTAGGGCAAAAAGTAAATATCTCCCTTGCACGCTCACAATACGTTCTGTGTGATTTTTGTACGAGAAAGACCAGACAGGACTG
Organism: Dioctria linearis; assembly: GCA_963930735.1. NCBI lineage: Eukaryota > Metazoa > Arthropoda > Insecta > Diptera > Asilidae > Dioctria > Dioctria linearis. Next base: position 182,962,277 of record OZ005744.1, read on the forward strand.
GCATATTCCAAAATGGGTCTAACAAGAGTGGTAAAAAGAGCTTTAGTAATGTAGACATCATCAAGTTCCTCTGCCCAGCGCTTTACAAAACCTAACATTGAGTTCGCTCTACTAACAATGTGATCAATGTGGAGGTTAAAAGTGAGTTTAGAGTCAAACAATACCCCCAAGTCAGATATATTATCAACTTTCGAAAGTAACAAACCATTCATAGCATAGACATCATTCGAAGGAACTAGCTTACGAGAGAAAATGGTTAGCTTACATTTATCAATGTCCAGTCTGTCCAGGTCCTTCTGCAATTCAAGACAATCAGAATACGAATCGATAGATTTATACAGTTTTAAATCATCTGCGTAAATTAGTATATCAGATTTGTTGACTACATGAGAAACATCATTTATGAATAATATGAAGAGCAGGGGCCCTACATGGCTACCCTGTGGAACACCAGAGTAAGCCGTTATTTCCTTAGCAAGAGCAGAAAGGAACTGTATCCTAAGCTTACGATCCTTAAGATAGGATGATAACCAATTCAACAACCAAATTGGGAAATCCAAGGATTTCAGTTTAAATAACAGAAGAGAGTGTGGAAGCTTGTCAAAAGCCTTGCTGAAATCTGTATAAATACAGTGATTTTCGCAACCACGCTCAAACGATTCGATACAAGTAGATGTAAACTGAAGCAGATTTGTTGTTGTTGATCTTCCCTTCATAAAACCATGTTGATGAGGATTAAGAGCTCTACTACAATGAAAATACAGAAATTCATACAAAGAAGCTACAAACAGTTTGGGAATACAAGACATTTTAACGATAGGACGATAGTTGGTAACAAGCGCCTTTTTCCCGGACTTAAAAAATGGGATAATAAACGACTTTTTCCATAGCTCAGGAAATTTACCGAGCCGCAGTGATAGGTTAAACAGCAATGTTAACGGGTAAGAAAGTGTTCCACTGCAGTTCTTTTCTATACATTATACGACATTTCGGTCCAATAATAGTGGAACGTAGTTCGAACAAAGAATACTTGTATTCTCTGCACACCACGGTACTTTCTACAGATGAAGCCATTTTATTTATTGTGGCGCCATCTCGTAGAAATTTTAGAAAAAAAAAATTATATATTCACTTAGCTTTTCCTACTTTCTGTGCTTTATTTTTTTTTTTTTTTCAATGAAGAGAAAGCAAAAATCTTCTGCCGAAAGCAGAATGTGTTTAGTTGTTTTTGATACTACTTTAAGATAGGGCAGATATTCATGATCACCGATCAGCAATCATATTCATAATAATAGATAAATAATCTTAATAGTGAGCTGTTACTACTGACCAAAGCCTGCATTTATTCTTTCTGAGTCAGAAAAGAAAGTTTTGGCCCAATCAACACTGTTGATATTTCCTTAATCCAAGGTTTATTCTCCCTAAAATAAAAGGGGAAAGCTATGGTTCTTTGCGCACTTTACATCGATCATTGGTTTTACTTAACTCACAAGCAAACAAGCAAATTATATGCTAAAACTAAGTGGTACCTATAGTTGGCCATCTGAAGACTCTACAAGAATTTTATGTTTTAGCAGAGATAACCAATGTGTGACCCACACGTCCGAAAAATACGGAACCCATTTTCTTGCCAATCTGCCGTTTATTTCGGTTAATTTGTTGGCACCTTGGAATATTCACTGCTCTGCATTTCGCTTCCTTTTTACCAAGTACCAGTACTTTATTCCGGTCTCCTTTGAATTTCATGAATATTTATTTCATCCATAGTCAACTTGTGCCCTCTGTTGGGAGTCAATATGTGCGTTAGCATTGGTGTCCATCGAACCATAAATCTTCCCGACGCGGTCAGAAGCAAAATTTTTATTATTTGGGCTATGAATATGCTCAGGGATGATTCAATATGTCTGTATAGTAGGTGCATCCCCACATCTCCTCATGCAGCAGCATGTTTTGTACAGATGCCATTACCGTGTGGATAAAAACAAGCCTAACCGTTTGTTTTTTTTATATGTCGAGGTTACCAAAACAAAATACAAAACGTCAAAGAATCAGAAAAAAATCTTTCGAAAAACAACACCAAGCATACGAATTAGGATGAAGCTAACCTAGTTCACAAAGTTGCCAAAAGAGCAATCGAAATGTCTTGGATTTCTGAAGAGATGTAAAAAATATTTCAGCCAATCGAATCTGGCGATTCTCTACAAGTCCTACATCAGACCTACAGTGCAATACAATTCCCAAATTTGGGCTTGGGCTGTTCGAACCGCCTTAGCTGCATTGGATATTATCCATTCATCCATTTCATTCCTTTATACTACATCCACGTTAAATGTTCTCTTGAAATAAATACTCTAATCCCTTGCGGACTGATTCCTTCAAAGCATACTCGCGTTGAAAGCCGCGCACATCTTTATTCATCCTTTCCTTTTTTCTGACTTATAATCTGGGGAGGTTCAAGAGATCATACATTAGCTCTTCCGCTATTCTCCTCATATCTCCTAATCATTTCCTTATCTTTTTCCTTCTGCTATGCTGTGCTTTGCATCATAAGTTATTCCCTGAGCTTGGCCTAATAATATAAAAAACAAAATACAAAGCCATTTGATACATCTAAGAAGTGGTTAAAAATCCGGGGCCTTCAAAACAAGGAATTTGGGGATTTAAATTTCAACTGACTAAGATATATTTCACAATATGGAACACCGTAGAGCTATTTTCACATTAAAGAATAAAAACGAAAAAAACTAATTTTTTAAAAAAAATTTTAAAAAAAATTTTAAACAATTTTTAAAAGTACTGAGGTCAAGCGGTGAATAAACTTCCCCCATACGATGGTGGAATATAGTGCACGACTCTATCGTACATCGCTTCTCCAACCAACGGCCCGCACTGAATGTAGCGCTGTAGATACATCTATAGATACATGCAGTGAAAGGCAATAGGCATATTTCCCAGCAAAACAAACTTTTTAAAAAAACATTTTAAATTTTCTTTAAAAATTTATATAACATTTTTTTTTAAAAAATGTTTAAAAATTTTTAATTTTTTTAATGTGTATAGAGCAATAAAGGTCCCTCCAGATAATTAAATATATACGAAAAGCCCAGACTTTTGCTGTAGCGCGGACGAATCACAGTAGGCTAAGAATATCCGCTAAAAAATATATATCTGAACAGGATTTTTCTATATAATTAAGTATACCCGTTAAAAAAGGGTTTATTCATAAGTTAGAGTGCCATAAAGGTCCATAAAACATATTAGTAAGTTTAACGGATCTAAGTAGGTTTTTGTAAGCATAAAGCTGCAGCTTTGATGAAAGGTGGACGAACAGTACACAGCGTATCTAAGCTTACAGTTCCGCTTCTCGATACTTTCGTTTCAGCAATCCGTCTTAATTCTCCTGAAGCTGAAGTTTTGAGATAGGCAGCCCATATCATCATAGATGAGATAACAATGCTTTCAAGCACGGACTCAGAAGATGTAACAACAAGCTTCTGCAAGGACTGCCCGCAAATGAGCTGTCATTTGGAGGAAAAGTGGTAGTTGTAGGAGGAGGAGTTGTTGCCAGAGGAACGCGCGTGGACATTATCGAAAATAGCATTAATTCATGTATATTGTAGCAGCATTTCACGACACTATTACTCACAACAAACATGCGTTGCGGGTGCCAGAAGATTCAACAATTTACTATAGTACAGATTCTTTTGGCTCAGAAAATCTCAGCGATTTATTGAATTTTCCAGCAAAATTTCTTAATGAGCAAATGCCATCAGGTATGCCACAACATGTGTTGCTGTTGAAGATATACGTTATCATAATGTTGTTGCTAAACTTGAACACAAAGAAAGAAAGGCCAACATATTATAATTGTAAGAGGATTTCTTCGAAATTCAATTATGGCAGAGAATATTTCGAAATGTAATCGAGGTGAAATAGTTCTTATCGTAAGAATCGAATTGATTCCATCAGACACAATCTTGCCATTCATCCTACGACGACGATAATTTCCGGTGATTCCAACCTATACGATGACAATCAATAAACCACAAGGACAAACATGTGACATGTATAGGCATCAATTTAAAGAAACAATATTATTTTCTCACATGGACAACTTTAGGTGGTCTTAATGCGATCCAGTGTACCGCAACATATGAAGGTATAAATTCATCAATATCAGCAAGAAGGAGAGATGTTGAATCTTTACAAGAAATGTGGTTTTCCATGAAATTTTTGAACGATAATATATGTACAAGGGCGTGCAACTTTAGTTGGCTGCTTATAGTATCAAACAAATATGTTCACTAGGAGCTGCTGGATGTTTCCTTAACATCTTAGACGTAGTTCGTGTAGTAGTTTGAGATTCGAATAAGTAAATTCATGTCTTTTTCCAATGCTCATTTTAAACATTGTTTTAGAAAGCAATGTGTACAAGGCGTTTCGTATCAGCTGGAACCATTACTCTTCAGCACAGCTAGTTCCTGCCTGCCGTAGATGCCAGAAAAAAAATGCTAAGCAGACCTCATATAAAAATAGTCTCAGTATAAATTCTAGTCAATCGTTGGCAATTGCTTCCGTGTCCAATTCTTTATATACTTGAACAAAATGGTCGTCGTCCTTACTTCATCTAGGCTGATACAATATTTTCGTACTCCCTTCAGTATGTACCAACCTTTCAGAAACAGCGATGACTAGTTAAACCAATCTGTCATAAGAAATTTCCTATCATAATTATCTATTAGAAGATCTCCATGACTATTCTATCATTGCTGAGCACATTAAAGCTGATTGGAAATCTTTTTTTTTTATTTAGTATCCTATACAGGAACAGAGGCACATCGCTCATATTTTGTTTTATATTCACAATTTTCTGATAGATCCTTTCCCCATATATAGAACTGTAATAGGAGAGAATAGAAGAAATTTAGGTTAGATCCTTGATAGAATAAATAACATTGGTGTCGAAAATGACATGCACATCATACCCACCTATATGTAGGTCTTTAGAAGATTGAAAGAAGAAAATTGAATAGGAAAGTTTTACGATTCTAGGCACATATGCATCATGCTCCTCTATTCCTTTCCTTATTGCCCTCAAAGATGCTGTTTACATAAATGAAGTCTTCTTGGTGTGACTGCCTGAAAAATCTATGGCGGCATCATGCATGGCATCCATCTCAGATGAACGTTTGCATTGAAATAATAGGGAAAAGTAATATAGCGAGTGATGGATTGTGGAGCACTTCATGTGCACAAAATTAAGGAAAAATCCTTTCACAGAAAAGGGTAAGAAGCCATCATCTGTTTGTTGCCATACACTACGAGAATGCTGGAAAATTGTTTGCTTTAGATGTGCTTCTTATCGTAGGAAGTCGTGATATTGAAATTTTCTCTTCGGGGTATAAAGGTGATATGATATGAATCAGAAAGTTTTTACAAATTTTAGGATTGATATCTGAAAATTGGTTCTTTTTGAAAATGTGTTTTTTTTTCTTTCATTTCTTTGATATTGAATAAATAGAGAATATGTGGACATTTTCCAGTATAAAAATGACTCTTTATTTGGTGGCTCTTTTTAAAAATTCCTTAAAAATAGGTGACAAAAGGCTCTACAAAATGTAAAATACAAAAAGACGCTAGCTAAACTAAAAGCTATAAAAGGTCAAAACAATTAGAACAACTCTAATCAACAACAAAAATGATGACACAAAAATGTAAAACAAATGACACAAATTTTTCAAAAGAGACTAAAAAACGGATGCAAGAATTTTGAAAAAGATCTAAAGGATATACAAGAATTTAGAACCAGTCCCAATTTTGACAATTAGGTAAGTGGCAGTTCCAAGAAGCTCCAAATTTCCAAAATAATTTAATAAAAGCTAATTTCCTAAACGATCGAGATTTCAACATATAAATTTTGCAATTTTGCACCGAGGCCGAAACCGAATTAAAAATGACAAATCGAACGAACCAAAAATTTAGGCGATAACACTATAGAGTCCGGCGAGAGCAGCCTGTAGTATCGTAGACCTCTACAAACTGCCTTCATCATCCCGGCAGATGAGCATCTCTAACGGAGCGCTTGTCCTTCCAACAGAATTTCCAACGGTTCCAAAGCGATCAGAATCCTCGTGGATTAGTGTTGCAAATGCTGTGGCCTGCTATCATCAGCGAAAGACAAGAGCGCCGTCCTGCACCGAAGGTAGTGGTTGCGATGTGCAGTACATGTGCGAGGTGTTGTGGGTCAGTGTTCTGATTCCCATCTTCGACTCTCATGTAGTACAAGTGAATTGTAGCTAATCAAACAGTTCACCAGACTACAAACCTTTGGACCCCATAGAAACGATGTCGTAGTCAGCCGCCTATACAGGGAGAGGGTCACGGGGGTCATGACCTCCCCCAAAGCGGTTCCTCACCTTCGAAATGAATTGAATGTGGTGCTGAGCTGTAGAGTGAGTTTTAAAAGTTTGACAGGACGATTTTCGTATGGTACGGACACAATGTGTAGTTGTCGCCAGCGATTAATGCTAGTGCTGTAACGCACTTTTTTCAATCTGCGGCGACAGCTAGCGCTGGGTTGGGCCTTTGTTTGTCTTCTTTTGAATAGTAATAGTGAACTCTGGAGTGGGTATAATAGTCATTTGCTCGTAGCTCTTCGTCTTTGAAACGTGTACGATTTTTTTAGAATTTTCTTGTACTTTATGTAGTGTCGAAAAGTCATTTATCACACCTATCACAGGATGGTCAGTAATTTTGGAATACTACATATTTATTTTAGTAAAAAGGCACGCAATGCTTAGCAGCCCGGTTAATATGATGCTTTTATCTTTTTGTTGCACCGATTACTCCTATAGATGAAAAGAACACAATTTCGAGATTTGAAAGTCTTATTATTTCTAAGAAATTGGTCAGCGATCATAAATTTTTTTTACCTATCTGATTTTCAGACATAAAATCGATAACAGAACAACTTGGACAACTCTCAACAGAAGCATAAAAACTGACTTAACGAATTTTGAATTAGGGTTCTTCCAGTAGAACCCTAGTTCCATGCAATCAACGTTTAGCCACCCGTTGATTTTCCATGGCGACACTGATTCAAGCCTGAGTTGTTCAAATGTTTTACGTTCGTAGGGAAGCATTAAAGTTTTCTTAGAAATATACTAGCAAATTGTTCCTAAGAGCTTTAAAGAATAACTATTCACCGACAGCAGTCCAAACGAATTGGTGGATTGATTCTGAACAATGGCACGAGCATTCAATTTGACATTGTATCTTTAGATTTTGCATGCATTACTGGGGTCGGATTCTGCAATTCTGAGAGTTTGGGAGATGAGAATTTTTGTTTTCCCTAACTCTCCATACTTGGGTAGTTAGAGAAAACGTGGGAAGTATCGCAATATTGAAGGACGGCTAACTCTGTGTGGGATGGTCGTAGAGCATTGGGGGCTGTTCCTTCAGATTTAACGTCTAGACAGAGTACAAAAATATAGATGAAAAATTTTTGAGGGAGGGGCTTTTGGGGATGGGGTTCGTACAACCCCTCATTGGAGGTTATCCAAAATACGTCATGTTTGGTATCAAATTAAAGACGGAGAAGCGAGTAATATAGTGGTGTAGTTTTTTTTTGATCATTTTAACTTCATATCTAATTTTTTACCGCAAAAACACGGATTTTTTGCACTTGGGTCATATACACCCAGTTACTATATTTCGCATATATTTCTTCCGTTCTTTATTTCACATCTATTAGTACTCTGTTGTGAACATGAAAAGTGAATTTCCACGACTTACTAGCCACATTTTCTCATCTTATAAAGTAGTGATTCATGTCTTTTGCAGTTATTTCCAAAACAATTCACCAAACTCAAAAACTAATTACATATCAAATTAGAGGACAAAATGTCAATGCGTTCTAATCCTGCATTCAACCTTTAACGTGCATATCTAAATTTTGTATAGCATATCTTCTGTATACTAGAAAACAATCAAATTAACCATTTTCGCGTGATTTAAAATTTTTAGCGGGTACCTTGAGACACCGAAATTAATATTGCTTTGTAAGTATTGTAAGGATTTCCATAATTTGCTTTTAAAACAAAAACTAGGATATGCAGTGAGTCCATAATTTAATTTGAAAATCCTAAGTACCTAGGTACCTTCACAAAACACAACAAAAACAGCGAATACTGTCAGTTGCGAAATATTCTTCTTACTTCTCCACAACTAACACAGCCGAGAGTTTGTTTTGCCGAGTTGAATAGAGAGTTTCGTAAATCTCAATACAAATTCCACGAGTTACAGAATTCCGAGTGGAGAGTTAAGTGGCAAAAAAACTCTCATCTCCATAACTCTCCGAGTTAGTGAATCCGGGCCCTGGTGGACGACCATGGCTCCAAAGAGTGATATTGATTCAGTTGTCTTGGCTGGTCCTGGTCGCGAAAGCTATTTATGAGCGTTGGCTATCATACGTTTTGTTGTTGGAAAATTTCCTGAAAATTTTTCTTCAGAATTTTTATACAGAATTTTTATGGCAATCTATAAAAAATAAAATCCTTTCATTTTCCTCTGCGATAGTTGGCGTTGCTTTGCTTGTATTTTCATATTAATTCAAGTATTATTGTTTAATTTAACTTATGTGGAACAATTTTTTGATCAGCTTACCTCAAGGAAGCGCATGGTATTCCGGAAGGAATCTTGATCTGAATCACCCTGTATATTTGGATTCCGATTATTAGAAGTACAGTACTAGCGATAATTAAAGTAGACTGGATTGATAATTGTTTGTGTAAAAGTAAAGAGTAGCAATTGTAATAAAAAGATCTTGTGTATTAATTATATCTGAAATATTGCGTTTTAAATAAGGAACTAAGACAACGCTCGTAAAACAATATACTCGTATATGACGCTGAGTGAAAATTTCTTAAAAGGTCTCTTCCGGCTATTTACTTCCGCCGAACCTCTCCTCTTAATACATTTTTGGTAAATTAAGTAAATTACGTAAATTATGATAACCCACGTGGGTAAATTTATTCCCAATTTCGAATTCGTCTGTCGACTATGCTTTTGTTTCATATAACTAACATGCTGTCTCAATAGCTCTGTCTAGGCTTTTAATAACTACGTAATTAGCGTTAATAAAAATAAAATTACCAAGTTTCACTCCCCTACTGTGACCAGTAAGCAAATCTTATTAATAAATCAAGCGCAAAATGTATAATCTTCTGATTTATGTACTTTTACGTACCTTACTGAAACCACTCACAAATGAAGTGAATAATTTCTACATAAAAGTCTGATGGAGTTCTGCTACTACTCGAGGAATAATAAATTCCGCAAACAATGGGGAACACCTGTAGCAAAGGTTTTCCGGTCAATAGAGAGGCTTTTATCACCATTCCTTAGTAAGTGAATGAAGTCTTCCATGGATGGATGTAAGGAGAGTTATTATTAGCCTAAAGCAAAGGTAGAAGTTTTCTTCTATCAACTGAATACCTTTCAATTAGTTCATTTTCTTTCGTTAAGCATCTCAAAGGTTAAACGAGCCATTGAGCTGTTCTTAAGATTTTCTCCGTTAATCACTTCCTGGTATTTGTTGGAAAATGCATTTTATCCATAGAAGAATGGATTAAGTCGAGAAGAAAATGACTTGAATATGATCGAAAAGTGGAGAAATTTTATGTGAAAATTAATTTGTATGGGAAGTTAGTTGCCTTTTTATTTTGTTTTTGGTGTTTAAATCCTGCAAAATATTATGTAGATGTATAGCCATAGAAATTAATTACATATTTTTCTGTGCAATAAATCGCTCGCAGGTTGGGATGTTCACTTAACTTTTGTGGTTGGACCAACTATTCAAACGCTTCAAAGAACTTTTTTGTTTAAAATTGTTGGTATCTTTTGTTGTTACCAGTGTTTCGATGTAGTTTGTGTCACAGTTGTTTACTTAAAGCTCGATTTTCATTGTATCAGAATGATTTTGGAAGATGGGATTCACTTTTCACTCATTTAAAGGTGATATCGTTTTACTATCAAGTCAATCGGGAAGAAGATATCAAGCATGGATGAAAATGAGGATTGCGTTATCATAAAGTTCCCACATAAAACAAGGAATATCACTTCTAACTCTTTTGGAAAAGATGTTAATGGTTTACTGGGACTCTTGCTCAGGAAAAACCAAGATTTATAAGTGGTATAATTTGTTCAATCAAGATAAAGATTCGATTGAAGGTGAGCATTGCGCGGGACGGTCGACCTATCGAAACAGTATTAAAAGATTTTTCAGCGAGCTCGACAAGTGAAGTGGCAGACTCATTTTTGAAAAGTACTAGTGTTGCGCGAAATTCCCGCACTATTGACAACCTAGCACGCCGTGTGAATAATCCCCATGCATTTCTAAATTTTCGTAGTGAGGTCTGCGTGAACCATCCCGCCTAACTACATTCTTTTGTTGGTACGCCGTGCGTATAATCCCCGTACCATTCTTCCCCATCTGCCATGTTAAGGTTAGCGTGAACCATCCCGCCCAAGTAACAATTTCTCCAATTTTCGGTGACTGAAGGTGATAGGTAGTTTTATAAGGGGTATATAATGGTAACTCTGTTATATAAGACTTTCAGTGGTTATATAAGAGTTTTTATAATATTACCAATTGGTGACGTAGTTATATTAGAGTTTTTTAAGGTTACTAAAGGTTATCGTGGAAGTAAGTTACTAAAGGTTTTATAAGTTGGTGATGGAAATGTTTCAATCACCGATCTAAATAGCTTAGAGTAACCATTACTACAAGGTATATAAGAAAGTTTAATAATTGTTTTCATCACCACGTTATATAACTTATTGGTAAATAGTATTTATTGCGGTATCCGTGGTTACCCGTATATAACTTGACAACATTCAGTAATTTAAGTGACTTTAATAAATATTGGGAACTTTCGGTAATACATATACCCACTATAAAATATAGTAAGATTTTTTGGTGGCGCTTTAGTAACTACGGTGATCGTTATAAAAACAAATAACTTTTGGTGTCGAATGGAGCCATTATAAAACTGTTTTTATTTATTTTACACAATATAACCAAAGGATATATAAGAACACTAACATCTGTTTTTTGTCACTATAATTAAGATATATAACATTACCAAAGGTTACATATTATGACAATTTTGGAGGCATGGTAGTTCCTTTAGTTTATATAATATTTCTAGAAGTTTTACAAGGGTCGTTAAATTTATATAATAGAGCCAAAGCTTATATAAAACTACTTGAAATTTTATAATAGTAATTTGTTCATTGAAGTACAAGCCGCCATTTTTTCATCTGTGCATTACAGATAAAAAGAAAATGTCGGTTAAGCCAATTATTTAAATGGCAGATATATGACTTCCGTTTTATTTTTATATGACGAAAATACGTCATTTTAGGTATGAAACATTTCTAAATTATGTAATGTTACCTTTATGAATTAATATCACCTAAGTGAAAATTTAAAATTGTTAAGTATTTAATTAAAATTCTTAAATATTGCTTATTTTTGGAGCGGTCTGTGTTTTTTAGAAGTATCTATGATGATATTCACAGTAAAATATTAATTGCAGCTGAATATCACCAGATATATGCCGAAAAATTAATGTAAAAGTATTAAACCCTTACATTATAAAAATGCAATACAAAAAAATATCTACATAATCTATGTCAAGATAGGTTTGGTAAATATTTACATTATATTGTTCTATAAAGGTAACGAAAACTAATTTCCCTAACATTTCAATCACTAAAAGTAATTAGTCTGAGAAAATTCCAAGCCTTGTGGAAACGTTACCATCACCATTATAAACAAAGTTTATGAAGGTAACCGAAACATTACTGCAACCACGGCTATGACCAAATTAATTAATCGAGAGCACCATGGGTTATACTCGTATAAGGGTTATATTAAGGTAACCAGAATATTTTTGTTACTCATTTTATAAAACTTTTAGTTATATAACGTTACCTAAATCAAGTCACGGTAACCTTTATATAATCCTCCATTTAAGCTCTATAAGGGGTTTATAGTGGTTCCAAAGAGGTTTCGAGTACTAGTCTATATAACTCAAGTTATTTAATTTGGTAATGGAAACCTTACGGTTACTACTATATAAAAAAAATTGTTTCTTGGGCACTTTTAACATATCCCTGGTACGCCGTGTGAACAATCCCCGTACCATTCTTCCCCATCCGCCGTGTTAAGGTTAGCGTCAACCATCTCGCCTTAACATAACCCTGGTACGCCGTGTGAACAATCCCGTACCATTCTTCCTTATCCGTCGTGTTAAGGTTAGCGGGAACCATCCCGCCTTAACATATCCCTGGTACGCCGCGTGAACAATCCCCGTACCATTCTGCTCCATCCGTCGTCTTACGGACAGTGTGCACCATCCCTCCTTAACATCGTTCTGGTAGGCCGTGTGATCTATCACCGTACCAGCCGTCGGCATTCCAGATTGATTTTCAGTAGTAATAGAGAGCCACTGGTACGTCGTGCGTAAAATCCCCGTACCTTCCCCCCTTAAAAAAAATTCAATAGTCTCACATTGTGTGTAACCGGTGTCCCTCTCAGGTTGAAATGGTAAGCAATGCGAAGAATCCCCTACCACTATACTTAGTCTCTACACCTATGATAACTGAGAAAGAGATTTAGGATAATATAGTGACTCTCATAAGCGTTAGGCGTTTTAATATTAAGTTCGAAATTTGTTCCCGAGTGGTAAGCCGTGCGAACTTTCCCCTTACCCCCACCCCGTCTCTATATATAGCGTTATAAGCGTTTGGCGTTTTAATATTAAGTCCGAAATTTGTTCCCGAGTGGTAAGCCGTGCGAACTTTTCCCTTTCCCCCACCCCGTCTCTATATATAGCATAAGACACTAAATAGATTTAAATTAAACTAGCTTGTAAATGTTAGGTTATTTTGCCTGAATAAAGACTTTTCTGAATTTTATTGTAACTGAAGGAGTTTCATTATAGAAACCCTGGCACGACGAGCTATCCACAGCCATCCCACCGAAACTCCGTTACAAATTTGGAAAATCTTGTATTAGGTAAATTCGTTAAAGACGAAGTTGCTTGTGGAAATGGCTGGAGTAGCACGTACAACCAGATTGAAAAGTCAGCGCGCGACATGAGTGCAGAGAATGATTACGATCCACTTCAAAAACAGCATCGCGTCGACGTCAAGAGTTCAAGCGAGTTTTTAGATCTCTGTGCTCTGACGACAAGGATGCCATTGTCAGATTCTTACCGGAGATGAAAGTCGGCTGGAATGCTCATGGTCAATATTTGTATACCGTAGATGAAATCATAGAGTGTACTAAGTTTGTCATTTGTAACACCCAGAAATAATAACTGGATTGGACACCTACGCATAATATTAAAAGTTACTTTGAATTTTGCATGCTCGTCCGCTTGTCCCTCACGATAACTGGGGAAAACTCTTCGTAGGGTTGCCATACAAGAATTCAATTTTGGACACTGCCTGAGATCGTACCAATGTCGAGAGTTAAAATTTGATACATGGTGTTTTCATAGCAATAGTAAATAAAGTTTTAAAAATGCACTAAATCAGGTAACCCTTTCTTGGTGTTGCCATACAAAATTTTTGGTTTTTTACATATACTGTGAAAACAATCAGTTCTAGACGTTATTATTGCATCTCAAAAGTAGTACAGAAGATGACATCCTATGAGATTTGCTATAATCATTTTTGCACAGATGGTTGACGAAATTACAAACAGGCTATCAGGATATCATAAGAATTGGTATTAGACCAATTCTAGCTTTTCTACTTGTTTTGAAATAGAAAAGGCATTCTGCCTGTCTACTATAAAGAAAAGTTTGTCACACTACTGGTTTGAATGGTTTCAGAAATGTGGAGGTCTAGATACAAGGAATCGCAGAAGCCCAGATGCTAATTATTGCCATATTGATACGACGATGTGGTGGACATTTTATAACTGAATCTAACATTCCCAAGCATGTATAATCCCGTTCTCTGTCAGTTCATGTTGGGAGCCCTGTAAACAATAGGATTTATCGAAAAAAAGAAAGATTCATGTATTCGTTCTTAAGTTTCAGAACCGTTCCATAACGAAACAGTGGGAAAGCTTGGCTCTGTTATGAGAAGATGAATACAATATATTTATTTCTTATATATTCCGAAAACTCAGTACTCAATTCATTTCACTTACTATGAAAATCGACTGCACATTTGTGATCCAACGATCTAATAAAGTTGAATTGATTCGGGTGCTTACAGCGCTTGAGCCTAGATAGAACATGCTTTTGTTTTACAGAAGGCTCCAAAACAAATGAGGGAGTTGGAGCAGGATCATATGGTTCAAGACTCCGGGTCGACATATATGTAATTGAGCTATAAATTAGGAAAAATATCAAGAGAAACCACAGGAACATAAATATCTATAATATCTTTTCTGCTGGAGTTAATTAAATTAACGCACTCCAATTTATTTGCCTTTTACATGCCTTTTCACAGCAATAGCGCAGACTACGTGATGAGGGGGCCCAGTAACGTACCCAGGATTTGGCTTTGGGGGGACCATAGATGTCCCAAGTCCTAACGAGTCGGAAAAATAGGGCTCTAAGGTCGCGTCCTGCACCCATCTGAGCACTTTAGGACTGCTATTGTAGATTAAAACGTTACACTTCCACATTTTATTGTAGTAGTTTGGTGATAAAACCTACAGCCGTATCATCCCATATCTTAATCCAACCGATCCACCCCGCCCATGTATCGATTCTAGTTTACGATGCAACGAGGTTGGTCGACATCCTTCTTCTGTTTATAGCAGTATCACTTCACTTTTCCAATAGGCTCCAAATGACATTGAATTGACGCAACAGTAACAATGTTATTGTCATTGTATCGCACGAGGGTAATATCCAATAAAGCATCTATAAATTAATTGTAGGATCCTCTCTTAGTCTTCTTCTTTTTTTTTTGATCTTTGGAAGGCGCATTTTCTACTCTATTTGCTCTAATCGTCCCTGTCACATTGTGGCCTAATTTTTTTTTTCATCTAAGAGTGGGAAAGAAGTAATTAAATTATCTATGTAAAAACTGTAAATACCTGGTGTCAGTTTTGATATGAGATCTAATATGAATGAAGCACCGAAACCGAGTTCTGGAGGGGTGTTTCCAATGCTTGCTCCTTAATAGAGCTCTTCATATATCAAGTAGCCGAGACAATTACAAATAGAGCACTCTTTATAACCAAATCTGATCGGCTTTCCATGGATGTGTTGTTTAGCGCCATATGTTTTCCATAATATGGAATCTCATTGACTCGTATATGCTCAAGTTTCTATCGCCAGTATAATATTTTAGCCATCTTTTGTTGCGAAGATTCCAAAGACGACGAACTTTGGCGAATTTATCATTTGGAGCAAGATATTTGTCAGCAAGATGAAAATATTGCAAGAATTGTTCAAACATTACAGATATCACTCCCTGGAAATTACATTCAACACTTTGCTCCCAGTACATCCGGTAACTTGCTACAGAAGTACATCCTGACAACAATAGGATACTGATAAAACGCCTGATTTCTGAAGTGAAAACACTAAAGGTATGATTGCCTTCTGAAGTGCATTTTTGTTTTGTTCCTGAGGGCAGGAGCTCACAAACTTATTCATTGAAAAAGAGTTCAAAAAATTACGTCTTTTTTGGCGTAGAGGAGGATTCAGTGATGAAATTCTAGCTATTGATTTATCAGGTTCATCTACAAAGGAATGATATGGAAAGTCATCTACTATCTCTAGTCCTTATTAAGTTGATACCGTGGCATGAAATTTCTGGTAAGAGCTGGTGCCTTGCCAAATTATTTATATTAACAGATTCTTCATCACCAGTATATTGACTATTATTGCTATTATCCGGAGGTGTTAGTAGTAATTGCTCACACCCTGGTAGACATATAATGATGAGCTCATCAATGAGCTCCTCATGAGCAATCAGATGAACGTACTGATGAAATTTATTCGCGTTTGAATCTCTTTCACTTATTTAAAAATGTTTCTCTTTTTTGCATTTTACAATATTAGATGAGCACTTCGATGAGTACATAATGAGCGTCACGATGAGCTTATTAATGAGCATGTCAATGAGTGTGACGAAGAATTCATAACAGATAATCTGAATTTACGATTGATTTCATATATTTTTTTTTCCGAGATCAAACTTCGGTTGCAAATCAAACTCTGAGACTCTGAGGCATAAGGATTTAGGTGTAACCTCTTGTTCAGCATATGGGCGACAGTCTTTTCGCGGAAAACAAATCAAGAAATTAATTTAAAATAAATAAATTAAAAACTCAAATAAATAAATAACACAAAATTTCCTATTAGATATATTGTCTGACAAGGTGATGACAATAATAAATATTTAGTATATAGGGAGCAGTTTCATGCTATCCAGAAACTCCTTCGATGAGATTTAATGAATGCTCATCTGACAGCTCATCGGGACTTAATTTTCTATATGTTTCTTCATGAATTTCAAACATTTTGATACTTTTTTTATATACTAAATTTTTATTCTTGTCATCCCCTTGTCAGATGACATTTCTACTAAGAAATTTGAATTGATTTTTGTGATTTATTTATTTAAGTTTTTAATTTATTTATTTTAAATTAATTTCTTGATTTGTTTTCCGCGAAAAGACTGTCGCCCATATGCTGAACAAGATGTTATGCCCAAATCCTTACGCCTAAATCCTTACGCCTCAGCGTCTTAGAGTTTGATTTGCAACCGAAATTTGAATTCGGAAAAATATATGAAATAAATCGTAAATTCAGATTCTCATTTATGAAATGATCATGAGACTCATTGATATGCTCATTAATAAACTCATCGTGGCACTCATTGCTATGCTCATTAATAAGTTCATCGCGACACTCACTGACATGCTCATTAATAAGCTGATCGTAACCCTCATTGACATGCTCATTAATAAGCTCATGATACTCATTATGTACCCATAGAAGTGCTCATCTAATATTATAAAATGCATAAAAGAGAAGCAATGTATACATTTCGAAATAAGTAAAAGAGATGCTATATCTCATGCACATTATCTGTGAATAAGTATATAAATGATTTTTTTCATCAGCACGTTCATCTGATTGCTCATGATTAGCTCATTGATGAGCTCATCATGATATGTCTACCAGGGTTGTGTTTCGATAATGGAACGGTGTAAAAAAAAGTAAAAACAAATATCAAGATACCTTTGTTGTCAATATACATGCTGTAACATAAAATTATAACTGAAATTACGATCAATAAAATTACATAAAACAACAGAGAATGTTTTATTATAAATAAAAATACTTACATTTTACAACGAGGCATTTTTTCATAAAAAATTTCAAAAACAAAACTTCTTAAACTTAAAGTGAAAATGCACTACGAATGTCAAATAATGAAAGGTCGAATTTGGCAGCCAATAACTTGAGTGTTACCAGAATACATATAATATTTAGTGCGGTCACGTAAAAGCAAAAAAAAAATTCAAATGTAACCAATCCAATAGTGGAACACTGGGAGTATATGGGGGCTAAGCAATCATTATATCAGGGAATACCTAGTTATACTTTTACTCGAAGGCCCTGCACCCTATCGGAATTATTTAATACTCTCTATACTTAAGACACTTAAAATTCCTATTGCGGGAGCTTTTGTTATTATCTTGAGACTATAAAATCTTTAACATTTTCCATTTTAAAGAAACACTCAAAATAAACAGTATCCAATAACCAATGTGAAAAAATCTAAATTAGTATTCTCTTAAAAATTGCAATTATTTGCGTAATTGTTTATTTTTTGCGTAATTTTCCGTTAAAATATCTTAAAAGCTATACGAGAATATTCCAATTACAAATACGATAACAACGAGCGTAACGTAATCATAAACAAAAAACTAAAATGTCTTCCTAATATTAAATAAATTAAAATTTCCTCTATAACCACGCCCATCATTGTTCTTTAGTTCAGTTAAAATATAAAGAGATTTGTTAGGTTAACTTAACATTAAATTCTTATCACTTTCTTCTTCCCCTTTCTTTGAAAAACAAAAAAAAACAGGCATTAAAACATAAATATCTTCGTGCTGTCTCTAAGAAGGTGAAAAAGGAAAATCTGGGAGAGTTATTCTGCGCTAATTACGTCTGTCCCAAAAAAATTTATACCGAAACGGGAGTAAATGAATTCTTGATTTTTCCAAACATTGAGAGATTACCGCCCACGTCTTAATTGAATTTCCTCTCGAAAACGATTTTTCAGTATGTTTAGCTTAGATCCAGAGAAGGAATTATTTTACAGGGATATGGCTAGATACATATATATATATGCAGTATGTACGTACATAAATAAATTCAGACTCAAGAGAAAAGTTTGGATCTCCTAATTAGGGACGGATACGATACTATCAATATTTTACAGACGTGCAAAACAATTCTACCCTCCTTCCTTCCCTGGACTTTTATATATATAAATTTTGTGTTTGAAATAAATAGAAGGACAGACCAGAAAATTAGCAATTAGTGGAAATAGTCGGAGAGATTTAAAGGTTTCGATAAATGTACAGCTCCTAGATTGTATTGTACGTGGGTGGTTTAGATTACAAAGATAGAAAGAAAAAAAACTTCCCTCCAACTGCCTAATATAATCTATCTATAGCAGGAGTATACCTATTATACCATAAAATTGATTCAAAATGGAGTAGGTAATGAAGAGGTATAAGACAGGTTCATGGCTATTCGTCATCACAGAGTTTGATGGCCATCTCAATACTTGTACGAGGGAGACTGAATCTTTTCCCCAGGCGATGCCAGAAGGTGTTGTCGCAATTGGTACTAGCGGTACGTCAGGGATTAAGGACATGTCACGTAGAAGTTCTGGAAAGCATTGATGTGATTTTGACATGCTTGGTAGACGACATCAATAAAACAAGTCAAAAGGAAATATTTCCCCAGTAAAAGAATAGAAATGCCCCCTATAGATAAAAATTAAGTCTACGCCACTCATTATCACTTCATTTCTGGGGATATTAAAGGCATTTAATCCACTTATTTTCAGGTGCAAGTAACGCTTTTTATACTTGGAGTATTGTGTGGGAACGAAAAGCTTATTTAGACACGCAAATTTGTCTGATAAGATATTCATTCAAGGAGCATGGAGGGAGTTTTTAAATTTTTTTTGTATAAAGCTTTCAGAACTAGGTAAGTACTTTGGACTTGATGAGGGGTAAGAAATGTGCACTATGTGCGATTATTCTAGAGCTTTCAGAGTTTGTTAAAAAAAGCCGATCACTATAGTAACATTTATGCCATTGGGTGTATCTGGTCAATTGTCTATGGAAAGTTGTATATCCTTTCCGAGAAATTTGTTGCGATTTTTGGAACTACATCTGCAACTTCAATGTGAACTAATCTTTATATACCGTGATTTTTACAACAAAAAATATACGAAGATTTTTTTTTTGTTGCTGAGGTAATGAACTGGACTATTTTTACATTTTGTTCAGCCTTTTAATTTTCCAGAATTTTTCTGATATTGATTTAAACCTTCAGCAAAATATTAAAAACTCATCAGTTCAAATGCTACCGGGATTAGAGTTTTGAAAAAGGTTTTCCGCATTCATTTGTTTTAAATCAAAATCCTCAAAAATCGTGTGTGAGATCTAGTCTCGAACGTGTGAGGGCAGTGCCGGTAAAAAGGACAACTCAGTCTTACATCAATTCAAATATAACATTTTATTTAATACAAATATGCTTAACATTAATATAACAATAATAACAATAAAAATAATTCAAAATATACGAAACTTAAGAGAACAAATAATAATTCAATAATAATTAAAACAAATTAAAATTCATTATAAAATTCATATTTATTCTGGATGACGTCGCTTAGACTGTCACTCTCGTTTTTGTACGTCTGAAAAGAGGAAGAAGAAGAACAGAATTAATCCTTTATGCACAGAATTCGAGGGTTGGTGCTACGTGTAGGCAGGACCGTAGCAAAATGATTAACAGAATAAGTTTCTGCGAAATTATTCAAAGGGTGCTACTAGGTGTAGGCAGGGGGGCCGCAATAATAAATGTGTAGCAACGTACTGCAGCGTGTAAGCTAGCAGACGATAAATACATAATATCAGTTTAATCTATGAACAGAATTAAGCTTCTGTTTAGATGTGGGCAGGAGTATAGGAAATGATAGGAAATTTTTAGATTAATCTCTGAAATATAAAATTAATCTTGTATATTGGAGGTTGGGAATAATATTTTCAAATTCAGATTAATCTCTGAGCCAGACGTGCTCTGGGCCAATAATGATTTTCTGTTGCAGCTCATCTGCTTTATATAACTGCTGTAATCAGTTATGTTTGCCTCGCCTCTTGGAGTTGCCCTATCGATGTTTGTTGAATTTACTTTGACTGAGGCGAAAACATTGTCTTGTCAATTGATGATATTACGAAATGTAAATATTATAAGGAGGTATGTGGGATTTAAGGTAAGTTGATGATATTCTTGTTGACAATTCTAATAATTTTGTATGTTTTGGGAGATGAACTTCGTGGATATTGGGACATCGCTGGATAAAAAGGGGGAGTTCCCAACTAACAGATAACTATTTATTTTTGCCGCGGACGGGAATCGAACCTAGAATCGGTCAACGATGGAGAAAGAAGAATTTTAAGAACTTTTATTTTTAACGATTCTAAACCAAATTTATACAAGAAGAAAAAACAACCGCCTCGTCCGAGGTTTGGAAGCAAACGTGGCATAGTAGGCTAGTTACAAATTTGATAAATGCAAGAGGAAAAATCGTCTGTCTCGTTAATTCACAGTGGTAAGAGCAGTCGCCCGGCAAGCGGAACGTCCCGGTTTCAAACCCCGGACGAGGCGGTTGTTTTTTCTTCTTGTATTTATAAATTTGATTTAGAATAAAATAATAAAATAAAATTCTTCTTTCTCTAACAGATAAGTGTTTTTTTATTGATTCTTTTAAAGTTTAAGTTCTTTGTGGGCTTCTTCTTTCTTTGTTTTTAGGAATATACGTATGTCGAGAAACGTAAATTTGGGGAGCAATGTGTAGTCTGAGCACCGTGTTATTTTCATCTCGGTTCTAAATACGTTTTAAATTTTATTTATGATTAAATCCCATAATTAGTTTATTTTATAAAAATCAGTTTGTAAACCTCAATCTTGATAAAAAGTGAATGATATATTTATTTTCATTCTCAAAAGCTTTTCGTATTGGTGACAGAATGTATGTTGTAGTCCACGCAAATATTCGGTGTTGTATATTTGGAATTTCAGATTTAATTAAACATTTTCCTATCTCTGAACCCCATCCCCTCCAAGCGCACCTGCCCAAGCTTAGTTAGAATTATAGCAAATATCCTAGCCACCCTCAAAACAATCCCCTTCAATACAGAGCAGTTCATCCCAACGCGCTCTGTCCCTCCCTGGAGAGTCCTTGTGGGGAGAATTCTATTGAGCGAGAAAAACCACGAGCAACTAGACAGAACGAACAAAATAAGACTGCACATCGACACATACGAACGAATACAAGCAGATACAAAAATTTACACGGATGCCTCGAAGGACGACGAAAACGTAGGAATTGCCTTCAACAAGAACCCGTTGGCAGTTAACATTAGAAACTCCTTACACACTGCGAAAATCACTTTAGCGTGGTGCCCAGCCCGTGTGGGCATAGACGAATGAGAGGGCGGACACTCTCGCCAAGAGCGCGCTTCGCGCCCCACTCAAACTGACAAACCCACCTAGTTACAAGGCGGCTAGAGCTCATTTAAGGAAACTACAGTATGGCAGCAGAAGCGTCATCTGGCGCGAATCGGGCACGTTTCTGGCAAGCCACTACAAGGTGGTTGACAAACCTGTGATGCCAGACCTTCCAAGACGGAACATGGTTGCGGTGCCAGATTAAGACTGGGCCATTTCTTGTCGGTTAAACTCCACCTATTCCGCAGACAGCCAATCCCCCTTGTCCTTATTGTCAAAACGCGACCGTAACTGCTACGCAATTACTGCAACAGTGCATCGAACTGCATCAGGGACTACTCAACGAACTAGGTACTACAAAGACACCAACAGAACTCCTCACCTATAGGGGGAGGACACGAACATACTTCTCGATGCACTGAGGACATATCTACGAAACGGGAACAAGGACACGAGACTGTAACAACTGACACACGTACGTACAGTCCTGGCTGCTACACACACTGCCTACAGACAATAAAATGATAAGGAACACTGAAAATAAAGTTAGCACATAAGCTTAAAACAAATTGTCAATATATAATTAATTTTAAATAAAAAAAATAAAAAAAAAATAAAAAGTAGGATAACTACAGATAATATACACTTAAAGTTACTACAATACCTTCAACTTATGTTACTACATACAAATGCTGTTATTCTAGTTAATTACATAATTGTCAAGAAATTAATTACTATTTATCTCGATGTTTAAAGCGGTTTTCTCAGCTTGTATGACACTTAAACAGTGAAATGGCCATAAGCCTGCATTTCATTCTTACTCTTCCTGTTTCATCCATGTTGTAAAATTAGCGTAACATCCAAGACTATTTGTAAGGTCTGTTCCTTTATCACGACAGATCATGGTCTAGGAATTAGGATAAAAATTATACTACATAAGATTGGTGATTAAGAAACATACCTCTTACCTTTCTGTAAAATTAACATTGAACTTCCTTATTTTAAGATAAGATACTCGCATTCTTCCCTCCTTTAGTTTAGCCTTTTAGTTTTACTGTAGATGAGCCAGGCCTAAGCATAATACCTAAAAGTAAGAGGCTGTCAAATAACACTATTAATTGAATTGTTGTAAAATATTGAATTTTTAGTTGTAAGTTAAACAAGACAGTCAAAAACACCAGGCAGCTGCCCAGATGGCCTAGTAGCCGTGGGCCCACTAACTTTAGTTGTTAATTAGGATAGGTTATTTAAGATGTATGTACAATTGCCACTAATGAATTAAAAAATAAAAAAAAACCTTTTCCAGAAATAATTAAACCTTTTCCAATAGAATTAAACAAAATCCACAAACAATAACACTAAATTCATAAACAATTAAACCACTGAATTTTTTACTTGTTTTTTATGTTTGTAAACAGTTTTTTGTTAGTGAAGTGGTTCGACACGTGATGCAGGACTAATTCTCATCATTAAATTCATTAAGAAATTGACAGCATCTGTAGCATTTATCTCCCTAATGCTACTTTCTATAACCAATGTAAGGCTGTGCTCAACAGATGTATCTGAAAGAATTCTTCTCGCAACTCCTTTTATCTTTGAAAATGTTTTCTCTGTAGGATTGGGGGGTATAGGTTAATATGGTGGAAGAAATTGAAATCGTAGGTTATTACCGGTGGCAACATCCTCTAGAATAGCATTATCCAAAATTGACCATGCACCTTTTATGTATATGCGAAATTTTACCCATAAGCTCTCTAAGGAATGTACAAAACAAATAAAAACACTTTTAGTTTAACTGCTAATAAATTTAGTTTTATTTTATGTGGATTCTGTTTAATTCTTTATGGAGAAGGTTTAATTCTTTTCGAAAAGGTTTAATTCTTTCTGGTAAAGGTTTAATTAAATCTGAAAATAATTTTTTAATAGTACCATAGATGGCACAAGAACTAGATGTCGCATGGCATACTAGAGCAGAGTATACCGATTGCGAAAAGGGTAGTGCATTTTGGAATAGACCATAACATGGTTTAGAGCATGCCGAAAGCAAATGTATACATTTGATCGACTTCCTCAACACTTCAGATACGACAAAATATGAATCACTCAACGTATATCATTTCAAATGTTGTGATCCTTTCCGGAATGGACCACCCAGCCATATAAATTTTGTGTACTTTTTTGGTACTGCATGCGACATCCATTTCTTGCTTTATCTGTGATAGTACTTTATAAGTTTTATTGATATTGGTATTACTAATTTGATTGGAACTAAAGCTCATGCTAGTACTTTATAGTTAAATTTTGGAAGCTCGGAATTCATCTTTAACATCCTTGTTATTTATAAATATTACAAATATGTGGCCATTTCAAGTTGACGTGCTCACAATCCTCAATACCCGTAACTCACCATGAGTATTGAAATGTATAGTTCTGAATATCACACACAGATCGAAATGATTTTGAACTTCCGAATGTTGAATTTTACATTCCACTGTAGATAGAAAAATCTACTTCATAAAATTCGTGCAAATTTTCGTCGAACGAAGTGAATCGAATCGCATAACTATTTCAAGATTGTTTAAGATATTTGAAGGAACTGCGTCAGTTATGAATCAAGTAACTCGTGTTTTTATTCGTTTGGTCTGGTTACCAAGAGAATATCACCGCAGTGAATAAAAGTTTCCCTGAGAGTCTGGAATCATCAATTCTGCGTCTTGCACAACATTTTGCGTGCTCTTTGTAGAAAATTCTAATGAGAGATCTTCACCTGCATCTTTAATAAATTTAAATTGATGCAGACCATTTTAACTCCCATCAATTGATCAGTTGGTGTACTGGATAAAAAATAGAGGGCGGCAATTTTGCTTACAAAATAATCTTCAGTGATGTCATGCAGGTTGAACAAATTGAATAGCCATATTTGATGTACTTACATAAAATTCCCTGAAAGATTAATGCATTCCCAATGAGATAATGCTTAGTGTGGTTTTTGGGCAGACTAAGTGATTGGGGCGTTTTTTTTTTTTTTATAATGAAGGAAATCAAGTAACTTTGAATGGTATTCGTTACCGCATCCCGCACTATGGTAACCGATTTCTTGTGACCTCATTTGATATGTGCTTCCAGCAGGACGAATTGGTTTTTTATCACAACAATTTTTAGACTATGTCATCTTCATCTCGTGGTGAAATGCTAACATCAATTGGCCATATGAAGCGTGAGATTTGACACTATGTGATTTTATTTTGCGGGAATTTCTAAAATCAAATTTGTTTTTTTTTACCAATATCAATATCGAGATACATTGCGTCATTAAGGAGACTGAATCGCATCTCCATCTCATCACAAATTCATCAATATTACCCATGAGTCCTATATAGTACACAGAGCTGTCACACTTTTGATATAATCCGGGTACAAAATGTTACTTTCCATTTTTTTTTTGCTATAGTAACCACGTAGTTTTGTTACACATGCGTTATAATCCCTACCATGATTCTATTCATACAGCGAACCAATATATTTAGGTATATTACAGTCAGGTGCATTCTTATATTTTTTTAACCAACGTCATCAGCCAATAGGCAAAATAGGACAGGCAAGCGATCCCTCAAATTCTAGACCAATTGCATTTACTTGGATTCTTTCGAAGGTTTTCGAAACACTCATCAACACTCAATTGATGAAATATCTACAAACCAATCACTTTATCAATGCTCGCCAGTACGGCTTTCGTGTTAGCCCCTCTACTAACATTCCTTACAGAGCGTAAAAAACAATGTCTCCATAATTTTGATGAATCTGAGATTATCGTATTAGATATTTCAAAGGCCTTCAATAGTGTTTTGTATTCTGCTCTTTTAGCTAAACTTCAGGCATTAGGTCTAGACCCTCTTTTCTTAAAATGGATTGAAGGTTTTCCCTCCCGCCGTTTAATTCAAGTTTTATTTACAGAGTTACGTCGGACCGTTTTATAATTCATGTCGGTGTACCACAAGGTTCTGTGCTCTCTCCTACTTTCTTCCTTATTTTTATTAATAATTTGTTAGCTCTCACTTTCAGTTCTATTCCTAGTTTTGCAGACGACAGCACTCTTGATATCGTGTACTTGTTCAACTCTATAGCTGATTCCCGTGGGAATGCTACAGTTGATAAACGAAGCCATATTTTCAGTTCACTAAACCATGACCTTACAACAATACTCGCTTGCGGTAGAGCGAATTTGGTCTTGTTTAATGCTTCCAAAACGCAATGTTTTCTGTCATCTCTGAACATATTAGGCATTGAAATATCCAACAATCTTAGTTGGTCCGATCACATTTTTGGTATTGCCAAAAATGCGATGAAATACCTGGGTCTCTTGCAACTTCAACCATTAAACTTGGCGCATATCTCTAAGTCTGATACTAGGCTTAGATTAGAATATAATTCCCATATTTGGGCAGCGACAGGCTTATTAGAGATGATATATCAATAGCAACTATTGATTCTTTACAGCATCGGCGTAATGTCGGATGGTAACCTAAGCTCATCCTTGCACCCTTGAACTCAGATTCGGCCATACCGTGAAACTCCACGAATACTTCATAAGCAGAGCGAATGTGGAACAGTTTGCTATCCTCTGTTTTCTCCGTCAACTATGAGCCGCAAACATTCAAGCGTAATATATACAGTCACTTTCTTGTCTCAACCCAATAATCTCAATCCCTTCCCCCATCTTCATTTCCTGCGAAGACTATGCTACGGGGTATCCCCTGAGCTTTGGAAACATCACAAAAAAAAATAAATTCAATGCAAATGGGTTTAACAAAAATTATACGATTTATTTTCGAATAGATGTACTTTTAGAAAATTATTCAAAAATGATAATTTATTGCATTAATAATACTTTCAGTCATGCACAGACAATGAATATATTGAGTAACCCTACTCTGAACTGATTGCGAAGGCAGACCAAAGGAATTTATCAGCCTTTTTCAGAAATTATATCTTTCTGAAAATTCACAAGGATTTAACCCTTTGCCCTTCTCATAAAGCAAAACAAACAAAAAAATGCTTTCAATTATATTCCAACTATGTAGAGGGGTTAAACGTAAAAATATAAGAGTCAATAAAAAGCATTTTATATACAACTCTGCTCGTCTTATCATACTTATATAAATGTAAGCCTTACAATTTTCATTTCTTACCTTCAATTATGGTTATAAATAAAACTCACAGCGACCGTCCTGTATACCTATACAGAAGCACTTCCCAATTATAAATCAAAACCACCTGCCAGCTGTCATAATAATTCCAAAGAAATTTCAAAACAAACAAATTGGAAAAATTTTAATCCTCCAAAGAAAATTTTGATTGTTACGAAATCAAAGGTAAACAGGATGATTGTGGGCATGGAAAAAAGGATAAAAAGCCTCCAAAAGAGGACACTTTTACGTAATTATATATACAAAAAAAAAAAAAGAACGAAATGAAAGGCAGCTTTTTGCCTGGATGTTCGAGAAATGAAAAAGCAACAAAAGATAAAAAAAAAAAACAAAATTCACAAAGCAAGCAAATTACGCGGTTTATCCGAAAAAAGGATGGAATTTTCGGTGAAGTTGCCTTTTGGGATGATGATATGATCACTATCTGTTTTCGAAAAAAAATTTCAAGTATCTTCCGTCGGTATTTTCGTTTATTACTGTTTTTGTTGTTGTTGTTGTTGTTTTAGTTACCCTTTAAGCCTCTTTCATTTCATATCTTCCTGACTCTGTGCTTTTTTTTTTTTATATGGACATACGCCGGTAACCAAATTCTCCAGTTTTCTGTTGTTTACAAAACATTCGAATTTGGCAAATGAAACGTAAATCCTTTTTCGTTAATTAAAAAGGATTTCTCCTTACTGCTCCCGCATAAGCCTTATTATCCTTGCGATTCTCGAAATTCTTTTTTGAATACAAGTTTTGAAATGGGAGATACCGACCATGTATCAAGTTGTGAAAGTGACAATTTCGTTGCCTGGATATATATTTTTCGCTTTCCTAAAAAAAAACAAAGAAGATAAATAAAAAATAAAATAAAAACAAAATCCACGATGAAATAAAAAAATGGTTTAATCTGTTTCAGAGTGTGGGGAGGGGAGGGAGAAAAAGATTGCTAAAGGATTTTTGTACTATATACCTCTGCTTTGTGTTCATTAAAAAAAATTCGGTTTAGATAAGGAAATTGAAAATTTTATAAAAGAAACGCTTTTCGTTACTATCACAATCCCCGCTATAGGAAAATAAGAGAAAAAGGAAGATCCTAAAAGATTTAACAGGAGAAGTGATTGGATTTGTTAATTCCTATATCCTTCTGCCTAGAAAATTCACCTCGTCCATACTAAATTGCGTATAATCGATTTCTCTGGGCCTCACCTCCCATTAACAGCACACCCGAGGATAGGGATATTTCTTCGTTGCTCGTATCACATCATCATACAGGATTGGCTAAATTGTATATAGGGTCGGTAGACAACCTAAATACAAAACGCTTGCTTTACTTGGACAAGTAAAGCAAGGATAGCCGCATGAAAGAAACTGATACTAAAGTTTGACAAGAGCTTACGGGTAAGTCCACATAGAGATTAACGGACTGTCGCAGGATGAGTAACTTTTAATGACTTTCTATACTGAGAGTATTACAGCCGTTGGTCTTTAGCATAGTAGCAGGTATAAAATTTAGGTTTATACCTATACTAACAAGCATGCATACAAACACATACACGAGTATATATGTAGGTATATTCAAATGACCTATTTGATTTTGTTCTGTTGAAAGCTTAAATCTCATGGAAAAGTTTTCAATGGTCTTTCGAAGTATCCTGTAAGATTTGACTTTATTTCAGATAACTAGATACCTACATGTGATGAATATTGTTGAAAATGTCAACTATATTTATGTTTGTATTTTACACACTATATCTCTACATATTCACATTTATTATTTACAAATTTAAATTCAGAGAAATTATTCCAATGTCGTTTTTTATGTCAGTAACATTCAGCTAGGGCAGCGGGCCTTCCACTGTTTTCATTTAAGCGGATATTTTACAATATTTATCCGGTTAAAAAAAAATAGAGATATAAATGCGAGGATTTTGAATGTCACTTCATTTCAAATTATTTTGTTCTTTCTTTTTAGTGGGTATTTATTAAAATAAAGATTTAATTTCGTAATGTGCTTGAAATTTTCGTTACAAATTTGCTAGGGCTCAGAAGATATGGTAGTCGGTTTAGAATTGGGCTGATAGAGACTGAATTCTTTTCGTCGTATAATCCTCGCGCTTTTATAAAATTAACATAGTTACTGCCTAAAAGAATTCAGTAAAAGTAGGTGGGTGAGTGCGACTTGGGTGTAAAGTCTAGAAAATAAACCGAAACTCCGTGATCAGCATTGTACACAGTGCTGTCACTTCGGCTATATAATTATGTAGTAAATTTAGAAAAAAAATGTAGTAGATAAGGATTTTAAGGAGTAGAAATTATGTAAACAATGTATATACTTCATAATTCAATATTGATTTTATTAAAATCAAAAAATAAATTATAATAATAGGAAGTTCAACAAAAAGTGTTACATCTTTCGATACTATCACATATTGAGCTTACAGTTCACAGCAAAATTTAAAAAAACTTATATATGTAGTTTTAATCGACATATAATTATACATACGAGTATTAATTATAAAGCAGAATAATCTATATAATAAAGCGAAACTATAACTAATGGTAGAGAAATGAGAAGTAGCGGAATTGTGCATTGAACTTAATGTGCAAGGGCCAAAAATTATTTAATGCACTTCCGACACATGGAAAGAAATTCTATAACTTTCAGGAGAAATTAAATAATTTGCTTAAAGATAGATTATTTTAAGAATATATACTTTGTTGTTGTAAAGAGCTCTAATAAAATTGATAAATTCAAAATGCAATAACTATTGTAAACTAATTACTTTAAAATGTACCTACAAAGTAAAATTTGTCCGAAAATTTCAAAATTCCTTCAGAATGTGATGGTTCCCAGCTTTGTTTTTTTAAGTCTATCAATTTAATTGCATACATTATGCTATGGACTGTATGTATCAATATTTAAACTTTTTCTTAGTTTTGATTTGATTAAATTGCGGCTTTGAAAATTTTCTTTCAACAGCAGCTAGCTGTGAGGCACCGCACATAAAATTAGCATATATTCAGATATATTTTCAAACACGGGCTCATTCAAAACATCTCTACCTTCTTCAATTTATTCCAAAAATTTACAATATCTCCATCGAAATACTGCTCTACAATTTCATTGTCACCTAGTAATTGCCACCATTGATTATTTAATGTTTCTTTTTCGCTTTACAGAAAGGAAAGTTTTTTGAAATTGGTAAAATACTTGGCATTTGTCCAGAAACTATTTCTCGAGGATCTAAATATTTCAGTAGTTTCAACTTAGGATCCTCAAAATTAAATCGACTTGTGATTTGATCACAAAGTTCTATATAAAAGACCAATAAATTATCATTAACGATAGCAATATCATTTTCTTCGAAATTTTGTGAATTAATATACTCCTTAAAATCTATACCAAAATGCATACTAGAATAAATATAAATTCTTAAGTTGATCATATAGTGAATACGCCTGACTTGATTCGGACTGAAAAAGTGTATTAACGTTAGTAATTCGTTTTAAGATATATGATAAATATAATAAATATAATTTATTATTCGGATTATGTAAGAAGTCTTTAATATCCTGAGCATTAGAGCTATTTAATTCTTCGAAACTATATAAGCCAAAATAATATTTTATAGCCACCATTTGTTCCAATATTCGACTGACAACACTTTCGAATGAAAGCCATCTACTTAGTTGCACAGAGCCGAGGTATTTTATGATGTTTTATGTTGAAGTAGTCTTGAAACTCTTCGTATGAACCTACTCTTTTGGGACTATGAGCAAAATGATTAAAAATGTTTCTGATATGTTTTTCTACAGATGTAGGAAGTACCCGACATGCTGCAGAAGCACATAAATGCAGAGAATGGCAAGTGCGTCTTAAGAAAAATATATCTTTATTAATTTTCGAAAAGCGCGACATTACTCCATTTAAATGCCCAACCATCACTGACGCATTGTCATCAGCTAGACCACAAACATTTTCTAAAGGAACTTCGTTGTTGGAAAAATGATCCTTAATAAGTGTAAAAATTTCCTCAGAAGTAGCAGATTTCAACTGAATGACCCCAAAAAAGTTGTCAACCACTCTTTTTTCTCTGTGTCAAAATATCTAACGACAATTACCAGTAGGACGGAAAAAAAATTATTCCGCATAGCTTATAAAACTTTTTTGTCGGAAAATTTTCCGGAAAAGTTGGAAAATTCCGAAAATTGCAGAAAAATTGGAAAAATCTGCACTTTTCCTGAAACAGATTTATCACTAATCATATCGATGAAAATTTTTCCGATGATTTTTCCGCTTTTCCGGGTTTTCCATGGAATTTTCCACAAAAGCAACTTTATGCAACTCATTTCGCTCTACAACTTTGTCTTAGGTTGCAAAACGCTCAAACGCTTCCTTGGTCGGAAAAACTACGGAAAAGCGTTTTACATGAATTTTCCTCGATTTTTTCTGCATGTTTTCACCATTGTCGGAGAGGAAGTAATGATGCCAGTTGATAGGGAACTTGATCCTGCATAATTTAGAAAACTTGTTTATTGGAAAATTCCGAAAAAAATTTTCGGAAAAATTTGAAAACTCTGCATTTTTCCTGAAACGGATTTATGACTAATCAAATTTGTACCAAATTTTCTAATGATTTTTCCCGATTTTCCGGGTTTTCCATGGAAATTTCCGGTTTAAATTTTGATAAATTCAATTGTCACGCGACATGAACTTGTGTGCCAAATTTCAGCTCGCTGTGATGACGAAACGTGGGTCTACGAGAGTGTCGAAAATTGTAAAAAAGAAATATACAGACAGACAAATTCATGTACGAGTTAAAGGGACGGGCTGGCCTCAATAAAAGACCTTATAGCAACTCAACGTTAAAAAAATCTTCAATCTAATCGAACTGGTAACATTCTTATATGTTCTATTGATAATACTATACATATATGTAAATAACATACACTGTAAAAAATAAAGAAATTGTTGCCAAAAGGATTAGGTATTTTTGCCTAAAAATGTAGGGAATATTCCCTTAAATTTAGGGAAAAAAAACTTTAATTTTAGGGAATATTCCCTACATATTAGCGAATAATCCACACTTTTACAGTGCACCTCGTAATCGGCTCTCTCTACAAGGAAGATTTTCAGTCAAACCGTATATTACAGAGTGCAATTTGAAAAATTTGAAACGCTACTTTCTACTAAAACTGATTCTAATTATTCGTAGGCCTATAGCTCCTACTCCTTTCTTTTAATCAAATTAATCAAATCTTACTATAGGATGTCAGTCAAGTATTTATGTTCAACTTGCACGAATTCCCGAAATTCGACGACAAGGATGTGTACTATGTACGGTGCTACACAGTATGCCAATGCTT
Source organism: Dioctria linearis (assembly GCA_963930735.1). Taxonomy (NCBI): domain Eukaryota; kingdom Metazoa; phylum Arthropoda; class Insecta; order Diptera; family Asilidae; genus Dioctria; species Dioctria linearis. Next base: position 182,994,648 of record OZ005744.1, read on the forward strand.
TATTAGTGACTTTAACAACTGTTGAATCTAGGATTTCACTTGTGTGGGTTATGTTAATAAAACTAGATATATAGTCTATACATATACATGTTCTCATCCCTTTTAGTTATTTGAAATCTATCCCATTGGTCCGACCTCGAACTAAAGAAAACTTTTCTCCAACAAAAAACTCCGTTCAATCTTTTCCTAGATCCTACACTTAAAGTAATTATTCTTTAACGCTATATATAGGTATGAATTGTATATAAGTATGAATAAATAAATAAATTGTATTTTCAAGCAAAAATAGTAAGGGGCAACAACCTTAGATTATATAGGAATAGCCAAAATGATAGGCTATGGGGAAGAAAAACTTAAGCATTTTTCTTCATTTACACTGAGCCAAAAACAGGCATAAATATTTTTTTCATTAATATACCTTCAATGTAGCGGTTCATTACGTTAATGAATGTTAATTCATTATTTCTAGAACTATAAATCTTTAATGAAACTAGTTGTTGATATAATAAATGTGATTTCTTTATAGGAATGTACAGATTTCGTAGCAACAATGAAGTCTATCAATAAAGTTTTATTAATACCATACATGCTTTACTTAACACAACGTAGGAAGCTTCATTGCTTTAATGAATATTTTCATTAGCCGAATGATATTTCATACATTCCATTTATGAAATATATTTACGAATATTTTCCTTCCTTTAATGTAAGAATTTCATTGATTTAATGCAAAATACTTTCGTTAACTTAGTGATAGCTTTTATTTGTATTTATGAAAATATCATGACCATTTTCGTGGAATTTTAAGTGAGTTACATTGAATTAAATTTAAATTGTTTGATGTCTACATATTATATTATATCATTAATTAAAGCGATGTATATTGCACATCAAATATATTAAATTTAATTGAATGTAATTCAATTAAAATTCCACATTATTTCAATGAAAATATTAATTGAAAAATAGCTAAGTTCGTTTTTTTCAATTTTCCTCGAAACAAGTTTATCAATATTAATGATAATGAAAATGTTAATAATTTTTTTTTTTATAGATTTTTAGATTTCACGTATCCTTTTCGTAGCAGACGTGAAAATTAAATTTTTGTATGGCAACCCTACGAATGTTTTCCGCGATTTTATTCATTAAAAAAAAAACATTTACAATTTTTATGAAAACACTAATTAAAATTTCAGCTCACTAGATCAACGCGTTCTGAAGAAATTTACTAAACAAATAAAATAAGTAAAAAACAAGTTTTCAAACAAAACTGAGGCCAAGCCGCATGAAAAAGTAGAAAATAAACTTTTCTTCACACACAGAGGTGGACTCAGATTTTTTGATTGGGACATTTCTCTTGAATATTCTTTCTCTACATGAATCAAATCACTTATTACCTCTGATTGATCATACTGAAATATATCGGTGATTGTCAGCGAATAAAATCTGAGTCCACCTCTGTGTGTGAAGAAAAGTTTATTTTCTACTTTTTCATGCGGGTTGGCGTCAGTTATGTTTGAAAACTTGTTTTTTACTTATTTTATTTTCTGCCTTTTTCACATTAACTAAATTGGAAAATTCTGCATTTTTCCTGAAACAAATTTATCACTAATCATATCGATGAAAATTTTTCCAATGATTTTCCCGCTTTTCCAGCTTTTCCATGGAGTTTTCCACAAAAGCAACTTTATGCAACTCATTTCGCTCTACAACTTTGTCTTAGGTTGCAAAACGCTCAAACGCTTCCTTGGTCGGAAAAACTCCGGAAAAGCTTTTTACATGAATTTTCCTCGATTTCTTCTGCAAGTTTTCACCATTGTCGAAGAGGAAGTAATGATGCCAGTTGAGAGGGAACTTGATCCTGCATAATTTAGAAAACTTTTTTACCCGAAAATTTTCTGGAAAAGTCGGAAAATTCCGGAAAATTTTTCGGAAAAATCGGAAAACTCTGCATTTTCCTGAAACGGATTTATCACTAATCAAATTTGTACCAAATTTTCAAATGATTTTTCCCGATTTTCCGGGGTTTCCATGGAAATATCCGGTTCAAATTTTGATAGATTCAATTGTCACGCGACATGAACCTGTGTGCCAAATTTCAGCTCGCTGTGATGACGAAAAGTGAGTCTACGAGAGTGTCGAAAATAGTAAAAAAGAAATATATAGACAAATTCGTGTACGCGTTAAAGGGAAGGGCTGGCCTCAAAAACAACGAGGTCGTACTTAATTAACGTGGGGTTAATAGGGAAATATAAAAAAAAAAATACGTTACTGAAATCCAATTTTTCAATTTTTAATTTAATATTACATTGGAAAAACTTAAAAAGTAAGTGAAAAATTTTCAAATCTTTAAACTAAAACAACCAATACGAATATCACTTGAATAAATATTTCAATCCAATGGGATCCCCAAAGATCGGAATCCATTGGGACACTTCTGCTTCTGAATAAAATCCTAAATGATTTCATTTTCAAATGAAACACAGCTAATGTTTTAATGAATAAAGAGCATCTTATAAAAATTTATTTAAGGAACTAATTAAATTTGTATTAAATGCAATTTCACAGAAATTTTAAGTTTGATTTTTAATAAGTTATAGAAATTAACTTTAATACTACATAACAAGTCTTTTTAATAACTTCAATTTTTTATCTTATCTTATTTTTATTTCAAGTTTTTTTAAATATGTGTTTAAGTCCTTTTTGGCCACTGTTAATGTTATAAAAAAATTTGTTGGATAAATATCCAAAAGTTAGATGCTGTCGCAGGATATTTTAAATTAAATAAAAAGAAAGTCTTAAATCAAATGTCGACAGCCCTTGATAAACTCGTTAAAATATATCTTATACCATCTAGGTATAGTATTATTTCCGTAATGGAAAGAATGTCTTTATCTACTGCGAGTATTAATAATGGTTGAATAGGAGTTTTGTTATGCTGCCAGAAGTCTATATAGTCTTTTCGCGATCTCTTTTATGCAAATAAATGCATGCTGCGAATCAGCGATGTTGTATACCGCTTTCTGTCACCTTTATCTTCAATATTTGTTCGAGATGTAGGTGGAAGAGCACCATGGAGACTCCATAATATTCCTGCCATTTTGGTCTAAAATATAAGAAAAAATTACTTAAACAATTTACAACATTATTTATATATAGTTTATTTTACCTTCAGTTAAATTTTGGCTTTTACAAATTTTGTTTGTGACTGCTTTTATACCTTTATCTTTGATACGGCCGTCCTTACTAAGAAATTGACACACTTCATTTAATTTTGTTAGCAAGACTTCCAGAATAGACAAATTTTCCTTGAATGGAATGGAAAAGTCCATGTCAATCTAAACAATTATAATAATTTAATAGCTTTACGTCTTATTACGATCGTAACATCTTACCAATCGATATCCCAGCTGGAGTTTTATACTGAGACGAATGTCTCAATATTTCTACAGTCGTTCGATTTTCAATGTCTTGTAATCAATATTGAACACAAGACATCGAATTCGTCCGATGTGAGATTGTCATATTGTAAAGAATTTATTTTGGTTTGTACATCTGCATCCAAAGCTGCGTTTAAGTATAATTTTTTAATATCAGTTTAAAATTTTTTCAGTACAGATTTAAAAGAAAAAGTGCTTTACCTATGACGCTCTTCGGGGAATCATCTTAACATATTAATTTTTGGTCGGGGGTGTAATGTAGACTTTTCGTTAACGTCTTTACGCAAATACAAGTTTGAAATTTATTCATTAGCGAAAAGAAAAAATGTCATTGGAGTAATGAAAAAATATTGTTGACGCAATGAAGGATTTTATTATTTAAGATAATGAAAATCTACATTGTTTCAATGAAACACTTTCATTCTCAATAAATTTTCTATTTGAATGTAACATTTTTCATTACATGTATGCAGGGCCAGATAGAGGGGGGGGGGGCATGAGGGCCATATGGCACAGGCCCCAAGCCCACGGAGGGCCCCTAACTCCATGATAAATGCAACTGAAATAAAAATATATTTTGTCATAATTTTTAAAATAACTAAATTTTTTTAATTCAGAATTAACTCCATTAAATTTGCTACAGAACATACTAGAAACAAATTTAATTTAATTGTTTCCCAATTTGTTTGTAGCATTTAGAATATTTTGAACGTACCAGCTTCCGTTGCTTCCGCAGAAAGAAGCTTTAGCGTTTTAAAAAGAGTGAAGAGTTTTAACGGATTAATGGACAATGGACTTTTCAACGAATGTAAAGGAATTAAAAAAAAAAGAGGCTCCAAAGACTTTATTAAAGTAACTTATTTCCTTTCACTCCTCAGTACAGTTATTAAGGTAGTTACACTACCCACTTACATTTTCAAAGTTAGCACTAATATATTTTTGAAAATTTTTACTTCGAATAAGGTTTAAAGATTTATTTAAATAAAATTCATTAATGTTTAACAAAAAAAAAACCTTTTTTATGTTTTATTTATTTTGTTGACATATTTTTATGATTTTCAGATGGAGGGGGCCCCATTTTTCTGGTTGGCCGGGGCCCCCCATATCCTCTCTCAGGCCCTGCATGTATGAAAAATTACATGATAGCAAGTAAGAATAAATTAATGAATTCAAGTTAATTGCCGTAAAGATATTTCATTAATTTCTAATACAGAAATATTGATTTTTTACATTATAAAGATGAATCTTACATTATTACGATGAATTTTATTTAATGAACGGAATTCATCAATAATATGAAGCATATCTTTATCTGTGTAGTATAATCTCATTGGTGTGTTCATTTTAGTCATGGAAGTAGTAAATTACGATATTTTTAGAGCGGGCACATAATTTTCTGTCACCGTGATTCGAATCGTTTTTCAGTTTATAATTTATTTATAACTTTTTACATTTTTAAGAATTTTCCTAGTGACCCATTTATTTTGCATTTCTTGGCGTTACCTTTATTTTGCTGATATCACATCGGCGCCCGATGACAATTCAATTGTAAGCAAACAAGCCGGCATTAGAAAATGTTAAATTTTTTTGCCACAACTTTTTATTTTTATAACTTTTTCGGTTATATTTTTGTTAAAACATTTTAATTTATTATTGAAACTATTAAACTCGCCTGAAAAACGACTTCCTACGGCAATAGATCCGGTTGTTGCGGCAGCACAGCACAGCGCACTTCATCACCATAATTCTAGACTCCGGAGTCTCGATTATATTAAATCTCTTGCACAAAACTATTTTCACTGTTGCTTCTTACTATTACAAAAGTGTAAATCACTTTTAATCACGTTTTCACTTACAAAATCACTAAAATAACACCGGAGTTATTTTCGTACATTAAAATAAATCCAGAAATATCAGAAATGTCGAACTGACAAAAAAAAACACCCAGCCCTCTTGTCATTTCCCTTCCGTGTCCCCAAAGAAAAATGCTTATCACACGTACACGAATTTTACACAGCATAGCCTCTCCTTTTTGCTATATAATCTAAGGCAACAACTTACGCTTGTTTTGTTACTTAGGGTCCACCGCAAAGGCGCCGCCGGGGATGTTCCGCTGTGCCACTGTTCAAGCAATTAAAGTTACAAATCCAGGTGATGGATTTAATTATATTTTCAACTAAAAAATTTCCAAAAATAACCCATATCTGGCAATAGACTAAGTTAGTACTTGAGCTAGCTGATTCTCGGCATAATTTTTTCTACATAAACGGTAATCAGTTCAGTTAACCGTCTGGGTTGTTCTTGAAACTAATTCTTCAGCAAAATAACCGCTCACAACGACCCCCGTGGAAGTGGTGAAGTCTTTGGTCTCCAGGTGAAAGAAAAACTCCACACTCATGAATCCAATTGGTGAATTGAAGTATCAGTCGGCTCAAAATCTTCAAAATAGTAATAACTCCTAGTAAGTTGAGGTGTCAAATCATTAGCGAACACCGAAATATAATTAATTTAGCAAATAATTCAATAAACGTCAGACTTTCACAAATTACTCTACATTTTTCCAGGCCGGACTCGAACTCACAAATCCTATTCATAGGCTATATAAAAAATTCGAACGCCAGATGATTCCTGCTCAATCTTTCAGTTCTCGACCAAAAATTAATAATTTTTTTTTTAATTGTAGCCACTCACATGGAATTATGCTTGACAACTTATCTCGTGCCTAAAAAGGCGCCATAGCTCGCAGCAAATTACTTCATACCTCATCCAAAATCGCAATATCTCGTGGCGGATGACCTTTTCAGTAACTTATCTTTTATGATTACTTTCGTAAAAATACTTTAACTGGCCGATTCCAATAATATATTTTTTTTAATTTTTGTAACTTCCAGAACGGCAAAAGAAAACTTGTCACACTTTAGACTTCACTCCACTTTCTTCTTCCAACTGTCACTCGTCAAAACGTCAGACTGTTTTTTTTTACTATTGTCTCTCGTCGAACGCGCCGTTCCCCTTCTGTCAGCCAGATGTGAGTAGCACCGTAAAGTGAGCTTAGCAGCATAATACACCGTCATGGCAGAAATTTCCTGTGAACCCAATGTCAGCATCGCAGTCAGATGATACTTGTCAGCATACTGCACTGTGTAAGCTACGACCATAACAATTAATATGAAATGTAAAATCTAACCAATAATTGCGCCATATTGTGAAAAATCTGATCAATAGAGTGCGGAAAAGATGGTTTGAAGGGATTTTGCTAAATTTAAGCCTTAACGTAAAAGAAATTATGGCATTGTTACGTAAGATAAATCGATGAAATTCAACGATGTCAAGGTCATCATTTGTGACATTCGAACAGGAAATTAATGGAATAGGATGTGTGTATATGGGGCCTACGTACATTGTTTGGTCATTTTGTACCTTGCCTGTCAGATTTCAAAGCTGGAACTTAGTACTTTGGTACTTTTATTTCCGTTCTATTTCTATGGAAATTGTTGTTTGGAATCTAACGCATTGACGTAGTAAAATATAGATGGAAGGCCAAATGGCCAAATTCTTAGATTTTCATATCTAGCAGATTACCGACGAATATGTATAATATTTATATTTTCCATCAGTTTCTGCCCTAATGAAGTTCCCAATTTTGTTCAATGAGAACATATTTTGATAAATTTTAAAAATAACATAATCTGCCACTTGTAGGTCCGAACCTGCCATTGCGCCCTATGCCGACACTAGTCCAAAAGCCTTGGGTCCTGGACCTGGGTCAAAACCCTCGAGAATATTTCTCAAACCATGAAACAGAAATCCATATGTGTGCGTGCGAGTCCGTCTCTAAAGTGTTCTATATTGATACTTATGGAAAAATGGCAAAATTTATTTTATATAAGCTATAAAGCCTAAACTACTATCCATACAGGAAAATAGTCTTTTAGTAGTTTAGAGCTTGATTCCCTACCTTCCCAAAGGCTACACTTACTATGTACCTTACTTAACAAAAGGATAAAATAGGTTTGATTAAAATGTAACCTTACCATTTTACGCTCAAAAACTCTCAGCTGAGTGATAATTGCATGTTTGTATGTGCAGCCGGAGTCCGAATCTGTAGGCAGACTGATTCGATTTCATCAGACCACGACATGCCACGGCACAGCGACATATACACAACTATTACTTAGCTGAGAGTTTTTGTTTGAGGAATCCTAGTCATTCGCTTCAGATAAATTTTCTTAAATAATTTTATTAGGAAAGGTATAAAAATATTATTACAGTTCGGAAGATAAAAAAACGAGCTTAAGGTTATCAGAACACAGCTTTTGTGTATGAATAGTAGTTTAGAGCGGAGGAGCTATTCAAATAAAACTTTTGTCAGCTTTTCGTAAGGACACTGCAAATATTTTAGAATGTTAGGACTCAGTTGATGCTTTCATGTGGTAGTGAGGGAGAATGTTTTATGGCTTGTAAAATATGAAATATTCTCGAGAATTTCGCTTGCGCCAATGGGATTTTTAAGAACTCGTTATGTATATACATATATTTATAGCTATGCGAATATTTAATATATTGAAAATAATGTTTCATCATAATATCACGAGATTTCTAACCCCACAACAAGGGGGGACTTGGTGTAGGAAGCAAAGCAATAATACAGGTGAGCTATTTTTGTATTCTCTACAAACTGTGAAAGTTCATCCAAATCGGAGATTGAGGTTCTAAGGTGATCGGTTTCTGGTGTAATGGTTGAATATATAAAATAGGTATTTCAACAAAGAAATATTAAAAATCTATCTACTAAAAGAATATGCATTTTAAAACCACCTCCATTAATAAGTGCTAGAATAGTATTCGAAGCTCCGAAGCTTCGAAAGAATATTAGAGGAACGAACATTCGAAGCTTCCATTTCGGCCTTCGATCCTAAGGAATTCGAAGCTTCGAAATTACCGTTGGACCGTTATTCAAAATTATTTTAAGTTAGCTGGAATAATCGAATTTAACCACAACATTCCAGAGCAGACACCAGGAAACGTTCCTGAATCGAAGCTTCGAAGCATTGGTAAAACATTCATGCTTCGAAACTTTGAAGGCTTCGAAATTTCGGCAAATCGTTCACGCTTTGAAGGATTCAACTTCGAAGCTTCGAATAATTCGATGCTTCGAAGCTTCAAACCGCCTTGTACGAATTATATCCGTAACTGAACCAAAACAAACTAGCTGCGAAGTCTCATCTCATCTATTCTCAAACTCTACCTCTACGCCGAATTTGGTGTTGAGCTTGTTGAGAGAGCCACGTGGTCAGCAACACAGTTATAATACCAAAAATAGTCAGATTTCGTCTATTTATGTGATATGTTGGCCTGCAAGTAACAATTTAAATGCTATTTAGTTTCACTCAGGTTTTATAATTGTTTTATTAAGGTTTTGAAGTTGCTAAATACTTTTATGGTGATTGTAAGTCTTGCTAATTGGTCTTCTAGAGCAATTGATTTTATTGTGATATTTTAAAAACCTCCTGGAGAGTAGTAAGAAAATTATTTAGCATTTAAGTCCATTTGTACTTATAGATGTTTTGTGGCTGTCATCAATTCAACTAGGATAAAACCATTAAGCACCAATATAGCAATTAAATACTACTTGATTTTATTAAGATTTTATAGCATGCGCCAAGACTATTGTATTAAACTTTGATAAAACTTAAAAATAAGACTTATAAATGTTATATTAGGAAGAACGGAGGACTACATTAAATCCAAGCTAAGGGACAATTTGGTCTAGAGAGCTACTGGGCTATATATGTATGAATCTATCATAAAACTATTATACATAGAGGTTTTCAGAGTGCATTTCAAAATTCTTTCACAAAATCATTTTAAGATTAAGAGACTTAGTCAAATGCCGTATAAACCTAGTACATCTTACCAAGTGTCTTCGTCATGTGACATGCAAGATTATTGTATTCCATTCTAGGTCTGATATAAGATTTGTAGCGCTAGATTTGACGGGGCGAAATATATTTTACACTTTTTAAGAAATCCAAGATATTTCTATGCTTCTTTAGCAACCGAAAAGATATTATCTGTACAGCTTAACCCAGGGGTTACACCTGCAAGTACAGCTTGCATGCAACTTGCACTGCCATACTTCTTGCACGTGTAATCCAACTGCCATACAACTTTCAGCAGACTTGCATGATGAAAATTCATGGCAGCTGGGAGATAGTAATTTGACATTTATACAGTTTTCAAAATGGGGCAAAAGAAATGCTTGAGAGAATTTGATAAATTTGTTCTGGGAAAATGAGATTTTCTGGGATCATTTGTATTACATCATTACCAACACCTTCCTCTTAATTTTTTCTTGGGTTTTTATCATTCTGCTGCTTCCTTTATTGCTACAATTTTCCAATATACGCAAGGCTTTACGTTTCGATGATATTTCTTAAATGAACTTGCAGCATGCAAGCTGATAAGACATCAACCGAACTGCCTTCTGCTGTCAAGTTTAAAGAGCTTTGGGATGATAGATTTATAAATGGTTAGACGTTAAGAAGAAATCAACAAGTCGAAATAAGTTTGAGTCTCAATAGACTTAGAACGGTTTTAAAGGAGGTCAAATAGATTTGAAAAAGAGCGAACAGTTTTATTAGTAACTAAATTAAAGTCAAACAAATTTATTTTGACTTTATAAATTAAAAATTTAAAAATTTTCCGAAATATATGAATTCAAATTAGTAAAAAATAATATCAAAATTAAATATAGTGTAAATAAAAAAAAATTATTTTACAATTATTTCTAAACTTTTCCTAATTTTAATTATTTCTGAGGCGCGTTATTATTTTTCGAGCTATCCTTTGTGATATAATCAGTAAATTTTCAATCGCCGTAAGATTAGCTACATTAAACTGTTAAAACTGCAGTTAAAAAAAAAATTGAATTACATTTCAACATATTAAATTATTATAAAGTCGAACAAATAAATGTATTTGGTTCTATTATTATAATGGATTTAAAGATCACTTTTATTCTGAAGTTTCAAGTATAAAAGGTTATTTCTAATACCTTTTTATCTTAAAAAAGGATTGAGGAGTAGTTTTATGATAGTTTTGATAACGTTATGCGGATTGGTTGATGAGTTCAAATTACGTTTTTAGTTTTATGAAAGGTTTTATAGAGGACTGCAAGTCATCGCAAAGATTAATCCAGATAAGACCAATAAGGCTTTATATAGTTTTAAAAATAGGCCCTCACAGCTTATTGTAGCGTGAGGCCTTTTAGTTTTATAAGAGATTTTTAAGGTCATATTATTGTTGGCTTGACTATATAGCTTTATTACAAGTTTTATGAAATAGTATAGACAACGTTATGTAGGCTATATTAAAACTAAAATTGTTACTTGGTGCAAATAGCCGTACTTAAAAAGAAGAAGAAGAAATTTTGTAAAATCATCATATAACTGTGAACAACATTTGTAAGAACAAAACGCTTATCTACAGAGAAAACATCAAACTTGTTTTACCACTTTTATTATAATTGAACTGGAACTTTCCAAAAATAATCTCTTCCATTTTGAACGAAAATCAATTTTACAGTAAATTAAAGAATTATAATGAACCACGAAAAGTATCCATATACAGCTAACTCTGTTCCTACACTACTATGAACTTACACATTTTTTTAACTCATTTTCACTATCAAAATATTTTACCCCAAACACAATTTCGAAAACTTTGTAAAAAAAAAAATAAATTCATACAAATCAGAAATAAATGAAAATCCTACAAAAGCACCATCGATTAGCTTGCTTTCCTTTATAGAAACACTTGTTTTTAGTAAATTGCCTACATACATAGCCCCAACTTTTTATATACATATACTTTCAAAACATTTCATGCAAAATAGCTTTTCACATAAGCAGACAATTCCGAATAAAATGCATTATTCATAAGAATTAAAATATTCAACGTCAACAAACGTTTTTCCTGGATCCATCCACCCCTGTGCCCTACCACCCACCCCCATGTAACTAAAACTAAAATTTCAACTGACTCTTGAATTTCCATTAAATGCGCCCCAATTTACAGAAACACCGCGTCCGTCTCCACATATTTCATGGAAAACTTAAAAGGTAAAGCAAAAAGCAAATATTTATGTAAAATTTCTACAATAAAAATAGTGGTAACTTCTCTAAAGCGTTCAAGTGCAAAGTGACACAAAAATTTTCCACCATGTTTTCATAACTCGACTTTTTTGTTGCTTCTCACACAACCACCTACATGATGACGTTGTGATGGAAAACCCCAATTCTAGCTCCAGGTAAGCTAGGTAAGGTACGAACGAGAAGTATCTTTTGATAAAAAGCTTTTGGTATACAAAATGTTCGACATTCTGTAAAAGCTGAATAGGATGCATCCTGTTTATGACAGAGCATAAAAGCAGCTTTGGGAACTGAATATTTTCACCTGGTGAAGATGCTTCACAAGTTTTAAGAAAAGCGCCTTTGTTAAATTCTGTGTGATGCATACGGAATGCAAATGTAGCAATGGATTCTGGGACACTATCAAATCTTTGTGTGTGAGCTGCTTAGATGGCGTGTGAATGTGAGCTAACGAATAAGCCAAGCAAATATTTTTTTATAACTATGCGTGTACTGTTTCGCATATAAATAATATTTGGTTTATTGTCTTTATGGATTTATTAAATGGCATATTTTCACATTTTTACTAATGCTGCAGTCTATAGAAATGCTACAAATACACGTAATAATTCAAATAATTGCTAAATTTAAAATTCCATTAATTCGAAAAAAAAAATACCTAAATGTTGGAAAAATCTTGGGAATCTTATGCTAACTTTCCGTTGATTAATATCGGTGATCACTTAGCTGTTTTGTCCATCTCTTCAAAGATCCAAACTTAGGACAGTAAAGTCTATAAATTATCGTTCAATTGCTATCGAAGGTTTTTATCAAGCAAACAAACATCTATCGAATATATCTACGCAATGAACACTGATATTTTACTAATTAATAATTGAGCGCAATCATGTCAATAATTTACTGGAAAAGGTTCTCTGGTTCTACTTTATCAATACTAATAATACGTTATCCTCAACCAACGGATCTTCTGTAGATTATGTTGTACCTCCAATGCTAAATTGTGATGGCTTTAGTTTCAGAAATGTCGACTTAAATCAGGTATTAAGAGCCATTTACAAAATAGGATCTGATGCGACTGGTCCCTATAATCTCTCTTCCCGCTTTCTGAAGCATTTTGCAATATCAGCAACTGTCCTTTTGGTCGTTTCCCACCCAATGGAAAATGGCAACTATACTTGCAATTGCAAAAAAGAGCTCGCCGTAATTACCTTCAGACTTTCCATCCTATCAACCTGCTCTACTCTTTGCCAAAATCGCTGGTAAAGCTAATGACATCACAAATGCTTGATCATTTTGAAACTTCATCTAGTTTTCGTCGTAGGCACAGCTTCGAACTGGCCCTGTTAAAGTGACCATAGACCTTCCATCTGCACCTTACAAAGGTGAAATAAGTTTGCTGTTCCTACTGATCTGATCCATTCTAAGTTATCACAAACGCTATTTTCTTTGTATATATTTTCTTCGCCAGCCATTGCAAATATAAAAAGTATTTTGTCGGATAGGTTTTAACAAGTAAAACTAAAAAATGTTTGTTCTAACCATTTTCCACTGGTACTCCAAGGCTCGATACTGGGACCACAACTATTTCGTTTATACATAAATGATCTCCTTAGCGTTGTTAAAAATTCAAAAATACATCGAAAACCTTCAAATATATCCGAATAGGCCGATTGCATTGATAGAAGATGGGGTACAACGCACGAATGACGATCTTAAACAAACTTACTCATGGTCAATCCTAAATAATTTCGCACTTATTGCCAATAAATTTTGCTGTATGTTGCAATATAGAAATGACATTGATATAAATTATTTACCTCCTATAACTTTAAACAGTTCTCCTTTGCCGTATATGAGAACAGTCAGGAGCCTCGGGAGTCATGTGAATGATCGTATGACCTGTTGCGACTTCATCAAGACTCTTATCATCTGTGAGTGAGCTGTATATGATTATATTTGACTCACCACAAGACTTCTATTGTATATTACATGCGTCCTCTTAAAAGGTCATAAAGGTCAATATTAGGTCATACTGTATTTTTTATACTTTTTATATTATTAAGCCAAACTCAGGAGATACCCTAGGATGCAAATCACATCATGGCAGGAAGGAGATAGGGAAAGGATTAGGAGGCATGAGGCGAGTGGCGGAGGTACTGATGTATGTTAAATTTGAATTTTCGCAGATTATAAGCCGGAAGAAAGACAGTAGATTGTTTCTAATTCGATGTACATCATCATACAAAGTTTTCTTTATAATGATCCTTCCGATATCTCTCACTTCTATCAGGATCTTTCTCTTATATACGTATAAATGGTCATTCTGAAATAAGTTATCATTGAACTCCATTGTAAACCTCCAAGCAAAATTCTTTTCAATCAGCACCTAGAAGCTTCATTCCTTCCACCGCTTTATTTAAATGACATTCATATTGACCGTTGTTAAAAATTTTGGGTATTTTTATTGATAGTAGCTCATCCTGGCAAAGACATATTAATGCAACTTGCGGAGCTTGTGGCGACAGGCAGAGTATACCCTTAGACTGCTACGCAAACGGTTCATTGAGTTTCATTTTGATTGATTCTTGTAACAATTTCTTATTCGAAATTCCTTATTAAAAAAAATTTCTTCTCTAAAATCATGGATCTGGTAATGCGTCTTCTTACTTTTTACTTAAAGGACGACAAGTTAAATATGGATTTCAAATTTTCGCTATTTTTGAAAATTTGAATACAATTTTTCTTCCACTAAATGCTCCATTATATTTATTTCTGAGGAGAGGAACAATATCTTTTAAGTTAATTTTCTGTTAAAATGTTGCGTAATCTATGTAATACACAGAAGACAAAGTCTAATTTCCTCAAATGCACAAATAGGGATAGCTGCTGCTATACATACATATGTAATCTGTAACCATGTCACTAAATTTGCAAAAATTAATATTATTTTACCTTACTCAACTATCAAAACTCACGCATTTTGGTCTTTCATAACCCTAGTCCATCAGTTTTGAATCGCCGTGTATAGCTTTGTCTTTCCGTTTCAGCATGAAAATTTCATTAGCATCCAAATATCGTCGGAGTTCTTTTATTAATATAATAAATACGTTTTTGATCCAATAAGCATAGTAAAATTTGGTGCCACAAAAAAGAGAAAATTGGTCGTAACCCCGGACCCGGAATATACAAGCCATGAAACACGACTTGAATGCGAGGATACCGGGCCGGTTAGCGGTCAACATTATATACTTCTTGCTTTATCTTCCTGGTGATTTTCATATAAAAGTAACTTGGATTTCGTTCAAAACCAGTAATTTCCATAAATTTGTTTTTTTAATACTATTAGAAAGAAAACATATTGAGCTGGACCGCAATTTGATGCAAATTAAAGAAAAAGTTTTTAATTTTTTTTCCAATAATTTATTTTCAAATCGACACTTTGTTAAAGAAATTTTCGAGGAGTGCTAATTTAGTAGGGTTAGTTGAATATAACTCTATTTGCTTTAAATTAAATATTTCCAGAAAAACCGAATCTGATATTAATTACCCCGTCTATGAAAATTTTCCCAACATACTACTTTTCATCAAATACCACGGTTTTTGTGATCTTTCGGTCACAAAAACATGCAAACATTTTTCTGGTACTGAAAATTCCTTAATGATATATTTTTAAATTTTTTGAGAATTATTTAAGGCTAAAAAAGAATATACTTGATAAATATAAAAAAAAAAAACACTTAAAAATACTTTACTTCAAACTCGCACAAAAAAAATAGAAAATAATCTTTCCCTTCACTTAATGAATACATTACAAAAGCTCTCTAGAGTTTCCCTTCATTTAGCATTTAATTAAATATTAATATGATGTTAAATTTGTTGATAAATTTAAAAATTTTCTAGGTACACAAAGAAAGGAAAGTTATTTACTATAGTGTTAAAATTTGAACTGCATAGTTCTTGGTTTCTTTGCATACCTTGAAAATTTTACAATTTATTCACAAATGTAATATAATATCAAAATTTATTAAATGCAAATTAAAGGGAAACTCTATAGAACTTTTGTGATGTACTCATTAAGTGAAGGGAAAAATTATTTTCTACTTTTTAGTGCGGATTTTGAAGCAGTATCTCTAAAAAGATGTTTTTCTTATATTCTTAGCTTAATTTAATTAGAGCGAAGAATTTTAGAGCATAAGTTTTGATTTTATTTGAGCTCTAGGGGGGAGGGGGCGATCGCCCCCCCTCGCCCTCTCGCTGCATCCGTCCTTGCCCTGACAGACAACAATCGTGTTAAGTCATATATATTTTTGTAAGTAACAGTTAATCCGTATTGTATAAAAGAACTCTAATTGCTGAATAAAATTATTTATCTATCTATTTAATAATAGTTAAAAAAACAAAAAAGGAAATAACATAGTGTTCTGCCCATAGTTAGAGCGAACACGCAAATAATGAAGAAATCTGATGGAACTTATAACCCTGGTTCAAAGTCAATAATTTCGTAGCTTAATTCTTCGGTTAACCAAGTTCACTACACTGTACATAACTCGCACTCCAATTAGATTTTTTTAAATTCAATAAATAATATAATTTGTAATTAATATATAATATAAATATGCCTGATAATATTATTTCAAAACCACAATGATAATTTAAATTTATCTGTAAAGCTAAATTTAATATTGAATAAATGTGAAAGAATAATTAAGATTAAATTAAATTTATGTTTAGAAAATTTTATTGTATCTGACAATGTACTCACCAGCTCAGTATTAGGCACTAGATGAAATTGGTTTTCTAATTTATTATGGTTTGGAATTGGACTATTCTTTATTCCAGTGGATATCCAGAATAAAGTGAGGTTATTAATTCTGACTGCAGTCGATACCCACAGAAAGAATCTTTATTCGGTCGAGACCCATAATAAAGTGGTTTATATTAGTAAATTTTTTATTCGGTCGATACTCGCAATAAGAATCTTTATTCGGTCGAGACCCGTAATAAAGTGGTTTAGATTAGTAAATTTCTTATTCGGTCGATAACAGAGATCTGCACAATACCATTTACCCTTTGCCCAAACTAAACTGTAGTTAACTAGTTATTTATATCCAGTTGAAAGCACATACAAAAGCAACTATTAAATATGTAGTTGTACTCACTCGCAATGAACAACTAATGCATTCAACTTGCAGAAAAAAATCAAATATGTAGTTGCAAATACATTTGTTTTTCCAAAATGCATTTTTCTTTTTTTTTCAAATACAATTGGTAAATACATTTGATAAACATGAAAAAATAATCCATTTTATATAAAAAAAAAAAAACATTTTTCATTATATTTCTCTTTTTGTGTTAAACTGAACAAAAGTAACAGAAAAAAAAATAAATATGTTATGCAATAGTAACAATAATAAAAACATATTCAAAGTCAAAAATATTCTGTCAGTTAATTTTTAAACTTCATTCGTTGAAACAGAATTTAGAAATATTAGATTATTAATTGTTTCAGGACAAAGCCGATTGCGTTTTTCGGTTATGATATTACCAGCTTTAGAAAATACCCACTCTGATGGCGCACTACTTGCAGGAACACAAAATATTTTCCTGCATAATTTGTACAAATTTTCGTACTCTAATTTATGTTCTGACCACCATTTCAATATATCGAAATTGTCGTACAAGTTAATTTTTATATTTGAATATTTTCTCAGCTCATTTGTTATTACTTGTTCGTCATCCAGAATTACATCATTATTAATAAGACCGGAGAAAAGAAATGCATCTGAAGACTGAGTGTACTGAGTTTTTACAACATTTAATTCATTCAAACTTGAATTTTGAGTGCTTATTTTGCTTAACATGGCATTTATACAGTAATTGTGTACGTTTGTCACTACTTCCATATCAAACATTTTTAAGCTGATTTGTTGGAGGATGTCAGATGTAAGAAAAGTGCTACTTTGTGCTCTATTGATAAATTGGAGACCCATTTCCTTTCAATGTTTAAGAGAATGTTCTCTTTTAAAGCAGCTATCTCTGCTAAGTCTTCTAAATTGGACTGACAACAAGTTTTTAGAAAACTAATCGTGGTGTAGACGTAATACAGCGTCACATATTGAGATCTCTGCAATTTTTTTGATACTACCTCAAAGTTTTTGCACAATGCAATCAGCTGTATTAAAAGAAGTTGATTGATAGCCAAGAGTCGACACGTCTGATTCCGCTCCTGCAGAATCTCCGAAATTTTTATCCAATTGGCGTGTATAGATACAAACATATTATAGTGGGAGTCACAACGTGTTATACTATAAGATTTTAAAGTTGCGTCTAGCATGTGTTGCAGTTTCGAGTTTCGGAAATATTTCACGAGTTTATTGCACGCAGTAAGCAATCTGTTGACTTCAGGGACGGAAGTAAAAGCATTTTCCAAAATGTTCTGTAGTAAATGATTAGAACAATTTAATCGGGTGTAATCTTTTAATGCTGAAATCATATTAGATCCTCTGTCAGTGGCAAAGATTATATCTTTCATATCAGTTATTTCATGTTGATCTAATAAGTCTTTTAACTTTCTGTGTGTGTTTTCTCCAGAACACTTCTCGAAATCCATTGATTTCAAAATCCCAGAGCCAGTTCGCAAAGACTATCGTTTTGGATGTAGTGCAAAGCTGCACATAGATATGTACGACGAATATAATTGTCAGTCCAAAGATCGCATGTAACAGCCATTCCTTCTTTTACAAGTTCTCTTACTCGTTTGTTTTCATAAGCCTTTTCTGTGGTGCTAAAACATTAATATGACATGAAATTGTAGTTGGATGTGGTACTTAATGATCAACGTCTATATGATTGCCATACTCAGCTCCAATTTTAATAAAAAAATTTTTCCATGTCCTTATATCCATTCCCACTTACTGCAGTGAAAGATCTGCAATCTTTTATAGCCCAATTAACGCAAAATTCTAGGGTATTTTGTTTAGTCTCATCATGTAGTTTTATGGTGCTTGTTGAAGTGGCTTGTTTTAAATTTTTTACACATTTATGATTTAATAGATTCGACGTTTGCTTTCCAAAAAATGAGTACAGATTTTGACACTTCCTGCAGTATACTAGGTTTGGTACTATAGACCCGTCTTCTTTTTTTATTTCTCCAAATATTTCCCACACTGCACTCTTACCTTTTCGTTTGGAAATGATTGTGTAATCTCCACTTGAAATTTTTGATCCGATTTGATCTTTTGAAAGGTTTTCGTCAGTCATTCTTGTCTGTCACTGCAAATTATAATTAAATAATCACTCCCGAATATTTATAATAAAGCATATACTTCAATTTTATGGTTAAAGATTGTTTCATAACAATTAATTAATTAACGTAAAAATACATTAATGTGTTATTATTTTCAAGTAATCTAAAATTATTTTCCAATGAAAAAATTTAACTAATATTAAAATTGTTTTAAATAACGAAAAGAGATATATGCTTATTAAAAAAAATACAAACCTTTAATCGAGTTTGCTGAATATATGATGTAGTTGTAAAACACTATAGACATATTTTAGATCTCAAACTTGTAAACCACTTAAATGTAATAAGCAATCAATTTTGATTAATAAAACCTTGAAACACAGAAATTCATACCTCTCGTCTCTTATTTAGGACTAAGAATGAAAAAATATTAGTTGCATATGCATTACAATGCATATTCTGCACAAAGCAAACGAATAACAGGAGAAGTCCAGTTATTGCCCTGAACCGAAAAAAAAGAAGATTTTTTGTTTGAAATTTATTTGCTTTGGGAATGAGACTACTTTTGACGCACCATTAATTGAGCTTCCTTACGAAACTCGTAATACCATTTAACTTATTCAAATGATTGCGAAATCCTATGAACATTTACAACTGTAGTTAAATGCATTTGGAACCTTGCCACTGAACTATAACTCAACTGATCTTATTTCAATTAGGTGTGAGTTAGTTACATATTGTTCAGGCAACTGTAGCTACCCATATGCAGTTGGATATGTATAACTATATTAAAGCGTCTTTTGAATGGTATTGTGCAGATCTCTGGTCGATACCCCCAATAAGGCTATTTATTCGGTCGAGGCCCGTAATAAAGTGGTTTATATTAGTAAATTTCTTATTCGGTCGATACCCGCAATAAGAATCTTTAATTTAATCGCTACTCAAAATAAAATTTTTATTTTAGTCGATACCCAGAATAAAAATAGTTATTTTAACTGTCAATTAAATAAAGTATTTAAGCTGTTAATAAAATTTAGAGCACTAAAAAATAGATTACCAACTTGATCACTGCACTGCCAAACTGAAAAAGAGAACGAGTCAAATCAGATTCCGATTTATATAGCCATGGGTTGCTCATAGCACCAAAGAACGGCATTCAAAGATGCATGGCAAATTGGCATAGCAGCTGCACTTCGTCTTCTATTGTTTAAAATGCAACAAAATTTTATCATTTTATGTTATTTTATGTCTTAAAATAAAATAATTCCCTAAAATCCTATTCTGAACCAGAAAATTTATTTTATTTTAAGAATCGCAACATAAAATGTTTCCTGTTATGGATGATAACATAAACAAGACATTTTAAAGGTATTTCAACACATTTTATGAAAATCACATTCGTCAATTAACATTTGTTGTGTGAAAATAGTTTTAATTAAAAACTGAAATGTCCACCGCCAGAATTACAATTTTGTCAGAAATTGTCTAAATTCGCACTTGGTTCGATATGGTAAAATATAAAAAAATAATTATATTTGTCTTAGGTTTCCATGTGAGTTGCCCAACTTTAGGCTTCAAAAATTCTTTCGGCTGGGTAATTAATAAACTTTTTATATTGTGGTTTGTAAACTAATTTTTCTAACTTATGAATATAATTCTAATTTATACTCAAAATGTTTCTTTGTATGAAAATAAATTCAAATACTTATCGAGTAACTAGAGCCACATACCGGAAAGACAACCATTTATAAATGATTATTTAGGGCGTGATTTGATAGAGTATCACACAAATATCAATTGACCAGCTGTTCAAAAAGTAATAGACACCAAAGCGGAAAGTACTTTCATAAAACAATTTTACGGAACCACGACAGAATACGACTTTTTAAAATATTTTATTTTCATTTTATGAAGAAGACATTTTATTATCATAAAATAAAATAAAATGTTATTTTATGAAAAATTACAGAATTGGGCCAATTGTCTGTTGTACACATTTTTTTTTTATATAAATAATTTATAAATTTGATCTAGCATCATATTTACAATTCCGCAATGTTTCATGTCTACACTAAATTCACTCAATTTCACATATCTTGAAATGAAGTTAAAATCAATTATGCATACTTCAAACTTAAATTTCTAAATGCACATCAATATTGTATAGGTATACATTTAAATGAACGTCACACTTGAAAGATTAATATTTCTTAATATAAAAAGGAAGATTTAAGGAAAATACTTCATAGAATATATACTGCAGTGCACTTCTTTCCGAAACTCTCTGCTGTTTTGTATAGCCCTATCCTGTTGAAATATACCCAATACCTACTTCATTGAATCACTATATGGGGACCCTTTTTGATCAATAGTAACCCCTCAATTAATTACATTTAAATCTCCATCTTCTACAGTTTCTTAGAAATTGATTAAAATAAAAGACGAATAAAATTGTCTAAAAGTTTGGAAATATGACAATTTTCTATATCTATCCCTTAATCGCATTTTATTTCTTTTGTTTTTTTTAATGAAAGCCAGTAACTAAAATTAATTGCATTCAAAAAAGACAAAAAAGTAAAATCCTTCATTTTTCATACAAATTTTCATTTTCTTTGCCCATCAACAGTTTCCATCTAAAGCATTCCTTTCTTTAAGCTCTCAACGATTTTATACCAATTATCTCGACATTTAACCTCAGCGGCCACGTCATCATATTGAAATCCACTCATAGCTACACTTTTATTCCATTTTATATAAATGACGTGGCGAAATATACATACAAAAGTTTGAGTAGTGGATGTATAGCGATATACATATATGAAACTACTACTTATGCATTGTTCCGTTTTGCTGTTAGAATATTGTTCGCAATTTACTCATATGTGTGCAATAAATTTGTTTACCGGGGAAACAGGAAGCCCTTGGGAGTATTTGATTTAAAGTTACTATACAGACAATTATTTACCAGGAAGGGCTATAAAGGAATGAAATGAAATTCGAAAAATTTGATTTGCATAATTCTGGGAAAACTTCTTCAGATTGTGTGAAGAAAAAAGAAAAATTAAATTTAGTAAAATGTTCAACATTCGCTAATTGGAAAAAGAAAATTATCCAAAGACAAGGAATTTGGAAGTCTTGGAAGTCAAGTAAACATCAAATTAGAGGAAGTGTGGAATTTAATTGTTGAAATCATCCTTAAGAGATTGTGATCGTTCGAAAACAGGAAAGCAAATGTTTTATAATAGCAGTTTTGTATATATTTAATCGACTTCCGCAACATTTCCGATACGAAAAAATATGAATCTCTCGACGTATACATCATTTTAAATGTTGTGGTCCATTCCGGAATGGGGTGGTCCACATTAATTTTGTATACTTTTTTGGTACTGCATGCGACATCTAGTTCTTTTGCCATCCATGCTACCACGCACCACTGCCCCGCTATCTAGTGGGGTTAGAAATTTCGTGATTTTATAATATAATGGCAGTTTTAAAAAAATCTTTTCTCGAGAATGGATACAGGGATTTTAAAAAAGTAAGTTAGGTTGAACAAAATTCTCTGTATTTCCGGTTAATTCTGAATTTGATGAGCATAGAAAATTAATTTCAATAACACGCAAGAGTCAGGATAAGAGTATTCCTATAAAATTGAAATGGCCCTTGCAACTTCATGATTGGTATATTTTCATGTAGTTAGAACACTAATTTTTACCTATTCCAAGCTCCATATTGCAATTTTTCGTACAGTTAATTAGTTTGTATAAACAATCCGAAATGAATCAGTGCTTTTGTTTGTTTCCCAAGCACTATACTTCCAATGTAAACGTAGAAAAAGTAAGCTGTTGCCAAAGATAGTAAGCAGAAAACTTTCCAATAATATAATACCTTACATGTAATTTAAGGAGCTAATAGATTTACATAAACAAAACAAAAGAAAAAGTTAAAGAATTATTTAAAAGCAAAAAATAAAAGGAATATTGAGAATAACTACAAAAATTAAATTATAAATAAAGAAGTAAAATTAAGAGCAAAAAGGAGCTATATAATAAAAAAGGAAAAAAAAGAGAAAAAGAAAAGTACAAAAATACTTAAACTAAATCTAAAGCATGCATAGATACATGCGTGAACTTAAAACTAGAAAATTAGTGAGGCAAAAAGTAATTAGGACTAAAATTCATCGAAAGAGCGGTGGCCAACAATGCTATTAATGATTTAGGAAAAGGGGCAAAGAGAAGCAGTAGAATGAAGGAGAGTGTTACTGAACGATTTCGCGGAGGATTAGCTTTTTAAATGTCAGAGGGCTAGCGTTGAATATGCCTATATTGTTAAATCATATATTGCATGATTTTGTAATTCTGTAGATAGGTGACTTTTCTTTAATGTTTGTTCTGCAAGTGGGTAATCTCAAGATGGGCTGGGATCTCGAGTTACGCGAAGGGACATGTAAATCAATATTAGACACCAATACAGCACAATATACTTTACCATTTAAGATGTTGTATAGAAACGTACTATCCAAGTAGATTCTGCGATTTTCCAGTGTCATTAAGTTATATTTTGCTAGTCTTTCATGATACTCTAGAGTGGTATTCTCCAATCTGAGCAATAGAACTCTGGTGAATTTTCGCTAGACAGCCTCAATTTGTGCACTATAAGAGGAATAAAAAGGATTCCAAACCTGACTAGCATATTCAAGAATGCACGTTACTAAAGAATAAAAAAGACTGATATAAGAGGATGCTGACCTAAATGATATGCAAGTGCGAAAGATAAAGCCTAATAAACGAAATGATCTGGAGGAATAAAGAGGAGCTTTTGATAAAGATTACACCTAAATCTTTTATCTCATTGACACGAGAGCGAGTAGTGTCTTGGATGGTGTAGTCAAAGAATATAGGGTCTTCTTTGCGATGAAATGAGATACATTTGCATTTGCTTACGTTGACTTCAATACAGTTATCATGGCACCATTTTTCCAGCCGTAATATATCTTTTCGAAGATGAACACAATCCGTCACGTTATTAATTTTCCTAAATATCTTGGCATCATCAGCGTATAATAAGCAATCAGATACAAAACAAGAAGGCATGTCGTTGATATAAATGAAAAAAAATTAATGGTCTAAGTATCGTACCTTGGGGCACTCCAGAAATTTGTTTAAATGAGGAGGATTGATGGCCTTTAAATACAACGATATTATCTCTGTTGGTTAAATAGGAGTGGAACCAAAATATGGTGTCTGTGTGGAACCCCATTAGCGCCATCTTTGAAAGACCGCGTTTGTGATTAATCTTATCGAACGCTTTGGCAGTGTGGATAGAATCTATTTGTGTATTTTCATCAATAGCGGATGCGATTTTGTCTGTGAATAGCGATAAATTGGTGATCGTAGAGCTCCCTGGTAAAAATCCATGTAATTTTATTTGGAATAGGAGCTGATAATAAATAACTTTTTCAAAGATAAGTGCAAGAGCGTTAGAAATGGAAATGGGTCTATAGTTAATGACGAGTTTCGAGTCACCAGATTTATAAATAGGCAGAACGAAGCAATTTTAAGAGCTACTGGGTAAATTTTATTAGTGATTGAAAGATTGAATAGATTACCAAGCGGTTCCGCAAGACTTTTGTCCGCATCGCTTGAATATTTGGAATCCCGTCAGGTCCTTGATTTTATCACAATCAAGATTGTTTAATACATTAAGAACTGATTCCGAAGGGATGGAGCTTAACATTATATGCATACTAGCAGCGTCCTGAGAAAGCGAAGAGATAATTCCGGGATCTTTTTCAGAGTATACGGATGTAAAGTGCGCGGAAAACTTCTCACTTATAAGTGGAGGACATGACGATGTATGTATCTCATTAAATGTTAATTGTTTGGGATACGTGTTCGATCTATTTAGGTTCTTACTGAAAGCCCAAAATGCCTTAGGGATGTGTTTTAGCGAATGTTCAGTGTGGTTGATGTTTTGATAGCAGAGTAATCAAGGATTTTGATATCTTCCTCAAATAAGAGAAAGTCTTATAAATCTCCGAGTGGGGACTTTTTTTGTACAGTCGTCTATATTTATCTTAAGGACTTTAATCAGTTGGGAGCTATACCATTTCAGAAAATGATTGTGATTGCCTTGAATTACTTTAGCAGAGAATCTAGCATTCCTTGTTGGAAATATAGCATATAGACTTCCCTTCGATTTGCAAACATTTCAGTTCGGGAAACGTGCAGTGGGAAAAGTTTAATTTGAGCTGCGCATATGCCGATTATAAGAATAACTTGCGAATAGGAAACGCTGTCTTGCTCTGCTTGTGCTCGCTTCAGTAAGAAATCAGTCTAATAATGTGTGTTTTTTGTCTTTTATTATATAGAAAAGTAATTTTTGCAGCCCCAAAGGGTTTAGTTTGTGTATTTGGCCGAGCCAGTTTCAAGGTCCAGTCTGACACTGCAGGCGGCGGGACTCGAACCCAGCTCTATAGAGTGACCTACAAAATGTATTATCAATTGCAACCGCCGCCGTCTAATTATTTTATTGTCTACAACTTTTCTTTGTTAGTCTTACTCAACGTTGCCAGATTGAGGATTTTATTGTCATTTGGCAATTTCTGCATCGAGAATTTTAATACCGATTTTGCTTCTCAAAATGACGATTTTATGACAATTTTTGACATACTTTGGTCATTTATGTACAGAACAAATTTTTGACTTTGAAACAAAAAATATTTAAGCTGAGGGTACCGTACGTATACATACCAAAATGTAAAGTTTTTGACCTGGAAATACATTCAGAAATAAAAAAAAAATCCATCTAACTGAAACTGCATCTGCATAGAATTTATGACTACGATTTAATTTATCATTTAGTGAGAAACAGCAGTATACCAGTACCATGTCTAAGGGAATACAAAAATAAATCAAAATAATAGGTAAATTCTTTATTTCTACAACTTTTGATGTTCTCGAAATATGTTTTTAAAATGAGAATATTACGTCGACGAATTCTGAAAATGTTTTGGATAATTTTTATATGAGTCCACACTCATAAATAATATTAAATACTAAATAAATATTAATACTAGAATGCATCTGCCACTCCGTAGCTTTGTGCTCATCGTATGCTTGATACGTAATATTTATAATTATGTTTCAAACAGATCAAAAAGAAGTCAACAATTCAAGGATATATACTCATCCTATTAGATTACAGACCCAAGAAATTATTACACCTATCTCAAACGAAATTTGTTTTGTAAAACCAGAATGTCTAAAAATTAAACATATTAGTTTGATAGATTTCAAATTTCCACATAACTAGCGCAATCTTGAAAAAGTTTATTTGGGCATTTTTGTCAGAAATAAGTTAGCATTATTCAATATATAATCAAGCCATTAATACTTTTATTGACAACTGCGTATTTTTGAGGCCATTCCCTTTAACTCGTACACGAATTTGTCTGTCTATTTATTTAGATATTTCTTTTTTACTATTTTCGTCACTCGCGTAGACCCACTTTTCGTCATCACAGCGAGCTGAAATTTGGCACACAGGTTCATGTCGCGTGATAATTGAATCTATCAAAATTTGAGCCGAAAATTTCCATGGAAAACCCGGAAAATCGGGAAAAATCATTTGAAAATTTGGTACAAATTTGTTTAGTGATAAATCCGTTTCAGGAAAAGTGCAGAGTTTGCCGATTTTTCCGGAATTTTCCGACTTTTCCGGAAAATTTTCCGGTAAAAAAGTTTTCTAAATTATGCAGGATCAAGTTCCCTATCAACTGGCATCATTACTTTCTCTCCGACAATGGTGAAAACTTGCCGAAAAAATCGAGGAAAATTAATGTAAAACGCTTTTGCGGAGTTTTGCAGACCAAGGAAGCGTTTGAGCGTTTTGCAACCTAAGACAAAGTTGTAGAGCGAAATGAGTTGCATAAACTTGCTTTTGTGGAAAACTCCGTGGAAAACCGGAAAACCGGGAAAATCATCGGAAAAATTTTCATCGATATGTTTCAGGAAAAATGCAGAATTTTCCAATTTTTCTAGAAAATTTTTCGAACATTTCCGGAAAATTTTCCGACAAAAAAGTTTTATAAGCTATGCGGAATCCTTTTTTCCGTCCTACTGGCATCAATACTTTCTCTTCAACAATCATGAAAACCTGCATGAAAAATCAAGGAACATTCATGTAAATTGAAAAAAAAATCATAGTAATAGGATGCACCCACAAAACAAGATCATCTCCTACTCTAGTCAATAGCTTAAGCATGTAATGTCACTCGTTAGCCAGTTATTTTTTACACATAGTTTAATTTTTTGCCTGTAAACATTTTATGCTTTAATGTAACTTCACATGTTTTTGTTGTTTTAAATTATCTGTTATCTAATTTATTATAACCTTAAGGTAATTTTGTTCATATTTTCAAAAAGTGGTCTGCATATATTTATATTGTTCTACAGCCCCATGAAGAGGACTCAAAACTAAGAGTCGAAACGTTGGGAGAGCATAATTTTTCAAGAGAATATTATTAAAAGATGTCTTAAACAACTCTTTTATATTTTAATTCTACCCAGATCGGAGATTTTCCTAAAAAAATTCACATAGAAATCAGTAATAGGAAAAGTCTGTTGAAAACATGGAAAATCGGGAAAATTCATGTTATATGGGATCAAGTTGGAATAAAGCTAAAAAGCGCTGTTTAAAACATAATTTGAATTTCAGAAAACCGTTGCAGTACTTCAACGATTTGATACTCGAAAAATTTTTGTTTTCGGATCGGCACCAAACATGACTTAAAAATTGTTCTAAAATATCTCCATGCAGCACGTAATAACAATTTAGTTAACGTGAAAAAGGCAGAAAATAAAATATGTAAAAAACAAGTTTTCAAACAAAACTGAGGCCAAGCCGCATGAAAAAGTAGAAAATAAATTTTTCTTCACACACAGAGGTGGACTCAGATTTTATTCGCTGACAATCACCGATATATTTCAGTATGATCAATCAGAGGTAATAAGTGATTTGATTCATGAAGAGAAAGAATATTCAAGAGAAATGTCCCAATCAAAAAATCTGAGTCCACCTCTGTGTGTAAAGAAAAGTTTATTTTCTACTTTTTCATGCGGATTGGCCTCAGTTTTGTTTGAAAACTCGTTTTTTACTTATTTTTTTTATATTGAATTATGCAAACAAATTTGCAAACGATTTGATTTTACAAATGCAATCTTCTTTCGTTATTCGATCCGTTAAAAATTATCAATAGACAAACAGATTCTTTATTGCTCTTAATTTGTGAGTTTTCAAGTCGTATTTTTCATGAAGGATATAGATAATGGCAAGGTATCTGCACTATAAGACCATATTTACTTTTGTTGAAAGTGTTAACATATCAGTTCAACATTTTTGAAAATCTATTTTCAATTTAAACTTTTAACTCTTCCAAATTCGTCAGCATATGTCAATGTTCATAAAAAAATTCATTGGTATTATATTTGGTGATATTATTTTTTGTCAATGTTATTCCTAAAAATACTAGTGAAGCAACTGTTAAGTTTAGTTTTTCATTATGTATTTTGTTGTTATTCTAATTTGTTTTCGTTCTCTTAATAAAGTGCATAAGACGAAGGATGCATTTCATTTAATATGAATAACGATTTTTACTCCCCTTTGCCGATTTAAAATAATATTTTCTGGCAACCTTGACTGGACATTACCTCATGAATCAGAGCCCTAAAACATCGCAATTGTTTGCTTTTAATGAATATTTCCATAAGAAAATAGTAATTTTAACAGAAAACACCTTTATGAGCTTTGTCTTTATATGCAATAAGTAAATCATAAAATGTCTATAATTTTTATTTTCAGAAGTTAAAAGCTATTTTTTTTTAATTAAGTACTTCAGCTGCTGTTGATGTAAGATTAACAAAAATCCCCCTGCCATGTAAAATACGAACACATCAATTGAAACGCATTCCAGATAACTGAGAATTTGATAAAGATTCCGAGGTTTCTTTAGCTATTACCAACCCATTCGTGCATATTACACTTTTCAAACTCTATGAAAGTAGAAAGTTTTGCTATGAAATAAATTAATAGCGAATTTAGTCAATATGAAATTGACCTAGTTTGCTCCCAAATCCGCAGATCAAGAATTGAGTTGAAAAAATACTTTTTTTTCTATTTTTCGATTGTAAAAGTATTTTTTCCATGCTATGAAAGTTTTTGGAACATCGAAAGTGCAGTCAGTCAGTCCAGCTTTCTCTATCCTTACACCTACCTATATATTTCCTCCAACATTTAATCTTGTACTTAAATCAATATTAAAGGATACATATACAAAAAAAAACTAACATAAAAATTTCAAAGGATAACAGAACCATAATATCTTAGGACGTTTGAATAAGTTGCAAAAAGGCATCAGCGTTTCTTTTATTTCAACCTCAAAACAATAACTTTACAGCACTTCTGGGTGCCGACCTAAGATGTTTTATAATCAAAAAATGAATTCAATTTTCCTAGAATATATCAATAATATAGGAAATGGAGTGAAAAAGGAGAAGAAGAGGAAGAGAAAAAAAAGGACGAGAAAACAAGGAATCATGAACGCTTGGGTTAAACGAGAGTGGTTTACTGCGTCTTCCTGACATCTCAATTTATCTTATTGAACAAATTGAGGCGAACAGAAAAGCGAAGATGCTTCTATATATTATATGAAAAATTCAATAGATATGGACGAGAAAGGATCGGATAAGTTTCACATGTGAATACCTTTTCACGACGAGAAAATTGATTCCGATATTGTGGGAAATTTTATCCTTTTAATTTTGCCTTTTTCTCTCTTGAGGATTTGTTGTTTTTTTTTTTCTTTGTTTACCCCATAATATGTTCAAGTCAAATTTCAGATATTGAAAAATATTTGCTTTTTCAATCTTAAATGAAATATTTTTTGTTTTTTTCGTTTTCTAATCCTTCGACATGGAAACCTCAGAATCGCAATTAACTCTTTTGTTTTAACTTATGTAAGTCTCACTGAAGTTTTATATTCGGGATAGCTAAGATAAACAGGGATTTGATGTCTTACAGTTTATACAGGCGAATTCGTGCATTATCATACTGAAGTAACTATTAAGGTTGGGTTCCATAGAAATGAAAGTTCCGGGCTCATGTAGATACCCGATACAGACTTGCAATTTCAATATTGCAATTTGCGCTAAACCGCAAGTCTGTATCTATATACTGAGAAACGAGCAGCTCAGTATACACTCAGTATGGAGTTCATTGGACCTCAATGTTCAAATTGCGAAAAATGTACGCGGTGTACGAGTTTAATGCAGGAAACATTTAGAACCGAATTTTATACTGCAATGTTGGCTGCAACTTTTCCCGACATTTAATATTTGACACTTATCAAGTTGAAGTGCCTATTTCATTTTTATTTTCCATATAGACAAGTAATTTCAAAATATTTTCTCGCATTTTGTACGTACGCGGAACTTTTTTAACTCAAATGACAAATCAAATATAAGTTCTCTAATTAGTTTCTCAGTGTTGTAAACCGCAAGTGTGTCTCTGATATCTTATATTGCAATTGACCTAATTGCAATATCAATATTGAGCAATTGGATTTTTAGTGTTTTTTTTTATAAAAATAACGGTTTATTTTAGAAGAAGCGCTGTTAAGATATTGTTATGACTAAGTTTTTAGAATTCTCACGTTATGATCTCTGCATTTTTCCCCAATTTGGATTTGATTTTGACGCAGAGCATCCATTTCCA
This sequence comes from Dioctria linearis, assembly GCA_963930735.1. NCBI lineage: Eukaryota > Metazoa > Arthropoda > Insecta > Diptera > Asilidae > Dioctria > Dioctria linearis. Next base: position 183,025,256 of record OZ005744.1, read on the forward strand.
GCCGCTCATATTTCGAATATAAATTAAACGAGCTTTTCAATGGTTCCAACGAATACTGGAAAGGTGATATCGCTGTGGGACATGACGAAGAGTAGGTTACAAATAGTGCTCAAGAACGAGGAGAAATGGTCACATTGTTTCTGGCGGTCAATCCGGAGGAAAATTTCATCACACCATTTTTCTTGTTCCCTCGCCAGAGCGTGCAGTCTACGTTTAGTTCTTCATCAATAAGACGAAAGCCTCGCAACAGTCAGCGAAATTGTTCCTGCTAGTCAATTACGTCCCCCATGTTTCCATTAGAGGCGTTTGATTTAGCTGTTGAAAATGGCATCAGTTTTCTCTCAATTCTGCCACACTACAGTCATCGCTTGCAGGCCTTGGATAATAATCTCTCAAGTATATCAAATCAACAAATATTCTAACAAAACAAACTTTCTACTTTTTAAAGTATATATTTTTTTTAATCACACTTCTTCATTTTAATATAATTTAATCTAGTTATATACGCACTTCACTTACGTATGTAAATTCAGTATAAATCAAAACTAGCAAAATTACTTGCATCCGAACCACCCTTAGTACTACCAACTATATACAGGGTGTTTCCATTTAGGAGGTCAATAAAGCAGGATGTGATAGTACTCACCTAGCCTAACAAAAAACGGTATTACAGGGGGGGGGGGGGGGGGGGCTTGCTAATAACTTCAACAGCTGCAGATAGCACAGAGGGAACAATAGGTCAAATTAAAGAGAAGAGTCTACAGTTTATAGTTTTTATAAAAAAAAAGTTATTTTAACGACCATTTTGCAAAAAAAGAGGTCAACGTAAAAAAAAGGTAAGAAAGTCCGAAATTTTTGTTTAGACAAACATAACTCTTGATAGGAGAGAGGTACAGGGCTGGTTGAGAGCAGTCTTTGGAAAGGCCATAAAGTTCTGCATATAATGTGACAGTATGCCCTGCACTTTTTAAGATGTAGGTAGGGTGTTTTATGAAAAACTAGCTTTGTTTCTTAATCACCCTGTAACTCCAAAACGGTTGATAACCCCCCCACCCCCCTGCCAAACAATGTTTTGTTTGGCTAGGTGAGTACTGTCACCTCCTGCTCTATTGACCACCTAAGGGGAACACCCTGTATTTCCCGCAGGTAGGGAAAGGGGAAAATTAAAATTGTAAATTTATATTTTGCGTCTATTTGAAGTTAATTTCTGTTGGCACACAGTAAAAATTTTGTACAAATTGTTTCCACAAAGCTGAGGTATTTTTCGTTTAGAATAAGCAATGTTCCCTAAAATGTTTGGAAAATACCCTAAAATGTAGGCTTTTCCTGAAAAGAAAAGAAATTCGAGTAAAACATAATTTTTTTGTATAATTAATATTCCTTTATTTGTTACATAAGTGTAAACATAATTTAAACCAGTGAACTAAAATTGAAGTTTATAAACGTACGTGTAAGCTAGTAGAAGTAAATTTTACAACATGACAGAATTAAGTGAATTCATTTAACGTAATTGATGTCCGTATAATATTACCATTTGACCGTTAGATAATAGTTTCTTACAATAAACAAATTGAGTGAATAATTGAGTGACAAATTTCCTCTTTTATTTAACCGCTAAACTCCACCAGAATTTTTTATATCAGCATACATGGATTCTCGTTCGTAATTGCAGTTTGTTCGAAAGTCAATTATAGGTATTGACAGATTTCATTAAACTGTAGGTACTTTGCCAACGCAGTCTTTTCGTAGTTGTCAATTATTGGAATTGACACATCAGCTGTGGTAAAACAATTATTATTGTTATGCATGCTTAGATCATATAACGAAAAGCATAGGCTATGCTGTGTAAAATTCCTGTACGTGTGATAAGCATTTTTTTTAGACACGGAGGCGAAATGGGAAGTAGGCTATCGCCTTGTTACTCTAAGGTTATTCTTCAGTTTGACAATTCTGTTTTATTTATGACATTTCAGATTTTATCAAAGGAAAGTTGGTGTTTCATTTAGCGGATTTGTGATATAAAAGTGATTATAAGTAATTATATACTTAATAGAAGTACTATATTATACTTAAATATTGTTTCGTGAACGGGATTTCATAGAATCGACACTCCGGAGTCTTCAATTATCGGAATGAAGTGCGCTGTTCTATGCTGTAGAAACAACCGGAGATATTCGCTTAGGAATTCATTTTTCAGGCAAGTTTAATTCTTTCAATAATAAACTATATTGTTCTAAATAAAATAAGAGTGAAATATTTATAAAAACAAGTAAAAAAGCTAATATTGGTCCAAGACCAATTCTTATGATACCCTAGATGAATGTCCGTAAGAGAATTCGTATGGGTACCCTTTTGAACAATTTTGATTTTTGCAGTGGTTTTTCGCATATATTTCTAGAACGGCTCGTCGGACAGAAAAAATGATTATAACCAATTTTATAGGATTTCATATTCTGAAGAAGGTTTTAGTACAATAAAAATGTTTTGGACTGATCGTTTTCACAGTATACGTAAAAAACCTAAATTTTTATATGGCAACACCAAAAAGGAGTTGCCCGATTTAGTCAATTTGTGAAATTTTTTTGCCAGTACAATGAAAACACCACGTACTAAATTTCAGCTCTCTACGTCAACGCGTTCTCAGGCAGTGTTCAAATATATAACGGAAAACGAAATTTTTGTATGGCAACCCCACGGAGGAGTTGCCCGATTTGTCTCATTTTCGAACTTAATTCTACTTTTTTTTTTAAAGTCCGTGTACAAAATTTCAGCTCTCTAAGTATACGCGTTCTCGAATTATCGTGCGCACAGACGGACGGACGAACGGACGGACGCACGGACATGCAACAATCAAAATAACTTTTAATATTATGCGTGGGTGTCCAATCCATTTTGCCCTACCATCATTATTTTGAGGTGTTACAAACGGAATGCCATACTTAGTATACCCCATAGATTTCATTTAGGGTATAATAAACAGCATTTTCCAATGCCGGTTTGTTTGTTTAAAATTGAATTGTTATTGTCGCCTTAAATTACAACAGCCATACAAAGGCAACCCCAGAAAATATTATCAGAAAATAAACGGGGCACTAGGAAAATTCGTAAAAATGTAAAAAGTTATAAAAATATTATGAAATTATAAACTTAAATATTAATCCCTTTCGCAGCTGCTGGGACACATATGTCCCAGCAGAAATTTAAAAACGACTGAATTTAAAAGTTTCCATGTAATATGCGGTATAGGTGTCTATCGACTTTTAATGATGTCAGCCGTAAATGTTTGGGTAGTTTACTGTGAACTTAATCGGAAAAAACAAACCTTTCTTGAATTCCTTGTTTCATTAGCTGAAGATCTTATTCAATAAGGAGTAGAAACTGCAGCTATTCGTCCGACAAAAATGGTCGTTTATCTAAGAAACGAGAATTGCCTAGCAATGTTAGTCTTCATCTTCCAATAGAAGGTGTGAAACGAAGACGGTGTACAAATTGTGCAGCAGCAAAAAAGGAAAAGCGGACTACAACAATTTGTAAGAAATGTAAAATTCCTTTATGCAAAGACTGTTTTGCTGCATATCCTATTTAATTTTTTATATAATATTTTGTGACTACCTTTTCACTTTTTATTTTTGATAAATGAATTTGTTTTGTTTTTTAGTTAAATTTTATTTCAACATACTGATGGGACATATATGACCCATCATAAAAGACGGATGGGACATATATGCCCCACCCCCTCCAGCCCTCCGCTTGATATATATTTTTTAAATAACACTTAATTATTATATTTTATATTATATTAAACATAATATAATAATATAACCTAAAATGGAAAGCCGCTGTGAAAGGGTTAAAAATGTTGTGATATAATGGGATCTCTTCTATTGAATTTCTTCAATACTTAATAAAGTTTCAAACACTGAAAATATCGTATTTTACTACTTCCATGACTAAAACGAATACATCAATGCGGTTCTACTACATGCAGAAAAATGCTTTAGTTTTTCTTCCTCATAGCCTATCCTTTTTGTTATATGATCTAAGTATGTATGCCATTTTTCCTTTTCTTTTGTAAACTTAATAATGAGATCTTTGATGAAGTTCTAAATAAATAAACGATTTGTGCATTTTTTACAGTGTGCGGAAAAGATGAATTTCTTCGTTTACATCATGAAAGAGTGTTCTCATTGTGAAATTGAAAAAAAATTACTGATTTAAAATTAATATAATTAAATTAAAATTGCTACATATTTACGTGTTATTCAGATATCTTTTACAAGAACCCTTTCGCAATGTTACTGGTTGAATGAAACGCAAGTAATTAGGTATATGTCCATCAATTATTGTTCGTTTCGGAAAAAAAGTAAAAGCACAGTTTTCTGTTTTTTCTTTTAATAATTTGTTTGAATTCCACAAATTTGAAGCTTTTGATTGCAAAAAACCGTTTGATTTTAAAAATTTTGTGAATGCCATGCCTTCCAAACAAACGTATTTTATGAAAATTGTTCAAAAATTCATTTGCAAAGCACAATTTCTAGTAAAAAAAAAATGGAAATTAAAAAATCTGTGGCTCGTTATTCCCTTGCCCCATGTGTTATAATTTAAAAGCAACACCATCAACCATTTTTACATAAGTTAAAAATTGTGAGTGCCTCACCCGAAAAATCCTTAAATGCGAAATTTGCTTGATCGACTCATCCTTAGGCAAAATTTACATTTCATGTTCTTTCGAGTGCTTATGTAAATGTGTATGCTTTCAAATGATGAACATGAGATACTTTGGCTTATCTATATTTCGTAGAGTACAGGGCACTTTTATGTGCCTTCAAAGTTTGTGTTACTTTACAACGTATCTCCGTACATGTATAGGCAACAAGGTACCTAGACTAATTTTACGAGTTCCATGAAGAATTGCACCTCTCAGCTTGATTAGCTGCTATGCTTCATCTACAAAAAAAAATCTATCGAAGCAAGTAAACTTCCTATTTCATCCCTATCCTAAACTAAAAGTTATAGTCATAGTCAAATTTAGAGAGCTATAGCTTAAGATAAAGCGAACTTTAAGGATAGTCAAATTGCATTGCCGTACACGTAAGCTTATACAAAGTACATATATATCTACATAAGTGATAAAATTCACAGTGAACTGATAATACCCAGAATCCGCTAATATACAAACACCAAACTCTCTACTCTAGTCCAGTCGTACCCCCAGTATTATATGAGGGCACTAGGAATTATCCATAAAACAGTTTAATGAACTTAATCGATTTTCTAAATTGCCACTTCTAAAAGCCCAAGTCCAAGATGAATTATTTCCTCTTGCAGTGTTCCGGATAAATGGCCGAAAAGTTTGCTCGTTAAAGAATATTCATAGTCTGCTTGCCAAATATTTCACTACTTGTTGGCTCTCTTGTTCAGCGATTGTAGCAAACCGAGCCGGAAGGATATTCATCTTTATTAAAAGAGGAAAAAATTTGCCTTAATTTCCTTCCCCTGCGAACTGATATCTCTGCAGAAAAATTGAATCTAGCTAGCTGGTAGGAAATAAAATTCATGGAGAGTATAGGTATTTATAGGCCGAGATAGAAAAGATGTGAGTAATTTTAGGAGGCTAAAAAAAATGAATGTATCAATTTGGCACACTCTTCGATATTAGAGAAAAGGATCCAGCTTCACATTTAGTATAATGTAATATGGAAATGAAAAGCAATGGCCTAATATGTAGGTACATATGTAATGTAGTTAAAGTTTCATCAGGAAATTCGGTGATTAAATTGATGAGAGCTTTTTTGTGTTGATATTATTATAGAGGAAGCAGATCTTGTGTGAAGTAAATTCATGATTAACTGAGTGAATATTTTTTTTTTAAATATCCTTATATCAACGAAAGTGTTGAGGCAAATTTTATCTATGGGAGGATATTTAAGGCGAATATAGGTAGTGTGCCGACTTTAAACTTATCAGACAGGATTTTAGGTAGAAGAACAGAATACTTATATTATAGTAATCCGTACTTATTCTATTCGGCGACTAAAAGGGTTATTATATTGGAACTGAAAGGTCTAGCAGAGCTCTTCGTGATTTTGCAGGTTCATGCGGAATTAGTACAGAACAGAGTGAAATAAATAATCTCATAAGCTCTCATAATCTTTGCTAAATGGAATGAGAACAAGAGAGAAAAAATTCTCTTTTGGATCTTTGTTTTTTTTTCACTACTATTTTTTCTGTTTCAAACAATATAATTACCAGTTTCCCATATCGAATTAAGCAACCTAATGCCTTCATTCATTTTAAATACCCTCTCACGTTCTGTACATGGAATTTTTTGTTTATATTTTCGTTATCTATGTAAATCTAGCAAAAATATATTGAAAGCATTCGCAAAAGAAATTTGCTTATCCTTTGGGATTTATTTAGCATTTTTTAATGTTAATAAGAAATTTACGTTTCACGTTAATCTTAAGTTCATTCTGTCGCAATTACTTTTAGGTAAATAGTTTTTTTTTATAATAAGAAATTCTTTGAAACCATGGCTGTTCTATTTATAATCCCAAATTTTTATTAGGCATTTTATTTGTATGCTAGTGTTAAATTCAAGTTACTATTGATAACAAAAATAAGTTAACATTGAAAATTTAGAGCTTTGAAGATTCTTTAAATCTATGTCCTATTTTTTTTTAACAAATTTCGAGCACTAAGAAAGAAATACCCTGCGACACAATTTACATGGTTTTAATTGGAACAAAAGTGGGAAAAAACCTCTCACTCTCAGCAATTGCAGTTGCCTTTGCGTTGGCTTGAACTCACGCCACAAAATGGGCCAAAACGGCTTGTTGGTAGTGGGTGCTGTTCCCGGACTTTTTTCAAGCCCAGGATCCGGGATTGAAAAAAACATAAGGTCCCGGGATTACCCGGGAACTGGGATTTTTTTTTTTAATATTAAAAATTTTACATTTGTACTATAGTTATTTTTTTTTATTTACAAAAAACATACAATAATAGAAATAAAAAGGTTTTAGGGGGGTATTCTAGTCTAGAAATACGAAAAAATCGATTTTTTTTTCTGATTTTTTTCGGAAATATCGGGAAAACTCTGCATTTTTCCTGAAACGGATTTATCACTAATCAAATGTGTACCAAATTTTCAAATGATTTTTCCCGATTTTCCGAGTTTTCCATGGAAAGTTCCGGTTCAAATTTTGATAGATTCAATTGTCACGCGACATGAACTTGTGTGCCAAATTTCAGCTCGCTGTGATGACGGTGTGATGTGGGTCTACGAGAGTGTCGAAAATAGTAAAAAAGAAATATATAAATAAATAGACAGACAAATTCGTACACGAGTTAAAGGGACGGGCTGGCCTAAAAAAATGGGCAATCCATGTCTCGACATACTTCTCAGCGAATCGAGTCACTGAAGCTTCTAAACTTCCAAATGTGAATGAACACACATCAAAAAGGTGGCCATTGCATATGCAAGAAAACTTTTGAGAAGATATTTTGTATACACCTTCGCACCGTACACTGGATTGTAAGATCTATCACCACCTATGGAATCTTGGTATGGTGGAATGCTCTAGGGAAAGTGACTCACCTTAAAAATATTATTAAAATAGATGGAGCTGACTGTCAAAGTATAACAGGAGTTCTTCGACCAACACCAACGGTAGCAATGGAGATTATATTTCGACTCCTGCCCCTTTACTTGACATCCATGAGAAATGTATAGCTACAAAAAGTACACTGAGACTATGGGAGACTGCAGAGAGCCGATTTAATTGATAGTCCAGGCAGCGACTGGTCTGTTAACTGGTCACCGACTAATTGATTTTTAATCGTTGCTGATTGACTATCGTTCCATGTGTGCATATTGCACTTGAGCTTGTGTGCCAAATTTCAGCTCGCTGTGATGACGAAAAGTGGGACTACGAGAGTGTCGAAAATAGTAAAAAAACAAATATACAGACAGACAAATTCGTGTACGAGTTAAAGGGACGGGCTGGCCTAAAAAAAAAGTAGTCTTCTGCCATAAATACATGCAAAAATCAAAGTGTATAAAATGAACCACTATACACCCTTATTCGCCAATTCGCCAGTGTGTAAAAAACAACGTGCTTGGTTATTGAAAAACGTAAACATTTCTCATTCAGAAAAAGCCAAGTATATTTCTCTTTGTCATATACATGCTCAACTTCCTTACTTTTTTCAAAATTTGCATTCACTTTTTATTTTATTTTTTCAAACGACGTCCTACTCTACTCTGGTGGGTAATCTCTTTCTATTGAACAGCTGTTTAAGAGATTTGTCTTGAATAGTGCACGCTCGCCGACCCATGCTACCAGCGATGTTTCAACGAAAAATTATTTTTCGCACTCTTTTTTATTAAAAAAATAGTTTTCTAGTAAAATGTTGTTTTTTTTTTCTCCAAATATTGTTAAATCGCTTTCTTTTATAAATTCTCTCGTTTTTAATTCTTTTTAGCTTTTTAAATTGACAATTTATGCACAAAGTGGCTTTATGGGAAAAAAATGTATATACTTTCAAAAAGGATAAACTAGTTTGAAAATTTTTTGGTTAATACAGAGTGGAACGTAAAAGTATCACCCTCCCTTTATACCACGGATTTCTTACTCAATATCCACCATATATTCTTTATAGGACGGGGTGTGAACGGGCTAGGGAATTTTTTTAAGTACACTCTGGACTTATCAATCTGAAAATTGATTATTATACACATATAAAAAATATTGGTATTGTTGGGGTATAAATCGACAGGGTAGTAGCTCGCTTTAAAAAATTTTCCACCTCCCCTTCACTCGTCTCTCATAGCGACATATAAATTATTAAATGTGAAAAATTGGGCGAATTTTAAATCATATTGTTTTAGTTAGAAATTCCCTATTACTAAATGTTTTTTTTTCTGCACATATATTTCTCAAGTCCTCTTAGTTACCCTGTAATTCTATAATGTTTGAGAAATATGCGCTCTTTTTTAAAGTTGTTCTCTGTAAATATACACATACATTTTTGAATCACTCTGTATACATTATCTGTAATATGTGTGCCTATAAATCCTTAGATATACATTTGATCAATCTAAAATCATTGTTTAGGCCTAAAAAAATACAATATACGTAATACCCAGGTATTAACATTAACTTAAAACTAAAATTGGTTTACATGGAGATATTATCTTAATAAAAGAAACAAATTACTAAAGGTTGAATAAGAAACAATACCTACTGATTGATATCCTTGTGTTCTACATATTAAAGGTGAACCGGGAGAGCCTAAAAGTTTGTCTGATTTATTTGACTCCTGGAATAGAAAAAAAAATATTTTTAAATTAAATTAATAAAAACAACCGCCTCGTCCGAGTTTTAAAGCCGGGACTTTTCGCTTTCCGGGCGACTGCTCTTACCTCTGAGCTAATGAGACAGATGTTCTTAAATAAAAAATGTTCGTTGACTTGTTAAAAAGTGTAGTGAAATGCGTTAAAATTAAGTAAACCGAAAAACAAAGTATGCCATCCGATAGTAGTCGGCGAGAGCTTTAATTTAATATATGACCTATTACCCCCTCTAAATTTTTGCGTGCCCACTCCTTCCATTTACACAAAAATGGACGCCAAAGGAAAAAATTTGGTTTACAAATTGTAGCTGCTGGCTAAGCGAGTCGAACTGTATATTCAGTTCCTCGATCGGATACAATTTACTCAAGTTTTGTACGAAATTGTTTTCACTCTAGTACTACAATAGTGAAAAATTGAAATAAAGTAGTAGAAAAAAGTGAGTATGAGGATAGATGGGGCGTAGTTAGTAATGATTTTTATATGGGTAAAAACAATTTCAGATGTTTACAGGGGGGAGGTGATTCTCCAATTATGTTCTAGTACAATTTCGGAATTGAAAGCAGTTTAGAATATGCTTTTTATACCCTAGATTAAATCTATGGGGTATACTAAGTTTGTCATTCCGTTTGTAACACCTCGAAATAATGATGGTAGAGCAAAATGTATTGGACACCCACGCATAATATTTATTAAAAGTTATTGTGATTTTTGCATGTCCGTCCGTCCGTCCGTCTGTCTGTGCGCACGATAACTCGAGAACACGTATACTTAGAGAGCTGAAATTTTGTACACGGACTTTAAAAAAAAAATAAAATTAAGTTCGAAAATGAGACAAATCGGATAACTCCTCCGTGAGGTTGCCATATAAAAATATTTCGTTTTCATCTATATATTTGGACACTGCCTGAGAACGCGTCGACGTAGAGTGCTGAAATTTCGTACATGCTGTTTTCACTACATTAACAAATAAAATGTCAAAAATGGACTAAATCGGGCAACTCATTCTTGGTGTTGCCATATAAAAATTTAGATTTTTTACGTATACTTTGAAAACTATCAGTCCAAGACATTTTTATTGTACTAAAGATTTCTGCAGAATACGAAATCGTATAAAATTGATTATAATCCTTTTTTCTGTGCGACAGACCGTTCTAGATATAAATGCGAAAAACAATTTCAAAAATCAAACTTGAATAGATCGGTGACCATACCAAATTTAATACGGGCATTCATCGAGGGTATCATAAGAATTGGTCTTAGACCAATTCTAGCTTTCTTACTTGTTCTTATATGAATTTTAAGTACCCACATGCCTATGTTTCGAGGTGAAATGGCGAACTTATGACGGTCCATCCCCCTCACCAAAAATTGAAAAACGTAGTACCTACCCTATACCACGCGCACTCTAAAAGTAGAAGAAGGGTGTTTGAGGAAATTTGGATCAATTGGATTTTGTTGAAGCTAGAGAGTCCCCAGTTTTTCACATATATTTGAAAAAAAAAATTGTATTTTTGACCAACCCGTAGAGCCCCCCTCCAAATCAATTATAGCCCGCAATACCAGCTTTCAATTGTAAAACTACTTTTTTTCCATTTCTTGCTAAAACTTGCCAGAATCGAGTTTTATTTTATATCGAGATCTCCCAATGTACCAAACTTGTTTTTTTTTTTATTATTACAAAATCCTTTTCGATACAGGCTGAAGCCAATACTAATCTCGTAGCAATTATCATGATTTTCTCTCCATACCTCGAAATCTTCTAGCTATGTAAATTATTCCAGATATATCCACTTCATTTCCTTTTTCTATTACAATATAAATCGAAAAGCTTGTCTTTCAGCATTAGCAGAGCAAGTGGCTTCTACAAATGTACTTAGTTCAGTTAGAGAGCCGAGCGAGTGTTTACTTTCGAAAGGAGAACTCAAATTCAAATCTTTTCTAGCTTTATGAAACTGATACCAGAATATCTCATATTTCCGATGAGTTAATTAAGAATTTCCCTCTGGACGGAGAGCAGAAATTTTCTTTAACTTTATATACATAGTGGTCGAGAGATATGTTTTGTGATGTGATGTAAAAATTTATTGATAACAACTGGTGAGCAAATGAAATTAAAATACTTTAACGTATGTACTATGCTAAAAGGCAATTAGTAAGTCTGTTTAAAGGATTATCTCCTGCAAGTATATATAGAAACATACAAAATCCAAAACTACTACATTATACAAATCATTCCGTACCCATTGAATCTTTTCATTTATTATTTATTAGTACAACTAGAATTAATTATAATTATGTTAATAAATATCATAAAAACAAAAAAACTTGTTTTGCTTTTAAATTTCTGGTTACTTTAATTCATCAAAACTTTATCATGTCATATAACACAACAATCCCATTGTTACAGAAAATGACATGTTTGTTATGCTTTTTGGATGTCCTTCCTATACTTACATAGTATATGTACGTACATCCTCTCCAAGGATTACTTGGAAAGAGAATGTAATTGTCGTCGAAACATTTTGGAGGACTTGCATTTATCCAGAATGTTTGTTTTCTTGACATAAAAAAAAAATCATGATTTATGCATACAAAACACTGTTTGCCATGTCGTCACGTAAACCTTTTCCTGCTCGTGAATTATTTAGCGTTGATAGCTGGGCGGTGAATGGTAACCCCTGAAGCTTACTTAGGGACCACCATAATGTTTAGGTTTTTCCTGCCCCAAACACATTTAACTGCTGCTAGTGAAATCTCTTTCTCTTGTTTTCCATCCTGAAAATGAGTACAATAAAAGTAGGAATGGGATGAAGCTTAAAAATAATCATAAAATTCAGGATCAAGTCTAGTGTACTTGGCTCATCCCTTATGTGTACTTTGTTTTCATGAAATTCCCAGAGAAAACCCATCTTTTACCATTTCAAACTTTATTGGCTTGACACAGTCCAAGTGTTGGGGCATTCTTTTAACAACACATTGCGATACGACGACAATGAGGTAAATACAATATGGAGTTAGTATGATGAGGAATAAAAGGATATAGATGGAAGGCAACTAACTGCATCTTGTAAATTGCATTTAATATACTCTACTATGACCACAATTTAAGACCAAGCTATTAACAATTGCTTTACCAAGTTATATGATTACAGCCCTGCAATATATCACAATTGAGCTTTTGTGCATATCTCACCATTCACATTGCTTCTGAATACTGCATGTATCCTTTTCAGAAGCTAAATCCGAACACATGTCACTATGGTGCTTGTTAGCTTATTCCCATTTCCCAAGAATATAAATTTTGACGCTAGATTTACCCTGACTTTGTTCTTTATGTGAACACAATGTGAATATGTGCATTAGTGGAGAGAGAAAAGGGATGTGAGGCAATATTTAAACGTATGTGTAAGCAGGACTATTCTAAGCCGCCAAGATGAGCAAACACTAACCAAACTGTAAAGGGATTTATAGAACATGAATAAGAATTCTATCTTATTCTAAAGATTTCATAGTCGGATTGACTAATCTGACTACTCCCCTTTTTTGTTCTATATCATTATGTTGACAAGGACACATACTTTCGTAAAAAAAAAATGAATAAAGGACATAAATCTCAGGAGATTAGCAATTGAAATGTGACCAAATATATTCATATACTGATAAACCTATCTACTTTTTTTTTTTATAGAGTAAGAATTTCAGTAGTCCTCAAAACCTACAGAGGGTGCTGGTGGACAATCCTCCCAAAAAGGAAACTTTTGATCAGGGCCACAAGAGTCACTTGTTATGCATTCATTTGCCATCCATTAGAATTCCTTGTCCACAAATATAGAACACATTCAAAGTAGATTTCCTGAATGGAATTTCCTTAGAGATATGGCCAGTTTCTGTGGTAGTGGTAGTGTAAAGAATCAAACAGGACCTTTTGGGGATGTTTGTCGTCCGTCGATCGCTATAGGCAAACTCTATATATGTATAAGAGTTTGTATAACCGGACCAGAAGTGAGAGTGAACGACTCCTTTTGCATTGCAATTGGAGGGCCTTCAATTTCATTTGCATAATGGAGAAGCATAAATTGAGAACGACTTTTATCGGAATTCTTTTGAAGCTCAACTTTTTTTTGTGGTCGGTCAGTTCACACGCAGAAAGAAGTTTAAGGGGAGGAAAGAAAGAAAGAAAGAATTTGATGCTTTGATATGCAACAAGTTCCATTATTAGAATGAGGGAGGTAATGGATGTTTTCGGTTTGGCAGAGAAACTTTTCTTTTAAGATAAATCTTTTTGGGAAGGCGAATTAATACATATGTAGCCAACTTTGTGTTCTCTTTTTTCCATCTTGGCGGCTTCTTATTGTGGCATGTTCTTTTGAAAGTTTCTGTTTTTTATTTTTATCAATTAATTTCATTAATACCTTTATGGAATGTTTCAAAACATGTTTTTTAAAGATAATTTTAGGTTTGAACTTTTGAGAATTTTCACTTTACTTTACTTAAATTTATATATTAAAATCAGTATGAAACGAGCATAAAAATATTCATTTTAAAGTACCTATATAGTAATGCTGTTAATGCATAAATAATAACAAATTGTGGATTTCATTATTATTTAGTGCTAGATTGAAATATAATAATCACCCTGTATCAGCTTGGTAAATGTTATCATTGTTATCGATAAATACCATTATTATTATTATTTTTATGGGGGGTGCAGACAGGACTCCCGCAGGCCTATAAATGCCTCAGGGCACCCATTTGAAATTAAGGTCCTATATACAGCCTTTAATGTTCTTGGCAGCCACTTTTTCGATATCTTCCGACAGAGGGAATGCCTTAGCCTTATGCGGCACAGGGCTTCAGCTTCGTTATGAGCCTTAGTTCTTTTCTGCTGAGTGTGAGGAGGGCTGCAATACGTCCGGGTTTCCCCGGATTTGTCCTGGTTTCGAGGGCGTCCGGGGAGAGTCCGGGCAGGGTTTTCCATGCTGTCCGGGTTTTAAAATTTTGGAAACCAATTAAATAAAAATTTAATTTTTTTTGTATGTACGGTGTAGTTGATAATGCCGGGCCGAAGACATATCACACACCACAAAGACTAACAATTAATAAAAGTAAATTTAACAGAAGCCAACAGTCCTGAATGGCGCGCGGGACAAGCAACACGTTAAGTTGCGAGACAGGTCACGGTATTTTGAATTTTAATTTGAACTAAAGAAAATAGTGTAAAGTAAAGTAGTGAATATACAAGAAAATAGTATTAATAATTAAAACAGGGAGAATGGAGGTAAGTAATAGGATTAGAAAGAGATAGAGATAATGTTGCGGAAAACAATTAGAGTTTCTGTGTACTTTTACTTTATTTTTTATTTATTTACATTTACATTTACTTTAATTTTTATTATATGATGTTTTTTACTTATATATGGTATATTGCTTCAGTGATATTTGTGAATGGCCCACTGAAAGGGAAGTAGGTTAGATGAATCCTTGGTGAGCAACAAAATGAGAAAGAGAGTCTCCCCAAGAGCACAAAACAGTCACATATGTGCGTGTTCAAAATCATGTGCTATGTCAAGAATGACATTGTACAAGAACATGAATAATCATATGATCGGGAAACAATTAAAATAAGATCCTGAGTTAGGGTGTATCTGGAAAATAAAAATCTGACAATAAGTAATAGAGTGGTTTAAACATTGTACATTGAAATGTACACAATGAAGCAAACTGAACGTTTGCTAGTTTAGTAAAACTTCTGATGAGCTCCGTGGCTGGAGCGAAACTGGTAAAGTATAGCCAAATAGGAGCCTACACGGCATCCCCTTAAAATCTGAAACCCCTGATATTTTTGTTTAACCATGACGTGATGCGAAGAACGGATTTAGCTTTTTATCTTTTTATAGCATAACGCACTGTCCTGCTACGCAGGACAGATATATAGCAGATATGGGGGAAAGACAAAAACAGAAAAACAAACAAACAAAAACACACACACACACAAGCACACAAATGCACAAAGAACACAACAACAAAAATGCACAAAGAACACAACAACACAATGCTTCATTTACACCGATTAATGGAGAGCTCCCTCTAGTACCTCACTTAAGCACTACGGTGGCTAAACTATGTGACTTACGGCGCTGGACAACTGGTGCCCCACCTGCCGTACAACGTTTCGTCATGCTGCTCCATGAAAATTTCATGGACACAGATGACATATAAACCAGCACTTGCATTTTTTTGCAAAATTTAATAATTGCTTGTGTAATTTGCGTCAGTTCACGTATGTAAAATAATTGTAAATGCCACCGTACAAATACGGGAAATAACGCAAGTTGGCGACACTTCACGAGAGAAAAAAAGGACATAGAAATTTGCAAAAACAACCAGAAAAACAAAAAGTATGTAATATAAAGGATGGGTATAACTTAATAAAAAATAAAACTCATTTTTAAAAGGAGGAAACATCGGAACTTTTACAAAAAAAGGGGAAGTGTACTACTAAGAGATCATGCTGTTCCTCGGCATAGTGCAAGTATATAATTTTTACAACAATTTAATCAGTTTTATTGGATGTTACTGCACTCCATGGACTGCATTAAAAATCATTTCTTTTACAAAACAAAAACATGGAAATAGATGACACAAAATTGATGGATGAGTGGATGAATTTACAAAATTTCAGTCAAAATAAGCGATAAGACAAGCTTTCATCGGCAAATCAACATTGGCTTAATTTTTTAAAACATCGTATGCTCATTTGTGCATCGAGGTATTGAAGATTGCACAGTATGTTTAAGCGTACCAGCTCATAATGCCAACGAAGAGAGAGTGTTTTAACAATTTCTCAACTGTGGATGAAAGAAAGAAACTCACTGAACATATAAACGGCTTCGTCACTAATCAAACCAAAATTTAATTTTAAGATTTTAATTGTATTGATTTTTATACATTGTTAAAAAATGATACACAGTGAGAGGCCTTTGCTCTTTAGTCTCTGGTTTACAGAATCTAAGAACTCCTAAATGTTTACATGGCAACAGACTCTTGTCTCAGATCAAAAAATTAGGTTCTGAAGACCATAAGAAAAAGTCTCTAGAGACACTTCTTGAAGTGTATACAACGAAATTTATATTTAGTCTCCAGATATCTGTGTTAAATCTCAAGAAAAACATTGTTAGAAAGAAAGTGAAAAAGCTTTAAAAAAAAGTATGCAGAAATTTTACGGGATAAAGGACAACACAACAAAGGGTGATTTTTTTTTCCAAAAACAACCAGCGCCTATTGACGAAAAAATTTCTCTTCTTTAAAGCCATTACTATCCCAACTTGAGACTTCCGTCTGTTCGTCTGTCCGGCCGTCCGTGAGACCGTCCGCACGATAGCTTGGGCACGCATATATTTAAAGAGCTGAAAATTTGCACACGGGCTTTAAAAAAAAAGTAAATTTAAGTTCGAAAATGGGATAATTCGGGTAACACTTTCCTAGGGTTGCCATACACAAATTTCGTTTTTTACTGTATATTTGCACACTGCCTGAGAACGCGTCAACGTAGAGAACTGAAATTTTGTACACAGTGTTTTCATGAAAATAGTAAATATAATTTCAAAAATGGAGTAAATTGGGCAACGGATTCTTGGTGTTGCCATATAAAAATTTAAGATTTGTACATATACTGTGAAAACGATCAGTCTTAGACGTTTTAATTGCACTGAAAAGCTCTTCAGAATATGAAATCCTATGAAATTAGTCATCATCATTTATACTTTCCAACGAACCGTTCTAGAAATATGCGAAAAACCACTTCAAAAATCAAACTTGTGCAGATAGGTGACCATACGAAATTACGTACGGGTATTCATCTACAGCATCATAAGAATTGGTCGTAGACCAATTCTAGCTTTTGTACTTGTTTTTCTTATAAAAGGCATTCTTTATATAACTTTCTCTGAAATAATTAAAAACCGTGCCTCTGTGATAGGTATTTGGATTCAAAGTTATCATTTCTATAATATAACTTTCAGGTATGTGTAGTAACTACACATGCCAAAAATTGGAAAATTTTAAGGGTTTCAAAGTTAGTTTAAATTTAGTATAATTCAGGCAGTATTCATCGCACGACAAAAAAACTTAACTTTCAGTAAAAGAAGAACGGTGGGAAGGTGTAATTTTTGTTCGATTTTCGATGGTATTACCCTATGATAAATTAAATAAAAATTACCAAAACACCTTGCCAAACTCATTCCACAGTTAAAATAACAGTAGAACACACAATAGTCTCCGGTAATCTAGAGACGAAAAATGAGCAAACTTCGAAGACTAGAGACCGAGCATGGAAATCCGATTGATTTGAAACACACGACGGGAGACCGGAGCTGGAGAACAAAAACATTTGTAGTAGTTTGGTATCTTTAGAGATTTTTTTTGTATCTTCAAAGTGTATGCATGGGTCTCTGGGTGTCCAGAGATCGAGAAAGTCGTATCTTGAAGTTAAAGAAATGAGACTATTTTGAAAGCTATATGGCACACTAAATATAATTGTAAAAAGTTACTAGTTTTAGAATATTAGATAATTTATGATTTGCTTTTATAGAAGAAAAATTGTATTTCTAATTTTTAGAAGATTTATTTATGTTCCTAAATGTAAGAGAGATTTAATTTAGTTCATTCACATCATTTTATTTTACTGTGTTTTGTAAACTGACTAATTTTATAATAAATAAATAAAAAAAGATACTATGCATAACAATTTCAACTTATTTCATTAGTAAGTAAAACAGAAAATTATTTGGCAACAATGTCCGGGTTTCAAGCTAAAATGTCCGGGGCTTTCGAACTTGTTGTCCTAGTTTAATGATTTTACAGATGGCAGCCCTAAGTGTGAGGAATGCTTTTGTCATCTTTACAAACTTGTTCACTTGTCTCAGCCCTGGCATATTTTCCGCAGTGTGCCTTTTTAACTCTATCCTCCTAAAGCTCAGGGCCAATAAATAGAGATTCCTTCTTTTGCAAGGCGGCCCGCAAATTCATTGCCCTTAATACCTTTATGTCCAGTAAGACAGTCCGAAAAATGCTTAGACTCAAAGGTAAACGAGTTTAATGCTTTAAGTATAATAATAATATTAATAATATATTTTCTGGCCAAAGTAGACAACATTTTCTATCTTTTCTACGTACTAAATAAGAAAGGTGGTAGACTGTTTATGCTCTAAATCATAATATACAAAAGATGATAAAAAAAAATACAAGAGCACAGTAACAAACAAATTCGACCTACGGAGAAAGATATAAGAAAAAAAAACTTGCAATGTTTCCACACAATGCAAAAATAGTTTTAATATTCTGAAAGATGATCTTGAACAAGTGTCCTGAATGCACCCACAGTAGCCGCCGCCTGAATATTTGGTGAAAGCCTGTTCCACATACGAATAACTTAGATGGGTTAAGAACTATCCATGACTGACTTGTGAAAACGAGGAATAGCTAGATTTCTATTGCGCTGTGATTTTGTACGGCTAAAAAATTCTCTAAGGTAACCAGGTTCACCTAAAAGTAGCAAACGATACAAAGACACTAAAGAATTGCGCATTAGATACGAGTTCAGAGAACAACCCAAATAGTCGCAACCGAAATGGCGAAATGTGTTCAAACCTCCGAAGTCCAAATATAAAACGTATGCAATCATTGAGAGCTATCTCTATTTTACGAGAGCACAGACTATCTAGCTTTGGAAAGACTAGACTACCAAAGATGAAATGAGGCATGATTTTAATGCTTTTACAAGCTTTAAGCGTGTACTACAAGGTTAGATCGTCACAGAAAGCCACAATCTACGTGGATCACTATAGATCTTGCAATACTTCATGCTTACTACATTGTCGCAACATTTCATATGTTGGTTAAGAACAATTCCAAGGTTGTTAACTTTACTTGGAAAACTATTTAAAAATACATCGAAGTCATTGAGTACGTACTTGTAAAAGGCGATAAATTGGGATTTTATGGTGTTCAGGAGCAGCCCATTATTATTTGATCATGTATACATATTCTATCCAAATCGGAATTTATACAAGCTACAGTCTTCAAGTAGAGCAATTGGTCTGCTTAAATATATTTGAACGTCTTCTGAGCACACATATCTCGAACCACCAACGGCAGATCGTTAATAAATAAACTGAACAGTAGGGGGCCCTAAGATGGATCCTTGAGGAACTCCGCGCTTTAAAGGCAAAGAAGCAGGGAATGTATTGTAACGTAATTTCCTTGAATGAAAATTGCTCCGGCCGAGCGGTAAGCGAGGGAGCAATTCTTCTCCAATATTTGGAGTGAATCTTTGTTCTCTTAGGGTTACTCAAACTTGGGATATCCGTACTACTAGAGCTTTCGCTTTTATAAAATAGCTACTTGAGTCACTTTTTCGTCCAATAGGTCGACCTGAAAGCTCTCTAAGTTTTACTGGGCAGTTTCGTTGACTTCTTCTGTGCCCTCACTAAAAGCCCTTGCTTGAACAAATGTCGAAACTTGACGAAGAATTTTGCGTAAACGCAACGAGCTGCATGGACCGTCTATTGTCTTTGCCGTGCAGCCAACCGTCGAGACTCACAGTCTTGTTTACGTTTGTCATTTACTGTATCATGATCACAAAAAGTAAGAATTTTGGGTAATGAGTTACGATTTAGAACTATTCCCCGAAAAGTGAAGTGGACCAATCAAGTTGTGTAACTTAATTCGTGAAAGTGGAAGTGATTGCTTATGCTTATCAAGTGAGGCTAATCTACAAGGAAGTTGGGCGCGGGGATTCTCTGCTTGATAACCTGTGAAATTGATTTAGGTTGTCTTTGGAAGCTTCCCAGGAACACTTCCTGATGTATCTGCTTCAGGTGAAACCTTTAAGCTAATGGATTAGCGGACATGCCACACTTTCTTAAGAAACTGTAGAATAATGTAATAATTTTTATATTTCAATGTGATTTAGACACTAGGAATTTCTTAAGAAACTGTAAGATAATAGCGATAATTTTATATTTCAATGGGATTTCCACTATAGTATAGTATAGGAAAAAAAGAAAAACATCAAAAATTACTTATCTTTCCTACGTTCTCTTGTACTGCCCAAAATAAGCGGGACTAAGGAATCCGTTTGGCAGCTCGCTCGATCTTTAACGGATCCGCAAATTCTTCCACCTTTCTGAAAATCCTTGGATAGGGTGAAAAAAAAAATTCTTTCCGTCTGCTTTGTTCAGCTTATAATAATCGTGGTTGACGTCTTGACAATCGATTTTTTTCTCTCGTCGTTCCTCAAACGATCTTGCCCGGACCTCTTTTTTTTATGTTCATTCACCGGCTGGTGAAATCTCTGGCTGAATTTTGTGCCGACTTCGCCGCATTTGGGGGAAAGTGTCGCCATCTCTGGGATTTTTGGGTCCTCGCTCAGACATGCTGCCATGCTTTCCTCATTACATCGGAGATGTGAAACTTCTATCTTCATTGCGGGAATCTAAATCCGAGATCTTGTAACAGTATTAACCATTTTTCTCGCTGGATACGTTACAATAAAAAAAATTTATCATCAGAGCGGAGGTAGTGTCAAAATTAATGGACGTAGAAAGCTTTTGTGTGAGAATATAATGGTCAACATGGAGAAGTCCAAAGCCGTGAATTTATCCATATCCCTAGCATTTCTAATGTCTGTGGATATTCTCAAAATAGCTGTCTCGCAAGAATGATAGCTACGAAAACCGGACTACTAGCGGGTTAGCATGTGGCAGACATTCACATAGGCCAGGATTTGCTTGTACATAGTTTTTTTCCAAGACCTTAGAAAGCTATCACAGCAATTGGATGGAAACTAGAAAGAGATTCTGGAGTAGAATTTTTCGGAATTGGAATAACTGTAGCTCTTTTCCAATAGGTTGGAATTGTCGATGACATGTATGGCATGTATTCATTATTATTAGTAGTATTATTATTATAGTATTATTTAGCAATAGTAGGGAATAAAAGCTTTATAAATCTGAAATGTCATCTGGACCTATTGCATTGGATTTGATGAAATAAGTAGCTAATATAAGTGCATCCATATCAATTCCCAGAAAAGAAAATGAAAATTCAGGTTGATCGAAGGTCTGAGTACTTTCCGAGACCTGATCAGCTGGATTGGAGGTTTAGGTTCCATTGGTCATGTTGTTGTGCATAGTAAAAAAGTCATTCATTTCACCGGGACTAAATCTACAATGAACAGAATCTTCACCAAACACTCCCGCATGCCATAGGATCCGTCATAGTGTCTTTGAGTCTAAAGTAGTGTTAAGTTTGGAGCTATAGTATTGCCGTTTTGAAATGTTTATAGCTGTATTGACTCTGTTTCCCGTGAGCTTATATAGCTCCCTAGCCTCCTCGGACTTCATCTGAAACGTTGGTTAAGATTTTCACACTCAACGATAAGCGATCGCACACTGTCTGAAAACCACACGCAAGTGTTGGATGAATTGTATCATTTTTAATGGACTCTTAATATATGTAGTAGAGTGGATATAGAATAAATTATGAACTATCAAATAAAAAACAGCTGCACTGATTTAGGTAAAGAAAACATAAGAAAAAGTCTTTCCTAGAGGAACACTTTTTTGTTTCAATTCATATACACTACCACCACTCGATGAAAAAATATACCATATGCGCAGGACATCCTGAATATGCGTGTGGGTTTGGTTTTTGAGTCAACAATTAGTAGAGTATGCTTTATTGCCCTTAACTCAATAGATTTCATTTCTGAACGGGCGTGGGCAACGATCTCCAATGATTTCATTGTGAAACGGTTAATTTGGCAGATATCGATTTGAGAATTGTCCACATTCCCGGATCAAGTATAGTGCGCGAATATATGTAGATAAGAGGTGATACAAGTATACGCCCACAACGCTTGTAGTAGTTTCAACAGCAATTATTGTTATTATTATTTTTTATTCTAACGCACTGAACCAACCTCGCACTTTTTCGAATCGAAACCATTTTGCGGAATCGCGTATAATATCTAAAGCCTAAAAAATTAGAATCAAAATCAACTTCATTGAAGATGGATATCAAGGACTTCAGTGGTAGGATCCAGGCTAGCATTAAAAAGTATCTTCTGTAAGAATGTAGCTGGATCTTTTGAGACTGTCTTAAGAATTAGCTCAGAATTAGGCATTGTAAACTCCGCATAAGACTAGCATATTACCCACATATATTTGCAGGCTATGCCTCGAAAAGGATAAAATATAGGAAAATTTCCTCTGGAAATACGAGGTAACTTCTCACCGTAGATGACACGTATTACATCTTCTAAAACCTTCCGACTTTGTAGACATTTTCATTAAATAGAACTGCTCTTCTTGAGAGAAGTCTTACTACCGGAGGAATTATATAAAGGAACACCGTTCACAATAAGCCAATAAGTGTCAGCTTAACTAATCTAAATCTAAACCAACCCCAGCTCTGCAAACGTAATACCTATGTCACTTATCCTCTGTAATGTTGCAAAATGTAAAACACTTAATAATAGTAATCAATTTTAATTACATTTAAACACCACAAAATTTCCCTAAACTTACAAAATAAAATTTGAAAATATAAACATGTTTCTCGAAGTCTTTATACTTAGCAAACTAAATGCCAAGCGATATTTACAGACATAACATTACCCCTGTAACTCACTCGTAGCTTTCCTAGAAAACATTTACGTAACTTTGCTGTTTTTACTATGTTCTCGAAAATTTTGATAAAGAATTTCTTACGTCAAGCACCGTCCGCCGCGTAAGTCCTTAACAAACTCTAGCTGGTAGGTATAAGGCTCCAAAAACTTATGATAACACCAAAAAAGATAATGAGATTCAGAGAGTTACTTAAAAATAATTACGCAGAAATGCTTAAACTGTAACGAATATTACCTGAAAATCCTTTTAGTGGAACGGAAGTTGCGGAGATAAATTTAAATCTCTCCCTTCCGCTGGGTTGACTTCAAAAGGGCATTTCATTACTGGGAATAGAATAGTTGTTCCATTACGGCGAATATATCCGTTTAAATTCGGTGAACACAAAGCGAATATTTTCACTAAATTTGTCTGTAGCTATTGTGATAAGGACTGCTTACCGTAACGTATTGCCACTTTAGTTTATTTACCTTCAATGTTTATGCGCTCCGGGCAGATTAGTGAGTTGTCGCAGTTGTAGTAGCTATCTCCACAGTGAAGCTATCTAAAATTTTAATTAGATTCAAATTATGTGTGTGTACCTTTTATGCTGCTTGTTGAAGGGTTCGGATTCTCTAGCCTTTCGACGGACTTTTGTTATCAAAATTTTGCATAAAAGGATCGTAGACTTTTGGTTTGGTTGAAGTTATTGTGGATATAATCGTGACATACATATAATGTAGATTTGGACAAGAGTTAGTAGGTATATGCGTGGTATTACAAATTTTATTTTTTATCGTTATTTACTTGGCGTACTTCACAAAGTCGTCAACTATTTACAATATTACAATGTGAAATGAAGATGGAATTAGGTTTTAATGCTGGTGATGGCTCAGTACGTAACCTAGAGACTGATTAGCTCAATGAGTTCTTTTCGGCTACTACATGTAATGAGTGTAATACGAACGCTTCATCATCCTCTCTTAGTTATCGATGCGTTGACGAGATTGAGACCGTC
Organism: Dioctria linearis; assembly: GCA_963930735.1. Lineage (NCBI taxonomy): Eukaryota > Metazoa > Arthropoda > Insecta > Diptera > Asilidae > Dioctria > Dioctria linearis. The sequence goes on from OZ005744.1 coordinate 183,049,296, forward strand.
TCAGCTGTCTTATCTACCCAATCCGATACTATTGGACCAGATGGAATACCCCGCGTTTCGCAAACTAACCTTACCTCTCATTATTAGCCCTATTGCAAATACATTCAATAGCTGCTTAACGTTCAGAAGAAAACAGATTTCTCATCTATTCTAAACGTCAATCTTCCTTCTAAACAACTTTGGAAGAATTTAAAATATCTAGGTATTGGTTCCTCTAGTAATTTTTGTTGCACTGAAGATCCTGATGAGCTTAATAGACAGTTTCTATATCATGCGAGTTGTATAAATGCAATTGATATCTCCTGGATGACTCCTCATGCTTCCAATACTTTTATCTTCTATCGCGTTACCGAAGTTGACATATTTACTGCAGCTTCCAGTATTAAATCAAATGCTGCAAGTATCGAGGGCATTAATCCACGATTTATCCATATTCTGCTACCTCATCTTCTTGCACCTTTCGCTCATATTTGCAATAAATGCATTATAAGATGCCAGTTTCCCATTTACTGGAAACTTTCAAAAGTTATAGCAATCCCTTAAAGCTCTGCTCACATAGACTATCGTCCGATTAGTATTATTCCTTTTTGTTTCCAAAATATTTGAAAAAGTAATTTTTCTTCAAATATCTGAATACGTTGCTGCCCCCAACTTGTTACATGATCGTCAGTCTGGATTTCGACTCAACCGTAGTTGTACCTCTGCTTTACTGAAGGTAACTAATGATATTCAAATTTCTCTTGATGAGGATAAGTTCGTGGGGTTAATTTTTCTTGATATTTCCAAGGCCTTCGATACTGTTGATCACTTACTGGTAGATAATTTTCAATTCTCGTTGCAGGCCACGAAAATTATCTATTCTTACCTTTCTAATCGTGCACAAATGATGTTTGTAGCTGATAGGTATTCATCCCCACTTTCTGTTGTATCTGGGATTCCTCAGGGATCAATTCTGGGTCCATTATTCTTTTCTATTTTCATAAATGATATTATTACCTGTGCCAAACACTGTCATATGCACCTGTTTGCAGATGATGTGCAGGCGTATATCTCAAGGCCTGTTGAGCACAGCTAAAATAAAAAAAACATTAAAAAACAAATATGTTAAATATTTCATACTTCCCTTAGAGTCTCCTGATTCCTCCAGTTTCAGCTGCAGATATCCACCACCACAGGAACACATCTGAAATGAAAAAAGATAAACAGATATTAGTTTAAAGCAACTAATATAACAAAGTAGCATATAAAAACTATGGAAATAAGCAAATTACATGCAGACTGCCAAGAAACGAATTTCTACTACTATACTACTGTTGACATTTCAAAAATCACTTTGCTTGCATGAAAAATTTTGCATAATTTGCATATTTCTTGCAAATTGTTCATGCTGGAACTCACAATAATTAAATCTAAACACTTAAATAGTGATAAAAAACACTTACCTGGACAATTAATCAACAATTTGCCATGAAACACACGAAAAACAACCCGACACTTTCGAATGAAAACACCGCGATCGCGACTGTCAAATTGACTCGCGAGAAAGTCAATTAGATGAAGTTGGCTACGCGCTACCTGTTGGTAATACTTAAAAACCGCGAAAGTTACCAGGTAAGCAAATATTCGTGAAAAAAGGTAAATTAAATTCCCATAATAAGTGGGAAAGAGAAAGATGCGAAAACGAGATGCAAGAAAAATGAGAAATATTTGCGTTCCACATTGGAAATTGTCATAATATGGCAGGAAGCCGCCATCTTGATAAATTTCAGAAAAGTTAAAATATTTCATAAAATAAATTACGAAAATTCATGGATAATTTTGAATAAATTAGTTAAAGGAAATTGGCACATTTTGACATAAGTATACAAGTCAAGCAAAGTCGAAAAATATGCTTAATTTGCATTTTTCGTGTGGAACGTATGTCAAAATGGCCGCTCAAAGCCTATAAAAAGGGGGCAATTCCTAAGATCTCTCTCAGTTTTTTGACAGCGATCACAAGTGAAATATCTAACAAGTTTTTCTTAGCAAATAATAATTTTTAGTTTTCAGCAATAAGCATAAAATATAACGTGCCATTAAATTTACAATATTTTTACATGCTAAAAGGTTGTGTGCAGTGGGTGTTGGCAAAGGACAGGAAGTTTTTGAGTTTTGTTCTACAGATAAGTATTGTGAATTAATTTAGTAAATAAGTTTCGTGCATAAAAATTAAATACATGCCAGCTTTCGGCATTTTAATTATACATGCAAAGAAACAAATTAGTTAAGTAATTAAGTTAAATTAAGCGCAAAGTGAATTAAAATAAGTGTATAACGCGTAAAATTAGAAAAGGCTACAAATTGCATTTAGTTAAATATATGCCAAAATACGGCATAATAACTATATATGCAATCGAACAATTAATAAACAGAATTAAATTAGTGAAAAAATTAAATTGTAGTGAATTTATAAATTGAAGTGTCACATTGGAATTATTCAATAAATCCAGCATTAAACATAAACACACATATCTCTTTTTTCCTACCGCTACACTGTCCACCTAAATGCCGTAATATAGCTGTAGTTATCGATTGCAGCTACATTACAAAACAAGGCCTATTGGTTTCATTGAGGATGGCGTTAGCTGCCTGAATGAAGACCTCGAGAGTATCCACCAATGGAGCATCCTAAATAATTTTCTTATTAATCCAGCGAAATCGAAAAGTTTGGTTATTTACAGAACTTCTATTGACACGTCGTACTTTCCTCCGATCATTCTTAATAATAGCACAATTCCATATGTTGAATCGGTTCGCAATCTTGGGGTAATTTTTAATAAGACCTTGAAGTGGAACGACCACATTAAGTTTATCGTGCGTAGAATTTACGGTGGCCTTCGTTCGCTTTGGGTCACGAGCTTCTTTACACCTACTGAAACGAGATTGCATTTAGTGCGCACAGTACTGGTTCCCTTAATAACTTAGGGGTGTGAAATCTATGGCAGGCTTGATTCTGTTTGCTGGAGGCTGCTTTTAACTACATTTAATTCTATTATTAAGTACATATATAACCTTCGTAGATTTGATCACGTCTCACCGCATGCTTCTGCAGTTTTCGGTTGTACTCCTGAAGCTTAAGTGCAGTTTCGATTGATTACTTATGTCGCTAAAATCATTAAACTTGCGCAGCCCAAATATTTGTTTGACTTACTTACGTTCGCTCGGTCCACCCGGACAATAACTCTTATTTTGCCTAATGCTAGTTACCTTGTTAGTAGACGCCTGTTCTTCATCCAACTATCAAATTATGGAATTCTTTGCCAGCTTCGTCGCGAAGATCGCTTATGTCAAGCACTTTGGCCACCTACAATCACAATGCCTTAATTCACTACTCTTCTTAGAGTAATTCTTTATTATAATTTAGTTTCTTTCTACTTAAATTAATTGTTTTCCTTCATCTTTCTTAACTTTGTAGTTTTGTAAGTTTAGATATAAGTTTTGAGTTACTATGTAGGACAAAAATCATTTTTTTTAATTATTGTATTCTTTAACTTTGATATTCTCATTTGTACAATGCCAATTGCTGAATAAATTGAATGAATTGAAAATTGAATTTTCTTTTCAATGAAGGGAAGCACTAGTGGTTTCAATCATAAAAAACTCCTCCCCTAGCGACATTAGGGACTACAGACCAATAAGCTTATTATGTTTTATAGCGAAGGAACTAGAAAAACTTATTGAAAAATAAATATGCAAGCACTGGCCTACGCTTAAATTAATCAGAAACTTTTTTAGAAACTCTCGTAACGAGTTAAAATGAACGAAGTTGTTTCCTCTAGGCTTCCTTGACTGTCGGAGTCCCAGAAGGGTCAATGCTGGGACCTCTGCTCTTCAATATTTTTATTAATGATTTGTCAACTGTCGTGAGAAATACCTCTGTTCATCTATACGCTGATGTCGTGCAAATATATCGTCATCGTACAATTGGTCACTTAGAGGACTGTCAGCAGAATTAATGAAGATCTTCATAATGGTTTAAAATGGTCAATCAAAAATAATCCAAAACTCAATCATAAAAGATCTCAAGCGCTAGCGGTATGCAGAGGATGTTGAGACGCCATCAATTTTCCCCCAATAGAGTTCAATCGCACCACTATACCATATGTACTAAAAGTTAAAAACTTAGGTATTAGTGTATAAGGTTCGTCAGGACACTGCTATTCCCGCATCTGTTACATACTTCCAAGATTTTCCAAATACTCAACTCACGGAACTCTGAATTTCTCTTTGGATACATATTTTCAAAGCAGAGTATTACTCTTTCTATACCACTTACTGAACATACGTAAACCAGCAGATCTGTACGAATTTTTTTTTTAATTTTTTGTATAATGACAGACGTAATGATTAGCTACTGCCTCGCTTAAAATATTTTGTCTTGAATGCTTCTTACTTTGTTCAACCTGTTTGAATTTAGAACGCGTTCGTTAACGCGCGTTGACCCATGGTACTAGCCTGTGCTAGATTAGATTAGACTAGTTTTGTTGAGGGACCTGCAGGCGAGTTTGAGTTTGCGTTTAATTTACTCTTTTTCTAGACTGTTAATTAAGTCTAAAACCATTCTGGGACCTACGTTCTACACATAGTTTGGTGGAGGAAAAGCATATTCGAAGTGGAGTAATCTCCGCCTGGCCAATGCTTCGCAGTTGGAGAGCAGGTGCTCCGAGATTTCATGAGCATCCTCACAAAAGCGGCACGATGAAGTCTCAGCCAAGTCCATTTTGTATAGGTGAAACCTCAATAGGCAATTGCCTGAGAGGAGCTCTGTAATTTTTTTGACATCTGTTCTCCTGAGGAATAGGAGTTCTTTTGTTTTGCCGCCGGAGGTGTAGATAGACGAAGCCCATGAATCCTTTCCCAATAAGAGGATTTTTGCTTGTTCTCCCGAGTATTTAGGGTAGCTCTGAGGTAACACTATGAAGTGCCACAAAATGGCTCTGGTCCGACAAAGGGGTTTCCGTCAGCAATTTCATTACCCTTATGGCCCTCATGTCCAGGCACCCACGGGACGATAACTTTGTTTCTCCTTAATAATACTTTTTAAGGGTTAGCAGATACTCCCAGACAATCCTTGACTTTATTGTGTAGGGCTTTAAGGCTTTGAGAGCGGCTTAACTGTCCGAGAGGATATTAACGGTTGAGCCATTTATTTCTCTTTCAATTCAGGTATTGGCGCATTTTTCTGTGGCTAATACCTTGCCTAATACATGCTACCGGTATAGCAATATTTTTAGGGCCCATAGAAATATTTTTTCAATTGCATCCCTTAGGTTTAGAACCATTTATTATTAAGTTTAGCTACACTATAAGTAGTAAACGAGCAACAGAGATGTGTGACGTCATAGGTAGATTCCTGACTAGTTCAAATGCCGTACATTTTGTTGGATGTTGTTCGATTGCTGATGGAAGCAAAAATAAAACCATCTCCTCCAGGCAGTGGTGTCGAGTGCGATATCTTAGACAGAGCCCAGACTCGTTCTAATGCTTTGTTTTTGATTGTTTTGTTCAGAGGGAGGTAATTAATATTGCTTCCTTATGATAGTTTACAGCGAAGGACCAATAAAAAAGCTTTAGGCTTCAGGGTAAATATTTTTAATGAAAATATTTTGAAGAAGTTTTTTGTATTAATTTTTTATTTCCTTTCATTTTTATTTATTTTAATTAAAATACATCGGAAAACCTAAGGGAAGCAATGCTTCCCTTGCTTCCAAAGACGCTACGCCACTGAGGTCCCTTGATATATGGCAACTGGGGCCGTTTACGCCCAGTCCGACTTAACTGTTGGTTTCGTCATTATACCACACTATCGATGCTTGTTGGAAGGACGGTTTGGTGGATCGACATTGTTGTCGGTCTCTCCCAAAACACAACCTTGGGTGTGATTATATCCAATATTGTCGTCATTTACTCGAAGCATATCTGTTTTAAGATACTTAAATGATCAATCAGATCACTTGGCTTGAACTGCTTCTCCTTTTGCAGTCTGATGCACTTCTTTTTTCGCTTGCAAATGCAGAAGTAGAAGATTTAATAAGGTTTCCATGGCTGCTGTAGGTCAAGTCCTCGCCTCCATGGCACCAGTTATTCTTGGACATGCAAGCCGCTGAGTTTTTTAAAGCAGAGACTCAGTTTTCTTCTGATTAGTTTTTGGCCACCATGCGAGAGGCGCATACATGACCATGGGTCTAACAACTGTTGTGTACATCCAGTACAGTATTTTTAGTTTCAGATTCCATATTCTGCCAATGAAGCGACGATACTTGTACCTACCGCTCTTTCCGTCACTCTGGATAGATGCAAATTCTTGGTAAGTTTCTTGTCTAGACCAACCCGCAGACTTCGTTTGAAAATTTCAATTCCGTATTATCAAGAATAGCAGCTGTTAGTGAAAGCATCGTTCTTCTCGTGAAAGGAACGGTAACTGTTTTGTTGGGGTTTATACTAAATGTGTTTAAACACTACATGCGAACTTTGAAAAGGGCTTTTTGCATGAGGTCGCATTTGTCTTGATCTTGCTTGCCCCGTATTGGGATTACTACGTTATCCGCGTAGGCTTGTACATTCAATCCTGAATTGGTACGCTTCGCCAGGAGATCATCAATAACAATCGACCACGAGTGTGTGGAGAAAGGACTCGTCCTTGTGGACAGCCTCTAGTTGCGGTGATCGTGACTGAACTGTTTCCTAGAGTTTGTAGTTAACTTCCTGCTTCTAAGCATGAAGTCTATCCAATTAACCGTGGATGGCTCAAAGTTCTTATACTCAGCGGCCAATTTAATTCCATCGAAAGAGTTGTTTTCGTAAGCACCTTCTATATATGAAAATGCATATAAAACCACCTCTTTTGCTTTGAGGGTTTTTCGAGGTCTTTGACTAATATGTAGATGGCATTCTCAGTAGACTTGCCAGCTTTATAAGCAAACTTGCTAAGTAGGAGAAGAAATAAATGTCGGATGGAAACTAGTCCCACAAGTCCCTTAGATAATAGTCACAGCTTCCGAGGTCTTAATCCTAATATGACGGCAATTCTAGGAAAAAATTTCATGATAAAAAAAATAGAGATAAAGGATATGCACTTTATTGACTTTTTACTACCTACCTGCAGTTTTTTTAGCATAACGTTATTAAGCAGATGGATGATATTCCTTATTCGATGAGAAGAAATATGTTTAACTAACATGGTGGAATCCTGCTGCGCACAGAAGGCAAACAGTTTTGTAATGTCTAATCAATAAATATTCGAGAAAAAAATAGATTGGACGGCATGGTCTCATACTCGATTTTTATCTATAGAAGCGCATATTGCAACAATTAGTGTATTCGATAGATGATTTCTCAATGCAGCAGCTAATAAACAGGATTAAGCAAGCTGGATCTGTGGTCCATGGTGTAAATTTGAAGGACAAACTAGGTTTTGTAAACTTAAAATTACTTTCCCACCTAAAGAGTTATGGAAAACCCTTCGTGAAATTGGGGTTGGAGAATCTTATAACAACGAATGTCAACTGGATCCTAACAATTTAAATAGATGCTTTGTTATAAATCCCAGTTCTATCCTGCCAGACACTACACCATCAGAAGCAGTTCCGGTATCCTCCGCTAGGGTGGAAGATGGTACAGTTGTATTCACCTTTAGATGTGCCACTTATGATGAGGTGCTAAAGGCTGCATATTCGATCAGTTCCAATGCTACGGGTATTATAGATAAGGTCCCACCACGCTTTCTCAAAGGTGTTCTGCCTCACATACTCCCTTATGTTACTCGTATATTTAACACTTGTATTACTACGTCCACCTACCCCTTTCTTTTGGAAATCAACCTTAGTAGTCTCCGTTCCTAAAAATAGGAGTGCTCTGACTCCTGAGGATTTTCGCTCAATAAGCCTCCTCTCATTCACTTCCAAAATATTTGAATAGCTTCTGAGCTGGCAAATGATGAATTACGTAGCTGCAGAAAGTCTTTTGATCCCCTGGAATTCCGGCTTTCGGGAAAATCATAGTTGCACTAGTGCTCTCCTCAACGTTTCTGATAATATAAGAATTGCTATGGACTCTGACTTGACTTCGATTTTTGTGCTTCTTAATATCTCCTAATATCTCCAAGGCCTTTGATTCGGTTGATCATGCAAATTTATCTTATAAACTTCGAAATACTTTCAAGTTTTCCTTACTGCGTATTTATCTAATCGGGATCAGGATTAGGTGTGGTATACCACAAGGATCTACTCCCACTCCATCTCTTATCGCACTGTTTATAAATGATATTGCATTAGTATTCCAGCATTCAAACACACTCCTGTACGCAGATGATGTACAGTCATACCTGTCATGATCCGTTGAGCTACTAAAGGATGGTATTTGCAGAGTTAATGAAGATCTGGAAGCCGTCTGATCTTGGGCACTTTTGAATGGTCTGGTTCTTAATTCAGTGAAATCTCAGTCAATTATTATTTACAAACGTAGAATGGACACTCGCGATTTCTCGCCTTGTATTCTTAATAATATGATTGTCCCATACTCCGAAGTTGCGTTTAACTCTTATGTTCGTTACGTTCGACCTTCGTAGATACGATCATGTAACCCCCTTTACCAACCACATCTTCGGCTACAGTTTGAATCAATATCTTAAACTCTATCTGTGCTGCTTAATATACAACAAGCAGCCTAGGTATCTTTTAGAAAAATTTAATTTTGTCACATCGTCCAGGTCAAGATCGCTAATCGTTCCCAGACATACTGTCCTGTAGAGCCGAAGATCATTCTATGCTCACGCGATTAATCTCTGGAACTCCTTGCCTCTTGGAATCAAACGCATAAACAATATGGCCGCCTTCAAGAGTGAACTTTTCGAGCATTTCCGATCATCTCCCCTTCCGTTCTCACCTATTACATAATTTTTAACTAATTTTGATCCCGCCGATGGCCCTTTACAAAGAATACCTTCAATTGAGGCATTTACAGTCATCTTACAGGAATTCTGCCGACATTCTATGAATCTATCTAAACTTTGTCTTGAGAATTAATAATGTCGCGAAGCTTTGCTTTCTTATCATTCAGTTTCAACGGATCAAAATAAAATGTCAAATGCAGGCAATTTCCAGAAGTTTTTACAAAACTAAATTGGCTCAGTTGATTTTTACGCCAACAGAAGAACTGCCTGACACAGACTGAGTGACAAACGGAAAATCCAAAATTAATGCATATCTCGTTTCTAAATCATGAACAATACATACACTATCAAAATTAAAAAAAGAGACATACATAGATACTAAATTTTTATTTTACGCAGACAGATAAGAACTTTAAGATTCTTCAAATTTAGGAAGGCACTCTTCACTGTAATGAAACGGAAGAGTTGAAAAGTTTTGCGGAAAATTTTGTCAGATCTAAGGACTGCTGCACACATTCATACATAGCTATGTTTGTTCTTCAACAGGAGAGAGAAGTTCTTCGTCCCATTTCAAATCAGGAATATTTCATTTTTATACCCTAGATGATGATTTTTTTTTTTTTTTGAGAAATTTTACTCCTGTCTCGAAAGAAAAAGTCCCGAAAATGGAGGATGAGAAAACTTTATACCTATACTCTTAAAACTGTCACCCTCTGTCTCTAGTTTTTCATTTTCATTCAAGAATTTTTCTATTATTTAAGTAACTTTCGAATTCCATCAAAAGTGCTGCAGGCTGCAAGTGAATAATTTATGCGACTGCACTTCTTGAGTGAAATGAATATGCTTCGAAATATTAATGCAGTTTTCTTCTTGTCTCTTATTCGTGATTTTCTTGTGATATTTACCCCCACATACCCCGAGAAACCTTTTTCAGGGTTAGGGATAGTTAGTAATTTAATTAAGGGAAAGAAAAAACCACACTCATTCAGAAATTGGTAACTATTTATCTTAGGATAATTTCAATGGAAACTGAGATATGACGGAAAAGTAAATCAACACTAAAAGATTATGAGAAAATTATGGAAGAAGTACCTGTGTACCAAGTAAGTTTACATATTCAGTCACGGGAAACTTTTTGTTTGAACACTGTGCAGTAAATTTAATATTTATATATGTGTTTGACTTATGAGAAGATCAACAAGAATAGAGTTTTAAAATTACCCCATATATTAGGTAGTATTATGCTGCACATGTCCTGTAAGGAGGTATTTAATAAAGGGTTTAATGCGATAAATGTACGTCAATATATTCGAGGTAACTGTTGGTGGTATACGTGATTGTGAGCGTTCATATATACTGTGAAAAGAGTTCCTGCAGGAGCAATTTAATTCTTGGATTAAATATATTATCGAAAGGAGCCTCATATTCCTTAGAATGTATCTAACAGAAATCCGGGTATCATATTAAATTATTGAAGCTAAAAGCTGTAGAAATACCTACCCCAAATGAATAAAAACTAAATAAGGACGGAAAATATAGAAAACAATGAGATGCAGATATAAAAATAAAAATTGACAAGATTACACCTGTAAGAAAATATGTTTAGAAAAAAATGGTGAACGTAAATTCCTCTACACCTTGCAGATATCCTGCATTGTAATTGCAGTGCCCATACCTCTTCTTCCAATTACCTAATAACTTAGGAAATTTTACCAGGATTATTTAGCGCGCTTCCTTTAAATATTCACATTAAGAGCTGATTTTGCCGCCATTGCAATACCGAAAACATCACTGTGGTAAAAGGTTTTCCAATAAGAGGTGTTATTTTAATTAGCCCGCTATTTCGGTAGATGTCACCTTTGGAGCTGTCATTTTTTGACATTTGACAAGTAGAAACTACGCCATTAAAAAAATGGAATGACACACGATTCAACAACGCACTGAAATTATTACAATTAACTATAAAAATGGCTAAAATGTGGCAGAGACAGTTCGTAGAACTCGAACATTTTTGGGTCGTCGTGAAGCACCTTGTCGGACCGCAATACAGAAATTGGTAGAAAAATTCGAGCTGTCGGGACAAGTTAGTGATGTGAAGAATAAAACCCGTGCATGTCGCTCAAGAACAGCCGAGTTTATTGCTTCTGTAGCCGAAAGTGTTGAAGAAAACCCAGGTTTGTCCATTCCTCGTCGTTCTTTGGAATTACGCATTCCACAAACGTCATTACACCGTATTTTGCATAAAGATTTGGGTCTTAAGGCTTATAAAGTTCAGTTAACACAAGAACTCAAGCCGGGCGATCATCAACAACGTCGAGTCTTTGCTGATTGGGTCCTTGAAATGCATGAAAATTATCCGGAATTCCATCGAAAACTCATCTTGAGTGATGAAGCCCATTTCCACCTCGATGGCTTCGTCAACAAAATTGTCACATCTGGGGCTCGGAAAACCCAAGAGTTATTATTGAAAAGCCTCTCTATCCTCAACGTGTGACTGTTTGGTGCGGTTTATGGTCCCGCGGGGTCATTGGACCTAACTTTTTCGAAAATGAGGCTGGAGCAACAGTTACGGTGAATCGATTGCGCTATCGACAGATGATTAATGATTTTTTATGGCCGCAATTGGATGGTATTGATCTGGACAACGTTTACTTTCAACAAGTCGGGGCTACGTGCCATACAAGCAACGAAACCATTGATCTTTTACGGGACCGTGTTATCTCTCGAAGATGTGATCACAATTGTCCACCGAGATCTTGTGACTTAACACCTTGCGACTTCTTCCTTTGGGGCCACGTGAAAGAGAAGGTCCACGCCAACAGCCCAGCGTCAATTCAAGACCTCAAAGATGGAATTCGTGAGGCTATCGAGGACATAGGGCAGCCACTTTGCGATTTGGTTATGGAAAATTTCATGAAAAGGTTATGGTCCTGTAGGCGTGGTCGTGGTGGTCATTTGGCTGATCTTATTTTCCTTTATAATGAAATAAAGATCCGATCATTTTTGAGATAATGGCGTTTTTCTTTGAATATCAAAATAATACCTCTTATTGGAAAACCCTTTATAAATTCATACATCATCCCAGTGCGATGACCAAAAAAGAAAGCTCCAATCCACTGTCATTTATAAAATGGACTACTGCTACTCCTGAAATTGCTTATATTATTTGACATTATTTTGGGATAACTTTTCTATAGTTGTCTCTTTTGGGTTTAACTACTTTCTTCCGCTGAACTTCAAATAATAAATTCTATACAAACTCCACCATATTTCCAGTTTCAGTTCAGTGGTTTTCCCAATTAACATATAGAATAGAAGTAGATGTCAATACAATATTTGTAAACCTTTCTCTGTGCTTCATACCTACTTTTAGGGACAGGCAGACAAAGATTGCTTAATTTTACTTCTTTAAAAATCAACTTTAAGAAATATTTGATGTTGTAGGAGATAAACTTCCAAGAATAGAAAGAAATTCGAATGCATCTGTAATTTGTTGAACTTTTAATATGAATATTAAAGCGAAAGTAAAACTCGAAATTAAGATAACTGTCACACCCCCCCCCCCCCTGCCAACAAAAGTTAACCCATCTGAAATAGAAAATCAGGCAGTCCATGTTATATATGTCAGTGCTCCAATCTTAAAGTGTATCCATACATAACAAACATTGGCAAAAAAAAACATTTGTCAAACACTTGACAAACAATGAGCGCGTTCACGGCCACCGAATTAGTGACTTTTGTCGACTACAAGTCACTACCAAAAACTATTTTGCGTTCACTCTGCCAAATTTTGACAGTTAAAGACTACGCTCGACTACGACTATCGTTCACTCCGCCCTTTGAACCAAATACCAAATTGTCGACAACATTCGACTACGGTCAGGACGATAGTCGATTGTAGTCGATTTAAATCATTTGCCAGAACTACACTACGCAACGACTACGCTACGCAAAGTGGCAGTGAACGCACTCAATTTATAGGCAAATATTTGTAAAATGTATGTCAAACATTTGTCAACCATCTGATAGGATATTTGTGTGAAATTATCTTTAGTTTTAATCATGTATCTTTCGTCAACCTCAACGTTTGAAGACAATTTGCTAAAAAGGAGATGGTGGAACAGAGAAGTTTTTGACAGAAGATTACAGTATAGTGGTCGGGATTTATTAAATGATTTAAATATTAGCTGCGTTTTTTTTATATTGATCCAGTTCATTGGAAATTTCAAGTTGATTTGGTTCTAAAAAATGTCTGTAGGTAGCTATGATTTTACATATGAGGGAAATTATCAAATTGCCATTCACAAGACGTCAAAATAGAACTTGAGTAAAATTTTGTTCTAATACATAATTTCTAATATATAATATCTTCAAATGACTACCAAGTTCTAGTTAGAATCGGGCCAAAAATAAGAAGATGAAATACCAACTGACGAACTAGTGAAGTGTAGATGAACGACTGGCCATTGCTCTGTGGCTTTTTGCAACGGTTGATTCTTATAATTTTTTAAACGAGTGTTTAAAGTCCTAAAACAGTTGATATCAAAAATTGTTCCTGAAGTACGAGCTGACGCATTAATAGTTGTGCAGTCCACCAACTGAACATTCTTCCCTCGATGGACAGCCGTCGTATTTCCTAAATATAAACAAAAAAGAATTCACAAAGAATCAAATTCCAGTGAGAAAAAATTCATAATACAAACCTAATTAATTACCCGACAAGTACTCCTCAACCTTCCTACAATGTCCCAAAAGTCCCGCGATGACATTTACAAGCTAAAAAGAACGAAATATTATTAAAAAATTAATTAAATTCAACAAAACAATATGAAACTTATCTGAAATTACATGATCTACATGTAAAAACGCAAATTGACATATCAGTCAATTGATATTACGTCAACCAGATGTTCTCGTAGCAGCAACTGGTATAAACGTCGCTATGGCAACGCCATGAGGAGTACATCACATGACCATCTTCAGAGGCTATAAAAAGGCGGCGAACGATAGCAAAACCACCCATTTCCAAATCAGAGTTGATCTGATTAATTCCTAAGCCTTGGAGTCTGTTCTGAGCAAAATCCTTATCCAAACCAGAAGTTAATTCTGAAATTGCATATAGAAGTTAATTCTACACCAATATACTTGAGGTTGACTCAATTTATAAAACAGAAGTTAATTCTGGCTATCACAAATATTTGAGGTTGACTCAATTCTGAAACAGAAGTTAATTCTGTCCAAACGAATATTTGAGGTTAACTCAAGTACGTCGGCTAGGAGTTGATCCTAAAGATTGCAAAGGTGAGGTTAACTCAAGCAATCTCACACAGGAGTTAATCCGAAGGCCTAGACAACGTCATACAAAAGTTGGTCTAGATTTGTTTCCAGAGGCTAACTCTGCACTAAATACATTCAGAAGCTAATTCTGACCAAAGTAGAAGGAATTTCCTTCCCACACGTAGCAGTATACTCAGATTGCTGCACTTATAAAAAGCACACAAGACTCAACGTCGCAAGTGCCATCATAACGATATCAGACGCAGCATTCCAGTTTTATTAAGTTTTAATGAACTTGTGATATAGTTGTAAGGAACTTGAAGTAGCATTGAATAAAAGATAAAATTTTATATTTTGAACATCCAAACTGAGTTATCCATAAAACCGGCACCCCGTCAAACACACACACATACAGTCCACTACTTGGGGAATGTTTTTTATATGTGGACGCGCCTTGAGTTTTTTTTTTTTTGTAACGGAGTCATCCGTGCGAATCTATAGAGCAGATCTGATATGGGAGCATGATATCTAGGGAAGGCAATCCATGCAATTCTGCCAGCCTTTTGCTCTAGACCCTAGCTCGTTTTTTTGGTCATTGCACCGTGCATATACATAGACTAGAAGTAAAAATGGGCCTGTATAACTTCATTGTGTACATCAGCCACAATTTCATGTGCAATCAAAATTAGCTCTATATGGGTAAACGAAAGTACCCTAGTAATCCCGTTGACCTCATCATCCATATACACCTACCAAGCTATCTTCGACAATAACCAAGTTCCCTAATATGACCAAATAGCTCCAGAGTATATCCAAGAAGCTTTTTGAAGTAAAAAAGGGAAGTGTTCTGATGATGAGTACTGTCTTGTTCGGACACATCGTCTGAACAATTTTAAGGTTATGAATGAATTAAGGACTGCCATGTTGTACCTGCTAATATATGTTAGTATATGCTACTTATGAAAACCCCTCATTCCTTAGCGACAATCTGGACAATTAGATATTTTACCTTCTTCGGATTAACCACCTTAGTAAGAGTTACCGCCGGTACAGAGCACAGTATAATATTAGTTCACCGTTGAACCGTTAAATACAATACCTCTATACTTGCCTATTCACTCGAGTCTGTGAGTAAAAAAGCGTTTTTAGTTGGTACACCCATAAAAGCCACGAGGCTCTCATTTCTAAGTAGCCTGACTAGGATGCGATGTCAATTAAGGCTCTCAAATTTTAGAATATTTGACAAAATTTGTACAGCTCTCATTTGTACTTCATAGCACTTTTACTGGACCTTCTCCAAGTGAGTTTTTTAACCTTGTTACATCAGAGCTGTCCAGAAGCTTTGAATTAGGTTACGTTACAGTGGCGGCTATCGTAAAAGCATGCAATCAGCTACATTTAGGTTACCGATGGTCCATTAGCACCTTATTGGACCCTATATAGAAAATATTCATCAAATTTAGGATTTTCGGTTGAATCAACCACAAGAGTTGATGAACCTCAACAGGTCCCCCAATTTCTTGTCTGTTGATTCCCCCAATTTGTCGAAAAAGTAACTACCAATCGTATTCCTTCTACGCTTAGCAAGGTTACATCAGGTTACAGCAAGTGCTGAACGCTCTCAACCTCTTCATCGTCCATACAACTTCTGCAGAAGTCATCGTATGGAGCTTACATGCGCTTTATGTTTTCCAAATAAGCAGGGTTTCGTGATAAGTGCAATAAGATTCCGGATATCATTCGGTTCCTCCTTAGCAGAGTATCTATCTTCGTAGGACATATTTTGGGTCATAGCTGTCTTGAAATCGTACATGTGGCTAATTTTCCCTATCTGCGATGAACCAGCTTATACAGGCCTGTAAATTTAGAATCTCCTTCGCTGATTCTAGGGGCTTACCTTTGGATTCCTCCGCTGGGTATATATATTCATAGCGAAACTTTTTTTGGTCAGAGCACCAGCTGTCTCGTTTCGTGGTATGTCACTGTGGCCAGGCACTCAATCGAACCGACTGTTGTGCTAATTCTGCATCAGCAATCTTAATGTCAATCAGTTAATTGTTGTTGATCGCAGCCGCCGTAAGTAAAGTTTTTGCTTTTGTTAAATCTTTAGGAATCTTAAAACTTTAATGAAATTTTCAAATTTGGTTTATTTTATTAGATTTTAAATACATTCCTTGTCCTTAACCACCTGTAAATTACTACAGGGTAGAAAGACCTTTCAAACTCAACGTCTTTGATTCCATTACTAATCTGACAGAAAGCGATTCAATATGCACACATGGAACGATAGTCAATCAACAACGATTAAAAATCAATCTCTACTCGTAGACCCCCCCCCCTTTTCGTCATCACAGCGAGCTGAAATTTGGCACACAAGTTCATGTCGCGTGACAATTGAATCTATCAAAATTCGAACCGGAACTTTCCATGGAAAACTCGGAAAATCGGGAAAAATCATTTGAAAATATGGTACAAATTTGATTAGTGATAAATCCGATTCAGGAAAAATGCAGAATTTTCCGTTTTTTCCGAAAAAAATTTCCGGAATTTTCCGACTTTTCCGAAAAATTTTCCGGTAAAAAAGTTTTCTAAATTATGCAGGATCAAGTTCCCTATCAACTAGCATCATTACTTTCTCTCTGACAATGGTGAACACTTGCAGAAAAAATCGATGAAAATTCAACGCTTTTCCGGAGTTTTCCCGACCAAGGAAGCGTTTGAGCGTTTTGCAACCTAAGACAAAGTTGTAGAGCGAATTGAGTTGCATAAAGTTGCTTTTGAGGAAAACTCCATGGAAAACCCGGAAAAGCGGAAAAATCATCGGGAAAATTTTCATCGATATGATTAGTGATAAATCTGTTTCAGGAAACGTGCAGAATTTTCAAATTTTTCTGGAATTTCCTGAATTTTCCGACTTTTCCGGAAAATTTTCCGACAAAAAAATTTTATAAGCTATGCGGGATCATTTTTTTCCGTTCTACTGGCATCAGCAATCATGAACACTTGCATGAAAAATCGAGGAAAATTCATGTAAGTTTTTAAAAAAAATTCATAGTGATAGGAAAAGTCTGTGGAAAACATGGAAAATCGAGAAAATTGTTTAAATCAGTGTCTTTTCAGCCGTCATAAAATTGTTTTAAAATATCTCCATGCAGCACGTAATAACAATTTAGATAACGTGAAAAAGGCAGAAAATAAAATAAGTAAAAAACGAGTTTTCATTCAAAACTGAGGCGCCGCATGAAAAAGTAGAAAATAAACTTTTCTTCACACACAGAGGTGGACTTAGATTTTATTCGCTGACAATCACCGATATATTTCAGTATGATCAATCAGAGGTAATAAGTGATTTAATTCATGAAGTGAAAGAATATTCAAGAGAAATGTACCAATCAAAAAATCTGAGTCCAAAGTTTGTTTTCTAGTTTTTGTAACGGGCTGGCCTCAGTTTTGTTTGAAAACTCGTTTTTTATTAATTTTTTCCTTTTTAGAAGATGCAACAATTTCGAATTCATATAATCCGAGCATCTATACTTCCGTTGAAGCCATTTACCATGACTCCTTCTAAAATAGTCACCTTTAATTGATCTTTTGTAATCACAAGGAAAACGTCAGTCGTATTGAAAATAATATTTAATTTAATCTAATCCAATCTAATCTAAAACTCTAAATTTTTACGGTCCCATGACGAACTACATCGAAAAAATTCAAAAAAAAAAAAATTAATGCTGTCTTACGAATAGTATAAACTTTATCTATTCTATCGATGATAACGCTCTGGTTTAAGCCAATTACATCGTTTCTCCTAGAAAATTTCCATTTGAGCAAACCCCCCAAGAATTGAGATTATTTGCAATATTGCAACATCCAAACTGTAAATTGGTTCATGTAAACTACGCGCGTTGAAATTCATTCGATTCTAGAAAACCCCCATTGAATTCATGTACACATATATGAAAACGAACACACCAGACTTACCCTCGTAATCTTTATTATTTTCGAAAAAACTTGAATTTTGGCATCCTTTGCGGTATGTGCATTCAGCAGACTCATAACAAGAAATAAAAGATGAAAATAAAAATTAAAAGCCAAACATTTTTTAGTCCTTAGTCCTTACCCGTGGCTATCGTGTCCTCTGAATGCATTGTCACAGTATGGCTATCTTTATGATATCGGGTTCATGTAGTCAATTTTATAAGATTCCAAGTAGCAAGGAAGTGTTGACCTCCTTCTCCTCCTCTTCCTCCTCTATCACATTTAAAGGAGTTTATGGTTGGTAAAAAAAAAAAGATGGCAAAACCCACAGCAAATGGATGTAATCAGGTCATAGTTTCTCATTTTTATGTTGGGACAAAAAGGGTTCACTTCCTCTGTGGTGCCATCCTCAAAATATGTTTTGCAAATCATATTTTGGATTTTTCTATTCATTTATTCATGAGCATTTCCTTCATTGTAGCTCTTCCATTTTCCAGACTTTTCTTTCTACTTCTTTGTAGTTAGTAAAGAGAAAAATCTGTCGCTGTTTTGTTTTTTGTCAGCGTAAAAGAATATTGTGTTGGAAGGTAAATTTCATTAAAAGTCTTGTCTAAGTGGGAGTAATACCATGATACTATAGGAATGTTAATTTTTACACAACTTATCGAAAGTACTTCGACTGGAATTTTGGAGGTATTGACGTTGTACCAGGGACATATTATGGTAGATGCGCACAATCTAGTGTAAGTTGCATGAATGCCCATTTAATTTTCGATCAGTATTTCTTTTTTGAAATCTAGTGTAGCAGACCACCATCCTCAAAATTGCTTGCAGACTTTCTTAACTGAGAGAATGAGTCTGAGTTCTGGTGGCGCAAGTAAAATTCTCCAATAACAAAATGTCCCAAAGTTAAAACTCAGGCGTCTTCTGGATTAATAGACTAGGGGCATAAAGAGGTCGGGGGTTAAGGTAATCTTTAATTAGTTGATAGCAAATTGTTGTTAGTTTTTCGAAAGTTAGTCAAGTTGCATTTAATATTCGCCGTAAGTTATGTGGAATTGATTTGACGTTAACAAAATTAGGGGAGGCTCGTGTAATGAAGTGTTATTTAAGTAGTTGAGTAGTTTGAAGTTTCTTTTTAAGTACTGTCGCTTATTGTTCATAGGTAGTTATTCCTATTCCTAGCTATACTTAATTATGCTCCATTGAAATTTATTAAATGCACTTGAAGTCAAATTAGATCGTCTGGTAACGAAGCTTCACACGATTACAAGCAACCTTGTAATCAGAATTGATGCATTGGAACGTCAACAAAATTTTGCGGATGTTGTAGTCAATGGTATACCCAAAAAACCGAATGAGAATTTGACTAGTATATTCGAAAAACTCTGTAATGTGATAGAAATTTCTACACCATTGGTTAAAAGTATTTTTCGTGTTAAGGCAAAATCTTCAAATGTGACTAGTACCTCTATTATAATTAAATTTATCTCTGCTTAAGATAAAGGCATTGTTTTAAAAGCCGTCTCCATGAAGCAAAGGTCCTCGCATGCACATCTTACTCTACGTGACCTTGATTTTCAATCATCAAATCGCACATTTATTCAGGAATGTCTTACTAGGTCAAATTATGTAATTTATCGAGAAGCATTGAAACTCTTATCATATAAGTGATATCTCGAAACTAGACTCTTTTCGGATGCATGAAATTGCTTGATATACAAACATAATTTATTATTGCTGAATTTACCTATTCTTTGTGTTTTTTTTTCTTCGCTTCTGTACCTCGTATTGAACTTTTGAATTAACTTTTAGAGTAACTTGGGTTAGTGATTGATTGAATTTAGTAGTTTAATATTCGAATTAACTATAATAATGACTTTGAGTGGAAATTTAGTTTAATATAGAGTATTTTTGTACATATAATAATGTTTATGGTAAACACTTCTCATATTTTATGTTTGCAAAGTATTGTAATTAATTTTCCATTTATTGAAATCTATAATTTTTGGTTTATTATTAATCTATCTTGCAGTGTAATACCCTAGGCCAAAATAAATTATCATTCGTTCGTAATTGATTTTTTCTAAAATCAAGTTATCCAAGATTTTGTGAATTAAAACGAAAGTTCTGTCAATTTTTATACGTAATTGACAGCACATTTTTAATAATTAGAATTGAAATTCAACGGTAAAGCGATTTTTGTAAAATTCAATTACGAACGAA